>JAHDVF020000747.1:0-692616 GCA_022606425.2 Lepidostoma basale | reverse complement strand
GAAATATGTCAGGAAAGAAAAGTGTGGCAGTCCATTCTTTCTGCCTACCCCTTCGGGAGACTGCGTGATGGTAATTTAGTTAGTAAGTTAGTTAGTTTCTTCTCTCTACTACCAGCGCTCAAATCAAGAAACGTACACTGGAAAACCAAAACCATCCTGCATAAAACAATCATCCGAACAGTGGTGACCTATGGATGTGAGGCGTGAACAATGACAGCCAGAGAAGGCAGAATTCTGGGACCTGTGAATGACGGTGAAAGCTGGAGAGTGCGGCATAATGACGAGCTGTACCATATTTACAAAGCTCCCAGTCTCTCCACACAGGTCAGACTGAATAGACTGAGATGGGTCGGTCACGTGCAGAGGATGCCGTCATCGCGAACCCCAAAAAGATTGCTGGAGTGGCACCCAGGTGGTAGAGGACCAATTGGACGACCAAAGCTGCAATCGGAGGATGAAGTTGGGAGAGATGGGGCAAGATTGTTAAGAGTGTCAGATTGGATGGTCGAAGCGGAGGACAGGAGGAGTTGGAGGCGAAGAATACTGGAGGCTAAGGCTCGATATGGGCTGTAGGGCCATCAAAGAAGAAAGAAGAAGAAGAAGAGTATGTTGGTGAAACCAATTCAGGAACAAGAAATATAACTTCGTTAATATTTCATATAAATTAGTTAATTTTTTATAAATCCTAAAGCAATTAATCATCTCAAGGCATTATTGTTCGTGTTTTTAAAGCCTTGGGAACGTAATGACTGATGTAGTGGGAACGTGAAACGTATTTGAGGAAATGACATTATGTGAACTATTTTTAACGTATTTGTTTAGTGTTCACCTAAGTATACTTAAAAATCAATTAACGCAAGTAAAAACATTTGCTTATGTTAAATGCGTTTAGACGACCTACGTTTATTGTATTATCATTAGGTTCGTACATAATGCAGAAACATTATCCTCAGTGCAATGTCGCAAATCTTCTCGATATTATTATTATTATTATTATTATTTTAAACTAATTGTATCTCAATACAAACGAAGATGTATTTTTTTTTTAAGCAGAATATGGTAGTCGAGGCGTTTACAGGACTTATGACCTGTCATTGGTTGGGTTAAGCGATCGCTTTATGTTAACGACATTCCCCATTTCGCCCTTCTTACGACCACCATGTCTGATAAATTTTTGAAAGATGTATATATGCTACTATGTTAAGACACTTCACATTTTTTTAGGTCAATCTACACTAGCCCCATCTATTAAAATTATTTGTAATTAATCCTTGAAAATGATTAATCCACAACGGGTAAAATCCAGTATTTGTCTACAAGTATTTGTATACATTTAAAAAACAAATTATTTTAAACTGTTAAATTAAATAACTTTTTTTTTTGTATCACAATTGTATTTTATTTTACGCGACAGCTGTTTACAGCTGTTACAATTGTAACACCTGATGATGTCAACATAGGTTGATGAAACAGCTGTCGCGGAAACAAAATACAATTGTGTTACAAAAAATTTATTTAACTTAACAGTTTAAAATGTTAAAGTGTTTTCAATCGGCGGGAATCGAACCCGAGACATTCGGGGTGGCAGTCAAAGCGCTTACCACTCGGCCACGAAGGTCGTCAAATGTGCACGAAAAGTCAGCCTACTCTCATAGACGATCCCGGGATCTCTGATCATAGATACATGTTTTTAAGGATTAATTGTATCTCAATAGAGACGAAGATGTAAATCGTAAACACCTCGACCACCATATTCTGATTCCAAAAAAAAAACAAAAACAATTTACATCTTCGTCTCTATTGAGATACAATTAATCCTTAAAAATAGATACATGTGCTAGTTGCTGGTTAAACATACAAAAAATTGTGACTGCGTCCTTGGATAGAAAGTTAATCACCTCACATTATATTATAATATATAGAAAAATAAACTCTGCCGAAGCCAAAAAAACGGACCAAATATCCCACTAACATAGTCCCACGACAAATATTTGCCCCATTTTCCTATTAACCGTACGAATTTAGTTCCTGACGCAGATTAGAAGCTAAGAGTAAATATTTTTGCTGGCACCTCGCCAAGAAAATTGTTCATTCGGCCCCACGGTCAAGATGAACTATCATCTAGATTTATATCTTTCTGTGATTCATTGACTTTTAACAGGTAGCAGCTAACACGCTAACATACATTATCGAAATGCGGAAGATAATCTAACGATTTTAATGAAATCTCTTGATGGAAGTTCATTTTAAACAATAATGAAATTAAATTTCTTCTTCCCTCTCGTCTCTTCCCGTTACTCGGGGTCGGCTTTTCTTATCGTTTTGCGACTTTACAGTACTAATAGTGACATTTATTGTAAAAATTTGGAACCACAAATTACTACAATTATAACCTACAACTATCCTTTACAGAAATCTGCAAAGATAATAAATTAAATGTGTTTTACTTCGTCATAATTACGGTTTGCATGCGCGCTGTCGGTAAATCACATCCGTGAAGTATCCCATCGGCCGCCATTATTCTATATTCGTTTATCCTGCGCCGCGCGCGCATTTGATTTTCAACGTTTTGTTATCTGTTATTTATTATAAATTGTGATGAATTCTACTCTGAATATTTATTATCAATTTCTATTATTTTTGTGTGGTACAGAAAACAAACAGTGAATTACGAATGTGTGTTAATATACGAGTATAAAGAACTTTTTTATTCATCATCTGATAGCTAAAGGGTAACCAAACAAATATAATATGCAAAAATAGCCCTGGTTAGTACATTTATCATTCAAATATATAAGTTTTTGACGGTACGATTCGTATTTGACCGAGCCGTAATGAAAAGGTTAAGTATAAACATCTAAAAACTGCACTGTCCGGTCAGCCTTTTCCTAGTGCGCCCTTGGAGTAATTGATTTTACAAAACGGCGCACGTAAAATATAAATCATCATAAATAATAATAATAATAATTATAATAATGTACGACTCGAAAAATGAAAACAATCCAAAATTCTGCTGTTGGTTTGTTTGTGGATAAATGATATACTTATGTCACCTGATAAGAAAATGTATCGTTTTGAGGAGAATAAAAGTGGAAATTTATTTTACGACTACGGGAAACGGTTTTCCCGAAACACGCAGGTTAAAATATGGAATTTGAACAAAGTTCGCATTATGTGCGTGTGAATTCCAACTTGGACACGCAACTGGATATAAAATAAATCATAAGCATTTCTAGGGCGACATTACGAAAAGAATCAATGCTCGAGTCGATTCTTATTATCTTTTGACATATTAATTTTTAGTGAGTACTTAAGGTAGTAGTCTGGTAACTTAAGCCGATTTTCATGTCTTTTTTGGAGGGCGTTTTTTTGTAGGAAAATAAAAATGAACTGTTTTGGAAATTTAGGATGTTTTTATTTACATATTAAAGATACATTTTTTTTAATAGTTTACTATTATTATTATTATAAATCGAAGTTGGCACCTCGAAAAAAAAGCGCGTGGGTGGCCCGGGTGATTTTGGCTTTGATGTTATCTAAAATCAAAAATTCTTAAAAATTCTTAATCTAAAGACATTTCATTCTCGTCGGAACTACCGAGATATTTTTTCACCCCTAATTTTTTATTTTACAACCCCTTCATTGCTGACTTTTTTTTTCAAAGTCCGCCATTTTGTTATTTATCCATGAAATTTAACTTCTGTAGTACCGACCAGAATGACATGTCTTTAGATTAAGAATTTTCAAGAATTTTTGATTTCAGATAACATCAAGAGCCAAAATCACCCGGGCCAACACCGCGCTTTTATTTTCGAGGTGCCAACTTCGATAAATAATAATAATAATAAACTATTACATTTTTTCAAAAAAAGTTTTTTTTGTATCTTTAATATGTAAATAAAAACAGCCTAAATTTCCAAAACGATTAATTTTTATTTTCCTACAAAAAAACGCCCTCCAAAAAAGACATGAAAATCGGCTTAAGTTACCAGACAAAACCTTAAGAAGGCAAAAGTTTCTTAATAATTAATTTCTTAATAATAAATTATAATGTAGAATTTTATCTGACGTATAAAAGTCGATTACATTAAATTGACAGTTTTTTCTGATGCAGTGTAGCTGAAACTTTTAAACAAAAAATACTTATTGTAGAAGTTGGGAGAGATGCAGTGAAACTGTCGAAGTTGAACAGGAGGAGTTAGAGGCGAAGAATAATGGAGGCCAAGGCTCGATATGGGCTGTAGGGCCATTGAAGAAGAAGAAGAAACAGAATAAGTATTATATCCAAATCAGAGATATATATTTTTAATACTATTGATTTAAATCCTTGATATTCAGTATGAAGTACAGATATCTGGGTGTGGAGCTATCTAGTTGCAGCGATCTATAAAATGAAGTTAAAAAACAGACTGATAAAGCTGCGGATGTCTAAGGGACACTGTCTGGGGCAATAAGCAAATGCTAATTAAAAGCAAAGTTAGAATTTATAAAACATGCATCAGGCCCATAATGACATACGGAATCGAAGCAAGAGCAGACACTGTCAGAACCAAACATCTCTTAGGAGTAGCAGAAATGAGAACATTGCGACCTATTGTGGGGAGAACCCTTAGAGATAGGATACAAAATGAAGAAAGCAAATCCTGCAAACTTGAGGACATAGTGAATTGGAGTAGGCAAAGAAGACGATTCTGGAGGGACCACATCGAGAGAATGGATCCAGCAAGAATTCCTAATATCGTGATGCACGAGACTCCAGAGGGCCGTCGACCACCAGGACGACCACCAAAGAGATGGAGAGAAGGCTGGTCGTCTTCATCACAGGATATCCTGCATAAACAGATCGCAAGATCTACAATCAGAAGAAGAAGAATAAGAAGAAGATATTAGGAATAATAATTAATACGAATGAAAACATTTGTTTTCTAGAAGTTTTGTTTTCATTTTATGGGAATGACATGTGTCGCCTTTTTAATTCATTATCAAATGTCCTGAGAAGGCAATTTTGATATTGCCTTAATAGCGCAAAAGACGTCAGTCTCATAAAATACTATAAAACTTCTATAAAACAGACGTTTTCATTTGTATTAATCATTTAATATAGTGTTTAACACAATTGTTTAAGAACACAGTTGTGCGAACCAAGGGACTACTAAGAACATCGGAGATGAAGGTCCTAAGATCAATTACTGGAAAAACCCTCCGAGATCGTGTCCGCAACGCAGACATAAGAAAAACCTGCGAAATAGAGGATATTGTTCAGTGGAGTAGATCCAGAAGAAGATACTGGAGGGACCATGTAGCCCGAATGGATGGTGACAGACTCGCATATACAGCCGCTTATGAAATCCCCTCCGGACACCGCCCACCTGGAAGACCGCCTAAGAGATGGAGGGACAGCTGGATCTCATCATCCGACGAGATATGATTTCTGTGTCACAGATCGTCAGATCTATTAAAAGAAGAAGAAGAAGAAGAAGAAGAAGTTTAAGAAACAATAAATTTAAAAAATTTAATATTTAAAAAATCATTGCTCTTACCATTTAAGCACTGGCTTGTTATCTTATTTTTATATAATCGTTTAAAATGTTGAGTAAAACCTGAGGATAATTTATGTTTTAAATTGTAATTCTGTCCCTGTTCCTACGTCTATTTCCGCAACCATTCGAGTTATAAGCTTCGCTTTTTCCGGGCATACATTAGCATGATAAAAAGAAAACACACCCAAAACATTATCTAATTAACATGAATTGTATGCAATGGCAAAGGGTGTGACCATTATGGTAGGGGCCAATGCGACAGCAAGCTGGTGGCGTTTCCCCACGTGTTCGTACAGTTGCAGAAAATCTGTGTGAAAATGTAAGAGAAAATGCTTTACGGTTTTCAACAGTTGCATAAAACCTATTAGAACGCTTGAAACGCTGCCAAAATTCGCACATTCACCAGTCATATTTATATTTGAAATCAATTTCTTGTTTCTTAAAGTTTGTCTGTGCTAGCATATATTATTTTCCCTGCCGGCCGCCAGAATCAACCTGCTTCTGGTGACGCCACATGAGAGATGAATCAGTATGCTAAACAAGATCATCTCGGAGATCGACGTCATTCATACGAGGTCTGTTCAAAAAGTATCCGACTTTTATTTATAAAAAACAACATTTCTTGAGATACAATTAAATGACACTAATCCCCTTCAAAGTAGTCCACTTGAGCTGCTATACACTTCTCTCAACGGTTCTGCCACTGCCGGAAGCAACGCTGGAATGTCTTTCCAGGAAAGACTCTTTTGGTATGGCGCGCAGGTGGTCCGTCGCAATGTTCTGATGTCTTCCCTGGTCTGAAATCTGGTCTCTTTCAAAGGCATTTTCAGCTGGGGAAAAATACAGAAATCACTGGGAGCGAGGTCAGGAGAGTAAGGAGGTTGACAAACCACAGGTACGAGTATGTTATGTTTGGCTAAGAAAGATTCGTTGAGTTTGTCTGTGCTAGCATATATTATTTTCCCTGCCGGCCGCCAGAACCAACCTGCCTCTGGTGACGCCAGATGAGAGATGAATCAGTCTGCTAAACGTCATTCATATAAGCGAAAGTACGTTCAGAAAGCAAATAATTGAAATATATGACAGAATCTTGTCTTCCCGGTTTTTTACTTGTTCTCAAATATATGAAAAAACTATTACTACTTATCGGACGCTAGCTTTTGTATCTTTTGTATATTTAATTTTAAGGCATTGTGTATGAATGTGGCAAGCTAGAATGGCAGTTCACAATGGTATTCTTCTACCTACACTTATGTATGGAAGCGAAGCATGGAACTGCCAAAAGAAGGATGAAAGTAGGATACATGCAGTAGAAATGAGATCTCTTAGACGAATGTGTGGATATTCTGCGTATGATAGAGTGTCGAATGAAAAAATAAGAAGTGAATGCGGTGCGAATGATGGTGTCATGAACAAAATAATGAAAGGATCATTAAGATGGTTTGGACATATGGAAAGAATGAATGAAAAAAGAATGGTAAAAAAACTATATGTTAATGATGTAAATGGAACCAGAAATAGAGGAAGACCGAGAAAAACGTGGCACGATCAAATAAATCAAATATTGAATGTCGGCCATGTGAGGAGTCAGAGAAATCTACGCGCGTGCATGACACGATGTGTGAATGTTGAAGAAGCGAGAGAAATATGTCAGGAAAGAAAAGTGTGGCAGTCCATTCTTTCTGCCTACCCCGTTGGGGAGACGGCGTGATGGTTAGTTAGTTAGTTAGTTTATTATTATTATAAGTAGAAGACCAATTGGACGACCAAGGCTGCGATGGGAGGATGAAGTTGGGAGAGATGGAGCAAGATTGTCAAGAGTGTTAGATTGGAAGGTCGAAGCGGGGACAGGAGGAGTTGGAGGCGAAGAATATTGAAGGCTAAGGCTCGATATGGGCTGTAGGGCCATCGAAGAAGAAGTGAAGATTATTATTATTATACTATGTTTAATATTGCTTTTTTCTCTTAAATTGCACTCTCATTTCTCTGCATTAAACGAGGTATGACACACCTGTGTATACGTTAGAGGTTTGGAGCATCCTGCTTCCTCCCACTATGACCGCATAACGGGCGGCGAGACTCATCCTTTATTAACACTTACTCGTAGATATAACATATCTACCTGTAGCATGTGCCGTGTTTCGCAAATCTCTGTATAGGAGGCAGCACCTGTTCTTCCCACAGATTAAAACACACCAATATTATTCTTGTTTAATCTAAACGTCGGTACCGTACTCGCTATGGGTGGCATTTAAAAAATACAATACAGAACGAGCAACTTAAAACTTTGTCTATGTAACTAATACTCTTTTAAACTAACTAACTAACTAACCATCACGCCGTCTCCTCGAAAGGGTAGGCAGAAAGAATGGACTGTCACACTTTTACTGATGCGGCACTCCATCCTTCTCTTTTCGCTCCGCGGGAGACGCGGTGTGATGGGTTGCGAACCTCATCGCCACCAATAGGCATCTCCCGCGCACACTTCGATCGTCCAACACCCACAAAATAAATCTAAAACAAATAATATAAAATACAATGATATAAAATAAAATAACAAAATAAAAATAATTTAACACAAAATGTTCTTTTTAGATGGTGCACAAATTGTCTATTTAATTTATGTTCCAAGAATCCACCTTTTTAATTTAGCACATAATGTTATTTTTCGATGTTGCACATGTAGACACGGACGATCCGGACTTTTCTGTTTATTTAATTTATGTAACACGTATCCACCGTTTTTTTAAATGAGCTGTAATTAGGCACTTAACCAGCAAGAACTTTAAAATAATATTGAAGAAATTATTCAAATTGTCATTGGAACAAATGAAAATTTTATTTTTACAGCTGTCAAAATTCTTTCTAAAAACGATAAATTTATATAATTTTAACAGCAAAACAATACAAACGTATTACGTGTCACTATTAACTATTATAAAGTGCGGCAACAGTTAAATTGACCAAAACAATTCACTTATACGCGAAATATTTCCAAATTGACAGGAGCACCACATGAAACAAACCAAATTTCAAAATCAGAATATATGAACGTATACAATATAGAGGAACTAACTTAACTAACCAACCGTCTCTCCGAGGGGATAGGCAGAAAGAAGGGACCGCCACACTGTTATGTCCTGACCAGTGGCGGTACTCCCATAGAAGCCCAGAAGCCCGGCTTGCGTAAGAAATTTTGAATCAAAACCCCCAAATCTAAGTAATCATGCGCTCGCATAAACCAACAACCCACTAAAGCAACATCCAACAATGTTCCCATCAGACGTAAGAGGAATAGCCACAAGAGATATACCTCTGTAAGCCAGGAGAGGTTTAGATTCAAAATTTCTTACGCAAGCCGAGCTTTTGGGCTTCTATGGGAGTACCGCCACTGGTCCTGACATACATCTCTCGCTTCCTCTATGTGTCATGCACGCACGTCGATTTCTTAGACTCCTTAGGTGATTTGATTGATATTGATTTGATCGTGCAAAATTTTCCTCGGCCTTCCTCTATTTCTAGCTCCGTTAACGTCTTTTACATTACCTTCTTCGCCCTTCTATCTTCACTCATTCTTTCCATGTGTCCAAACCATCTCAACGATCTTTTCATTATTTTGTTCATAATACTTTCATTCGCACCGCATTCACTTCATATATTTGCATTTGAAACTCTATCACATACAGATTTATCACACATTCGTCTTAGAGATCTCATTTCTACTGCATTTATTATATATAAATACATCCAGTACAATTTCCAGAAGTTTAAATAAATTTTATGTTCGTGACATTTGTAACCTTTCTAGTACATTTTCAAATAACGACATTATTAAATGTGAGACTCTAAAAATGGCCTTTGAGGAGTCAGTTATATATAATGCATTTAAAAAAAATTATTTGTACAAGAAATATTTATAATGATGTAAAACTCCACCTATTCCAAGTGGTGCAGGACAGAGATACCTTTGCTGCAGTGAACGCTAACGTTGGGGGGACCTGACACGGCAAGAAAAAGAAGAATAGAATTCCACAGTTATTAAAAAAATACCTAACGCTAATTTGATATTTTAATGCTTCTTTATAACAGTAAAAACAATATATTTTTTAAATTAGTTATGAAGGTAATTTGTTTTTTTTATGAAAACAGTATTTTATTGTTAATTTCTTGAATATTTACAACACAGCGCCCTCCTTGAATACTTCAAAGCCCCCCATTTGCCTCTGTCGGCCACGTCAAAAGTCGGATGAATCGACGGTCGTGCATGGCACGATATATGTATGTGCACTGAGGAAGCGATGTACGTGCATTGAGGAAGCGAGATAAATTTGCCGAGAAAGAACCGTGTGGCAGTCCATTATTTATGTCTGTAAGTTAGTTATTTAGTATACAGTAGTTGGATTAAAGAAACATGTTGTACATAAACAAAGATAAACTGCTAAGTCTTTCACATTGCATTAATAAAGATTTTTTTATTAATGCTTATAAATAATCTTAATAGATGGCGCTAGTGTAGATTGACCTAAAAAATGTGAAGTGTTCTTAACGTATTAGCATATATTCATCTTTCATAAAATTTGTCTGACGCGGTGGTCGTAAGAAGGGCGGAATGGGGAGTGTTGTTAACGTAAAGCGATCGCTTAACCCAACCAATGACAGGTATAATAAGTCCTGTAAACGCCTCGACTACCATATTCTGTTTCCAAAAAAAACAATTTACATCTTCGTCTCTATTGAGATACAATTAATCCTTAAAGATAAACTGATTGTGTCGTTCGTAACTAACACAAAAATCTTATAATATCGATAAAGTATGCAAATAATGAATTCAAATGATTTGTTCTCGCTAGCAAAGGATGCTTTGATGGCGTGGTGACGAGGAGACGATTGCCTTGAATGGATCTTGGTGACTCATAGCTGGTACCATGTCACACACATAACCTCAGAGAGCCAACGGTCGGTCACGAATATCTTTGGCCTCAACAATTAACGGTAAAAGACGCGTTCAAAAGTTGAGGATATAATATACAATATGTTTGTATAAAATATCAAGGAATTCTTAATTAATATGTCAGAATAATTATATCGTCCATTGTTTTGGCCGAAACACTATGATACTTCAACATTATAACTAACTAACTAGCTAACTTATCATCACGCCGATTCCTGAAGTGGTAGGCAGAAAGAATGGACTGCCACACTTTTCTTTCCCGACATATTTCTCTCGCTTACTCAACATTCATACATCGTGTCATGCACGCGCGTCGATTTCTCTGATTCAAATTGATATCGCAAACAAAAACCTATCCAAAAAAGCTAAAATGTCAGGGCACAATGGTGTTCTTGTACCCACCCTTGTGGATGGAAGCGAAGCATGGAACTGGCAAAAGAAGGATGAAAGTAGAATAAATGCAGTAGAAATGAGATCTCTTAAACGAATGTGTGGATACTCTGTGTATGATAGATTGTCGAATGAAAATATAAGAAGTGAGTACGGTGCGAACGAAAGTGTTATGAACAAAATAATGAAAGGATCATTTAGATGGTTTGGACACATGGAAAGAATGAATGAAAAAAGAATTGTAAAAAGTATATGTTAACGATGTAAATGGAACTTGAAATGGAGAGACCGAGGAAAACGTGGCACGATCAAATAAATCAACTATTGAATGTCGGCCATGTGAGAAGTCAGAGAAATCGACGCGCGTGCATGACACGATGTATGAATGTTGAGGAATCGAGAGAAATATGTCAGGAAAGAAAAGTGTGGCAGTCCATTCTTTCTGCCTACCCCTTCGGGGAGACGGCGTGATGGCTGGTTAGTTAGTTATAAACAGAGTATTATAATTTTATATTATAGTTATAATAATTATTAGGTTTTTTTTTTTGCAAAAAAATATACTGCATACGATAAAGAATATTGGCATATTACGAATATACTATAACATCATATTACTTCATTTATTCGTGGGTCTCGTTGATGGAGAGTTCTGATGTAAAAGCTGGTGCCATTAAACGTAATGCTAAAGACCCTCCAGCAAAGATATAAAGGTTCCCAAACATCGCTAATAAATTCCAGTCAATACAAATCTAAACGTTTAGACAGAAGACAATTAAAATGGTTTCTAAGACCGTGTCTAGACTGATACAGCATCCGAATGACTTTAAGAATCGGTTGTATTGTTTCTCTTTCGAGGACAGCCAGCAGTGTGGAGGCGTATTCAAATAAGACACTACTCAAAATTCTGATGTCTGATGGAATAAATGAACTGTCAACGGCCTCGTTATAGATTCAATTATTTAAAGTCTAAATTTTCAATGAACTAGCATTAACCCTTTGAATCTCACGGGACAGATCAACACCCTTGAAGTTTTTAATAATTTTTTTAGTAATACGAGGTCTGTTCAAAAAGTATCGCGAATTTTATATTTTTTCAAAAAGTATTTATTTATTCATGAATATCTATTTTGTCCCCTTCAAAGTAATTCCCCTCGGATATAATACATTTATGCCAACGTTTTTTCCAATCCTCGAAGCACTTAAAAAAATCATTTTTTGTGATCTTGTTCAGCTCCTCCTTCGATGCCGTCTTTATCTCCTCAATCGTGGCGTAGCGTCGTCCTTTCATGGGCCTCTTCAGTTTTGGAAACAGGAAAAAGTCACAGGGGGCCAGGTCTGGGGAATACGGTGGCTGCGGCACCATTACTGTGTTGTTTTTGGCCAAATATTCGCGCACAAGCAACGATGTGTGAGCAGGGGCGTTATCATGGTGCAAAAGCCAGTTTTTGTTCTTCCACAAATCCGGGCGTTTCTGGCGGATTGCTTCGCGCAAATTGCGCATAACTTGCAGGTAATATTCCTTATTGACCGTACTACCCTGTGGCAAGAACTCATGATGCACCACGCCCCTGCAATCGAAGAAAACTGTGAGCAAAACCTTCACGTTCGACCGAACTTGGCGCGCTTTTTTTGGTCTTGGCTCATGCGGCAGCTTCCATTGGGATGATTGAGCTTTGGTTTCCACGTCATAACCATAAACTCATGATTCGTCACCAGTTATGACCCTCTGGAGCACATTTGGGTCGTCACGGACCGAGTCCAACATCTCCTGAGCAATGTTAACGCGATGCTGTTTTTGGTCGAAATTGAGCAATTTTGGCACGAATTTCGCGGCGACCCGACTCATGCCCAAATCATTGGTTAAAATCGAATGGCACGAGCCAATCGATATGTTTAGGTCCTCAGCAACTTCTCTAACGGTGATTCGACGATTGGCTAATACTATTTTCTTCACTTTATCAATGTTTTCGTCTGTTGTTGACGTGCTCGGGCGTCCGGCACGCTCTTCGTCGTTCATATCTTCTCGGCCCTCTGAGAACATTTTGTACCACCGATAAACGTTGCTTTGGTCCAAGGTAGCTTCACCATATGCCACAGTCAACATTCGAAATGCGTCCGCGCACTTTATTTTGTTTTTAACACAAAATTTGATACAGATTCTTTGATCCATTTTTTGGAATAGGCAAAAATCGAAGACGAGCCAAAACACATCCAAGCAAAACAGCTGTCAAAAATTAACTAAACATTCAAAATGGCCAACCTTGTCAGCATAAGTAAGCGACATGAGTACCAATATAACGCTACAAAAAAATCAAAAATCAAATATACGTAGCCAGCGGAAATTCAAAATTCGCGATACTTTTTGAACAGACCTCGTATACGAGGCATATCCAGAATGTAAGTGTACTGAGGCTCTCACGACCGGATGGATTTTATTTTCGACATGTTAGCTACATTTCCGTGTAGCCTGACCTTTCCCCTCCGCAACGGGCCCAGTTCGAGGTCTGTACGTTGAGAAGTGTCGACGCGACAACACGTTTCGTGAAAAATGTCAATCCAATCTCCCGCCAAGTGCGAAATACGCGGCGTCATCCGTTATCTCGTTTGAAAGGGAAAACCTCCGGTTGAGGTTTATAATGAGGTGTAAACTGCATATGGTGATAAAGCTATGAATCGTACGAGTGTGTACAAGTGGTGTCGCGAGTTTAAAAACGGTCGTACGTCTGTGCATGATGACCAGAGGAGCGGAAGACCTTCAATTGTGACTGACGAAATTGTGGAAAAATCGAAAATGCGCTCCGTGACGATCGCATATTGACTGTGGATGAACTTTCTGCGATGTTTCCGCAAATCTTTAGATCTCTATACGAGTACAATTCAAACTCAACCCCCATTGTTCCGCTGGCTTTATTTGCAGTAAAAAAAATGGTCTCGAACTACGGTTGGCTATATTTCCAGTTCATACAGATACTCTCAGTTCATCATAATAATATATACAATTTAGTGGTAAGGATCGAAAATAAAATGTATTAATTGTTTCTTGAACAATGATGTAAAACTCCATATTAAATAATTAATACGAATGAAAACGTCAGTTTTCTAGAAGTTTTATTATATTTTATGGGAATGACATGTTTCGCCCTTCTAAGGCATTATCAAATGTATCAAACATTATATAATGCCTTAGAAGGGCGAAACATGTCATTCCCATAAAATATAATAAAACTTCTAGAAAACTGACGTTTTCATTCGTATTAATTGAAATAAAAAGGTTTTTAAGTTATGAGTTGTAAATGTATTATAGTTTGCCGCAGTTTGAAACCATTTTTTTTTCAACTGCAAATTAAGCCAGTTGAACTATAGGGGTTAATGCGCTAAACTGTGAAGTTCTATTGTTAATTCGGAAGGAATATAAGTATATTATAGTAAGCCGAGCAAATTCCGTGATATTGATAACTTCGTGATAGTTTCTATTTTACTCGATGTTTCTTTTATAATATATTTTCATTTTCAATCTCTTTGGAGGCATCGTCATATTTTATCCCAGATCTAGGTTAGCAACTTATTTTATAATCTAATCTATGATTTGGTTTAAGAAGAATGGGCTTCTGTGTTCAATGTGAACAACATTAGACTACTGTTTAAATGATCATCAAACTTCTACCTGCGTAAAGAAAGCCAAATTTTCTTATCGGATTAACGCACTGTGTGTGTAAACAAAAACAGTAAGTACCATTTTTCTAGGCGGAAGTTATTTATGACTCTGCCTTTATTAGTGATTTATCTCAGATTTTTCTTTAAATTCGTTTTTCTGTGTTCAAGATGTACTAAATGTGTATTAAATAATCTATGTGTAAAAGCATAACGGCGGAATACCGAAAATTTTCTCTAAAAATACTGCCGCCAAGTGTTGTACGAGTATGTACGATTCACACAACGCGGATATTTTTGCAGTCGAATTATTCCGCCTTGAATAGAATTCCGTCTAATGAGTTAATAATGAATAAGTCAAGATCAACATAACAGTATTCTAACGCCTTATCTCTGTGCCGAATAATGGCAAATATGTGTCCCGTGTAATACTAGGCAACTGTAAATATTTGCGGAGAGAAAAACGACGACGAATCGTAGCTAGATTACTTCGTTAATTGTTAATTAACGCGAAAAATGTGTAAAAGAATGTATTCGGCCCTTTATTTTTCCATAATTGTGGTAATAATATTTATGCATATGTATGGAATATGGTGCCGAACCGAAATATATGGAAACATACTGAACATACTGAGGAATTATGGTAGCTATCCGTAGCTCTATCCTACAACATTTCTTTTGGGAATGCAGGGAACTCTCTGCAGCTTCGAAGATATGGGCATTTCATAACTCATTTCTTTAGATTAATCAGGGGATATTTCGAGAATTCTGCCGTACTGGAGGGTGTTGTTTTTTTATCACTATATATTTCCGATAGCGACAGCATAGATTATTTTACATACCGGTCACCAGAACAAACCTGCCGCTTGTGACACCGGCGGGAAAAGTGATTATTAGTCTGCTGAACACGATCTCCTCGGAGATCGACGTCTTTCGTGTTAGTGGGAGTACGTTCAGAAGACAAATACTCTTGACTTAAACATTAGAGAGTGTTTTGTCTTCATAATGTCGAATCATTTCTCATGCGTTCCTGGTATATGGTATACGAGTAGGTATATTGTATATATTATATTTTAGTCCATTGTTTTGGCCGAAACACTATGATACTTCAACATTATTACTGTTAACATTTAAAACACTGTATAATATCATAATTTCTGTTTATTCACTGAGAGTGTCGCGACAGCTGTTTCGCCAACCGATGTTGGCATCATCTGGTGATACAATAAACTGTTTATTGTAACACCTGAAGATTCCAATATCGGTTGGCAAAACAGCTATCGCGACACTCTCAG
This sequence comes from Lepidostoma basale, assembly GCA_022606425.2. Taxonomy (NCBI): domain Eukaryota; kingdom Metazoa; phylum Arthropoda; class Insecta; order Trichoptera; family Lepidostomatidae; genus Lepidostoma; species Lepidostoma basale. The sequence continues at coordinate 676,789 of JAHDVF020000747.1, read as the reverse complement.
TGAATAAAAAGAATTTGTGATATTATAACAGTGCTTTAAATTTTAACAGTATTATATTTTACCTTTACTCAATAGATGCCTTAAATATTAATATTGTTTCTAATGTCTGCTGAGACAATAAACTGAATTATAAACTGATATGATTTCAAATGTAATGCCCAAGCAAGGGAAATTTGTAACTATCGTAAAATATAATAAATCATCTAGAAAACAATACGAGATTCTCTTGCAAGACACAATAAATGGAATGATTGAGGAAACAAATTATAAGGAACGCCCACGACGTGACATGAACTGCGTTTAATGTGCTGAAGAGCTGAAGAAGGCTACAGAAGACGTAATGCTATGGAGAAAATCAATCCCTAGGATTGAAACAGCGAAGAAGCAGAAGCACGTTTGAGAAAAAAGTAGGACTTTAGCATAATTTATTGGTACGAATCGTATAGAAGTAATTATTGATTTAAGCGAGTCGATTCGTAAAGGTCGGACTTCGGAACAAATAATAATGCATGTTTTATTGGTGTTAATTAGACCAGGCGTGGGTGTTTTCGCTTTCGTAGGCAGGCGGCTACCGCAAAAATACGAAAACGTAGTTTCATGTATTTTTAGGAAAATGGCCGATAGTATTTTCCCGCGGTGACTTGCACGCAACGCTAATTTCCTAATTGTTTGTTAACAATTGCGATAGGCATGTGAGTGTACCGTCATGTGTGTATCATGTACAATCATTGTACATAAACATTACGTAATCCCAGTAGATAATATTTGAATCACGTGATGTATAGTCTGTTATAAAAATATTCTCTCAGAAAATTTTAACAATTGTGTATACATTTAAATGTATCTTTTGTTAGAGCATTATCAGATGTAAATAATAATATCGTAGAAGGTAAAACATACCACTCTATTAAAATATAATATAACAAACAAACTATACGTGACATATTTTCCCTATACGTGATATATTTTCCCTAAACGTGATATATTTTCCCTTTACGTGATATATTTTCCCTATACGTGACATATTTTCCCTATACGTGACATATTTTTCTCAATTCTCCGAAGGAGTAGGCAGAAGAATGAACTGCCACACTTTTCTTTCCTGACATATTTCTCTCGCTTCCTCATCATTCATACATCGTGTCATGCACGCGCGTCCATTTCTCTGACTCCTCACGTGGCCGACATTAAATATTTGATTTATTTGATACGTTTTCCTCGGTCTTTCTCTATTTTTAGTTCCATTTACATCGTTAACTTATAATTTTTTTACTATTATTTTCATGTGTCCAAACCATCTTAATGATCCTTTCATTATTTTGTGCATAACATCATCATTCACACCGCATTCACTTCTTATATGTTCATTCGACACTTTATCATAAACAGAGTATCCACACATTCGTCTAAGAGATCTCATTTCTACTGCATTTATTCTTCTTTCATCCTTCTTTTGCTAGTTCCATGCTTCGCTTCCATACATAAGGGTGGGTACAAGAACACCATTGTGCACTGCCATTTTAGCTTTTTTTGATAGGTTTTTTATTTTTAAGATATTAAATATAATAATAAAAATGATTATTTGTAATTTCACTAACAATTATGTAAAACAATATGCATTATAATGATTTTTTTATTAACTTAAGGCGTTAACACTGTGGAATTCCATAATTACGATTTTTGATATCGTTTTCAGGTTGAGGAGGAGTGAATCGGAGATCGACGTCTTTCATATAATGAAAGTACGTTCAGAAGACAAATACTCTTGACTTTAGAGAATATCTTGTCTTCCTAATGTCGAACCATCTCTCACGTATTCCCAGTATTTTACCTGTTTCTGATGATGCCTTGAACATTTATGCTGTTTATAGTCTGTTGAGTTAATAAACTGATTTGATTTGAATCTTTCGAACCATGTAGAGAAAAATTAACTAAAAATTAGAAGAAGAAAAATGTTACATGTTATGACATATTATGCTTGGCGTTAAAACCGTGGAATTCTGTTGTCAATTTAAAAAGAAATGTTAAAATTGTGTAAAACCATTTTTTATGTATTTTTATTGTCATAAATAAAAAAACTATTTTTTTTCGGAGATACGCTATATACCGACCCTTATGTATGGAAGCGAAGCATGGAACTGGCAAAAGAAGGATTAAAGTAGAATAAATGCAGTATAAATGAGATCTCTTAGACGAATGTGTGGATACTCTGTGTATGATAGAGTGTCGAATGAAAATATAAGAAGTGAATGCGGTGCGAATGATGGTGTCATGAACAAAATAATGAAAGGATCATTAAGATTGTTTGGACATATGGAAAGAATGAATGAAGAAAGAATGGTAAAAAAAATATTTGTTAATGATGTAAATGGAACCAGAAATAGAGGAAAACCGAGGAAAACGTGGCACGATCAAATAAATCAAATATTGAATGTCGGCCATGTGAGGAGTCAGAGAAATCGACGCGCGTGCATGACACGATGTATGAATTGAGGAATCCAGAGAAATATGTCAGGAAAGAAAAGTGTGGCAGTCCATTCTTTCTGCCTACCCCTTCGGGGAGACGGCGTGATGGTTAGTTAGTTAGTTAGTTACACTATATAACGGTTATATCGTATTACGTAACAGTTGTACGAGAAAATAGAATGTGTTTATTTATTTCATGACTATAAAAAATATAAATAGTGTATTATTGTTTTTAGAACAATGGCGTAACATTTCTTTTTAAACTATATATTATCAATGAAAACGTCTTATTTTCTAGAAGTTTTTAAAAATATTTTTATATATCTTTTGCCTTACTTAGGCATGATTAAACATTTGGCGAAACGAATCATTCCATTAAAATATCATCATCCTAGAAAACGTTATTATTAGAATACATATTTTTTAAATACATGAATTGACGATTTTCTTAGGAGAATGGCAAGATCTTTTGACTGCCACACTGAAGGTCCCGGGTTCTGGTGTAGAATTCTTCCTTCTCCAGGGAGACGGCGGGGTGGTTAGATAGTTTTTTTTATAGTTTTTATTACGAAAAACTTCAACAGACGTTGAAATATATAGCAAACGTTGAGGTTAACGTGCTTATTATGGCGAATAAGCGCGTTAACCCCGGTTGGTTAATGGTTATAACAAATACCTGTACAAAGGCTGTCTCCATTCAGATATTGTCCAGTCAGTCACCTAGCTGCTATTTTTCATGTATTTAATTTATTTCGTAATTTATACTTGTTAATTGTAAAAATATGTTTTGTGTATACGGCATAACGAAGAGAAAGAAAATTACTTTACTTGTATACTCGTATAGAGTTATTTTATGGATATTTATGCAAGTAGGCAAGTACTGCAGTTTTCTTTAGAAATGTACTCACTTATTAGCAGTTAAAACAATGGGGTACCTACCAATTAGTTGTAAAAATCATGACGTCAAAATGTATATATTTATTTAATTTAATATATATTAGATGAGTTCGTGTATTTGGATAGTATGTTTACAAAATATGGGATAGAATAGGATATTGAAAGAAGGGTTGGGCAGGCAATAAGGTGAATGGTGCACTTAAAGTTGTCATCGCAAACAAAAACCTATCCAAAAAAGCTAAATGGCAGTGCACAGTGGTGTTCTTGTACCTAACCTTATGTATGGAAGCGAAGCATGGAACTGGCAAAATAAGGATAAAAGTAGAAAAAATGCAGTAGAAATGAGATCTCTTAGACGAATGTGTTCATACTCTGTGTATGAGGATGAGTGTCGAATGAAAATATAAGAAGTGAATGTGGTGCGAATGATGGTGTTATGAACACAATAATGAAAGGATCATTAAGATGGTTTGGACACGTGGAAAAATGAATGAAGAAAGAATGGTAAAAAAAATTATACGTTAACGATGTAAATGGAGCTAAAAAAAGAGGAAGACCGAGAAAAACGTGGCAAGATCAAATAAATCAAATATTGAATGTCGGACACGTGAGGAGTCAGAGAAATCGACGCGCGTTTATGACACGATGTAAGAATGTTGAGGAAGCTAAAGGAATATGTCAGGAAAGAAAAGGGTGGCAGTCCATTATTTCTGTCTACCCCTTCTACCCCTTATATTTAATTAGAAATCTTTTCAAATGTCATATTATTTTTATCACCAAAGACGGTATTCAAAATGTATATAAATGAATGGAGGAAAATGTGTTGATATAATTTGATTTTTTCTTTGGAATGTTGTTTAAACAGATGTTGTATGATCATCGCGTATTTCAAAAAGTTCAGTTTTAACTCGCTGTATCCGGGATGTCATCTGTGTGTCGCGCCATCATCCAGGGGCGGTTTAAGGATTGGAAATCTCCAAGTTAAAATTCAAAAAACTAGTTTTAATTATTTTTTTAATAAAACGGTGAGTCGGCTAACTCACCAAGCTGTAAGAATGTAATAATTTTAATTAAAGTTTTTTAAAATAAATGGTAGTTACTAGTTTCGGCATCTCGTTACCATTTTCTAATTCAAGAATTTTCTACATTCAAGTTAACAAGGCGCCATCTTTAGTGCAGTAATATTATTTTTTAACAAATTATGAATATCTTGTATTTTATTATAAGTGATTGATATTTTGGAAAATTATTTATCATTGTATTCGAGGTCGCGGATTGCGTTAGGTGGGGAAGGCTAAGGAAAAGATACTGGTATGCACATGTGAGGAGAATGGACCCATCCAGACTTCCTTTCATTGGGTTGCACGGCCAGCCCCAAGGTAGACGACCCCCGGGCAGACCACCAAAGAGATGGATCGACAGCTGGGAGTTGACCTCGCAGGAGGCCAATACCTCTTAAAAAAACAAGGGTCACAAGGCCTATACTAAGAAGAAGAAGAATAAATATTCCAATTTTGAGTACTTATTTGTTGTTTTAGATCATTGAGACATTATTTATGTAATATTTAGGCTAATTATTCGAATAAATATTAACAAAACTTCTTCTTCTTCTTCTTCTGATTGTAAATCTTGCGATCTGTTTATGCAGGATATCAACTTTCTTCCTGTGATGAAGACTTTCCATCTTTTTGGTGGTCGTCCTGGTGGTCGACGGCCCTCTGGAGTCTCGTGCATCACGATATTAGGAATTCTTGCTGGATCCATTCTCTCGATGTGGTCCCTCCAGAATCGTCTTCTTTGCCTACTCCATCTCACTATGTCTTCAATTTTGCAGGATTTGCGAATTTCTTTCTTGGGTATCCTATCTTTAAGGGTTCTCCCCACAATAGGTCGCAATGTTCTCATTTCTGCTACTCTTAAGTTAATTTAATTTATTGTACATGAACAATGATGTAAAACTCCTTATTAAATAATGAATAAGAGTGAAAACATCGGTTTTACAGAAGTTTTATTATAATTTATGGGAATTGCATGTTTCGCTTTTCTAAGGCATTATCAAATGTCACATTTGATAATGCCTCAGAGAGGCGAAATATGCCATTTGCATAAATTATAAGGCATTATCAAATGTCTCATTTGATAATGCCTTAAAGTGGCGAAATATTTCATTCCCATAAAATATAACAAATTTTCTAGAAAACAGACGTTTTCACTTGTATTAATTGTGTATAATAAATATTTATTTCATTCTTATTAGATATTTTGTCGATGAATAATACACTCAATATGCACGCAATTGTGATACATGCCATACACGGAATATCGAAACACAGATAAAAGAATTTTAAATCTACGCCACGTTACAACGCAAGTGATTCGCACATGCTTAAATCAAATATCACTGAATTTGACATAAGCGCCATCTATGGCAAACAAAAATAACTATGAATTATCTCAGAAGTTAAATTATTTATCCCTGGGTTCTTTTAGGGGGTCTTCGGAAAATGAAAATTGATTTGGGGCTCCCTGAACAAAGTCAGGGTGTCCGCGGATAGTTTTCGTTGTCGACCTTTTTTTAAGCTCAACAACGACTTCCGGTCAATAGAATTCAGCGGCGAACAAATTTATTTTAGCCCCTTTGGGAAAATCGAATGTCCGATTATTCGAACCTACTTACCGGAAGTCGCCGATAGTAAAAATGTGTCACATTTTTTTATATGAATTTGTATAAAAAAAAACAGTATTACGAATGTAGGGTGTCTGCACAAAATAAAAATAACAGCAAGGGGTTCACGGGACTAAAACCTTTGGGAACCACTGATCTAAACCATCCAGGGACCCACTCAAACACACACAAAAATCATCAAAATCGGTCCAGCCGTTTAGGAGGAGTCCAACTACATACACCCGTACATGAGAATTATATATTTACAGATAATTTTTGAAGACACGGTACACACATTTATATAATTTGTGAAAGTAATGCAAGATTGCAATATGAATACACCTGTATATTCAACATAAAAAGCGGTTTTGCCTAAAAAGTATTATATATTTCTTTGACAGGTAATGAGTATTAGATACTCATTTATTTTTATGGTGACCTATTGTTTGATATTTAAGATGCATATAATACAATATACAAGCGTAAAATTTACTTTTGTTCATATTTTTAATGATCAAAAAGAGTCAATATTCTTTTGAAAAAAAAAACTAAAATATAAAATCTGTACCTCAGAGCCATAAAGTCTTTACTGAATATTTGTCAAAAAAATATTATAGTTATAATTGTCATTTTAGATTTTTAAAATGCCACGTTTTCCTCGGTCTTCTTCTATTTCTAGTTCCATTTACATTGTTAACATACTTTTTTTACCATTCTTTCCATGTGTCTAAACCATCTTAATTATCATTTCATTATTTTGTTCATAACACCATCATCCACATCGCATTCACTTCTTATATTTTCATTCGATACTCTATCGTACACAGAGTATCTACACATTCGTCAGAGATCTCATTGGCTTTAACCCACAGCATTCCTCTTGGGCATGCTGGGGACCAATAGTTTACAGATAAGGAGGGATGGATGCACACTTACCCATTTCTTCAGATGGATAGCCTCCAAGATGACGGAATTCTCAATTCTTTGAGAATTCCGTCATCTTGGAGGCTATCCATCTTTATGTTCCGGATGGTTATCTTCGACAGCGTCAGCACAGACTGTTTTATCTCCCAGCATGCAGAACCAATGCCTCTGGTGATGCCGGTAGGGAGAGCAATCAAACTGCTGAACATGATCGCTTCGGAGATCGATGTCTTTCATATTCGTGAAAGTACGTTCAGAAGACAAATACTCTTGACTTTGGAGAGTATCTTGTATTCCTAATGTCGAACCATCTCTCATGCGTTCGTGGTATTATCGTATAAACTTTAATAATTGTTTGTTATATCTTTTGAGAAAATAAACTGATTTGATTTGATTTGATTTGATATATACCATACTGGATACTGTGTCGATTATAATATAATTTGTGTGCATAATAAATAAATAATTAATTTCCAACAGAAAATCATTTAAGACAATATGGCTCTCTCTACTATACTATGCGTATATTCTCTGTGATGGATATAATGTTTTACATACTGGCGATAATAGCATAATAAATAAATAATCATTTCGGACAAAAATTCACTTAAGACAACTTGACAGGTACCTACAGAAATATAAGTGAATTTGAAATGACCTACAAAATAATAAGGAAATGAATAAAAACAAAATCTGTTTATTCATACTTGAGACATCATATATATGCAAATTTTATTATAAATATTGTGTGATTCATTTATCATAGGTAACATTAAATAAGTACCCACGTACATGTTATATATAGGGTGTTTTTTTTAAAGGTTTGGTTTTTAAACTAGCAACATTGTTTCTACAGACTGTTCATTTGACAGTTGACAGTTGATTTGTAATCAATACGTTTTGCCATTTCACCGTGAATAGACTGACGTCAGAACAGCGCTTACACATTGTGCAAATTTATTTTGAAAAACATGGTCCGGTTCGTCAAACTTATCGTGAACTACGTTAATTTTACGGTCGACATAATCGTCCATCCGAGCTAGTTATTCGGAAGACTATGGATCGTTTTCGCACCACGTACACTCTAGTGGATAATACGCATCCACAAAGACGACAATTGTCGAAAATTGGATTTCACGATTGCGCTTCATTCGAGCTAGCCGTGGCGCTCATATGCCTGAAAAATTATCTATTGAATAAAGCCAAATTATAGACATTAACATTATTTTAATGTGTTTTTTTTTCATTTTGAATATGTATTGTATACCTCTAAAAAACATTCTAAAGTTATGGAGAAAACAAAACGTAAATAAGTAGGTACCAACCTTAAAAATATATATCGCTTTTCTAACAACACTTTTCCGACTAATACACTCACATGCACACAGATGTCCATAGATATCGTAATGTCGTATAATCGAATCGAAGCAATTTGAAAATCGAAGCGTCGAACGCGCGCCGCTTTCGTTCCACAATTCGAAAACAATCGAGCGCCGAATCCTTTGCGCGGGAACGTGGAAAACAAATGAAAATTCGAAATGGCGTGATTCGTTCGGAAAGCGACGCGCCGACCGCGCGGAGTGGACTCGGAGACTGGCGAATGTGCCGGCGTTTGGCGGGACACACCGACATGGAAGTATTTTAGATCAGCTTCTAATTTTACCCGGCACGATGGCGATGGCGGGCGCATTGACAGATCGCGAAAGGCCAATCAGTGGGAGTCGCGGCCGCTAGGCGATCTCCGACAAGTAATGCGGCGCGAATGCGACCCGACTGAGTTTACGGGAGGCCCGGTGACGCCATTGTTAATCAAACAGGCTCGAGACAATGCGGTGTTGATGGAAAATGCTAAGAGCACATCTTTTAAATAAATAAACACAACTAAAACATATTTTACAAGTTTTTTTTTGTATACAACCGGTAATTTGAACCCAATAACTGTATACATTTTTTTAAAGGAACGTAGAAGTTCCCGCCACATACCTGAGGCTGTTATAGGGCGTAGCGGCGCCCGTAAGCTCCCTGGGCCTGTCCCCGATCCATCCGGGACTTACATTTAAAGACGGCAACAACAAGAGGGTGCCAGACCACATTTAATCTACCCCATCTTACTTCTATGCATGTGTTTCATTCTATAAATTCTATAAATGTCGCATATTCGGTACATTGCGCGCTCTGAGCGTAGTTGGTCCGATAAGCAGGAAGGTGGAATATTTGGTTCGCAGTGTGTCTTGTGCGAAGCATAGGGGTATTCAGTAATAATTTGCTAAGAAGTTCGGAGTTGTCTATTTTGAAGTGTATAATTTTGTGAAGCAACATCATAATCTAACTCAGATCGCGTGCGAGATCTCGGAGTCATAATGGACTCGAAACTCACTTTCGTAAGTCACATTGATGGCATTTTAGACAAATCTTACAGGACATTAGGATTCATATTGCGTACATGCAAACCCTTTCAGAACATCACAGCCCTCAAAGTTCTTTATACAACCATGGTTCGCTCACTACTCGAATACGTATCTCCCGTTTGGTCTCCTTACTATGCAGCGCATATTCAACGCATCGAAAGAGTCCAAAAATTTTTCATTAAACACATTAATTTCAAAATGTGCAGGTCATTTGCGAATTATAATTCTGCCCTTAATTTTTATTCCTTGGACTCTCTCGAAAATAGGCGAACAATTAATGATATGATGTTGCTTCACAAAATCATTCACTTCAAAATAGACAACTCCGAACTTCTTAGTAAATTATTACTGAATACCCCTATGCTTCGCACAAGACACACTGCGAACCAAATATTCCACCTTCCTGCTTATCGGACTAACTACGCTCAGAGTGCGGCGGTGTACCGGACGTGCGACACGTACAATAAGTGCTTTAGTAACATCGATGTGTTCCATCTTAATGAAAGTGATTTTAAAAAAATGGTTGGAGCAACCCTTCGGGGCGAATGAAATTAGTTACTCTATTTTTTATTTTTTTTTCTCGTCTTTTTTTTTTTTTTACATTTTAAATTTTTAATTTATTTTTAATTCATTATTACTAATAGTTTTCTCTTTATCTTATCACAGTGTTACTTTATTACTCTTATATATTTAACCTTATGTCAGTTGTTATATAATATTTGTGGTAGCATGTAATTGGCCTTGTTTTGTTGTCTCTATGTGTTTATACTCATATACTGTAATTGCTGTTTGTTACCCTCGATAATAAAAAATAAAATAAAAATAAAATAAAATAATCATTCATTGTTCGCCTATTTTAGAGAGAGACGAATGTGTGAACGAAACAAAATAATGAAAGGATCATTAAGATGGTTTGGATACTAAAAATAGAGGAAGACCGAATAAAACGAGCGAGAGAAGTACGAGAAGACCGAATAAAACGTATGTCAGGAAAGAGAGGTGTGGCAGTCCATTCTTTCTGTCTACCCTTTCGGGACGGCGTGTTAATAAGTAAGTTTCAGTTTTAAACAAATATTTTTATTTTTATTTTCATTATTATAATGATCATATTTTTTTTGAATTTTTGTTTTATTATAATATATTATTTTCTAAGCGATCGCTAATATTAGATGCAGTGTTCTTATAATATCTTAGATTATTAGATTTAAAACACGTCTCAATGCGCCTTTGAAGTGAATACGTGAAAACGGCGCTTTCATTGTTATTCTTCTTCTCCTTCTTCTTCATAATATTCCCGTCCACTCCTGGACAAAGGCCTTCTCCATTCGCTTCCATGTCACTCTGTCCTGTACAGACTGCATCCAGGTTATTCCGACGTGTCTGTTCATATCATCCTTCCACCGTAGTTGCGGTCGCTCTGCACTTCTCTTTGCCGTCCACGGTCTCCAAGTCAGCAGTCTTCTTGTCCACTTTTCATCTGAGTTTCTGACTCCGTGACCTGCCCATTGCCATGTTAGGGTCGCCACCCGGTGGATGAAGTCAGTGACCTTTGTTTTTTCTCTCACCGTATCGTTTCTGACTCCGTCTTAGGCTTATTCTTAACATGGCTCTTTCCATGGCTCTTTGGGTCACTCGTAGTTTCTTGGCACTTTGTTTGGACAATATAACAGTTTCAAGACCATATGTACCAACTGGCAAAACGCAGACTTTATAGACTTTTCGTTTAACCCATATGTCCGAAAGCTGCCCAGCTTAGTACAATTTTTTTTGCCCAGCTTTTCTATTTTTTTATTGTTATTATAACTGTCTTATTTTTGGTTCATGGTTGTGGAAGTTTTAGTGATTAGCAATGCACAATAACAAAGTTGCACAACGGGCCATGGAAAGATCCATGTTGGGTATCTCGCTTAGAGACCATATATCCAACGTGGAGATTAGAAGCCGCACCAGGGTCACCGATGTAGGAATACGCGTTGCGAAGATGAAGTGGCAGTGGGCTGGTCATGTGTGTCGACGGGATGATGTAAGATGGAGTCAGAGGGTTACTGAATGGAGGCCAAGGTTGGGGCGGAGAAGTGTCGGGAGATAGCCAACCAGTTTACGCACTTTAAACAGAGACACGGCATCCGACAAATTTCTATTCATGGCGAAAAATGAAGGAAGCCAGTCAAGAAGTGTGACGCTGTCAATACGTACGTCTTACTAAGCAAGTAGGTATACATAAGCACATATAGCGCAATTTAAAATTTCTCTTAGAAACATTTTTTTCATGTTTATGGATTATCCGGGAAATCGGTTATACGTTTTTTTTACCATCCATCCCGGAAAATCGGGAGTGTACTGTACACAAAAATATTTTAAATCATTGAAAAAAAATATATTTAAGAGACAACTGAAGACTGCACTATTCGGTTAGTCTTTTTTTAGGGTGCCCTTCAGGTAATGAATTTTATAAAACGACGTACTTAAAAAAACAGATTAAAATAGAAAACAAAGCTGGAGCTTCGTCAGGGTTACAGAAACTTTCTAATTGATAACAAAAATGCGTTCAAGTGGACATTTTGGCAGTTGTTAAAAGTGTTTCACATTTTTTGACTATTAATTAGAAAGTTTCTGTAACCATGACGAAACTCTGAACTAACTAACTAACTAACCATCATGCCGTCTATTCGAAGGGGTAGGCAGAAATAATGGACTGCCACACTTTTCTTTCCTGACATATTTCTCTCGCTTTCACATCATTCAAAGAGGCACGCGCGTCGATTTCTCACGTGGCCAACATTCAATATTTGATCGTGCCACGTTTCCCTCGGTTTTTCTCTATTTCTAGTTCCATTTACATCGTTATTATATACTTTTTTTTACCATTCTTCATTCATTATTTCCGTGTGTCTAAACTATCTAAATGATCTATTCATTATTTTGTTCATAATACGATCATTCGCACCGCATTCACTTCTTAAATTTTCATTCGACACTCTATCATTCATAGAGTATACACACATTCGTCTAAGAGATCTCATTTGTACCGCATTTATTCTACTTTCATCCTTCTTTTGCAAGTTCCAAGAACACCATTGTGCATTGCCATTTTAGCTCTTTTGGATAGGTTTTTGTTTGCGGATGACAACTTATATTATATTTTCATTCGACACTCTTTCATACAAAGATTTTCCACACGTTCTGCCACGAAGCTCTGGCGAGAGCGAAACTGGTTGGTTCGTTAAAACAAATAAAGTGTTGCAAAAACAAAATATTATATGAAAGTATTTTAAAATTATTTTTAATAATGCTACACTACAAATTAAGTGCTTCATACTAAAGTAGAATGATTTTTTGTGGCAAAGTGTATAACAGTTGATCTCGGCAAATAAACCTATTTCTTCTAGAAGGTACGTGGTAGCATCCACAAATCCCTTTCTTCCATAATTTCACCACTTAGGCTTTTTTCGCAAGTCATCTTAATAGTAAGTAATTGTCGTCAATAACAATTCTGTTCTGATAGAAAATAGTCTGATTGCTTTGAATGAAAACGTCTGTCTTTTAGAAATTCAATGTTCAAATGTTTGATAATGCCTTGGATGTGCGAGACATGTCATCTTCTTCTTGCGATCTGTTATCTGATATGCAGGATATCAACTTTCTTCCTGTGATGAAGACGACCAGCCTTCTCTCCATCTCTTTGGTGGTCGTCCTGGTGGTCGAGTCTCTGGGGTCTCGTGCATCACGATATTAGGAATTCGTTCGAATCGTCTTCTCTGCCTATTCCATCTCCCGATGTCTTCAATTTTGCGGGATTTGCGAATTTCTTCATTGGGTATCCTATCTCTAAGTCGCAATGTTCTCATTTCTGCTACTCTCAAGAGATGTTTGGTTCTGACAGTGTCTGCTCTTGCTTCGATTCCGTATGTCATTATGGGCCTGATGCATGTTTTATAAATTCTAACTTTGCTTTCCACTAGCATATGCTTATTGTCCCAGACAGTGTCCCTTATCCGGAGATAACTGCAGCTCTATCAGTCTGTTTTTTAACTTCATTATATAGATCGCTGCAACTAGATATCTCCACACCCAGATATCTGAACTTCACGACCTGTTCTATAGGTTTATCGTCTACAACCAATTTGCATCTGAGAGGCTGTCTGGATATCGTTAGACATTTTGTTTTTACGACGGACATCTTCATATTATATCTCTCAGACGCAAGTTGGAACCTATAAAGCATTCTTTGTAGATCGTCTTCACTTTCTGCCAGTATTGTTGCATCGTCAGCATAGCATACCACATTAATGAGTTTTTCTCCCATCCTATATCCGAGGTTAAGATATGCGACCTCCTCTATGATCTTGTCCATGATGAGGTTAAAAAGGACAGGACTGAGACTGTCGCCCTGTCTTATTCCTGATATAGCAGGTATTTCACTAGAGAGCTCCCCATCTGCTTTAATGATCGTTTTGCCATTAGTGTTAAGGTCTTGTATTGTTTTTATTAAGGATGATGATATACCTCTTTCTAAAAGGATAATGATAATGTATTTTAGCAATACTCTATCAAACGCCTTAGTTAAAAGTCAACGAAACACTTATAAGCTCGTTTGTTGTAATCTATTTACGTCATTCCATCAAAAATATAATAAAACTCCTATAAGACAGATGTTTTCATTAATATTAAACTTACTAACTAATTAACCATCACGCCGTCTCCCCGAAGGGGTAGGCAGAAATAATGGACTGCCACACTTTTCTTTCCTGACATATTTCTCTCGCTTCCTCAACATTCATACATCATGTCATGCACGCGCGTCGATTTCTCTGACTCCTCACATGGCCGACATTAGATATTTGATTTATTTGATCGTGCCACGTTTTCCTCGGTCTTCCTCTGTTTCTGGTTCCATTTACATCGTTCACATTCATTCTTCGTTCATTCTTTCCATATGTCCAAACCATCTTAATGATTATTTCATTATTTTGTTCATTACACCATCATTCGCACCGCATTTACTTCTTATATTTTCATTCGACACTCTATCATACACAGAGTATCCACAAATTCGTCTAAGAGATCTCATTTCTACTGGATTTATTCTACTTTCATCCTTCTTTTGCCAGTTCCATACTTCGCTTCCATACATAAGGGTTTTGCCAGTTCCATGCTTCGCTTTCATACATAGGAAAAACACTTATTCATTAATATTAATTATTTAATATGGAGTTTACCATCATTGTTCAAGAAACAACAAATAAGTCTCATTGCTTTACTGTCGTACCAAAATAGTCACTCGATTTACAACAACCATGAAGCTGCAAAACAGCGTATGTCAATTGGAGGTCAAGTCGGATTATCACGCTTATGTCACAGTCGATAAGTCACAATATCGAGTGCAGTTGAATTGGATTAAATTTTTCTTCACGGATGTATGAACATTATTGCATCAATTCAGGTACTCCAGATGATGAACAATGAGAACAAAATGTGTCATATAAAACACACCTCAGATGTCTGCTAGGCTATGATTAATGATGTGAATAAAATTGTTAGGCGTGGCTGTCCAATTTCAAATCCTTTATTTAATTTTTGGCTAGATTGACGGCAGAGGTACTTGCAGAAGAGATAAGGCTCTCACAGGGTCTTCCAACAACTGTTTTGCATCCCCGTGGCTTCCATTCGATTAATCTGGATGTCAATCAATTGATTGGGGAATGCAACAAAGTGAATGGTGCACTTAAAGTTGTCATCGCAAACAAAAACATATCCAAAAAAGGTAAAATGGCAGTGCACAATGGTGTTTTTTTACCGACCCTTATGTATGGAAGCACAAGAAATGCAGCATAAATCAAATCAAATCAGTTTATTTTCTATAAAGGTATTATAATACAAACAATTATTATATTATAGTTCAAGACATCTATTGAGAAAAGGTAAAATATAATAAATATGAACGCATGAGAGATGGTTCGACATTAGGAATACAAGATACTCTCCAAAGTTAAGAGTATTTTTCTTCTGAACGTACTTTCACGAATATGAAAGACATCTATCTCCGAAGCGATCATGTTCAGCAGTTTGATTGCTCTCCCCGCCAGCATCACCAGAGGCAGGTTGGTTCTGCATGCTGGGAGATAAAACAGTCTGTGCTGACGCTGTCGAAGATAACCATCCGGAAAATAAAGATGGATAGCCTCCAAGATGACGGAATTCTCAAATAATCCCCTGACAAGTCTGAAGAAAAAGGGTAAGTGTGCATCCATCCCTCCTTATCTGTAAACTATTGGTCTCCAGCATGCCCAAGAGGAATGCAGTGGGATAAAGCCAATGAGATCTCTTTGACGAATGTGTAGATTCTCTGTGTACGATAGAGTATCGAATGAAAATATAAGAAGTGAATGCGGTGCGGATGATGGTGTTATGAACAAAATAATGAAAGGATCATATACGAGTAGATGGTTTAGACACATGGAAAGAATGGTAAAAAAAATTGTTAACGATGTAAATGGAACTAGAAATAGAAGAAGACCGAGGAAAACGTGGCACGATCAAATTAATCAATCATTGAATGTCGGCCGCGTGACGAGTCAGAGAAATCGACGCGCGTGCATGACACGATGTATGAATGTTGAGGAATCGAGAGAAATATGTCAGGAAAGAAAAGTGTGGCAAGTCCATTCTTTCTGCCCACACCTTCGGAGAGACGGCGTGATGGTTAATTAGTTAGTTAGTCAATCAATTAATGTATTATCGTATCATGTCGGCTCTAGTCTTTTTTTTGCCATTTCCATGCTTCGCTCCCATGCATAAGAGACAGGAAGCAAAATGAATGGATCAGAGATAGGACCAAAGTTGCCGAAGTGGCGTGCAAAATAGCCTCGTTGAAGTGGAATTGGGCCGGCCATACAGTGAAGACAGCGGATGATTACTGGACCAGACGCACCCTGGAGTGGCGACCGGCCACAGAAATACTGGCAGACTACAAGCTAGATGGTCAGATGACATCAAGAGAGTGGCAGGAGGTCAATGGGACAGAGTGTGAGAGTTGTGGAAGTCGGGAAGGGAGGCTTATGTCCAACATTGGACGACCAAAGGTTCCTTCCTCGATTGAAGTCGCTAGGCCATTCAGCAATATCGTTGGAGTATGTTTTACTTTCGTTTTGTTTTTGTCTTATATTTAGAAGATGTTGCAACATTGGAAGCATGTGCTGTGCTTTCTGCCTCTTTTTGACTTGAATATGATGTTGCTATATTTTTCATCATCTTCAGCCGTCTGTCATCCACTGCTGAATGTAGGCCTCTCCCAAAGCACGCCACCGCCCTCTATCCATTGCCGTTCCCATCCATCCATGTCCAACAAACCTCTTCAGATCGTCGGTCCAGCGGGCAGGAGAACGTCCAACTTTGCGGAATCCTATACGCGGTCTCCACTCCAGAACCCGTCTCCCCCATCGCCCGTCGGTTCTCCGACAGATATGGTCAGCCCATCGCCACTTCAGCCCGCCCATCCTCAGAGCCACCTTGGTTTGTTGTCGAATAAATTCGTTTCTAAATTTGTCCCTCAAGGTTATACGGCTGTACATAAATTATATTCCCTAATTATTATGATGGTGAGGATGGTATTATCCAGTATCTCACGCGTTTGTGCTTTAATGAGAAATATAAAATACCAATAAAACACCAGTCTGTCATAGCCACGAGTCTGGCGAAACCGGTTGCTGTCGAAATAAATACTAAAGTAAAAGTTTTTTATTTTCAATAAATAGGAATGAGATATTTCAGTACAATCATTTGATTAATAGAAAAATAAAATGTCGAAATTTATTAAAAATTCTATTTTGTGCTGAATAAAGCTTGAAATGAAAATAATATTCAAACCGATTTTTTAGTTAATCTTTCTGCTAAAAGCTAACGCGGGCCCAAAGCATTTTATACTTCTGCTATATAGTCAATCTGGGACTGAATGTAAACGTAAATTTATGATTATAAATATTATTCCAGAATATGTATTGCATTTGTCATTTTTTGCGACGATCGATAGCGACATCTATGAATTATTTTATTAGAGTGAGCTTGTGAAAATTTTTAACAGATGGCAGTCCATCACAAGCTAAATAAAACTTCTATTCGGATTTGAATAAAATCTATATACGTTTTCCTCAGTTTTTAGTTCTATTTACATCGTTAACATATACTTTTTTTACAATTCTTTCCATGTGTCAAAACCATCTCAATGATCCATTCATTATTTTGTTCATAACACCATCTTTCACAGCTTATATTTTCATTCAACACTCTATCATTTGCTCAACTTCTGCGAAAGCCGTCAGAAATTGGTTTCTCTTCTAAGTTGGTTATATTTTTTATTAGCTACCTGAGGGAGAGGAAACAGTTTGCCTCATACAGTATATTTCAATCTGCACTTTTTCCCGTATATTCCGGAGTGCCACAGGGCTCAAACCTTGGTCCACTCCTCTTCACTATCTTCAGTAATGATATCGCGAGGGTTATAAAATTTTCGCGATTTCTTTTATTTGCAGATGATCTTAAACTATTCCTTGAGATAAAGAGCCATGAAGATTGCCTCCGTCTCCAGTCAGATATAAATAATATCGTCCGCTGGAGTAAAACCAATCAAATTTATTTCAACATCTCTAAATGCGTAATTTTATCTTTTACGAGAGCATTGTGTACTGTTTATTACAGATACACAATGGATAACCAGCAACTTAAGCGTTTTTCAACGATAAAGGATCTTGGTATTGTTTATGAAAGTAGGCTGACTTTCCATACTCACATTGAGAGAATATGTGGAGTTGCACTGAAAATGATGGGATTTATTCTCCGAACTGGTAGAGTTTTTAAGAATCCCTATGTTTTGCGAATTTTGTACAACTCATTGGTCCGGAGCCGGCTCGAGTGTGGCTCGGTGATATGGAGTCCCCACGAGGCGAGATACTCGCTCATGTTAGAGAGGTATCAGAAAAGATTTCTGAGATATCTCTACATGAGGGAGTTTGGTAGCTATCCGTGCCTTTATCCCACTGCATTCCTCTTGGGCATGCTGGGGACCAATAGTTTGCAGATAAAAAAGGATGGGTGCACACTTACCCATTTCTTCAGACTTATCAGGGGGATTCTTTGAGAATTCCATCATCTTGGAGGCTATCCATCTTTATGTTCCGGATGGTTATCTTCGACAGCGTCAGCACAGACTGTTTTATCTCCCAGCATGCAGAACCAACCTGCCTCTGGTGATGCCGGTAGGGAGAGCAATCAAACTGCTGAACATGATCGCTTCGGAGATCGATGTCTTTCATATTCGTGAAAGTACGTTCAGAAGACAAATACTCTTGACTTTGGAGAGTATCTTGTATTCCTAATGTCGAACCATCTCTCATGCGTTCCTGGTATTATATATTTGTTATATTTTACCTGTTCTCAATAGATGTCTTAAACTATTATATAAAAATTGTTTGTAATATCTTTTGAGAAAATAAACTGACTTGATTTGATTTGATCATACTCAGAGTAGCACACATTCGTCTAAGAGATCTCATTTCTACTGCATTTATTCTGCTTTCATCCTTAACTTTTTATTTAAAAAAATAATAACACTATTAAAATTATTTGTCTTGATATTCAATTGAGATCCATAATCACTTGAGATCTACTATAAATGTAGATTTTTACTGTAGTATTTATGGTGCTGTGAAATATTCTAAAATAAGAATTTGAAACTGGAAAAAATAAGATTCATAAGATTTAATAATAATTATTGTATTATATTAAAAATATTTTAAATCTAATTACTAAAAACACAAGAAAAACTATCGGCAAATGCTTTATCTTAAAAAACCATCATGGCAATGGTTTGAGATCGACTTATTCGATATTCACGCAGTATGCAATTGACAATTTGCCATTCTTGCACTCGCAAATATAGAAGTAGTGAGAGTGAGACAATAAGAGTATGTAAATACAATAATATATTCTGATAGGGATCAACCAGACGACCAATGAAAAGAACGTTCCTTTTGATACAATTTATTATGATTCAGGAGTGACAGGCAGTCAGCAATATAAACATACAGTAGCGCTATGTAAATCCCGTCCGGCGGCGAGGTACCGGCAAAAGTTCTTCCGTAACAGTCAGCAGTCAGTTCCAGAGGGATATAGCTCAATCTGTGTTCCTTTAGAGTTGCCTCACCAAGCTCACATGCCGAATGACAACGGTGTCCTCCGTTATTTAGGCAAGCCCGTCTATCCTAGGGGTTCCGATCTGTGCTCCCATTGGTGCATGGCGCTCGTCGGCCGGTAGTGGGGGTGCCTCTTTGCTCTGTGGTTGGTTGATTCGGCCACTCGACTGGAGCGGCTAAGTTCGGAGCTCTTCTCTCATTTATTAAAATTGCATGTTACCGGGTGGCGGTGTTTCGGCCTTCTAACTACATAAGCATCAATTCTATATTTTTTTCAAATCAATGCCAATGTAATAAAATTGGGATATATTTGAATGTATTAATGATTCATCTGATTTTTATTATAAAATACTTGTGTTCTCTGTAAGTAAATATGTAATAATTAGATATTTCAATCAATGAGTAAACGTATTCATGGAATAGTGAAAAATTTAACTCAATATTTATAGATATCAAAGAAATGCAGCAGCAAGATTCAGATATCACTACGTCCCTCAAAGAACTTCACTGGCTTTAAAGTCCAGAAAGAATTCAATATAAACTCTGCTGGACAGTCTTCTAAGTGCTACATTGAACGGTACCAAGTTATACATCTGAACTGTATATACCGGACAGCTTAAATTCAAGGAAATCTACACTTCGCTCGGCCAACCCCTCTGCAATAGGTAGATTAGTTGAGCCAAAGTCTCTCTACACTTCGTTTTCTGATAATTTTACCATGGACCATCAGTTGCAGCACTATCGTTTCTCATAATGTGCCCGAAGTATTCCAGTTTTCTACACTTTAAGGTCTTGACAGTTTCCATTTCTTTCTTCATTAACTGCAGTACTTCCTGATTTGGGACTCTCTCTGTCCATGGTATTGTCAAAATAAAATCCGGTGATTATATGTTCAATATTTTGATTTCACATTAAAAATGAAATCAAAACACGTTTCAATACACTCTTGAGGTGATTATATCATGAAAACGACGCTTTAAAAGTTAGCATATTATTATTATTAATGTGTATTAGACACACAGCATCAGGTCTTTGACCTGAACTTTTAATAATTTATTTACTAATATGAGAAATTTGATAGAGAAAAAAACAATGCGGGAACAATTAAATGCAATCGCTATAGAGGAAGTGGTATAAAATTACAATCAATTAATCTGGTGGAAAATCGCATGCAATTCTCCTAATCGCATAAAAACTGCGGCAATAATTTAAAAGAGTTCTTGTTTAATTGGTTTCACCAGTTATTGCTTACTTACCATTGCTAAACTATGCTAAGAGCGCTATGCATCATACTTACTGTTGTAATTAAAATGCTTTTAAGTGGAGGATGTTGATCTTCAGAATCATCTTAAGATGGCGGCTATTCAATATTGTTTATAGAAAATTAAGTATTCGGAGTTGATATATTCAAATTTTCTTTGTATAAAAATCATCACCTTTGAAGTAGATTTTTTATTTTAATAGTTCAAATGTTTTAAATAACAGAAATGCATTGGTATGGCTAGCTACATTAGCAGTCCAAAAAAATTGGTTTCAACTGCAGCAGACCACATCGCAGCTCATTTATGAATGTATCTTATAAACCTGTGTACTTTAGTTCTAAATACATTGAAGGCTGGACATTACAAAGGTGCCAAGTGGTTTAAACACAACTGTTACTTGCTCCGTGTCATATATCACGGGTGGCACCTTTAAGGGTGAGGTTTGAACTACACTATATTATTCAATCATTACGCACTTTTGGAGTTTTTGTCCTTTATGTTTAAGACCTATTGGCTCATTATGTCCAGCCTTCAATTGTAAGTAATATTATGATGAAGCGGGACTATCTGTCCACACAAGGAGGAGAGGAGGGAGGAAATAAAAGACGCAGAGTATTGACCTAAAAATGAAGAAACATTTATTTCAGTATGTCTTTTGTATAATTATTTATAAACAGAATGAATGAGTGGTAAGGTAAGGTAAGGTAAGAGCAGAGCAGAGCAGAGCACTGGAGAAAGTACTAACCACAAGAGAGTGTACACTGAATGCGAGGGCCAGACTGACCCGAGGACTATTTCTGTATTATGAATGTATACCCAACTAAACACTATCGGGACAGACCGATACGACAAAAGTGTTTTCGTATTCTTCAATCTTATCTTTTTTTTCAAGTTTTTTTTTTAAATATTTTTTTTTCTTAATTAGTCTATGTTTGGATATTTTTGAAAAACAAAAGAACATTTACAATACAATAATGGAGAAGGCGATCGGCCCAGCCAAGGGCGGCCCTGGATATATATAAATATATATATAAAGGTAGAATTTAAAATTAACGATTAGAGAAATATGGGAATTAGCTGGGGACACCCTCACCCCGGAAACACATTATCTTACAAAAAATTTACACAATTAGGATGATACTGACGGTTACATCTCCCCTCACTAGTCGTACGTTCTTTAACCATACTTAATAATTAAAAGTGGTGTTAAAATAATTAAAATTATCTTTTACAATTATAATATTCTTTCAATAAAGTAGTTGAATCACTCTTCTGCGCGCGCAGAGGGGGAGAAACGCACACACTTATAATATACACTTACAGTTTGCACTCTGGAAAACCAATCGAGTCTATGTATGGAAACAGCTCAAAGTTGGAAAAGATCGGGTGAGACTGGTTTCCCCACAAACACTAGAGAAATGCAGGTCCAGTGATGGTTCTGTGTGTCATGAATATGTGTTTGCTTTATTACAACAATCTAAGCGTTGCTAACTCACTTCGACGTCATCATGGTGACGAATTCTGAAACAGAAAATGGAGCACATCAGTACAGCTTCGCCGGCCCGTCACCAGTCACCACTAGCCATACGCATGCCAGCTACAGGGCTACCCTTCGGACCATGCAACATTGCCCAACACCAAACAACACCGCGTACTCCCATGTGTCATGCATACAACTCGGCAAGACGTCCTTTGTGTTTGTGAAAGATGAGTAACAGTGTGTCTAAAACTTCCAAATTTCCTTGCTCAGTTGACAGCTGAAGCTCCGAGCTACATTTCAGACATGAACACAGAGGAGCGGCGACAGAGAGGAAGCCACAGGTGTGTACAGTACAGGCCGCGCGTGGCCGAGATTGGTCCGGCCGCTCCAAGGGTAGCGAGAGTATTTACACCGCTAGTCGGGCAGAGGGTTCAGAGGACAGAATTAGACCGCATTCCCTTCAAATTACGCACGAACCTTATCACATAATAAACTGTATTACTGCACTGTTTCAATTGCGCGTAAGTTTGAAGAGAACGTCGGAGCGAAGGTTAAACATCTAATAGGATGGAGGAGAGCTCGGTCGAGAAGTGTAATTATCAGAAGGCAGGCATACGGTAGACTGTGGATAGTGAACATCTTAAATGCATAAAATGAAAGTGAGAAGAGTTACCGTGCCCCACGACTAAGTCACGGGGATGATTCCACTATGAAAGTTCAGGGGTGAAGTGAAACCGGAGAAGTTTATAAAAGTCTATTTTTCATTTTGTGCATCGACGGGTGTCCAGTGGGAGCGGGGCAGCTAGGGGCGGGTGAGTAACAGAACGAGCAGCAATCCAACATATATCAATGTGTCAGTACCTAGAGTGGATACCCTGGAGCCCGTGGCGGTCCCTTACAGACCGCCCTCTATAAACCCTTTAACAATGTCCTAAACCGCCTTAGGACTAGCTAGCACTCGCTGTCGCTTCTCAAGAAAATTAATTTAGCTAGAGCATGGAAATCTGGAAGAAGAGGAACCAGGTCACTATCCACGGCAGCGCGGGTCACTCACTTCACTACCTATACTCGTGTACTAGACATCCTCTCAACCAATGTGCATTGCTGTGGCATCCTAAACAACATGTGGACAACACAGTGTAAACAGAAATAAAAATGTGTGAACACTAAACAATATAAATGTATTCATACGCAGTCAGTCATCTGGTGATTGGAAATAAATAGTCATTAAAGGAAACTGTTAACTGCCGGACATTATCTTTACATCTCTTAACAATCATGGCAGGAATGCGATGAGAGAGATTACAGTTCCAGCGGTCTTCCTGGACAAGCATTCCCCCGTGAATGGTCCATTCAGATGCGCGGGCATTTGTCAAAAGGGGAAAAGCGCGGCCATGACCCGGGAGCCGGGGTGAAGGGAGGCGCAAACACTTGCGGCAGACGGGAGCGGAAGAATGCAATGGGATCTGAATATACGAGCATGTTGGGCGTGTATATTGGGCTGCTGGCGGCGTGCCAGGCCGGACACAATGAAAGATATTTACCAACACAGGCATACGCCGCAGCGCATACTGCATTCATGTTTTATTTTCGTTACCAAGGATGTGTGCGACAAACTGTTGGTGTTTGAACCATTTCCTTTTTTTAATTATAAAGAATATGAAAATAGACAATTGTTATTATTTTATTCCAATCATAGGGATTGATTTGCAGCAAGTCTTTTACTGATTCGACGCCACTAGGGTTTTTAATGTAGTTGTTTCCTATTCTTTTTTTGTGCCATTGCTTACTGCGATATGTTAAACAAATAATACAACTAAATAAAATTCAATTTTATATATAAATGAATCAACAAAAATATCGAGTGTAAATATAATTTTAGATCACATCTCATATATATTTTCAACACAACAAATTTTGTGAATTTTCAACACTTTAAAATAAAATAAAAATTCTCATTTAGTGCATATTAAAAAAAAAATAATAATCTCAAACAGAACACTTTTGCCGTTTAAAGAGAAACAAATAATTTTTAAACTCGATGAAAATTTTGTGGAAATGAAAAAATGAGAAGCGGTGAACGCTGGTTGGGTACCCCTTATCTGTGATTGGTGCAATAGCATGTAAATATAGCAGTGGTGTGCCGTGGCAGCACAATAATAATGATCAAACTTAAGCTTTTCGCAAATTACCGGTGCTCCGTCGCTAAACTCAACACTCAATATGGCCGTCCAACATGCACGTCTAACACAATCCAATTACAAATGTCCAGAAGAAAAAAAAAAACACATTTTCAAAACACGTAATAGAGAATTAAATTCTGCAGACAAAACATGTAATATTTATTTTTCCGTTTTAATTGATATTCTCGCGAGACAAAAGTATGAAAAAATGTGCTGGCATCCGGCCAAGATGGCAGACATAAAGAATCAGAAACCACGTGAGGATAAGATTTAAAGAGATTAGTTTTAATGTTTTATTTAATGCGTATTTTTTTGTGTGAATTTAGTCTCCGGTGAGAGCGGTACACCACACCACTGGGAGAACTTTTGATGTTTGGAACGCGAGACGGGACGACACTCCCGACGAGGGAATACTGCACCGCCAATGGTGCGCAAATCATTCTCCCGCGGTCCAGGAAGTTCGCGGTGAGGTGTTGTTGACACCGGGCAAGTATGCCACAGATCAATGTGATGCGACACCCGTAAAACAAAATGCGACAATAAAAAGTGATGCATCAAACCAATAAAACCATCACCAATCTCGGTTCTTTCCGAGACATGCAGTCAATTCAATTGAAAAATCAAATGATTAATACATTTTTTTTAAATATGGGTGGTTTTGAATTGACAGTATTGTTAGTTTGGAAATCTATTTTTTATTTATTAATAATGAAAAGACATAAAATCAACGCAATTCAAAATCTAATCAACATCTACCCATCACTCATTCATTATACAGGGGCAAAGTTTAATACAATAAACATGAAATTTTCTAATTAATTTGTTGATATACTGAAATAAATTGCTAAGTTTGATAGACAAACAAAATTTTAATTCAATATGAATATTATCATAATATATAAATTGTTTACTAAAATTATCACAAATGGAATATAATTCCTATAGATAAAAATATATATTTTATTATCATTGATATATTTATCCAATAATTAATTGTTGAATAAATAGAATCACACTTAATATTTCTTTTTGCAGACATGTGATGGTTGTAACCCAACCTTCTTCTATTTATTCAAATGTGAATCCACAACACACAGTGAAAGAAAATCAATAGTTAATAATTATAAAGTTGAATCTATAAATATTTGAATATTGAAACAAACTTAGCAAATTGGATCAGTTCACAGAAATATGTTTTAGTTTGCATGAGTGTAGCGAGAATGGAGCGGGGCTTACCTTCATAATTAACCTGGCCGTCGCCGTCGATGTCGGCCTCCCGGATCATCTCGTCCACTTCCTCGTCGGTGAGCTTCTCCCCGAGGTTGGTCATGACGTGACGGAGTTCAGCGGCGGAGATGAAACCGTTGCCGTCCTTGTCGAAGACGCGGAAGGCTTCGCGGATCTCCTCCTCGCTGTCCGTGTCCTTCATCTTGCGCGCCATCATCGTGAGGAACTCAGGGAAGTCTATCGTGCCGTTACCTGGAAAACACAACATACACTTTTAATATTGCATTACTAAGGAGACACAGCTTCATTGCATAACATATATGCTAGGCGAACGATAAAAAACATTAAATAATACACGTTTGATTTATTTCAATGAACTGCGTATATGTAAAATTGCACATGTAGTAGTGGGATACTCTTAAATCAAAAACTTATCGACTCTTTGAAACTATATAAGCAGACATTTATCATTTCAGCAGCTAATGTTTACTAATATGTCAAATCGATTTTTATTAGGGTTCAGTTGCAATTTATTATTAATTTCTAAGAAGGAAAAAATGTTATATGTTCCAATGAATTTACTGAGTTCTTTTGATGGAAGGAAGTTCATTTTAAATAATAATGAAATAAAACAATGTTTTATTGCAAAAAGGACAGCAAAGCTAAAATGACAGTGGGCGGGGCATATGGCGAGGCAGGATGAGCTCAGATGGTCACCTAGAATATTGAAGTAGAGGCCTTGAACTACAGAAGAGGCGAAGGAAGACCACAAAAAAGGTGGAAGGATGATATTATTCAACTTGCGGGTCGTAGGTGGCAACAGAGAGCTCAAGAAATTCATTTGAATATTGATATTGATGATGAGTTTAGAAGATGCCCATATCCAGCAGTGGAGTGAGAATGGCCGAGAAGAAGATATGTTTTTTAAGAACTACTTTAACTTATGTCTTTATTTCGACAGTGGCTAGATTCGCCCGGCTTGCTGGCATTAATAGATTGGTCACACAGTCTATCGTGAAGTAGTTCTTAAACAAAACATTGTTTTAAACCTTTCAATTCAGTTTTAATAATTTAGGGTCAATTAACAGAATGTCATTTTCAATCATAGTCTACTCTGCACTGTCATAAAAAAAAACATAAAAGAAATTAATTATTTACACTTTCTAACTAAAACAGAAGTGGATTGATATTTATATACCACTTCTTAATTATTCATAGTCTTAAGATGAAGATCTCTGATTATTGCAGTGCAAGCCATAAACGTTAGTATGTTTAAATTTGTTTAACAAAACCACTAGAAATCTCTACTGCTATTCAAATATTGTACCGCTGATAAGACAAAATTGACGTAGCATGCGCAGTATTCAACCTTGCAGTATATAAATATAATATGATTTGTTGATTCAATGTATATGAGGAAATGATGATGATATTACAAAGAGATAGAAGATTAAACACAATTAATGCGGCACATCTTGCTCCACAAAAATTAAAGATATGATTTAGATGTTATGATTCGGCGGAGGTAATTTCAGAGTGGCAGAAATGAGACCCTACGCTCCATCGCGGGTAGAATTCTTTGAGATCGGATCAGAAATGAGATGATAAGGTGTGTCAGTAGCGTTGACAGATGGTGAAGCGGGGGGAAAAGGCAGAAGGCGCTTTTGGAGAGATCATGTGGACCGCATGGAAGTTACATGACTTGCCACAAATAGGTCATATACAACCTAAACCAAGAGGGAAAGGGAGAAGATGCAATTTCAAACCTCACTTCACGACTTCAAAACTTTTTGCATTAAAGTAATTAAGAATAATTCCATAGAAGTTAAAAATGACACAGTAGATGTATTTCCATCAAATATAAATTGGCCCATAATTTATTGAAGTTTATAAACATGATATTTATCTTCGACAATTACATTTCCAATTGCAAATACAATTTGATTGAGTGTGCTGAGAGGCAAAGAAATAAGCTTATATTCAATACATTCCGTTCTGCTTAATATCACGAACAATGGAGAGGGAGTGGTCAGAGAAGTGAACCATGGGATATCCCAAATGGAAAAAACAAGATTATAAAGAATTAGAAACTAGGTCACGATTGCTGATATTAGATTTTTTTCAATTGTTGATAACCCTTCCTTCGGAGATTATAAATAACGCATCCTGGGTCTTGGACCCTGTCTAACAAGACGGAGGTGATCACAATCAATTGGATGTGATTCCGTCCAGCGGCAATATGAGTTGTGACAGTCCCGAGGGGGTCATTCATTCAGACCGGCCTTGTTCTACAAGTTCATCACTCCGGGCGAGTGATTATTGTGTCAGCTTAATCATTGGTGACAGGCGAACCAATGGAAATATTATGATAAGATATTCACTTATAAAGGGTGTTAAAAATATTTTTTAAATGCTTATAGTGTAAAATGAAAACCTTTTTTCTTAACCCTTCATTTCATGGTGTAGCAAATTTACTACAAACTGAAAAATGTAATATTTGATGGAATATTTTAATCCTATACATATTTTTGTTGATGTTTTTTTTAAATTTTATTTAATTTATTTAAAAAAAAACCTAATTGGGTTATATGGTTTCACATTTAGATCTTACTATTAATTATGTATTGTTTCAGATATTTTTTATATTGAGTTGTAGTGAGATTCCTTGTGTCTTTTGGTAGTTCATTGTAAAGTTTCAGTCCATTGTTCAATATCCTTGATGGTCCTGTCTTAGTTCGTGCAATCGGTAAAACATGTTGACACATTAAATCAATATGGGTAAATGAATAATACAAAAAAATATATAATTATTTTTCCCATATTCGATATTGCAATAGATAATTAAAAATATAGTTTTTGTCAAAATTAAAACCATGAAATAAAGGATTGATCAGAAAGCTCATACCTATGAACTTTAAACATTTTTAATAAATGAAATTCATACGAAGAACTTGATAAATTTTCAATGTGTAAACCGTAAATAACCAGTTAAAAAATAAACTTTGTCAGGGCCTTGAATTTACTACAGAGACGGAGAATAAATACGGCCATACCTTGTGGTATATTTTATGCTTTTGTTCAGAAAGTTCTTACTTAACACCGATACAAAAAGTAACATTATGCACATTAGATTCTAATAAATAAATGGTAATATCTGGCCCAAGGAACATACGTTGGTATGATACAACCTCGCCGTGCGTAGTGTGTTACAAACTAACGAGACAACGCGAATGTCAAGTTGGGTATTGAACATGTCCAGTTTATGAAACATGATAAAAATTATTACGCCAATCAGTAGTTTATAAAATGCCCGCGTAACTTACGCCGCAGCCTCGCCGGGGAGACAAGCTGAATTATATAACCGAGTCCAAGATTTAATGGATTCCCATAACCTTAATAAGGTATGCTAAGATTTGATTACCATAATAGGGACTTGACAAGAACAAATCACCTTTTTACTATCATTGGATGGCAATATTCAACATTCATAAAACAGCTTAAATTTATGTGCGAAAAAAAATATTTAAGTTTTTGTAAATTTAATTTTTAAACTAACTAACCAACTAACCATCACGCCGTCTTCCGAAGGGGTAGGCAGAAAGAATGGACTGCCATACTTTTCTTTCCTGACATATTTCTTTCGCTTCCTGAACATTCCATACATCGTGTCATGCACGCGCGTCGAATTCTCTGACTCCTCACATGGCCAACATTCAATATTTGATTTATTTGATCGTGCCACGTTTTCCTCTATTTCTGGTTCCATTTACATCATGAACATATAATTTTTTTACCATTCTTTCTTCATTCATTCTTTCCATATGTCCAAACCATCTTAATGATATATTATAATTTAAATTACAACTTAAATATCAAAATATAATAAATATAAAAATGTAAACTAACTAACCATCAAACAGTCTCTCTACGGGGAAGACAGAAAGAATGGATCACCACACTGTTCTTTCCTGACATAATTCTCTCGCTTCCTCGATATTTACACATTATGTTATGCACGCACGTTAAAAAAATAATAATTAAATCAGATTAGCAATGTCTGCCAACCAATTTTTGATCATTCCAAAACATAATTTTTTTTCCTTTTAAATATAATTATTTTTGGAAAAAAAATAATTTCTAAGTCTACTATTGGCCACACACAAATGTGGTTCATATAGGTAATGTGAGTGAGATAATATTACCAATAATAAATGCCTCTAGACAAATAATGTGGAATGGATATGCAAATGTATCAGATATCTGCGACGGCCTTGGGCCAGATGAGACGGAGGATCAATGGGCCATGTCAGTTACACACATTCATTACAGGTGTGACAAGGACAAACGCACATGTCTCATTCTGTTATCTGGCAATCAATAAAAAAATATCTGTCTCCCTCTGACACATTGGCAATTATGCCTGTGAAAATATCTAAGAGTTTATTTCTAGAAGACATATTTTTTTTATAACTAACTAACTATGAATGGAATAAATTTACAAGTTGTATAGAGGCCTTTAAAGACTAACACCTCTTATGTGGAAAAGATGATATATTTAATAATGGAAATAACAAATCTTTAAATTATTCAACATTTTTTTTTTATTGAATTATAAGATATAACCGCAAGATAAGCTAATGATTATATATGAAGAGATTTATTTAACTTACATTAGTGCCCATAATACATATATTTATAACAAACTAATATTTTCAATTGAGTAAAAACATTATTTACTAACTAACCATCTTGCCGACTCTCCGAAAGGGTAGGCAGAGAGAATGGATTGTCACACTGTTATTTCCTGACACTTCACTTCGCTTCCTCAACATTCATATATTGTGTCATGCGCGCACATCGATTTCTCTGACTCGTGTGAATGATATAATATATAATAATATTTGATTGATTTGATCATACCATGTTTTCCACTGTATTCTTTTCCCGTTTATACCATTAACAAATTTAATTTAATTAACACACTATTACTGCATAATCTTCTTCTTCTTCTAATAGATTTGACAATCTGTGGCGCAGAAATCATGTTTCCTGGGATAATAAGGACCAGCTGTCCCTCCATCGATTAGGTGGTTTTCCAGGTGGACAGTATCCAGAGGGGATTTCGTTAGTGGCTTTATATGCGAGTCTGTCACTATCCATTCTGGCTATATGGTCCCTCCAGTATCTTCTCCATCAAACAATATCTTCCATTTCGCAATTTTTTTTTTTGTCTGCGTTACGGACAATCTATTTTTTTCCAGTAATGGATTTTATGACTGCATAATCACTTATCATAAAAATGAATTTCAAAATTCACCGCAATTGTCAAGTAACAGTAAAGCTAAGGTGCAAAATTTTTAATAATTAATCAAGTCTCACATTCACTAAAATAAAAACGTTAATTTTTAATATATTTCGCCATTCAAATAAATGTGAAAGAATTTTAAAAAGGTGGGTAACAAGTGAATTGAATCATCTAGAAATAAATAGTGTCAGTTTTAAAGATAACAGAACTGTTCCAGAAACATTGGGTGGGCGGTGTCATTAAAGTGGGAGATTAATACTCCACTCCCCAATCTCTAGACATTTGGTTCTCGTTGACATCAGCTGTGAGTAATACCATCAACATTGCGCGCGCCTGTATACACTATTTGTCACGAGTGGCGGTGGAAGGAGTCCATGATGAATCTTGTGTGTGATGCATAGGATTTTTTTTATCAACAGCGTGACACAAATGTGATAACTCCTTTTATAAATACAACCGAACATTTACTTGATCAAATATAAACTACATGCTTCTAAGTGGAAATGCTTATTTTGTTTAAACAAAAGCATGTCTGAATGGTATTAATATGAGGTCATCGGAAAATCAAAAAGCTTTTTATTGGTTTCGAATGTTAATTATCTATAATTAATACGAATTAAAACATCTGTTTTCTAGATGTTTTATTATATTTTATGGGAATGACATCTTTCCCTTTGCTAAGGTATTATGGAAAGTCATTTAATGCCTATTATTATTTTTATTATTATTTTGATGACTTATATTTTAAGTGCGTCGTTTTGTAAAATCAATTACTCCAAGGGCGCACTAGGAAATGACTGACCGAACAGTGCAGTCTTTAAAGTTTCTTAAATTTTTTGTCACTATCCTCATATCTAATACTAACAAGGAGGCTATTCCACGCCAACGGACCCGCAACGATGAAAGCATGATCATAGAAACTTGCTTTATCGGCTCTGACTGGAATTATGTTGATGGCACATGTTTCTACTGATCGGAGTGAACGTTGCCTTTCCGTTGGCATGGGTGTCACACAGAGGTCTGATATATACGCTGGCGCTCTCTGGTGTCGAGCCTTAAACACTGTCAAACACAATTTGTATTTTACTCACTCTCAAGATGACATTTGATAATACTTTAGCGAGGCAAAACATAAAATATGATAAAACTTCCAGAAAACGGATGTTTTCATTCATATTAATTTTTTTATATGATATAGATAACCAGCCTGACTCCGGTGACGCTGGTGGGAAGAGCAGTCTGCTTAACATGATCACCTAATAGATCGATGTCTTTCATATTAATGAAAGAACATTCAGAAGAAAAATACCTTGTCTTCCTAAAGTCGAACCATCTCTCTTGCATTCCCAGTATATTACCTGTTCTCCAAACAGATGCCTTAAACTACAAATATGTTTGAAATGTCTTTTGAGAAAATAAACTGTGAATTTAAAATTTATTCACAAAAACATTGTTAACTTATCTTAGTCACTTTCACAACAATAAGAATGTCTTGTGATTTTTTTTTAGATGACACATTATTTACTCAGTTGTTCCGTTTGTTGAATAACAATTCAATT
Organism: Lepidostoma basale; assembly: GCA_022606425.2. Classification (NCBI taxonomy): domain Eukaryota; kingdom Metazoa; phylum Arthropoda; class Insecta; order Trichoptera; family Lepidostomatidae; genus Lepidostoma; species Lepidostoma basale. The sequence goes on along the minus strand of JAHDVF020000747.1, from coordinate 644,226 downwards.
ACTTTGGGAGTCTATATTGATGAAGCTATATATATAAGTAAGTTATATTGAAATTATTTTGATTAAATTTGATAATATTTTTCACATCAAATCTGCTTTAATTTAAAATACTTATGTGAAAATGTTACAAAATACAATGTCTGAAATAAAGGGCGTCTGAGAACCAAAACACATTTGTAAAAAGAAAAATAACCTGAATATTTAATAAACGAAGGGCAATTTTACACCTTCAACTGCACATATGTAAATCTCACTTGAATTTAGTTATAATTATTTTAATTAAATGTGATAGTGCTTTCACTATATACCAATTTTAAGTTTAATTGAAAACAAATAAATTGTTTCAATCCCATTGCATAATAAGCAGGAAATGCCCCATGACATGTAGAGGAAATCCACATCAGCTCAGTGGATAAGGAAGCCATATAAAAGTTTAATACTTGACCTTTGGAAGCGATTAGCAACTGTTATGTATAAAACAATGTACTATAAAAAAAAACATGTTAATTATGACTAATACAGCTGTAAAATAATTGCTTTAGAATAAAACTAGCGAGACATTACAGCACTGTGACAACATCAGGCTATGAGTGAAGATACCCGTATTGATTATTTGACTTATTTAGAGAAATTGTTTCATTTGTGAAATAACATACATAAGCAAAGCTTTCCGATCATTCATCCGTTAATTTATGGTTTAATACATATCGTGCCATGCATATTAAAAAAGACCCACTGTAAATTCTGGTGTGCATTTTACGCAGGAATGCCGTCTTTCATATCTCATGTTAAAACTCCGTTAACATGCGACTGATGGCGCACATTGGCCGTCATGACGTGACAATTGATGGCAGTCACCGGTGGGTGCCACGGCGTGGTATGTGTTAATGGTATATCGTAATTAAATAATAATAAAAAAAGGTTTAATCAATTGAATTATATATAATAAAAAAAAAAAACAGCTGAACGTGATTTATTGCAAATATAGTGGACAAAACAATCTGTACAAACAGTTTATAAGATAATCAATTCTAAAACGGCAGTACGAGCCTTTAAATAAAATTCATTCATTAATTCAGAATAAATTTTGCAAATTTTTAGTATGCGGATCAGACTCTGACGTAAATCAGACATATTTAAAGTGCTTCTAGGGAGATTGTACAAGAAAAATACATTTTTGATTCTCGGACAAGATTACTTCCAGGAAGTGCATCTTGCAAATGTTTTTCAATTAAACGTGTAATGGTGTTGCAACAATTTGATAGCTAGGCATGCCATTATTCAAGGCTATTGAATACGCAATAAGTGTAATGTAAGCAGTCATTCCGGATGTTCTTAACCCTAAACTAACTCACATTATTAACACTTAAAAATTTTATATTCCATTTTTTACATTTCTTAATGACAAAAGAACATATTTTCATCTGATGAACTGCATAAAAACGGAATTCAAAATGTCAACGCTAATATTATACTTCAAATATATGCCTTTCTATTTTCGATCAATTATATTTGATGAAATCAATCGAATATTATATGTCAGCCACTCGAGAAGTCTGAGAAATCGATATGCGTGCATGACACGATGAATGAATGTTGAGGAATGTCAGGAAATAACAGTGTAGCGTCCATTCTTTCATCCTATCCTTCCGGAGAGACAATGTAATGGTAATCTAGTTATTATAATTATCAATTCATTTAATAAACCATGTTTAACTCAAATATAATTTATTCTATATTCACCCCAATACTTGGTCAAATATTTATTTTGTATTGATAATATTTTAACTACACTGATGATGGGTTTCTGTGTCCTGAAATTTGTTTGGGTTAATGTGTAATTTTTAATTTCATTTGTATTTAAAAATAAATATGTTACAAAGTAAATAAACATTGTTCAATCGTAAAATAATTCTTGATTTGAAAAAAAAAATTTAAATCGACCTGTCTAAAAATTAAGTTATTAATTATAACAATAAAAGCAATATTTAAATCAATTCAACGATACAACCGCAGGGTAAGGGAAATAAAAATTTCCATTAATTAATATGTATGGAAGTAAATGAACTAGTATCATACTATTATGGTGAACTGTTGAGAAAGAAATTAACCTTCAGCGTGCTGGTAGATTAGGCAATTAGCTGATTACTTGTTTAGCCATTAGCAAGGTCCGGCATTTGCCCTGGTGACACCTCAACAACAATTTATAGACATCACATGAAATGTTTTCCATATCATTAGTAATAACTTTGTGGCATAACATTATAACTACATTATTTCATCATGGCAATGAAACATTGAAATAATGATAGTACAGAAACCAGTTGATAAAACTGTTTGAAACAAAACCAATGGCAAATCAAAGTCTGGACTGACATGCAGATATTTTAAAAATAGAATTTAAGCAAATATGGTAGTACATAATGGTGTTCTTGTGCCAGCCCTTATATATGGAAGTGAAGCTTGGAGCTGGTAAAATAAGGATGAAAGTAGGATATATGCTGTAGAAATAAGATCACTAAGCAATAATTGCAATGTTTCTCTTTGACAATAGAATACTGAACGACGAAACAAGGAAAAAAATGTAAGGCGGATGATTGATAAAAGGATCACTTAGATGGTTTGAACATATGGAAGGAATGGATGAGACAAGAATAGTGTGAATGGGAAAAAAGGTTGAGTAAAACCGAGGAAAACATGATAAGATCAAATTAATAAATTAAATAAAGGCGGCCACATTTGAAGTAAGAAAAATCTATGTTCGTGTTTCGATGTATGAATGTAGAGGAATCTCGAGAGGTATAATGGGACAGAGTAGTATGGCGATCCATCCTCTCTGCCTACTCCTCCAAATGATCTAATTATGGATGTATTGATTGCCGATTCACGGAAATGATTACTCTCGGAATAAATAAGCTGGCGTATAATACGAATATGGGAAGTGTGTCTAAGATGTAGAAGTCTTTAGAATTGTAAAATGTATTCATCAGTTGGAAGTCTGGAATCATTATTACCATAGTCTAAATATAGTTAATGAACGTTACGAATGGCAAATAATATGGAAACTTAGAACTGCGAGAGCGCAACACCAATTTATAATCTTCGTGTCACCTTCAGACTGCCGACACTATTTGGTCCAATGGTGCCGGGGCACAGCCGAATATCGGTGGAAAATCAATTCGCTAACAACTGTGACCACCGCCATTCTAGGAGAAACAACGGTTTCTACATTATGTCATTCGCCGTGTTAATAAACAATCTGATGCGGAAAATTTGGTAAGGTTGGAAATAGAAACATGATTTATTACAAAGATACGGTGATTTCCATATTTAGATACATTACCAAATGAATTGATTAATTACATTACATATCTGAATGATACGTTTCAATAAGTTTGTATAATTAATAAGCACAAATTATATGCAAAATCTGGCTCGGAATATTTTAACATATCCATGAACCAAAATGAATAATGTAAGAAGACAAGTGCCGTTTTTTTTTCTTCAAACATTCAAACATACAAACATTCACAGATGTGTACATTTTATATTTTATAAATGCAGAATTCTAGAAATACGCAAATGCTTTTGTTTTAATATTTCCGTAGGAATGTCCTTGGCGGTGTATGCCGGAGACTGGCGCTCTGCAAACTCGAGATAAAAAAGGTTTTTCGTGTTTGCTTTAAAAACAGGTGTACTTTGGTATGTAAACAGATGGATCTCTATACAAATAAAAATATCATCCGTGTATTAGCCCGTAGCATAACAGACTTTAAACGGTTTGTTTGTTGGAAAAATTAGCCGACGGAAAAGTGAGTAGGCGCGCAGGCAGCACTCAAGACTATTGTTGTTCCTTCTGCATTCGCGTAATGCAGGCTCAATGGACGTCCGTTTTATTGATGCGTGTTGCCTCGCTGAACACCAAACATGAAGAGTTTAGTGCCGTGTTTGCTAGACTAGTATTAGGCCTCTGGGACCTTCTGTTTGACCACACACAATATATTTATACCGTTTAATTTATTATCTCGGTCTTAATGATCCGGGAGCGTTCCTCTCTAATTGAATATTTATTTTTTTCTTCACTTTATTTCAATCACGAGAATTCTTTAAAATGAAACAATGTTTAGAATACAATCAGTAAACAATGACAAGGTGATTTTTAAGCAAAGGGAGTGTCGAGGGATATTAACCAAGCAGCGGAACATTGACAAATAACTCTAGATTTATAAAAACAAGAACAGAAATACAATAAGATGGTGATCAGTGGATATTTTCCATATTTAAATTAAACAAAATCTAAACTTCTATAATATTACAATAAATAAAATAAAATAATGAACTTTTTTGTAAATTAAATAATAAAATGTTTTGATTGTTAAAAACTTGTGATGGAAAGGAGAGAAGTCGGAGGTGATTGAAGAATGTAAGTGACTGAGAAGGCTTACCATCAGCATCTACTTCATTGATCATGTCTTGAAGTTCAGCTTCTGTGGGATTCTGGCCGAGTGATCTCATGACGGTGCCAAGTTCTTTAGTGGTGATGGTGCCATCTCCGTCTTTGTCGAACAATGAGAACGCCTCTTTGAATTCCGCGATTTGTTCTTCTGTTAGTTGGTCAGCCTGGAAAGGAAGAGTCACCACACATTTAAAAATTATATGCATAAATACAGCAGATTCAAATGTTCTAATTTAATACTAATTTGGCAGTTTGTTGTCAATATTGTTTATCTGGAGTCGAAAAATATACTAGACAAGCTATCCGCGCACAACGGGACTTAACCCTTTAGTAACCGAAATCCTATATATCGACTTTCGCTACACTAACGAGAAGTGCTGAATCTGAAAGATCGAAGCCATGATTTATTAAAGAATCAGTTACGTTTTATACAGAGTATGAGGGAGTGAGTCGGTGCTACATTTTTACATATTTTTAATTAAAAAAAAGCATATTTGGAATTAAAAGATTTCATTAAATGGAATGAGACAAATGTCCTGGCTGCGAAACGAGAGGGAGTGGACCGACATCCGAAATGTGGAGGAGCTGTTCCGAGCGGCGCAGGACAGGGACAGGTTCGCCGAGGTGATTGCCAACGTTGGGGGGACCCGTCAGGGCACTTGAAGAAGAAGAAATGTAAAAGAAAAGTGTCATTCTTTTGTAGTTAATGGACATGGCTTAAGAAAGAACAGCCAGCCACTAAGGGTCTTGTATCTTATCAGATTTGTTTAGATCACATACATTTTTTATACATTACTCGTAGTGCCTGGACTTGGCTGGGAATATTTTTTGTGCACAGAGATAAAGCCAAATTAATGGCATGGCTTACAAATTTGACGGTTAAGAATGGTGGGTGCTAGCTGTGCACTTTTTTATACCGTGCATATGAAACTACAGAAGTAAGTTTTTGTGTCGCTCTTGGCCCATCAAAGAAGCTGACAAAATATAAAAATGTATTTGTTTTAATTTCTATAAATTAACTAACTAACCATCACGCCGTCTCTCCGAGGGGGTAGGCAGAAATAATGAATTGCCACACTTTTCTTTCCCCGACATATTTCTCTCGATTCTTCAACATTTATACATCGTGTCATGCACACGTGTCGATTTCTCTGACTCCTCATGTGCCAACATTGAATATTTGATTGTGCCACGTTTTAGCTAGGTCTTCCTCTATTTCTAGTTCCATTTACATCGTTAATATATACTTTTTTTACCATTCTTTCCATGTGTCCAAACCATCTTAACGATTCTTTCATTATTTTGTTCATAACTCTATCATTCGCACCGCATTCACTTATTATATTTTCATTCGACACTATCATACACAAAGTATCTACACATTCGTCTAAGAGATCTCATTTCTACTGCATTTATTATATAAATTAAAGGAATACGTTTTACTTTTGAATTATTTTCTCTAATATCGCGGCTATTTTACATAGCAATCCTAAGTGTCAAGACAGCCAAAGGGTTGAGACGCCTCGATCAAGAGCCAAGGTTTTGTTTTGCGTAGTTTATTATCTTATGAAATAGTATCTATTTTGCGGTAATTGAATATAATTATAGCGTAAATGAATTTCGTAATTGAATATAATACAATGATCAGAGATACGTGTGGCGATAAAGAAATGCATTAACCATCGCATTAAACTGACAGCACAATGCAGGAGAGATTTGCATGCATTTGACACAGATTGGGTCGGGCCGCTGGCAAAAGTGGGACACTTAAAACATTAACTTCAACTGCACTCAAATTAATTCAATTAATTTACATTGACAACTGGAGTAATGTGCATTTCAGTGTTAACACATTGACAACCATTGACTTTAGTCTTTTAATAGATAAATAAATACATTTATGTCTATTAATCTAATTTTATGGGTTTTATCTTGTATAAAATATTAGTATTTATTATTTTATACAAGAATGGGAGTGAATGGGTAAAAAAATATATGTATATATATTTTTTTTCTCCTTGTATACAACAGGTCGTTTGAACCCAATTACTGTATACAATTTATTTTAGCTATTATTTGAATCTCATGACATGTGATAGGTAGGTAGCCAATCTATCGCTATTTTATTGTCACGTAAATTCTACACCAGACCAATGACAGTGTGACAATCACACTGCCATCGCCGGGAATCGAACCCGGAACCTTGAGAATGGAAGTCGGAGCTCTTACCACTCAGCCACGAAGGTTGTCATATGTATTAATTCCATCATGTATCGTCATATGAAGGTTGTCATATGAATTAATACCCAATTAAATTTATTTATTGGATATGAACTTAAAAAAAAAACATCATATTTTCACAATTATGTTTTGGACTGCCGACATCCTTACTCAGTGTAGAAATATTAATAACATTGTGAAAAATTTAACACTTGGGAAAGACGTATGCGGTCCAAAACATGTTTGAAAAGTGCAAAAAAAATATATATATATTTGAATACATTAAAAATATTATTCAAATTTAAAGATGAATCCAAAATGCAAAATAATGTGGATATAATTTTATTGCCTGGTTTAATTGTTGGCGAATATTTTATATAAATTATATTGAACTTTGTCAATGTCAACAGGTTTATGCTAGATGAAAATGTGATTATTTTGAATGGAGCCTATTGTGCCAAAATTTACATACCCAATGGTGGGAATGATCGATTGCATATCTGGGAGGATTAAAAAGCTATTATGAGATAAAATATAATACCCCAAATAGTAATTAAATGTTACACCTCAAAATCCTGATATGTTACAAATTGTACTAGTCAGGTAACTTTACTTGTAAAATCAAAACTACAAACCGGATCCTTCATTATAGCACCAAATTTTTTATAGAAACTAAATAAACTATCTAACTAACCATCATGCCATCTCTCCGAAGGACTAGGCAGTAATGGACCACCACACTGATTTTTCTCCACCTCGTGTGGTCGACATTCAATATTTGATCATCCCACGTATTCCTCTTTTTCTAGTTCCATTTCCATAATTTACATTTAATTTCTTTATCATTCTTTCCATCATCGTGTCGGAACCATCTTAATGATCCTTTCATTATAATGTTCATAACACTTTCATTACCACTCCATTTACTTTTTATATTAACATTCAGACACTTCATCAGATACAGATTTACTACACATTGTAAAACTAACTAACCATCACGCCATCTCCCAGAAGGGGGAGGCAGAAAGAATGGACTGCCACACTTTTCTTTCCCGACATATTTCTCTCGCTTCCTCAACATTCATACATCGTGCCGTGCACGAGAGTCGATTTCTGACTCCTCACGTGGCCGACAATCAATATTTGATTTGTTTGATTGTGCCACGTTTTCCTTGGTCTTCCTATATTTCTGGTTCCATTTACATCGTTCATAACACCATCATTCGCACCGCATTCACTTCTTATATTTTCATTCGACACTCTATCATACACAGAGTATCCACACATTCGTCTAAGATATCTCATTTCTACTGCATTTATTCTACTTTCATCCTTCTTTTGCCAGTTCCATGCTTCGCTTCCATACACAAGGGTCGGTAGAAATACATCTATTAATTGATCACAAAAAAAATTCTAAGAACTTACTTCATATCGAACATTATTAAAAACATATTTTCATTATTATTGATGTAAAAATTCCCCAATTTCGTCATTTTTATCTATAAACCACTTAAATATGTGTCTCAAATACTCTAATGATAAAATTATTATATTTACAATACCTATTCAAATTATACTTACAACAAATATTGAAATGAATATCATAAAAGTATATTGCTCAGATAAATATATTTGAGAGTATAGGCTCATAAATCAATAGCATTTGTATTTGAAAAGAAAATACAGTAAATACTGCGTACACACCTAGTTTTTTTTATGTTCAGAACTTTTGGGATATTATTCAATCAACAGAAGAGGTTAATAGGATAATACTATGAGATGTTCTTATGATTTTTGTGTGAATAACATCCTGCTTTACTAAAATTAGTAAATTGTTCATACTTGTGACAAACTGTGAATCACATTTTCAAATCAATCACTAGTCTTTTTGCAAAATTTTACACAAAAGACATTTTAAAAATGGCAGATCTATTTTTTTAGGTGCTACAATCGCAACACCTATTAACGGCATAATAGCGGTGTTATGTCATCGAGAGATTACCAAGATAACTGGTTCATAATCAGGATTAATATCATTATCTATCACGCCTGGATACATTCATACCCCCAACATACAGCCATTATCTCACATCTGTGCAAATGTGTGTACAGGGTATTATAATCTATGGCTGTTTTTTTAAGTACCTACCTGAAACTAATTTCTTCCTAAATATAGCATGCAAATTGTCTTTTACTTCAAGTACTTACTTGAAAATCTTTGGGGTATCTTTGTGATACTAATGTAAAATCGTGTAAATTACGAAAACTTCTATTGGTATTCCTGAATTATTAACAATTCTGAATTGCAAATAACCTGTTGAACTTTGTTCTTGATGATAAATGCGCCAGAAGGGGCAGATTAGTGAAAATATTGTTAAATTTTAATGAGGCATATTAAATTCAAAATTATCTCAGCCATAAATAATAAACTGTCTAGAGAATATCAATAAAAAAAACACAAAATAATTGCCTACTTCATATCGATTTTTAAAATTATGTAAAAAAAATAGATTCGATTTATATAATTTTTTTTTTATGAATTAGTATCATTTTCAGAAATGATAGGTTAGTGTCAGGATTAATCAGTGTAACAAATGTGAATGAGACATAATAATTGGTCACAAATGAATGCAATATCAGTGTGGGTATAAATTGTTCAGTTTGCGTTGTACTACGGCCCACGGGGGTCAAGTAGGCTAGTACGGCACCAGGATGCGTAGTAGAGTAAGTACCCGCGAGTAAACGATGTCAGTCACTTTGTAGATTTAGGCAAAAAGCGTTATTTATTGGCGGCAGATAAGGCGCGCTGAGCGGTGCTATAAAAGTAAAGAACACATTGTAAATTTATCCAAAAACCACAACGATAAGCTGAATATATACTAGTACGTGACATTATAGCATTTTAGCGATAAAATAAAACGTATAATTATTGCTTTAATACCTAGGAAAAATAAATGGGTATTATTTTTAAAAATGGAAACACTTAAAAGTCAGTTGTCCTGCAACGCCCATTTCTGTTAAAATAATTTTTAAAAATCGCGCTGCGGCATATTACGACTTCCTGTGTATGTTCTTATCTAGAACAAGGTTAATGCTGGTTTCTGATAACGGAATAATATCGAATTCTTTCCCTCTTTATGTGGCAACTAATGAATCCACGCAAACGTAATGGAGGTTGGAGAAATGCTTTCACATAACCGGCGGCGCCGAATATTGACCGTTATTCGGCACTCCCGTGCGGGGCCCAGATGACATGACCTGCCATCAAAGTAATACGTGTTTGGCGTCTTACGGTGCTAGATTAACCTGTGACTAATTTCTGAAAACGTAAAGCCGTTTAGACTTCGAGGAAAATCAATAAATAGAACCCTCCCAACTGTTGGTTACGCTACGGGTAAGTGCGGCGATTGTTTATAAAATGCAAATGTTATCATCATGTTTCCGAGAAAATACGGAAAGCAAAATTTGCACAACACTAAAATACTTCAATGGAAAAGCGAATAATATTGCAGGTAATGATAAAATGGAGGACGCCGATGCAAATTTTGACACTTGAACCGATAATAGGTATTAGCGAATATTTGCCAGTCTGCAATCCGTGTCTGCATTGCGGAGAAGGAAAGGGACTCACAGTTCGCGAAAATGACATTAGCCTGAAGAAGGATGCGTCATTGCGAAACAATTAGCTGATCCGATGAGCAACGTCATTTACCGGTACCACCTAACGATTCGTAGAATCCGTTGCGGCGATCAAAGCGGACAATTCCATTTTCTGCAAATGTCAAAATATACATTCCGCCCCAAATAAAACGAGTCATTACACATAACAGGAACAGAGCGCGAATTGGGTTATTTGCGGATAACACAGTTTGAGAATGGAGACAGAAGAGCGGTATAATAATGCCCCGCATTGCGGCAAAGAGAAATGACCGTTGAGATAATGGTCCTCTTTGGGAAGCACACAAAATTCACAACAAACCCAAAAATAATGGCATATTTCTGTAGAAAGGATTCTCTAAAACACTCTTTTAACACGGATGGCGAAAAATAACACTCACCATGGTAGATTAAGGTGGATAAACCGGAGCTACACTAAGTTCACGGGGCACGGCACAGAACCGAACGTACGGGCCGATGAGTAAAACACTACTGCCGCTCCGCAGCTGCGACAGTCCCGACACGACCGTCCGAGCCGAAAAAGTATTACTCCGCGACCGGCGCACGGACTACTTTAAATAATATTTTCAAATTTTAAGTCTTTTCGGGTTCCGTTTAGGCCGAAAATTTTTTTAAATTGACAAATTGTTTGTGTTGCACTTTCAACTGTACCGACACGGAAGATTCGCGGGGGATTAATTTAATCCAGAGAAGTAAGTCGGTTTTATAGTGTCTGGGTGCGGCTTGTTTACAAGACTTCCTCTGCGGATCCCGCTCGCTGATTGGCCGCCACGCACCTGCAATGCGTCAAACTAGTAACCGGCGCTAGAGAAGGCGGCAAACGATCCGAACATTGGCGCGTCGCGCAGCACTCTGGCGGCTGTGCAGCTAACTATTTCCTTCCTTACCCGCTACGTTAAATTATGCGGCAAATTCAACTGCTCCTTTTCAAAAAAATGTACAATAATAATTAGAGCTATATAAATGAAATCTATCGTGTCACTATTTTCACTAACAAAACCATTTAGATTTCACATTTTTCTTTCTTGTAATATAAACATAATAACGACAGAACAAGATGGAATCGACGATTGAAGGAACTTAGTTTTATTATTATTCATTGTGCAGTAAAACACAGTCAATAAGTGCCTACTTAAGTAGAAAGGAAAGTAATTTGGGAGTTTTTCATATTTTATTTCGGTAGTTTGGGCTACCACCCCATACAAAGGCACTTTTAGTAAACCCTTGGACCTGTTGATTTCCAAAGGTACCTACTTGCGTATATTTCTCAGCCATTTATAAATATAATATGAAGGCAAGTCATGGATAAGTGTGTGTAGCTTGAATATTTAGCGTGTTTACAAAGTAATTATTATTAATACGAATGGTGTCGATCACGATATTTGGGTTACACGATAAAATTCAATAGGGGAACATTTACGAGAATGATAATATTATTATTTTATCATGGAAATTATTGAAGGATAACATCGGAAAGAGGTTTTTATATTAATACACGACTCAATATACCATACCTATTTAAATAATAAATTATTACTAGGGACAACCATTAAAGAGTTGTGATGTATTTAAAATAAATAACCAATAATTCTTATGCCGACCCTTATGCACGGAACTGGCAAAAGAAGGATGAATAATAATAATATAATATAATTAATTAGATTATTTATTGAGCACCATTTTTATGAATAAATCATCTCAAGGGCGCTGTAGCTCCAGTTTTTATGAACTAGTTGAAGATAGGCATTTTAGTTAAAGTGAACATTTTGGTTCAGAATAAACATTTTGTTAAAAATATTAAAAAAAAAAATTAAATGAACGTTTTATTAAGAATAAACATTTTTGTAAAAAATGAACATTCAGTTGAAAATAAACATTTTTGCTAAAAATAAACATAACTAACTAACTAACCATCACGCCGTCTCCCCGAAGGACTGCCACACTTTTCTTTCCTGACATATTTCTCTCGCTTCCTCAATATTCATACATCGTGTCATGCACGCGCGACGATTTCTCTGACTCCTCACATGGCCGACATTCAATATTTGATTTATTTGATCGTGCCACGTTTTCCTCGGTCTTCTTCTATTTCTGGTTCCATTTACACCATTAAGATATAATTTTTTTACCATTCTTTCTTCATTCATTCTTTCCATATGTCCAAACCATCTTAATGATCCTTTCATTATTTTGTTCATGATACCATCATTCGCACCGCATTCACTTCTTATATTTTCATTCGACACTCTATCATACACAGAGTATCAACACATTCGTCTAAGAGATCTCATTTCTACTGCATTTATTCTACTTTCTACTTAATAAACATTTTGTCAAAATAAACATTTAGTTATAAAAAATATTTTGTTAAAAACAAACATTTTGTTAAAGATAAACATTATTATTTTAAATAAAACATTTTAGTATGGGGGCTGCACCTGACGCAGTCGATCACCATTTGCATCAGGATAGGATAGTTTGAACAGTCTGTTTTGAGCCTCGATCTAAACTCTGACGGGTTTTCAATGCTGAAAGTATAATAAATGCAGTAGAAATGAGATTTCTAAGACGAATGTGTGGCAAATCTGTATATGATAGAATGACAAATGCAAGTATAAGAGGTGAATTTGGTGCGAATGAACAAAATAAGGAAAGGGTCATTAAGATGGTTTGGACACATGGAAAGAATGAGTGAAGACAGAATGGTAAAGAAGGTATATGTAAACGGCGTGAACGGAGCTAGAAATAGATGAAGGCCGAGGAAAACGTGGCACGATCAAATCAATCAAATATTGAATGTCGGTCACGTGAGGAGTTGGAGAAATCGACTCCTCACGTGAATGTAGAGGAATCGAGAGAATTATGTCAGGACAGAACAGTGTGGCGTTCCATTCTTTCTGCCTATCCCTCCAGGGAGACGGCGTGATGGTTAGTTAATTTAGTTAGTTTTATGGAATGTATGCTAAAATTTAACTGAACTGTTATGCCACTTGGGCCTTTTTAATGTAAGAGTTTCCGATTGTTTTCCACATTTTTGTATACAACAGATTATTAGAATACAACAACTTAATACATTTTTTAGGTATTGATTCTTATAACATGTGATAGGTAGCTAGTCTATCGCCATTTTTTGTCATGTGAATTCTACCAGACCAAAGATAGTGTGAGATTTTTTTTTTCTCAATGTCATCACCGGGAATCAAACCCGGGGCCTTTGGCGTGCCAGTCATAACTGTTTCAACTCTGCCTCGAAGGTCGTCAAAAACTCCCTTTTAAATATTAATTTTGATAAAAACACATATTTATTTTAAGAAAATGTTTTATGGGGTGACATGTATCGCCCTGCTACATTTAATAATGCCATGAATGTAGAGGAATTTGAAGAGGTATGTCAGGATAGAGGAGTATGGCGTTCCATCCTCTCAGCTTAAGATGGTTAGTTAGTTAGTTAGTTTTTTTTTATATAAATATAAAAAAAATAAAAAAATATTATATAATAAAAAAAATATTATATATACTCGTAATATAAAATAGGTAAAAAATATATTCATTTGCGTTTATTTTTACTTACTTATAATACAATCACGGTTTACACTCTAGATCAGTGGTTCCCAAAGTGGTCCGTACGGGCCCCCCGGATCATTCAGGGGGTCCGTGGAAAATTAAAATTGATTTGGGGGTCCCTGAACAACGTCAGGGGGTCTGCGCAAGGTTTACGGCGACCTTATTTTTTTTTAGCTCATTCTCATTCAGGGGGTCTCCAAGAAATCAGCAGGGGGTCCACGGGACAAACAAGTTTGGGAACCACTGCTCTAGATCATAAATCCCCAAACTTTTTTGTCCCGTAGACCCCTTGCCGATTTTTTCTGCTTTGTGTTGACACCCTGCTTTCCTAATATTGATTTTTTTAAATCAAATTCATCTATAACTATAAGTTTGTTTTCGAAGCTGATACACTTTGATAGGGTTTACTATAGAAAATAAATCTTTATAGTAAAAATGTGTTAAGTTTTATAGTTAAACATTTATTAATTGAAATGAAACAAAACGCAAATTCAACCTTTTTACATAAATTAAATACATTAAAACATGAGAATCTATAAAGAATGCGTAAGACCAATAATAAAATATGGCGTCGAAGCAAGGGCAGAAAAAGTAAAGAGCAAACAAGTTTGGAAGTTCCGAGATCAAGACACTGAGGACGATAGTAGGCAAGACACTGAGAGATCGCGTGAATAACCCCAGAATTCGAGAGATATGTGAGGTTGAGGATATTATAAGATGGAGCAGACAGCGAAGAAAGGACTAGTACGGTCATCAAAGAATAGAGATCATCAGACTTCCCTATATTGCACTACATAATCAGCCTCAATGTACTCGAACATGTATGTATGAGGTATGCAAGCGATACCATTTGATGATGAATGTGAATAAGTCCAAGGTAATGATTTTTGAAAAAGAAGGAAACATGACAGTCTGCAACATTTGTGTAACCGGTGAAAATCTGGAGCAAGTGGATGAATTTGTTTATTTAGGAAGTATGTTTACAAAGGATGGGAGAGTGGAGAAGGATATTGAATGAACGGTTGGGACAGGCAACAGAGTAAATGGTGCACTTAAAGTTGTCATTGCAAACAAAAGCCTACCCAAAAAAGCTAAGATGGCAGTGCATAATGGTGTTCTTGTGCCGACCCTTATGTATGGAAGTGAAGCATGGAACTGGCATAAGAAGGATGAAAGTAGAATAAATGCACTAGAAATGAGATCTCTATGATGAATGTGCAGTAAATCTGTATATGATAGAGAGTCAAATGCAAGTGAAAGAAAGGGGTGAATGAAAGTGTTATGGACAAAATAGTGGAAGCGTCGTTAAGATGGTTTGGACACATGGAAAGAATGTGTGAAGACATAATGGTGAATAAGGTATATGTAAATGACGTGAACGGAGTTAGAAATAGAGGAAGGCCGAGGAAAACGTGGCACGATTAAATCAATCGAGAGGAGTCTGAGAAATCGACGTGCGTGCATGACAAGATGTATGTATGTAGAGGAATCGAGAGAAGTATGTCAGGACAGAACATTGTGGTGGTTCATTCTCTCTGCCTACCCCTCCGGGGAGACGGCGTGATGGTTACTTAGTTAGTTAGTTAATCAGCCTCATGGAACTCGTCCTCGTGGAAGACCTCCTAAAATATGGAAGGACAGCTGGGAGTCTACCTAACAGGAGGAGCAACACTCTGGAGAACAGATCGCATTGGTCTACAACAAAGAAGAAGAAGAAGAAAAATATATTTTCCTCAATAGTTATTTATTTATTTGCAAAGACCACCCAGTTATAAATTATTACATAGGCAAGAAGTGGTATTATGAACTATGAACGTGTTTAGTGCATATATTTAGGAATGACTGCTCTTGATGCTTTGCTAAGGATGAATAAAATGATTTTTATGATCTGTTTTGGAATCCCGACATCCTTTTCCCCTTTTATTTCCTTCTTATTAACATAATTTTGTACGATGTAACAAAATTATCCTTCAATATTTTCGCCTAAAATGAACGCTGGCAGAAATATTTGTGGAAAGATGTGAAAATTTGTGTTTTATGCAAATCGTTCAAATATTATATCCAACAGACGAATGTGGCAATGTCGCGTTATTATAATATTATTTTTATCAGCAGTGATTTATTTATGATATAAATTTCACTTGCGAAATGTTTTTTGTTAGAAAATTTATTGGTCAATTCGATGATAATATTATATTTTATCCATTCTAACGATAATTAATAATATCTTCTTCTTCGCGTGCCGTATCAGGTCCCCCTGACGTTGGCAATCACTCCGGCGAAGGCCTCTCTATCCTGCTCAACCCGGAACAGCTCCCCCACATGTCTCATCCCAAAAAATTCTGAGGTATCTCTACATGAGGGAGTATGGTAGTTATCCGTGGCTCTATCCCACGGCATTTCTTCTGGGAATGCTCGGAACCAATTCTCTACAGCTTCGAAGAGATGGACATCTAATAACCCATTTCTTCAGATTAATTAGGGGATACTTCGAGAACTCGGCCGTACTGGAGGATGTTGGTCTTTTTGTCCCCGATAGATATCTCCGACAGCGACAGCACAGATTGTTTTACCTACCGGTTGCCAGAACCAATCTGCCTCTGGTGACGCCGGTGGGAATAGCAATTAGTCTCCTCGGATATCGACGTCTTTCATGTTTGTGAAAGTACGTTCAGAGGACAAATACTCTTGACTTTGGAAAGTATTTTGTCTTCCTAATGTCGAACCATCACTAATGCGTTTCATCCCATCATTTGACCTGTACTCAATTGATGCCTTAAACATTTATGCTGTTTGTAATGTCTTTTGAGTAAATAAACTGATTTGATTTGATTTTGATTTGATCCCGGTCCAGTCTCTTATGTTGCACAGCCAAGACGTTTGCCTTCTACCAGGACCACGCTGCCCCTTGATTTTTCCCATCAACAAACTGTATTTTTTATCTCCCCGCAGAATGTGACCCAGATATGAAATCCTACGGACCTTAACTTCCTTTAGCAGTTGTCTACTACAATTGGCTTTCCTCAAAACCTCCAAATTGCTGAGGGAATCTGTCACGGTATGCAAAGCATTGTCCTGTGAAGCCACATCTCGAATGCTTCCAACCGGTTCATAGTGTGCACTTTCAGGGTCCAAGTCTCCGAGCCATAGAGTGATACAGACCAGACATAGTACATCAACATTCTCTGTCTTAGTTTCAAGTTCAAGTTGTCATTAATAATATGATACATACATGATGATAATAGGTATATGATACATTTTAAAAATTATTTAATTTTATTCATTTACTTATTTGTTGATCATTATCCAAGTCTTCTTTATCTTCATCATAAACTGGTTGGATGCTGCTAGGGCCTGTTTGGGCAAAGTTTGCTGCCTCTTGCGATGTGGTATTTGGTATTTACCAAGTAGGTGGATTTAATACCTCCCAACTGGGGTAAGTCGTTCTAGGGAGGCACACATTTTAGGCAAATTTCTAAATTAAATCAGTTTCAGCCGCTTCTGCTTTCATCTGGCCAGATAATAACAAATCAAATAAGTTTATTTCCTCAAAAGGCATTACAAACAGCATAAATGTTTAAGGCATCTATTGAGTATTGGACAATGACAGCGAAATCCGCAGAGCGACTGGATACTTTCGAGAGAAGGGTGCTGCGCAGAATTCTGGGACATCTGAATGACGGTGAAGGCTGGAGAGTGCGACATAATGACGAGCTGTACTATATTTACAAAGCTCCTAGTCACTCCGCACAGGTCAGACTGAATAGACTGAGATGGGCCGGTCAAGTGCAGAGGATGCCGTCATCGCGAACCCCAAAAAGATTGCTGGAGTGGCACCCAGGTGGTAGATGACCAAGGCCGCGATAGGAGAATGAAGTTGGGAGAGATGGGGTGAAATTGTTACGAATGTCAGATTGGAGGATCGAAGCGGAGGACAGGAGGAGTTGGATACGAAGAATACTGGAGGTAAGGGCTCGATATGGGCTGTAGGGCCATCGAAGAAGAATATAAAACAGATAAAATACATATTAAACACATACAACATAATACCAGGAAGCATTGGAGATGGTTCGACAATAGGAAGACAACATACTTTATAAAGTCGAGAGTATTTGTCCCCTGAACGTACCTTCACTAATATGAAAGACGTCGACCTCCAAGGAGACCGCGTTCAGCAGACTAATTTATTGCTCTTCCCATCGGTGTCATCAGTGGCAGATCGGTTCTGGTGGCTGGATGCAAAACAATCTGTGCTGTCGCTGTCGAAGATATATATCAGGGACAAAAATACCAACACCCTCCAGCACGGCCGCGTTCTCGAAATATCCTTTGATTATTGTAAAGATATGGGTTATGAGGAAAAATCATGAAGGAACTCACTAACTAACCATAATCCTGTTTCCCCGGAGGAGTAACCGGAGCAAAGGAGTAACCTATATAAAGGATGGACCGTTACACTGTTATATCTTGACATAATTCTCGCACTTCTTCTACATTCACACATCGTGACATGCACGCTCGTCGATTGTTTCTATCAATTTGGTCATGCCGTGTCTGCCTTGGCCTTCCTCGACTTATTTTTCCATTCACACTACTTATATACCATCTATCATTTAACCATTGTTCCATCATCCATTCGTTCCGCATGTCAAAACCATCTTAGTGACCCTTTCTTAATTTTATTTAGGATGCATCCGCCTTACATTCCTTTCTTACTTCATCGTGAGATCTTATATCAGACATTATTTTTACGCACATTATGACGGCAGTGACCTCATTTTGACGGCATTTATCCTACTTTAATCCTTCTTCTGCCAACTCCAAGCTTTACTTCCATAAAGGTCGGTACTAGAACCCCATTGTGCTCTGCTATCTTTGCTTTTGACGATGTATGATATTTCTACTTGCGGTAATGACTTAACTAGCTAACTAACCATCACGCCGTCTCCCCGAAAGGGTAGGTAGAAAGAATGGACTGTCACATTTTAACCCTTAACGTACCGTGTTCAAAACAAAACGCTTGCTCCCATGTGGTAAGTTCAGTTTACCGCTAACTTTATCTAAATATCAAGCATATGACTAGATGAATCAAAATTTAATTTATGTCATCTTGTAGGGAATTTCATTAGGAATAGATCGATATCTATAACATACATGGATTATTTGAAAAACATATCATTATTAATTTTTTTCTGGAACCATGCGATTTCTGATATGTAATGCGTCACGGGAAACGATCGACTAAAATCAGGTCTAAACAAGCGCCGCGCGGCGCGGCCCACTAAAGGCACCTAGGCAAAATGTATAGTACGTTCAAGACAACGAGTACGTATTAATATTTGTCCCTTTTGGTAAAGTGTTAATATTTTCACAGTTCTGATATTATTAAGTTACGTGGTGCGTTTTCATCCAGTCGGTATTATTACGTACCTATTGAAAAGGTCAAAGTATAATTTATAATATGTTCAAAACAGCGAGTAAGTATTTGTCACTTTTGATAAAGTTGTAAATATTAGCAAAACAAATTCTACCTTAACACGAATGAAGGTGAGGGCAGTCTTAGAAAATATTTTTTTTTGGGATGAAGGAAGTAATTTTTTGCTTTTTTTTATTACGAAATATTGAGAACACTTCAATGGAGGATTACAATTTTTTTTATAATATTAGGGTCCATAGGTTTTAAGAAAATCAACTTTAAATTGGCAGTGGAAACTCAATTGACCACATGGCAACGCGACGGTTAAGTGATGCGGCACTCCATCCTTCTCTTTTCGCCCCGCGGGAGACGCGGTGTGATGGGTTGCGAACCCCATCGTCACCAATAAGCATCTCCCGCGACTTCGATCGTCCAACATTCACAAAAATGTAAAACAAATGATATAAAATACAACGATATAAATAAACAATAACAAAATAAAAATAATTTAACACAAAATGTTCTTTTTAGATTGTTTAATTGATGTTCCACGTATCCAATTTTTTTTTAATTAGCAGTAATTAGGCACTTAAAACAAACCAACCCCAGCAAGAACTTAAAAATAATATTGAAGAAATTATTCAAATTGTTATTGGAACAAATAAAAAATATATTTTTACCCTTCAATTGTTTGTATAAACGAAAAAAAAAAACAGTGTAATAATTGCACAATTTATTTTGTTTCCAGCTCCAACCCTTCATTGGATATCTTTATTATATTTCCATCTCTTGTAAACATGCTTGATCGTGAAGAATTAAATAAAATATCAAAATTGTAAATTTAACCACCCTACCTATTTGAACGTACGTGATACGTTCACTTAGTGTGTACCATTCTACGATATCCCGTATCACGTACGGGCTTGAGAAAAAGTAATGTACCTAAAATGTACAAAGTTTTAGGGATACGCGCGTGTGCCATCAAAACTTGAGCACAAGTCTTCATAAATATGATAGTTTTACAAGGGGCAGGCGAAGTGTGCGGCCGAGTATTTGACGTTTCGTAATTAAAAAATAAAATAAGACTAACCAACTAACTAACTAACCGAAGGGGTAGGCAGAAAGAATGGGCTACCACACTTTTCTTTCCTGACATATTTTTCTCGCTTCCTTAATATTCATACATCGTGTCATGCACGCGCTTCGATTTCTCTGACATCTCACATGGCCGACATTCAATATTTGATTTATTTGATCGTGCCACGTTTTCCTCGATCTTCCTCTATTTCTGGTTCCATCTACATCATAAACATATTGTATATTATAATTTTTTTACCATTCTTTCTTCATTCATTCTTTCCATATGTCCAAACCATCCTTTCATTATTTTGTTCATGACACCGTCATTCGCACCGCATTCACTTCTTATATAAAATTAGTATATAATAAAATTTCATTAATAAAAAACCTTCATGTTTTTGCAGGTTTCTCGGAAAATAACCCAAAGGTAGGACGGTTATACACTATGTTATCAATTCACATCAAATAATGAAGTTTAACTGCTATTATATCATACGTTTGACCATAATATGAATTAAAATTACTTTCGAAATCTAGGTAAGTCGAAAATTCCCGAAAAGCTCATTTTAATAAAGGCCCGACTGTTCGGCTTACTAGGGAGTGCTCAGCAACCTGTTGCTACAAGGGCTACATTTTTGGGCTACGCCGTAGACTGTCTACGGCGTAGAATTCCTACGCAGCGGTCGCAGCGTAGACGGTCTCTTTGTTGGATGAAATGTATTGAAATTAAGGGTGTGGTCGGTATACATTTGAAACTAGAATTACTGGCTAGTGTCACGAAAACATATTTCAGTTGGAGTGTCAAAATTTGCTAATAATCATTAAGGCTTTCCTAATTTTGCATGCTCACACATAAGGGAGTGGAATCTTTAGTACTCGTATCACGTGTCATTTACGTTTACGAGTATTTCATGACGCAAAAATAAATAAATAAAGTCCTGGTGAATTGTATGTATGAGGTATGTATGCGAAATGATCTGATGATGAATGTTAATAAGTCCAAGGTAATGATTTTTGAAAAGGAAGAAACCACGACAGTCTGCAACATTAGCGTGAATGCTGAAAATTTGGAGCAAGTAGTTGAGTTCGTGTATTTAGTGTTATTTTCGTATTATTTTAGTATTATTTTCGTGTATTTAGGTAGTGTGTTTACAAGAGATGGGCGAGTGGAGAGGGATATTGAAAGAAGGGTTGGGGCAGGCAACAAAGTGAATGGTGCACTTAAAGTTGTCATCGCAAACAAAAACCTATCCAAAAAAGCTAGAATGGCAGTGCACAATGGTGTTCTTCTACCGACCCTTATGTATGGAAGCGAAGCATGGAACTGGGAAAAGAAGGATGAAAGTAGAATAAATGCAGTTGAAATGAGATCTCTTAGAAGAATGTGTGGATACTCTGTGTATGATAGAGTGCCGAATGAAAATATAATAAGTGAATGCGGTGCGAATGATGGTGTCAAAATAATGAAAGGATCATTAAGATGGTTTGGACATATTGAAAGAATGAATGAAGAAAGAATGGTAAAAAAAATATATGTTAATGATGTAAATGGAACCAGAAATAGAGGAAGACCGAGGAAAACGTGGCACGATCAAATAAATTAAATATTGAATGTCGGCCATGTGAGGAGTCAGAGAAATGAATGTTGAGGAAGGGAGAGAAATATGTCAGGAAAGAAAAGTGTGGCAGTGGATTCTTTCTGCCTACCCCTTCGGGGAGACGGCGTGATGGTTAGTTAGTTAGTTAGTTAAAAATAAAATAATATCTTTACTGTTTGAAAGGGTTGGATGTGGGTGCCAAAATGAGCAGAGTGTCAGTAAGCTGTCTATTGTATGCAAATGCTGTTCTACTTGCAAATAGCGAGCATGAACTACAAGTCGTCACCTGAGAGTAAGAGGGTTCCAACTTACAAAATTTCACATTTGGCTTTTTTTCGTGACAAGAGTTCTTACTAACCTAATCTATACGCACACTTAAAAAAACATGTAATAGTATCGTCATTTTGATATTACGAAAAGAATCAAGTTCCATCTGATCATTCAAAACACACGATTAACTGAAGAAGGATTCATTTACACTTAGAACTTTATTATTCCAACTGTCGCTAGAGAAAATTTACACGCTTCTCGGTAAAAGAGTTTCATTTGCTTCAGATGGAACCCTTTTATTCCAAGATACACACCCGAAACCATCAAAACTTTGACTTCATTTTTCTCAGTTTTTTACTTTTGACAGTTGGAACCTTCTTACTCTCAGGTGACGAAGTCCTGATGAGCAGCATGTATGAGGTATATTCAAAATAATGAAAGGATCATTAAGATTGTTTGGACACATGAAAATATTGAATGTAGAAAGAGTGTTGAAAAAGTATATGTTAACGATGTAAATAATGGAACAAAAAATAGAGGAAGACCGAGGAAAACATGGCACGATCAAATAAATCAAATATTGAATGTCGGCCACGCTAGGAGTCGGAGAAATCGACGTGCGTGCATGACACGATATATGATTGTTGAGGAAGGACTGGACAAGTCGGTCGATGCCAGCGAGCCTGGCGAAACCGGTCGCTGTCGAAATAAAGACAAATGTGGAAGTAGTTATAAAAAACATCGTTTTATTTAATTATTATTTAAAATGAACTTCGATCCAGAGATTTCAGTTAAATCATTTGATCACATATAAATCTTTCTAACAAAATACACATCAAGGTTCGAAAAATCACGAAAATTTATTTTTACAGTTGATAGATTATTGTAACATGTGATTATTCAACATAGGTTGACGAAACAGCTGTCGTAAAACAAAAAATAAAAAAAATTAATTGTGTTACATAAACTAAGTTTTTTAATTTAATCATTCTGATTTTTAGTTTTGTTGACATAGTTTTTTCCGCTTTTGAAAGTTTAACTTTCAAAAGTCGTCATTATGAGATTCCACAGTGTTAACACCTTAAGTTTATCAATAATTAATACTGCTTTCGCCAGTTTTTTTAACGATTTTAGTAGTGAATAAAATAAAAAAACTTTTTGTCCCTGATAGGTTTCTCCGACAGCGACAGCATAGATTATTTTACCCACCGGCCGCTAAAACTAACCTGCCTCTGGTGACACTGGTGGGAAGAGCAATTAATCCGCTGAACACGGTCTCCTCGGAGATCGACGTCTTTCATCTTAGTGAAAGTACTTCGTTACTTGATTTCTTCAATATTATTTTTAAATTCTTGCTGGTTAAGTGCCTAATTACAGCTAATTTAAAAAACGGTGGATACGTGTAACATAAATTAAATAAACACAAAAGTCCGGATCGTCCATGTCAACATGTGCAACATCGAAAAAAACATTATGTGTTATTACATTATGTGCTAAATAAATAAATAAAACGTGGATTCGTGGAACATAAATTAAATAGTCAATATGTGCACCATCTAAAAAGAAAATTTTGTGTTAAATTATTTTTATTTTGTTATTTTATGTTATATCATTGTATTTTATATTATTTGTTTTAGATTTATTTTGTGGGTGTTGGACGATCGAAGTATGCGCGGGAGATGCCTATTGGTGTCGATGAGTATGTCGATGAGTCGATGGAGTACCGCATCAGTAAAAGTGTGACAGTCCATTCTTTCTGCCTACCCTTTCGGGGAGACGGCGTGATGGTTAGTTAGTTAGTTAGTTAGTTACACCATTTAGAACTCAAGAACGGCTGAACCGATTTTGATGATCTTTGATTTGTTGGATTTGTCTCCGTGCCGCATGTACGAGGAACTGGCCTAGGGATTGAAAGAGCGAAGCTGAGGAAAGGCACCTTAACGCCTATAACAGATTCGTGTAATCGATGGAAATCCTCTATGTTAGGATTATAATGCCCAAAATAATTTCCTACATCATGGCTATTAATACAGGTAACCTTAGTAAATTTTCAATCTGAGATAAAAGGTGATGAAGTGGCGGGAGATAAAGCTAATGGCTGGTACACTCGCAGATAATGAAAATAAACAGCTACGCGTGCACTTTATCCATTTATTGAACACAGAATACACATTTTGCTCGATCCATGCATCGCATGCTGTCACGCAGTAAGCCCCCATTGCTGTTATGATCAAATAATGCAGTTATATTACTATTGATTATTCCTTTGTTCATGTTTGCTTTATGAACAGTACGTTCCATTTAATATGATGCGTTCTTTGCATTATTATATATTGCAATGATATATCATTTATTTTTCATTTATTTATTTTAAACATACCTAAAGCATTACAGAATTTTTTTTCCAATACACTAAATATACAAGTTAGAGATACACAATAATAAGAAATACGATAATCAAATGATTTTACTGAAATCTCTTGATGGAAGTTCATTTTAAATAATAATTAAATAAACTACTTCCACTTTTGTCTTTATTTAGACAGCGACCGGTTTCGCCAGGCTCGCTGGCATCGACAGACTGGTACAGTCATTCCTCAGCATTCATACATCGTGTCATGCACGCACGTCAATTTCTCCGACTCCTCGCGTGGCCGACATTCAATATTTGATTTATTTGATCGTGCCATGTTTTCCTCGGTCTTCCTCTATTTTTTGTTCCAGTAGTTGACCAGTCTGTCGATGCCAGCGAGCCTGGCGAAACCGGTCGCTGTCTAAATAAAGACAAAAGTGGAAGTAGTTAAAAAACATCGTTTTATTTAATTATTATAAGTAATACGATTAACGACCTTCGTGGCAGAGTGGTTAGAAGCTCTGACTTCCAAACCGAAGGTCCCGGGTTCGATTCCCGGCGATTGCAGTGTGATTGTCACATTGTCGTCGGTCTGGTGTAGAATTCACGTGACAGTAAAATGGCGATAGATTGGCTACCTATCACATGTCATGTGGATCATCAATATAATAGCTAAAAATAATGTGTATACTGTAATTGGGTTTGAGCGACCTGTTGTATGCAAGAAAAAAAAATACAAAATACAAAATAGATTAATAAAAAGAGCGAGAAACATAAGATGCATGACAAATTAATAAAATAAATATACCATACAGTTATAATAAAGATAGTACTTCCCTCAGATGAGCCAAACTATCACAAAATATGTCAAACTCCGAGGTGATACGATTAAGCAAAGATATTGCTTCACCTACCGGCATAACCATTGGCAGGTTGGTCCTGCATCGTGGGAGATAAAACAATATATGGCCCCTTTGTCGAAGATAATTATCAGGGACGAACAGACCTACATCACTCAGGATTTCTGAGTTGTGTATACAACCGCCTATCAGTCGAAAGAAATGAACACCCAAGTGAATGTCTCGTCTCTTCTCGAGTGACTGGTAGCCTAGCATCCCCAGCAAGAAATCAGTTGGAAAGAGCCACGGGTAATATCCATACTCCCTAAGATAGAGGGCAGAAATTTTTTCTGCACCCTCTCCACCATCAGGGAATATCGAACCTCATGCGGCGCCCAGATAATGAAACTAAATTCCAACCGACTTCTCACCAGAGAGTTATACAGCAGCTTCAGCACCTGAATATTACGAAATATCTTGGCGTTTCTAATGACAAAACCAAGCATTTTGAGGGAGCTATTACATAGTGAAGTTATGTGAAGACTAAACGACAAGCGAGCACCGAACAACACTCCTAGATCCATGGACGTCGACGCTCTTTCGAGCTGGACTTCATCCATTAGTTATCTGAAGTAAATTGTTTTAGTTGCTTGTGTAAACGACATTACAAAACATTTGGAGATGTAAAGATGAAAGGATATAAGGATGAAAGCAGGATAAACGCCGTAGAAATGAGATCACTAAGAAGAATATGCGGGAAAACGTTGTATGATAGAATACCGAACGATGAAATAAGAGATAAATGTAAGGCAGATGACTGCATCATGGATAAAATTAAAAAAGGATCCTTGAGATGGTTTGGACATATGGAACGAATGGATGAGAGAAGAATGGTTAAAAAGTAGTACACAAGCAGCGTGAGTGGAAAAAGAAGCCGAGGACGACCGAGGAAAACATGGCATGACCAAATTAATCAATTACTAAAAGGCGGCCACATTCGAAGTCGGAATAATCGACGTGCGTGCATGGTACGATGTATGAATGTAGAGGAGCCCGAGAGGTATGCCAGGACAGAGCATTGTGGCGATCCATCCTCTCTGCCTACCCCTCCGGGGAAATGGCGTGATGGTTAGTTAGTTAGTTAGTTAGCAATGATAATATCATTAATAATATTTTTTGATACCCAACGCATAAACACTGTGGAATTCTGTAATATTTATATTACAGTATACTTCTTCTTCTTCTTCTTCTTCCTTGATGTAGACTTATGTGGTATGTTCTCCAGAGTGTTGCTCCTTCTGTGAGGTAGATTCCCAGCTGTCCTTCCATCTTTTAGCAGGTCTTCCACGAGGACAAGCCCCATGAGGCTAATTATGCAATGCGATTTCGAGGAGTCTTGTGGTGTCCATTCTTTGAACATGACCGTACCAGTCCCCATTTCGCTGTCTGCTCCATCATATAATATCCTCAACCTCACATCTTATTCTGGTGTTCCTCACGCGATCTTTAAGTGTCTTGCCTGCTATCGTCCTCAGTGTCTTCATTTCGGAAGTCCTCAAAACTTGTTGGGTCCTTACTGTGTCTACGTTATTATTGGTCTGACGCATGCTTTATAGATTCTCATCTTACTCTTAATGGCCATGTCTTTGTTTTTCCATATTGTGGATTTTAGAGCGCCAGAGATTGCAGCTGCCTTGTTAACTAGGGCTTGTATTTCTTCCCGCAGATCAGCTCCTTCCACTAGATTAAGGTTCTTAAGATTAGATACTTGAAGGTTCTGACCTGTTCTATGGGTTGATTTTCTATAACCAGGTTTTGGTTTTGTTTTGGATGTTTGGGAAAAGGTCATACATTTTGTTTTTTCGAAAGAGATCGTCGTGTTGTATTTCTTACAGGCGTGATGTAGTCTGTCATTATTGTTTTCAGCTATGATTATAGCATCGTCTGCATAACAGACCACATTGACAATTTTCTCTCCCATCCTATATCCCAGTTGTAACGATTGGGTCTCCTCTCATTACAGGATACGATTTATTTTATTTTTCAGTCGTCAGTTGATTGTAACACCTGATGATGCAAACATTGGTTCACGAAACAGCTGTCGCGACAATTTCAAAATAAATAAAATCAATTCTGATATTCTCTGTATGATGTCGAAATATCAAAGTGTTTCCGCCAAAACACTGAATTATCTAATTTATTTTTATGTTAGAATATATTTGAGATTTTCACTTCGAAAATAACGTATTACTTACTTACTTCTTATGGCCATACAACTTTTGAAGATTTTTACCCTCCTTGATGATTTTCCGCGAGCTCCTCGATCCTGCGCCTTTTGCCAGCAGTCCGATTCGCCTAACCTAGCCAGATCAGCCAGAACACGGTCCATTAAGCGCTGTCCAGGCCTTCCTAGATGTCTTACTTCAGTCGGTCTAGACGCGTACAGGGTTTTGATTGCTCTGGTCTCATTCTAGGCGACCGGCTGTGACGGGGCTATAATATTCTATATCAGTGTCCTCATTAGTTTCTGAAGATGATTACCATCCCGCGGTAGAATCTGAGTACTCTAGTAAAGACAATCCTGGTGTTACCAGAGTGCCGCGGCATAATACAGAAATATTCAGAGGATGGAACTTCAGTCAGGGTAATTTTCCGAAGCTGTACCAGCTGATGACTCAACTTGACTGGAGCGACATGTGTAACTTGACCACCGTAAATGATGATAGATATCTCTGACAGCGACAGCATAGATTGTTTTACCTATCGGCCGCTAGAACCAACCTGCCTCTATTGACACCGGTGGGAAGACCAATTAATCTGCTGAACGCGGTCTCCTCGGAGATCGACGTCTTTCATATTAGTGAAAGTACGTTCAGAAGGCAAATACTCTTAATTCTGGAGACTATCCTGTCTTCCTAATGTCGAACCATCTCTCATGCGTTTCTGGTAGTATACTATACACAATATATTATTTTACCTGTTCTCAATACATGCCTTAAAAATAAATTTTGTAATGTCTATTGATGAAATAAACTGATTTGATTTGATTTGATTTTTTGTAAATCTCTATTAAATCATTTGAATTTTCACCAGTCAACACCAAATCGCCCGCATATCCAAAAACATTGTGAGTGCCACCAAGAGTAGTGCGCTATCTTAAAATAATGTATTGCATTTGATAATTTAATATATTATGCTTCCTCTAGAAAATCTTTATAAACATTACAATCAGTCATACGTAGTAGAAGATAATATAAATAGATATCTAAAAATATTAATTGTCTACGTCTTTGCCGGTACACGAGTGTACGTACACAGGGATGAATTATGTACGGGACATCGCATCAAAATATTTGAGGAGCTTAGCAAGTGCTACTGTCTGATGCGTTGTTATCTTCTCTTATCAATTAAATTAATTACAATTGTGAAATCCTTCACAGACGTGTGTTCTTACGTTTTCTTTGTACGGAGTTATCTGATGCCGTATAGAGCAGGGGTTGCCAAACTATGTTACGCGTAGCATAATGGATTCATGATTTTATTTTTCACATGCACTTAGCTTTATCGACTAACTAACAGAGGGGTAGGCAGAGAGGATGGACCGGCACAATAAAATAAATCTTTCTAGCAAATAAATAACTATTCACCAATAACCTAATAACCTAATAAATAACCTAATTCTACACAATAAATCTTTTTAACAAATACGCATAGAGGTTCGAAAAATCACGAAAATTAAATTTTTACAGTTGAAAGATTATTGTAAAACCTGATGACGAAACAGCTATCGCGAAAAATAAAAATATATAAATTGTGATACATAAACAAAGTTTTTAAATTTAACAGTTAAGAAATCTTTCTTTTTTACGATTTTTTGTTTTGTTGACATAGTTTTTTCCGCTTTTAAAAGTTTTACTTTTAAGTTTTCAGTTTTACTTGTCTGCCTGGAGGGGTAGGCAGAAAGAATAGATCGCCATACTGTTCTGTCCTGACACACTTCTCTCGCTTCCTCTACATTCATACATCTTGTCATGCACGCCCATCGATTTCTCTGACTCTTCACGTGACCGACATTA
The DNA here is from genome assembly GCA_022606425.2 of Lepidostoma basale. Taxonomy (NCBI): domain Eukaryota; kingdom Metazoa; phylum Arthropoda; class Insecta; order Trichoptera; family Lepidostomatidae; genus Lepidostoma; species Lepidostoma basale. The sequence continues at coordinate 614,676 of JAHDVF020000747.1, read as the reverse complement.
AATATTTGATTGATTTGATCGTGCCTTCATCTATTTCTTGCTCCGTTCATGTCGTTTACATATACCTTTTTCACCATTCTATCTTCACTCATTCTTTCCATGTGTCCAAACCATCTTAACGACCCTTTCATTATTTTGTCCACAACACTTTCTTCGCACGCATTCACTTCTTATATTTGCATTTGACACTCTATCATACAAAGATTTACCACACATTCGTCTTAGAGATCTCATTTCTACTGCATTTTTATCTACTTTCATCCTTCTTTTGCCAGTTCCATACTACACTTCCATACATAAGGGTCGGCACAAGAACACCATTATGCACTGTCATCTTAGCTTTTTTGGATAAGCTTTTGTTTACGACGACAACTTTAAGTGCACCATTTACTCTGTTGCCTGCCCAACCCTTCTTTCAATATTCTTCTCCACTTATCCATCCCCTGTAAACATACTTCCTAAATAAACAAATTCATCCACTTGTTCCAGATTATCAATACAATTAATGAGTCAATTGTCGCAAGTTTTCGTTTTTGAATAATTTTGTGTTTATAATGTTTATATATTTAGACAAACATGTAAACCGGATGATTTTCTAAGGGATACACTCTTCACTTTTGATCCAGGCGACTTTGGGATAAGCCTAGACACGACCTTTTCTTCAGACTTATCAGGGGATTCTTTGAGAATTCCGTCATTTTGGAGGCTATCCATCTTTATGTTCCGGATGGTTATCTTCGACAGCGTTAGCACAGACTGTTTTATCTCCCAGCATTCAGAACCAACCTGCATCTTGTGATGCCGGTGGGAAGAGCAATCAAACTGCTGAATATGATCGCTTCGGAGATCGATGTCTTTCATATTCGTGAAAGTACGGTCAGAAGATAAATACTCTTGACTTTGGAGAGTATCTTGTATTCCTAATGTTGAACCATATCTCATGCGTTCCAGGTATTATATATTTATTATATTTTACATGTTCTCAATATATGTCTTTAACTATAAAATTTTTTCGTAATATCTTTTGAGAAAATAAACTGATATGATTTGATTTGACCCGATTTTTTCTTCATTATAATGAGGTCTTTTTTGCTCAAATTGGAGTTTACATGATAAATTTTTACATCTTTGATTCTAATAAAAAAACACATACGTAGGTTGTTTTAAATTAGGAATGTACTCGTATAATAAACGAATATAAATGCATACCTTGTTCATGTGTATACACGTATATCAAAAGTCAAAAACGTGACGCACTCGCAAGGTTAAAAAAACATTGTTGGACATAATAATATGATATTTTAAAATATGCGCCAATCTTGACAGGCCCATTTCACGTGATACTTGTATAATATCAGTATCACGGCATTACCCGTTCGCCTTATTCCAGCCACGAAATGATCGTATCTGAACATGTTGCGGGAGAAATATTATACAGTTTCTTAGAAACAGTGGCAACATTTAACAATTCTTGAAAGATACTATACATGATTAGTTTTATAATCCTTCTTTTACCGGTATATTGTAGCGAGAGTACTTAATTACTAATTAAACAGCCGTTGTCGTCCACTGCTGGACATAGGCCTCCCCCATACTTCTCCACGTATTCCTGTCTTGTGCCTTTCGCATCCAATCGCCAGCAATTCTTCGAATATCATCGGACCATCGTGTGGGGTTCTTCCTCTTTTTCTTTTGTCTCGCGGGGTCTCCACTCCACTACCCTTCTGGTCCATGTATCGTCTACCAATCTGGCAACAAGTCCCGTAAATTAACATTTAAGCTTAGCTACCCTTTCGACTACATTTGTTACTCCCGACCTTCTACGTATTTCAGTATTTCTTATTCGGTCTGAGAGTCTTACACGTAGCATGGCTCTTCCACGTTTCCTCTGTGCTAGAGTACAATGTTTCTTCTTCTTCTTCTTCCTTATTGTAGACCTATGTGGTCTGTTATCCAGAGTGTTGCTCCTCCTGTGAGGTAGATTCCCAGCTGTCCTTCCATCTTTTAGGAGGTCTTCCACGAAGACGAGTCCCATGAGGTTGATGCAATATAGTGTCTTCATCTCGGAAGTCCTCAAATAATGTTTGGTCCTTACTGTGTCTGCCCTTGCTTCGACGTCATATGTTATTATATTATTGGTCTTACGCATGCTTTATAGATTCTCATCTTACTCTTAATGGCCATGTCTTTATTTTTTCTTATTGTGGTTTTTAGAGCCCCAGAGATTGCAGCTGCCTTGTTTACTTGGGCTTGCATTACTCCCGCAGATCAGCTCCCCCCACCAGGTCTATGCCTAGATACTTGAAGGTTGACAATGTTTCTTATATCATTAAAATCTCTATAAATATATTAAATCTAATCTTCTCCATCTTCCTTGTTGGAGGCCGCTAGGGTCTGTTGTGTGCAGAGTTTGCTACCTTTTGCGATGTGGATTCCCAGGTATTTTTCCATCTCATTGAACCGTCCAGCATTCCGTCTTCTGAACGTATCGTTTCGTTTTTTCGTCGGGAGAACGATACAAACCGTTTCGTTTTTTAAAAGACTAACACCATGGATTTATATCAATGGTATTAGAAATTATTTTGTAAACTTCAATATGATCAGAAAATAGCTCATTATTATGAAGAAGGAATCTGGTCGTGTCCAGGCTTGAACCCACGTCCTGTGGATCAGGAGCCAAGCGTTCTATCCCCTAGACCGCCACCCGGTTCAATTAATAACAAAAATCGTCAATATGAAAGAAGTCGATTTTCGAGGTGATTAGCAGACTGATTGTTCTTCCCACCGTCATTACCAGGCAAATTATTTGTTGTGGCCGGCAAATAGAACAATCTATGGCTGGCGCTGTCGCAGATATCCACCGGGAACAAAAGCCCAGATATTATATTTTGAGAACTCTAGTGACAATCACATTACAACTCTAGTGATTGTCTGATGATGAATGTTAATAAGTCCAAGGTAATGATTTTGAAAAGGAAGAAACCATGACAGTCTGCAACATTAGCGTGAATGGTGAAAATTTGGAGCAAGTAGTTGAGTTCGTGTATTTAGGTAGTATGTTTACAAGAGATGGGAGAGTGGAGAGGGATATGGAAAGAAGGGTTGGGGCAGGCAACAAAGTGGATGGTGCACTTAAAGTTGTCATCGCAAACAAAAACCTATCAAAAAAAGCTAGAATGGCAGTGCACAATGATATTCTTCTACCGACCCTTATGTATGGAAGCGAAGCATGAAACTGGCAAAGGAAGGATGAAAGTAGAATAAATGCAGTAGAAATGAGATCTCTTAGACAAATGTGTGGATACTCTGTGTATGATAGAGTGTCGAATGAAAATATAAGAAGTGAATGCGGTGCGAATGATGGTGTCATGAACAAAATAATGAAAGGATCATTAAGATGGTTTGGACATATGGAAATAATGAATGAAGAAAGAATGGTAAAAAAATTAAATGTTGATGATGTAAATGGTACCAGAAATAGAGGAAGACCGAAGAAAACGTGGCACGATCAAATAAATCAAATATTGAATGTCGGCCATGTGAGGAGTCAGAGAAATCGACGCGCGTGCATGACACGATATATGAATGTTGAGGAAGCAAGAAAATATATGTCAGGAAAGAAAGGTGTGGCAGTCCATTCTTTCTGCCTACCCCTTCGGGGAGACGGCGTGATGGTTAGTTAGTTAGTTAGTTAGAACTCTAGTCTAATCTAAAGAAATTGATTATGAGAAATCCGTCACTTGAAGAAATGCCGTGCCATGGATAGCTACCATAATTAGTATATTGACTAAAAATCCTGAAGCAATTTATCATTTCAAGGTTTTATAGTTCGTGTTGTTAAAGCCTTGAGAACGCAACAACTGATGCAGTGGGGACGTGAAACGTATTTGAGGAAATTAAATTATACCGAACTATTTTTTAATTACCAATTTGTGTATTATTCACCATATGATTCAAAAGTAATTAAAAAACTAACTAACTAACTAACCATCACGCCGTCTCCCCAAAGGGGTAGGCAGAATTAATGGACTGCCACACTTTACATTCCTGACATATTTCTCTCGCAAACTCCTCACATGGCCGACATTCAATATTTGATATATTTGGTCGTTCCACGTTTTCTTCGGTCTTCCTTTATTTCTGGTTCCATTTACATCGTTAACATATAATTTTTTTAACCATTCTTTCATCATTAATTCTTACCATATATCCAAACCATTTTAATGATCGTTTCATTATTTTGTTCATAACACCATCATTCGCACCGCATTCACTTCTTATTTTTTCATTTGACACTCTATCATACACAGAGTATCAACACATTCGTCTAATATATCTCATTTCTACTGCATTTATTCTACTTTCATCCTTCTTTTGCCAGTTACATGCTTCGCTTACATAAGGGTCGGTAGAATAACACCATTGTGCACTGCCCTTCTAGCTTATTTGGATAGCTTTTTGTTTGCGATGACAACTTTAAGTGTACCATTCACTTTGTTTAATCAATCATTTGTTAATATTTTAGCTAGGCAAAAGATGTCAATCCTGTGTAGGAAAATTAACCCTAAAATTTATGCCACAATTTCACTATTAATTTCAGTTATTTTCTTTGTGTGCACTTGGGTTCAAAATACGAGTGTTATAACATATTGCAGTATTTGTCTTTGGACCGTCTATCAATCTGGTTCCGCAACAGTTTAGTCGATTTTACTGGCGAGGCTGCATTGCAGTAAGATTGCGATGTTTAATTCCGCATCGTTATCTCTGCTATCGCGATACATATCTTCGCTATCGTGACAGATAATGTTTCGTGATATAGTACAGTCATTTTGGCATGATTTCATCAAAATAACCGGCTATTAAAGCCCGAATCAATAAAGAGGAAAGCACGAATGGAATTTTAATGGATATTTAAAACAAAAATTAAATTCTGTTTCATAATAAGAGTTTCGTGGAAGGTATTGTATCAAAAGCCACTAATCGACATTATCTTATCACTGCAGATTCTATGATATTCTATTCTATTCTGCAGTTTTTGTACCCCTCACTCTCAGGAATGTTGGATTTCAACACTCTTGAAACTCGTTGAAACTCTTGAAACTCTTGAAACTATTATCCGGAGGTACGAATACTGAGAGAACTAAATATATACGTTCCCCATAGTTATAGCAAAGCAAGGGTTTTTTATTATTTTATGCCCCAAATTGCCGCACAGACGCCCTTCGAAGTTCTCCTGTATTGAAAGCGATTCGTCTTTTTAATGAGGTTGCAAAAGAGATAGACCTCTTTGGATGCAATTATGGCGAATTCGTGAATACCCTTACGATAAACGTATCAAGGAAATAACTGGCATATTACAATTCATAAGGTTCTATGTATATTTCCTTTGATATTCTTTTTTTTTCACCCTTTACATCGATTTGGCTCGCGCTGTAATGATGTAAAGAGTTTTTCCAACAAAATAATAATAATAATAATAATAATAAATGCGGTAGCGATGAGGTCCCTAAGACGTATGTGTGGTAGAATGATATTCTACAGAATCTCAAATGCTGATATTAGAAAGGAATGTAGAGCGGAAGAAGGTATTATGAACAAAATTATAAATGAACGTTGCGTTGGTTCGGACATATGGAGCGCATGGATGGGGAAAGCATGGTTAAGAAAGTATACGTTAATTATGTAAATGGAGCACGGAGTCGAGGCAGACCGAGAAAAATATGGCATGGCCAAATTTGAGTTAATTTTTCTCGACATGTTTCGAAGGCTTACGAAGGCAGAGATATCATTGGGAGAAATTTATAAAAAAAAACGTTTTTTGGTTTTTTGATTATGAAGGTGTTGAATTATGTCGATTATGAAGGAAGCGAAATCTGCAGAGCGACTGGATACTTTTGAGAGAAGGGTGCTGCGCAGAATTCTGGGGCCTGTGAATGACGGTGAAGACTGGAGAGTGCGGCATAATGACGAGCTGTACAATATTTACAAAGCTCCCAGTCTCTCCACACAGGTCAGACTGAATAGACTGAAATGGGCCGGTCACGTGCAGAGGATGCCGTCATCGCGAACCCCAAAAAGATTGCTGGAGTGGCACCCAGGTGGTAGAAGACCAATTGGACGACCAAGGCTGCGATGGGAGGATGAAGTTGGGAGAAATGGAACAAGATTGTTAAGAGTGTCAGATTGGAGGATCGAAGCGGAGGACAGGAGGAATTGGAGGCGAAGAATACTGGAGGCTAAGGCTCGATATGGGCTGTAGGGCCATCGAAGAAGAAGAAGGATGAAGGAAGCCTTCGAAACATGTCGAGAAACATAAACTCAAAAGTGAAAAAAATTGTGTTTTAATTCATAAAAAGTCGTCATTATGGAATTCCACAATGAACTATGTTTATTACTTTGTAAGCAACACTTATTTTATTAAAAATTTAATTTAAAATACAAACATATTTCGGACACATCAGTGTTGACAGATATTTAAAAATAAAACTTACCACATTCGTACGTAAATAAGGTATATGTAAACGACGTGAACGGAGCAAGAAAGAGAAGAAGGCCTAAAAGGAAAACAAGCTACGATCAAATCAATCGAATATTATTTGTCGGTCACGATGTATGAATGTAGAGGAATCGAGAAACGTATGCCAGGAGTGTAGGGGACTCCCATAAAATATAATACAACATCTCTAACACGGTAGTATTAAATAATATTTTTATAATGTTTTTATTATTGCCGAAATATAAGCAGTTGGGATGCTTTTGTTTTAATGTTATTACACCAAAATTTTCAAAATGAGAAAAAATATGACTAATCCATCTACCTGCGTTTGTCAAGATAAGGGTGTAGGTAAAAGGAGGAGACTAGGAGCTTTTCCGAAAGCTTTTTCTTTTGAAAGAACTCAAGTGCTTTTCGAGTTCACTCTTCTGCATACTTCTAGTAAGTCAATTCATGGGGTATTTTTTGTGTTGAAAGAACCCTTAAGATTTGCTTATAATCAGAATATAGGATTCAGTATGGCAAGGAATTTTTGGAATGATTTAAAAATATATATAAAATAAAATAAATCGAATCCATCACAAAGAAGAGACTTTTCGCTATTCAAACATTAATTCTACTTTTTGGAGAAGGTAAGGAGAAACCACTCCACTAACATTAAAAAAAAAGTATATATTTAGTTAAATATCTATTAATGTTTATGTATTCGACCGGTTTTGGCAGCTCGCTGCCATCTTCAGGTTGATGAAGATGATCTTAGAAGCGAGCTATCGAAACCGGTCAAAGATACAAACAGTACGGAATTTTAAATTAAAATAAGAGTATTATATTTCATATTTTTTAAATTTATAATAAACTTCTACCATGAAATTTCAATAACTATATTTTTTTCTTCCAGTAACACTCAAAATAATAAATTTATTTATTGTATGTAAAAAAAAAGTTTTTAATATGTTTATTTAGTTAAAATCCACCAATGTTTGTGTCTTCGGCCGGTTTTGGCAGCTCGCTGCCATCTTTTGGTGAACGATGGCATCGAGCTGCCGAGCCGAGACTTATTAAGTGCCATCTTCGGCAGCACCAGATGATGGCAGCGAGCTATCGAAACCGGTCGAAGACACAAATATTAGTGGACTACTAAACATACATTTTAAGAAGATTAAAATTTTTTGATTGACTTTCAAATTACAGCATTAATAAGAAGAAGAAGAAGAAGGAGACATAACTTACTTATATGCGATTAGGATATCTTCACGTATTGTTAATATAATATTACTTCTTCTTCTTATTCAGCCTTATTCCCTACACCGCTAGATATAGGGCTCTTCCATTTACTTCCAGTCCTTTATGTCTTATCCCTTCCGCATCATGGTCGCTCCAGCATTTCGTGCAATATCGTCAGTCTACCTTTTAGGTGGCCTCACGACCCTCGTTTTCTTTGTCCAATTGAAGTACCTAATATTCTTTGTCCAATTGAAGTAATCCATTGAGTACTGCCCTGTCTGGCTTTATTCTTTGTCTAAGGCCTCCGCTGAAGTATTCTGAATGTCCATCGGGTATTGCCCTGTCTTATTGTATTGTATTGTATAACTTACATATATTACATTAGGGTATATATGACAAAAAAATATAGCTTTATATTTTTATATATCTCACCCCCCAATTCTTTTCCTTTGGGGCTAATAAGTAACTGGTAATTTTTATTAATTAATAACACGTGCCTCAAAGGGGGTGAAATTGTTTTAGTTATTTTACTTCTATATATTTGTTTAAAATTTTAAACAAAATTGAGAAAATAGTTGTTGCGAAAATTTACGAATTAAACTGATGTGTTCAATTTTCATCCCCTTGAGGCGCGTGTTGCTATAAAATAAAAAATACAAAAAAATTACCAGTTACTTACTAGCCCTAAAGGAAGAGAACTGGGTGGTGAGACTTATACAAAATATAAAACTTTTTTTTTTACCATATACCTAAGGCCACCCTAATGTTATTTGCATTAAAGATAAAAAAATTAATGAGTTTTATAGTGTGATAACATTTTCAATAGTAATAAATCAATCAATTCATAAAACAATTCTTTCATTTCCCAATCTTATAAGTAATATATATTTTTATCAATGACAAGATAAGCTGTGCGAGGACATTTTTAAATAACAGTAACATAACATTTCATTTTTAAACTTCTTCTGCTTCAGCCTTATTCCCTCGAATGCTGGATAGAGGACTCTTCCATTTATTTATTTATTTATTTATATAATACACAAATGTACATAACAAACGAAAAACATTTAGGCTACTCATTTGGACATAAAACAACGACATGAAACCAAAAAAATATACATATCAGTAGGAACCCACAAAAAAACACCCTTTATGTAACAATGTGTATAAGGGTGTTTTTTTTAGAAGTATACAAACTCAAAATGAAAAGAAAAAGCACATTAAAATAATGTTATTGTCTATGATATTGGCTTTATTTAATAGATGATTTTATGCCATTATAGTTCAAATATGATTTCGGGAATATGAGCGCCACGGCTCGCTCGAATGAAGTGCAATCGTGAAATCCAATTTTCGACAATTGTCGTCTTTGTGGATGCGTATTATCCACTAGAGTATACGTGGTGCGAAAAGGATCCACGATCTTCCGAATAACTTACTCGGATGGACGATTATGTCGATCGTAAAATGGACGTAGTGCACGATAAGTTTGGCGAACCGAACCACGATTTTCAAAATAAATTTGCACAATTTTCAAGCGTTATTCTGATGTCAGTCTATTTATGGTGAAATGGCAAAACGTACTCACTACAAATCGAATGTCAAATGTCAAATTGACAATTTTTAAAAACAAAATTGCTAGTTTAAAAACCAAACCTCTAAAAAAAATACCCCACACCAACACCACTATACCACTACAATGAAATTCTTTCAAGAAATCTAAATATCCAATACATATTATAAATAATAATTAAATAAAACGATGTTTTTTAACTACTTCCACTTTTATCTTTATTTCGACAGCGACCGGTTTCGCCAGGCTAGCTGGCATCGTCAGACTGGGCAATACTATTATTACTATTATTACGCTCTAGTTATGATAAAATGTGACATTATTTCTTGGATTGGATATCAAACATTGACTGCAATAACAAAACTCCGCTATCTTATCAAGTGACAAGGAAATAATTTATCTGAACCATAAATTCTTCGATTACATTATCATTTCTACAATTGAGATTACTCCGAAGTAGTCTGCCTGATTCCTCGAACCTCCAGCATTCTTGGGGAATTGAACGCTGCCATCAATCAATGTCACCGCAGCTAGGGCGTCAAAAATGTCACTTCGAGTTGTTAATTTCTCTTCAAACCAAAATGGAGTTGATAACCGAAATGAAGTTCGTACAGTCAACAGAACGAAACTTGATTTATCTTTCAAACTAAAGTTATTCAAATTTATACAAAGATTAATAGGCCTATAAACAAAAACCTATCCAAAAAAGCAAGAATGGCAGTGCAAAATGGTGTTCTTCTACCGACCCTTATGTATGGAAGCGAAGCATGGAACTTGCAAATGAAGGATGAAAGTAGAATAAATGCATTAGAAATGAGATCTCTTAGACTTATGTGCGGGTACTCTGTGTATGATAGAGTATCGAATGAATATATTATATATAAGAAGTGAATGCGGTGCGAATGATGGTGTTATGAACAAAATAATGAAAGGATCGTTAAGATGATTTGGACATATTGAAAGAATGAATAAAGAAATAATGGTAAAAAATTATATGTTAACTATGTAAATGGAAGCAGAAATAGAGTAAGCCAGAGGAAAACGTGGTACGATCAAATAAATCAAATATTTAATGTCGGCCATGTGAGGAGTCAGAGAAATTTACGCGCGTGCATGACACGATGTATGAATGTTGAGGAATCGAGAGAAATATGTCAGGAAAGAAAAATGTGGCAGTCCGTTATTTCTGTCTACCCCTTCGGAGAGACGGCGTGATGGTTAGTTAGTTAGTTTATAGGTCTATTATCGTAAATTTTAAAGACCAACATCAAAGCAGTTAGAATATCCTTCAATAAAAATACAAACATATTTAAATCGCTTCGGAAATATTAGGGGTTCGGAAAATTGTAATCAGGACTTTTGTTTGGATGATTAGTTAGTTAGTTTGTTTAAATACTTAACACTATGAACCCCGGCCGAATATTTGTGAAATTCCATGTTTTGTGAAGGGTTTCTAAAAGTGTTATAATTATCAAATAACTAGATTAAATCAATTGAAACTTTACAAGTTTCGCGCTTACGAGTGGACCCGGTGACTGCATAATGTGGTCTCTAGAAGGCAAAAAATTATTATTTAAAACTAAAAAAGAACCCCAGCTAATTTTTATCAGAATAGGTAAAATACCTGGCTTTGGAATGGTTCGAGTAGTTGATATTCATAAAACTAGGAAAACGTTATAATATAACTCTCTAGACCAGGGATGGCGAACCTTTTTCGGAAGTGGGTCAAATTTATATTAAAAAAAAAGCGCTGGCTAGGGGTTCATAAAAATCAAAATCGTGAAACGTTTTTTTATTTTTTTATTAAAGGAACATAGAAGTTCCCGCCACATACCCGAGGCTGTTATAGGGCGTAGCGGCGGCCTTTTATCAGCCTCGCTCGTACACTCCCTGGGCCTGTCCCCGGTCCATTTATTTAGAAGGAAGTCGATGGTAATCTTCTATTTTAGCGCATCAGCGACTTTCGGTCAGTAGAATTCGGCGGCAAACTATCCTTTTCTTAGCCCATAAGCGACTTCTGGCCAGTAGAGTTCGGCAGCGTCCAATTCGATTTTCTGGACTACTGACCGGATGAGCTTAAAAAAATGGTCGCTGACGAAAAATATCCCTGAAAACGACCCAGAATTCGGTATCGAATTTCTCCCGCGGTCCGTCGTTCGCCATCCCTGCACTAGACGGGTCCCAGGATCATTCTAAGTATTCTAATCTCAATAATATACGTGATTTGACGGGGATTAAAATAGCCGATGCGCTGTTTAGAACTGCACAATACAAGAACATAGTGATAATAGACGTCAGGGTTACCTGGCATGACACATATGGGATAAGATATCTTATTGAGGAATTTCTGTTTGTCGTATTGAAACCTTAAGAAGGTAATAAAGATATCAAATGGATTAAAGTTATTGGGTAATGCGAGCTGAATCATAGATATGCTATTTTTCACGAATAATATTAAGGTTGGGAATCCAATATTATTTTAGCCTTCCGTGAGTACTTTCCTTTTCTTCTTATAGAGCAGCAAGAGGTTCAAAATGGTTCCATTTACATTTAAAAAAATCAATGAACGCGTTGAATAATATTGTATCTTCATAATATTATAAAGTTATTAAAAAAGCGTATAATTTTAAGCGTTTTAGACTATGTTTCACAGTCTAATATTTGGATTAAGGATGGTCTTAATTTAATTAAGAATGGTATTGATTTAATTAAGAATGGTATTAATTTAATTAAGAATGATATTAATTTAATTAAATGTGGTCTTCATTAAACTTAATTTAATTAAAGATGGTCTAAGATTTAGACCATGTAGTCCGAATGGATAGTAATACACTCGCATAAACATCCGCTTATGAAATCCCTCAGGATACTATCCACCTGAAAGATCATTTAAGAGATGGAGAGACAGTTGAACCTCATCATCTAATGAGATATAGTTTCTTTGTCACCGATCACCAGATCTATTAAAATATAAAGTAGAATAAGGCATTTAAACTCGCGATAACTGTTCCGTTTTGCCAACTCAATCCAAAATATTGTTTCGTGCGTTCCCATAAACACAAATTTTGTACAATAATATCGTAAATCAATTTTCTGTTAATATGAGAAGAATGTGTTAACATTCCCTGCCATTTAACTTGGTATCGATATACATATTTATAGAGATTAATGATAGTTGGACAGTTGGTACAAATGGAAGGACAGTTGGACCTCAATAATCCTATTTAATTGTATCTCAATAGAGACGAAGACGCAAACTGGAAACTGAACATGGATTATCAAGGTGTTTACAGGACTTATGACCTGTCATTGATTGGGTTAAGCGCACGCTTTATGTAATTACAACATTCCCCATTCCACCTTTGTTATTATGATCATGCATGACAAATTTTTGGAAGATGTATATATACTTCAAATCCATATCTATCTTCACGTATCAGTTTCAATCAGCCATCTATGTAGATTTGATTGCACTTGTGAATTTTTCAAGATTAACCTATACAACCGACCCACTAACGCCATCTATGGAGAATGATTTTCGGCATTTAGCAAACTAGGTACCTTATTAACACAATGCGAAGGCTGTCGCCTGATTAACGTATTGTTAGAAGCCGCCAGGAGTATTATTCCATTCTATATGCCAAAGAATTGACCAGAATGATTACAAATATTTGTAAATGTACGAGTATACTTATACCTGTATACGAAATCCTGGATTTTCACCAAGGTCATAAGTCCTGTAAACACCTTGATCATCCATGTTCAGTTTCCAGTTTGCGTCTTCGTCTCTATTGAGATACAATTAAATTTGAATTAACCACCCTTTGGTGAAAATCCAGGATTTCGTATACAGGTATAAGTATACATTTACAAATATCAATAATCCTTTTTACCAACTCAGTAAAAAATATCGATTTTTAAATGTCGGAAAGTCAAAGGCGATGGTTTCTGAAAGGAAAGAGCAAATGACAGTTTGTAATATAAGTGTGAACGAAGAGAACTTGGAACAGGTGAGGGAATTTGTGTTTTTAGGTAGCATGTTCACAGCAGATGGCCGAACGGATAGTGACGTCGAAAGTAGGGTTGGTGCGGGTAACAAAGTGAATGGAGCTTTAAAAATAGTTATTGGAAACAAGAATTTATCAATGAAAGCGAAAACGGCCACTCACGTAGTCGGAAGAATCGACTTGCGTGTATGACTCTTTGTGTGAATGTGGAGGAACCTCTCTAGCTTCCTCTCTCTAGGTGGGTCAGGATAGAGTAGTGTGGCGGTCCATTATCTCTGCTTACCCCTGTGGGGAAACGGCTTGATGTTTTGTTTTTGTTTGTTTGAAGAAGAAGAAAATGACTTTCGTGGCCGAGTGTAAGTGCATTGACTTCCACCCCGAAGGTCTTTGGTCTGGTGTAGAATTCACGTGACAATAAAATGGCGATATATTAGCTTCCTATCACATGTCACGAGAATCCTTATGATAGTTATAGTTATATTGATTCTCATGGCATGTGATAGGGAGCTAATCTATCGCCATTTTTAAACAATTATAGTTTAAGGCCTCTATTGAAAAAAGGTAAAATTCAATAAATATTTTTTTAGGGATTTAAAGTGTTTTAATTAATAAAATATCGTCATTATAGAATTCCACAGTGTTAACGCCTTAAGTTTATATAGGAAAAAAAAACAATAAATATATAATACCAGGATCAATGAGACATGGTTCGACATTAGGTATATAAGATACTCTCCAAACTCAAGTGTATTTTTGTCTTCTGAACGTACTTTCACGAATATGAAATAAGTCGATCTCCGAAGCGATCAAGTTTAGTTTGATTGCTCTCCCCACCGGCATCACCAGGAAGATATATATGTCATAGCCATACAATATTTGTCTTAATTTATATTAATCATTTTATATGAAGTTTTACATCGTTGTTCAATAAACAATAAATATCAAGGATCTCAATAGAGACGAAGATGCAAATTGGAAAAAGAATATGGTGGTCGAGATGTTTACAGGACTTATGACCTGTCATTTGTTGGTTTGAGCGCACGCTTTATGTAATACAACATTCACCATTCCACCCTTCTTACGACCTCCATGTCTGACAATTTTTTGGATGTTGTATATATGCTACCATGTTGAGAAACATTTCACATATTTTAGTTCAATCTACACTAGCGCCATCTATTGAGACTAGATGTAAGCATTAAGCAAAAATCTTTATTAATGTAATGTGAATGGCTATCAACCCAATTATCACACATTACTAGACAACGCCTGGAGAAAACTCTCCAGTTTTTATATGCTTTTAACTTTGACCAGTTTTTATACATCATTTTTTTTTAAACTAAACTAACTAACTAACCATCATGCCGTCTCCCCGAAGGGGTAGGCAGAAAGAATGGACTGCCACATTTTTCTTTCCTGACATATTTCTCTCGCTTCCTCAACATTCATACATCGTGTCATGCACGCGCGTCGATTTCTCTGACTCCTCACATGGCCGACATTCAATATTTGATTTATTTGATCGTGCCACGTTTTCCTCGGTCCCTCTATTTCTGGTTCCATTTACATCATTAACATATAATTTTTTCACCATTCTTTCTTCATTCATTCTTTCAATATGTCCAAACCATCTTAATGATCCTTTCATTATTTTGTTCATGACACCATCATTCGCACCGCATTCACTTCTTATATTTTCATTCGGCACTCTATCATACACAGAGTATCCACACATTATTCTAAGAGATCTCATTTCAACTGCATTTATTCTATTTTCATCCTTCTTTTGCCAGTTCCATGCTTCGCTTCCATACATAAGGGTCGGTAGAAGAATTTTTTTTTAATGTGTACAAATACTGGACATTACCCATTATGGGTAATCATTAAGATTAATGATTAACCCGTAATGGGTAAAATCCAGTATTTGTCTAAAAGTATTTGTATATATTCAACAAAATAATAATAATAATAATAAACAAATTTTCGTGTATATAAAATACCAGTGTTTTCGCCGAAGCCATCGGAATATGATATTTTCTAGTTTTTCATGTCACGTACACATTCTGGGTATACGTGAATAATCGTGAATATTTAAAGAGAACCACTCGGAAAGATGGCGTCTCTCCCATACAAAGGCTGGGTGTTCTCTTCATCAAATAGAGTACATACAAAAACAATTTATTATTAGGGTTTTAATTAAACAGCTATTGATCGCCGGCTCCACGACTATGTTATCCTTCCTGGGCACGCACGGCCTGTGAATAATTTAATTTATTAACCATGTGTTTAAAAATTAGTTTTTGTTGCCACACAATATATACGAGTAGGTAGGGACGAATTTCATCAAAATTGTTCAGTACGAACTACTTCGCCTTCTTCAACTTTATGAAAACATTTTTTTTGTTTTTTGAATGTATACAAATACTTGTAGACAAATACTGGATTTTATATTTGTCTACAAGTATTTGTATACATTCAAAAAACAAAATGTTGTATGAAAACTGGTCAAATTAAGAAGCATTGAAATTGGAGAGTTTTTTCCAGGCGTTATCTAGTAATGTGTGATAATTGGGTTGATAGCCTTTCACATTACATTAATAAAGATTTTCTAGTTAATGCTTACCCCTAGTCTCAATAGATGGTGCTAGTGTAGACTAAAGACAGTGTGATTTTTTTTACAGTGTCATCGCTTGGAATCGAACCAGGGACCTTCGGTATGGCAATCATACCTGTTGTCACTCTGTCACAAAGGTCGTTTGACTTAATCCATGTAGATTTTAGAGTCTGTTATTATTGGATTCTCTTTCTGTGATGCTGAACTATCTCTCCATCGTTTTGGGGGTCTCCCTGGTGGACGCTGTCTATGTAGTATTCCATGCAGAGTCTCTTCTTCTTCTTCTTCCTCAGCTTATTCCCGTCCACTCCTGGACAAAGGCCTCCTCCATTCGCTTCCATGTCAGTCTGTCCTGTGCTGATTGCATCCAGTTTATTCCGATGTGTCTGTTCAGATCATCCTTCCACTATAGTTGCGGTTGCCCTGCACTTCTCTTTGCCATCCACGGTCTCCAAGTCAGCAGTCTTCTTGTCTATTTTTCATCTGAGCTTCTGGCTACGTGACCTGCCTTTTGCCATTTTAGAGTCGCCACCCGGTGGATGATGTCAGTGACCTTTGTTTTTTCTCTCACTGTATCGTTTCTGACTCTGTCTGTTAGGCTTATTCCTAATATGGCTCTTTCCATGGCTCTTTGGGTCACTCGTAGTTTCTCGGCATTTTGTTTGGACAGTGTAACAGTTTCAAGACCATAAGTACCAACTGGCAGAACGCACCAAAGGTAGTCATGTATGATTTATTGTGGAATTTATTCTCTGGACATGTTGGTACTAGTACCATTGACGTTGTCGCCCCCCTCTGACCACATCTTCAACCTCGCAGACCTTTCAAATTGTGGTGTTCCTTACACGATCACGCAGAGTCTTCCCATCAATAGGACGTAGTTTTCTCATTTCTGTTGTCTTTCTTTTGGCCTTGACAGTATCCGCCCTCACATCAATGGCATGTGTAAGGATAGGTTGCACGAACTTATAAGGCACGCAAGCAAGAACTTGTAAGGTAGAATTTATAAATTTTGATTGATTATGTATGATTCTTTTTCCTTAAATTTGTGTCCACACAGATAAAGGAGTGGTATAACCGCTTCAAAGATAGCCGCCTATCAGTGGAGAGTGAAGCACGATCCGGTAGGCCCTCAACATCCAGAAATGATGTTGTCATTGATCAAGTAAGGACCCTGGTGATGCTGGATCGTGGAATAACAATCAGAGAACTTGCTGATCAAGCGAACATTAGTGTTGGATCCATTCATTCCATTTTAACTGAAGATTTGGCCCTCAGAAGGGTCTCAGCAAAATTTGTGCCAAATTTGCTGACAGTTGAACAGAAGCAACTTCGTGTGGAGATCGCACAGGACATGCTGGAGACTGTGATCAATCATCCTAATCGCTGGCTTTTTCCCCAACTGAAAATGCCTTTAAAAGGGACCAGATTTCAGACCAGGGAAGACATCACGAACATTCCGGCGGACCACATGCACGCCATACCAAAAGAGTCTTTCCAGAGTTGCTTCCGCAGTGGCAGAACCGTTGGGAGAAGTGGGTAGCAGCTCAAGGGAGCTACTTTGAAGGGGATTAGTGTCATTTAATTGTATTTCAATAAATGATGTTTTTATAAATAAAAGTCGGATACTTTTTGAACAGACCTTATTTATAAACAAGAGTACTACAGAAAAAAACGTGGTAACGATATAATTTCAAATAATTTGTATAATATACATTTTAAAACAATTTTTTGCTTTTCTACAACATGAATTATTTTTGTTTTTCGTGTTTTCCCATTTTTCGTGTTAACAGAACCGCACCAATCAACGCTATGTTTCAGTTGGCCCACGGAGGGAACTAATCTACATATCACTGGAACGAAATGTATGTAGATCATTATAATGGCGTATGTTACCAGGTGTGGCGTATGTACAAATTACCGTTATTTGCGTAGACGGCTCTGCATAAATCTTTAATAATTTATTAATATAAAACGTTTGCACGCTTAATTGAAAATGTTTCGCGCACGTAAACTTTTTTGAATATAAACCTCTTTTGTACTAAGATATTAATGACGTTTTGAAATATCGTTTATTTAGTTGGTTAAACATGTAACTATCGTTATTTTATTGTGTGGTCTATTCAATTAATGTCGTTGGTACTCTAAAAGATCTTCACTGGCTCAAGTGTCCTGGAAGTATCCAGTATAAACTATACTGAGCTTGGCTTAGGCGACTCATTTGGATACCAAACGGCAAACAAAAATACAATTTCAAAATGAAACTAAGAAATATATGACATATCTCAGAAGGATCCCAAATATGTCGACGTCAGTGAGGCAGTACTCTCTTAAGAATTGATAATTTATTTTATATATGAGATCAGTGAGCCATTACTCTTTTAAGAATTGATAATATATTGTATACATGAGATCCCTTAGACGAATGTGTGGATACTCTGTGTATGATAGAGTGTCGAATGAAAATACAAGAAGTGAATGCGGTGCGAATGATGGTATTATGAACAAAATAATGCAAGGATCATTAGGATGGTTTGGACATATGGAAAGAATGAATGAAGAAAGATTGGTAAAAAAGTATATGTTAACGATGTAAATGGAACCAGAAATAGAGGAAGTCTAATCGAATCAAATAAATCAAATATTGAATGTCGGCCACGTGAGGAGTCAGAGAAATCGACGCGCGTGCATGACACGATGTATGAATGTTGAGGAATCGAGAGAAATATGTCAGGAAAGAAAAGTGTGGCAGTCGATTCTTTCTGCCTCCCCCTTCGGGGAGATGGCGTGATGGTTAGTTAGTTAATTTTTTTTTTATGAACAACACTGCCACTAAAAATGTTCAAATCCGAGACGATTATATCCGAATTGCTCTTTCTACTGACATCACTGACATCAGCAGGTTGGTTCTTCGTGACGGAGCAAAGAATAATTAATGTCGGCGCTGTCACAGGTAACCCATCAGGAACAAATATACCTATTTGTTCCAGAACAGCCTTCTCAATAGAGCCCTGAATCAACTTGACAAAGCGTCGCTGTAAACCCTTCCATTCATAGTTCAAGGCAGTTCAATATTCTCGTACTCTTTCTTGACAGCATCAGGGATTTTGCCTATTTAGATTGTGATTTTAATGCTTACATATTCCGGGAATCGCGGGTCCTGTAGACTGCTTATGAATAGGATTTGCTGGTATTACGCAGTTTGCGCTGTGCTTCAAAGTCCTGCGTGCCTTGAAGTGCTGTTATTGTCCACCTAGGTCTGTCTCCTGTAGTCTTTTCCCAGCAATCACAGTCGATATTAGTCTTTTGAAGGTTTGCTTAAAGGGAGTCTTTGAAAGGTTTCCTCTGACCGCCGTGTGAACTTTTCCATTGGGTCAGCTAAAAGTACACAATTTTCCTTAGGAATCTTGTCTCAGGCATTCTGATGACGTGACTAGCCCAGGAGTTATCTTTGAATAATGGCAGCCGCAATTGTGTGGAATTTGGCCTTCTTAACAATAGCTCCTATCCCTGTCCAACCCCCTGCATTATTTAGATCTTTCCAGTTCCTTCAAGTGCTCTTCGACGCAGTCAGCTCATCGTTTTCTTGGTCTGCCTCTTGGTCTCTTTTAACTCAGCACAGATCAGGATACAATCTTCGTTGTTCTGTCATTTGGCATTCTTTCCACATGATCTGCCCACAATTGGACTAAGCTGAGCAGTTTTCGGAAACATGGGTTACATCCTTAAAAAACTGAAAATACCGATCAACCTGAAACGAAAAGTCTATGAAGTCTGCGTTCTGCCAGTTGGTACTTATGGTCTTGAAACTGTTACATTGTCCAAACAAAATGTCGAGAACTACGAGTGACCCATAGAGTCATGGAAAGAGCCATATTAGGAATAAGCCTAAGAGACAGAGTCAGAAACGATACGGTGAGAGAAAAAACAAAGGTCACTGACATCATCCACCGGGTGGCTACTCTAAAATGCCAATGGGCAGGTCACGTAGCCAGAAGCTCAGATGAAAAATGAACAAGTAGACTGCTTGGAGACCGTGGACGGCAAAGAGAAGTGCAGGGCGACCGCAACTACGGTGGAAGGATGATCTGAACAGACATGTCGGAATAACCTGGATGCAGTCTGCACAAGACAGAGTGACATGGGAGCGAATGGAGGAGGCATTTGTTCAGAAGTGGACGGGAATAGGCTGAGGAAGAAGAAGAAGACCTGCCCACTGTAGTTGTTGAGACAAGAATTTGTTTTTCATAAATTCGTATTAGTATCTGCACTAATCAATCTGAAATTCATAACTTATCACTTTGAAATTTCAATGGAAACAAAATAAAACCTCGTGTCTAGGCGTATCTACACAATAAAATGTAATCGAGTTTTATATCTACTTGTTCAAAAAAATACCCCAAATCACTCAGGAATATCCTTATCAATTATGAAGTAACCACACTAATTAGGCGAAACACACGATTGCCAACAAGCGGATAAAATATTATCAGATATTTAATCAGTTCCATATTTTTTGAACTTCGTTCCTTATAATCGATTAGGCATTTTGTTAGGTTTACTGCACATGGGATAAAAAACCGTTTCTATTTGGATTATTTTCATTAGCATAATCTAAGCAGCACATTTAAATACAAATTTAATAAAAATATTAAATAATATCCCAAGGAAAATTGTGTACTTTTAGCTGACCGGGAAAAGTTCACATGGTGGTCAGAGGGAACCTTTCAAAGACTACCTTAAAGCACACCTCCAAAAAACTATCATCGATTGTGATTGCTGGGAAAAAGACTACAAGAGACAGACCTAGGTGGAGAATAAGAGCGCATAAAGGCACGCAGGACTTTGAAGCACAGCGCAGAGACGATGCCACAGAGAGAAGGAGGAGAAAGGAGAGATCATCGGGAGACGGTGACTGCTCCACTACCATCACCGTCCCCTGACCCAGATGCCCCAGAATGTGTGGGTCCAGGATCAGGCTATTCAGTCTCATGTCTCAGTACCGTGAAGGACAGTCTTCCTGGTTTCTGACAGCCGATGATTGTAAAGAATGCCAAATTCCACACCGAGAAAAAGAAAAAAAAATCTAATTATGTTTTTGAAAAATTCTGAGTATATATTTGACAATTGTTTCCAGAACCAATAAAACAAGTTTCTTCGATCGTGCGTTCAGCGTTGCGGGTCCGTTAGCATGGAATAGTCTCCATGTTAGTATTAAGTATGAGGACAGTGACGTCAAATTTATGAAATTTTTTTGTTGAAGTTCATTGTAATATCTTGTTAGAAGTTCATTGAAAATGATGAAAATATTAAAAAATATATATAATTTAACACTTATAAATTCATGCACATCGTTAACGTTTCCTCTTTCAACCATTGTTTCTTTATCCATGCGTTCAAATCATCTAAGTGATCCTTTTATAATTTTGTTCAAAATACTTTTGACAATACATAAGAACGTTATTACCCAGATGTAGAGATAAAATGCAGAATTGAGGCAGCAAGAGCTACGTTTAATGAAATGAAAACACTCTTCTGCATTGATAACGTAAACTTGAAACTCCGCCAAAGAATGATCAAATGCTTATGTGTGGTCTGTTATATTGTACGGGTGTGAAACTTGGACCTTGAAAGTTAACTCAATGAGTATTTGAAATGTGGCTCCATCGCCGAATGCTCAGAGTTCCCTGGACAGACATGGTTACCAACACCGAGACCCTGAGGCGAGCTAGAGTTGACAGGGAACTGTTATCAAATATCAAGGTTAGAAAGATCTCACATCTGGGTCATATACCGCAACTGATATTGGACGCCGAGGGCCGGAAGGAGACAAATGTCCTGGCTGCGAAACGTGAGGGAGTGGACCGGCATCCGAAGTGTTGAGGAGCTGTTCCGAGCGGCGCAGGACAGGGACAGGTTCGCCGAGGTGATCGCCAACGTTGGGGGGACCCGACAGGGCACTTGAAGAAGAAGAAGAACGTTATAAAATTTGAAAAATACGCGTTATTTAAAATTATTTTTGATGCGACATTTTGACTAAAGTGTGTGATAGTCCTAAAGTATTATATTGGAAAACCTCATCGTTCTTTGATAACATTTCTATTGCAAAATCGATAATGTTATAAGATTTAATGGCTTATTAATTTTGTGGAAAGATTTTCAGTTTGGAACAGGATTTTTATTACCTCGTTTATAATCGAATCTTTTGAATAAAAAATCTATTAAATATAAATATGTTTAGAAGTTCTTTGAGAATATTCGCATCATCCAATTATGATTTGTCGTATAGCTTCAGGGAATATGATATTCATAAAAGTCACAAAGAATAAAATGTATGAATTTGCTGTTTTTCTTTATGTATTTTTTAATCAGTTAGTGTGTATATAGATAATGCTAATAATGATTTGTACAATAAAATTCGTTTGTTCGTTATCTTTTAATTGTGTAAAATAATAATAAAAATATTAATACATTTATAAAGAGCAATAAATATTTCTTGTTCATTAGCTATGATGTAAAACTCCACATTAAATAATTAATATGAATGAAAACACTTGTTATCTAGATGTTTTATTATATTTTATGTGAATTCACATGTGATAATGCCTTAGACGAAACATGTCATTCACATTAAATATAACGAAATTTCAAGAAAACAGACGTTTTCATTCGTATTAATAACAATACACCGTAATTAAATAACTAACTAACTAACCAACACGCCGTCTCCCCGAAAGAGTAGGCAGAGAGAGACATTTATAAAGAGCAATAAATATTTCTTGTTCCTTAGCTATGATGTAAAACTCCACATTAAATAATTAATATGAATGAAAACACTTGTTATCTAGATGTTTTATTATATTTTATGTGAATTCACATGTGATAATGCCTTAGACGAAACATGTCATTCACATTAAATATAACGAAATTTCAAGAAAACAGACGTTTTCATTCGTATTAATAACAAAACACCGTAATTAAATAACAAACTAACTAACCATCACGCCGTCTCCCCGAAAGTGTAGGCAGAAAGAATGGACTGTCACACTTTAACCGATGCGGCACTCCATCCTTTTCTTTTCGCCCCGCAGGAGACGCGGTGTGATGGGTTGCGAACCTCATCGCCACCAATAGGCATCTCCCGCGCACCCTTCGATCGTCCAACACCCACAAAATAAATTTAAAACAAATAATATAAAATACAATGATATAAAATAAAATAAAAAAATAAAAAAAATTTAACACAAAATGTTATTTTTAGATGGTGCACATATTGTCTATTTAATTTATGTTCCACGTATCCACTGTCCGCACGTATCCACTGCCACCGTAATGAATCATTTGAATTAATAAAATCTTATATTTTCAGAAGTTTTCATATTTTTTATGGGTGTCACATGTTCCGTCTTACAAGGGTAATTATATGTTATTGTATAATATATTATCACTATCAAATTCAACCCTAAAAAACTTTTGTTGCTCTATATTTTAAACCATAGGTTCCCAAAAGTAGGTCCTTTGGTCCCCCGGGGGGGTTCTAGAAGGAGCTGAGGAGGTAATTTTGGCCCTGGGGGAGTAGGGGAGCCCAGGGAAGCCATGATTTTGATAAAATGTATAACCTTATAGAATTAAAAAAATCAGTTATTACACGATATACATACGTATCTTATTTCTCACATACCAAACGTTTGTGATAAAATCACTTAGAAAAGAATTATCATCTATGATTTTCTGATATTTTGTAGTTGAATCTATTTTTTGATGATTTTCCGTCAGGGTTGTAATTGACAATACATCAGGTTCGACTGTCTCATTAGGATTTTTTAATTAATATTAATTACACAACAATTTAAATATCGGCGTATCTTATTTATAATACTATAGGAAAGTATATATAAAATTTTTCACTACATTTTTCTGTTTTATTTAATTGGAAAAGAGGTAAATTTCCATGGGGGCCTTGTGTAATTTTGTGTCTAAAAGGGGGGGCATGGGTCAAATAAGTTCAGACTATACTGCTTAAGACCTTTAAATGTCATTAAACAGCCCTTTGGTTAACTTTAATGTAAAAATAATACATTTATTTTGAACGAATTAGGCGTCTGATGTTTTAAAATCATGTCCTAAATGAGTTACTTTTCCCTTTTGAAATGAATTTAAGTGAAGTTTATCTCTTTCCAAGCAACCCCTTTCTTACATATTTGATGAAATTACCCATTTGGGTCTTGCGCCGGTGATACTGAAAACGTTTAAATGGAGCTTTATTTACATGTAATTATACAAGCCTTTTCACACAAATATCTGCAATTTATCTAATTTATAATTCATTTAAATCATAAACATTACAGGAAAATTATAATATTTTTACTTGGACTTGACTTGGATCTTCTGGCTTACAGAGGTTCAGCTCATGTGGTTATTCCTCGTACGTCTTATGGGAAAATTGTTGGAATGTGATTTGGTGGGTTGTTAGTTTATGCGGGGGCTTGATTTGTGTGGCCCGGAGTGTTCCTCGGAAGGAGGATCGATTTTGGGCGCTTGTGGCGGCTGGAGGTGTTTGGGTCGTAATTTGAGAGGTCTTTTATTGTGGGGTTAGGATGTGAAGGGAGTCCTTTGGCTCGCGCTGTAATGATGTAAAGAGCGATCCAACAATAATATTCTTCTTCTTCTTCTGATTGTAGATCTTGCGATCTGTTTATGCAGGATATCAACTTTCTTCCTGTGGTGAAGACGACCAGCCTCCTCTCCATCTCTTTGGTGGTCGTCCTGGTGGTCAACGGCCCTCTGGAGTCTCGTGCATCACGATTTAGGAATTCTTGCTGGATCCATTCTCTCGATGTGGTCCCTCCAGAATCGTCTTCTTTGCCTACTCTATCTCACTATGTCTTCAATTTTGCAGGATTTGCGAATTCTTCATGGGGTATCCTATCTCTAAGGGTTCTCCCCACAATAGGTCGCAATGTTCTCATTTCTGCTACTATTAAGAGATGTTTGGTTCTGACAGTGTCTACTCTTGCTTCGATTCCGTATATCATTATGGGCCTGATGCTTCTTCTTCTCCTTATAGACCTTTGGTCTGTTCCTGAAATCAGGCTGGCCTCTCTTGGGAGGTTGACTCCCAACTATCTCTCCATCTCTTCGGCGGTCTTCCGTGGGGACGGCAGCCGGCAGGAATTTGATGCGCCACAGCGTGTGGGATTCATCCTCTGCACGTGCGCATTCCAGTATCTTTTGCGTTGTCTGCCCCATCTCACGACATCCTTCACCTTGCAGATCTCGCGGATAGCTGTGTTCCTTACCCTATCTCGAATAGTCCTTCCTGCTATCATCCTCAGCGTCCTCATCTCTGCCACCCGTACTTTAGCCTTCGTTCTTGTGGTATCCGCTCTGGTCTCAATGTATAGGCCTTACGCAGGTTTTATAAATTCTGACCTTATTGTCAGTTTGCATATACTTGTTTTTCCATATTATATCCTTGAGACAACCTGATACCGCCGAAGCCTTGTTGACTTGTCCTGATGTTGTTGGGCCTGATGCATGTTTTATAAATTTTATCTTTGCTTTCCTCTAGCATATGCTTATTGTCCCAGACAATGATCTTAGACATCCGGAGATAACTGTAGTTTTATCATTCTATTTTTTAACTTCCTAACAGACAATAATAATTATTATAAGATTTTAGAGTCTTATGGTGAGTCTTCAACGTTGTGATTGGATGGCATGTATTATTAATTATCAGCCTCTGGTGACACCGGTGGGAAGAGCAATTAGTCTGCTGAAAGCGGTCTCCTTGGAGATCGACTGAAGTCGTGAAGGAAGAAGTGAAGGTACGTTCAGGAGACAAATACTATTGACTTTAGAAAGTATCTTGTCTTCTTAATGTCGAACCATCTCTTATGCGTTCCTGGTCTTATGTTGTATTTTTATAATATTTTACCTGTACTCAATAGATGTCTTAAACATTTTGCTGTTTGTAATGTCTTTTGAGTAATAAACTGATTCGATTGATTTGATTGATTGATTGATTAATTTCGAAGAGGCTAGAATAAAAAATATGTAGGCGTACATCTTCTACGCATACCCTTTCGGGAAAAGAGAGCATTAGTTAGATAATTAAATAGTTTAAATCGTAAAATTCATTTGGAAATTTACACCATTGCCCAGGTTAATGTGAATAAGCCCTTATATTTTGTAATGGTGCCCTGTTATATCTGTTAAAATACAATATTAAGCCTGCGCGTGTAGCATTCTGTATTAAGGTTTCACTTTACGACTGTCGGAGGCTGTCTTAACTCACCCCGAGGTTGTTTGGGGGTTGTGAATTGCGGGTGGGGCTGGAGCCACCCCTTACCCGGTAAATGCTGACAAAATGCTTACAATTAAGGTTTAAATCACTTTTCTACGGGCAAATTTTAAAAGTCAAGAACGTTTCAACTCACGGTTTTAAAAATACTGCATTAATTAATATTTCATGTTAAAATGTTTAATATTTTAACATCGGATTCAAGGATAGATACAACTTTAAGATAATGGAGGACTTCACTAATCTGGGCTCGTCTATAACAAAAAAAAAACGAAGATCACAAGGAAATCGAAAGAAGAATCACAATTGGCAACAAAACATTCTTCTCTCTACTACCAGCGCTCAAATCAAGAAACGTACACTGAAAAACCAAAATCATCCTATATAAAACAATCATTCGAACAGTAGTGACCTATGGATGTGAGGCGTGGACAATGACAGCGAAATCCGCAGAGCGACTGAATACTTTTGAGAGAAGGGTTCTGCTCACAATTCTGGGACCTGTGAATGACGGTAAAGGCTGAAGAGTGTGGCATAATGACGAGTTGGACTATATTTACAAAGCTCCTAGTCTCTTCACACAGGTCAGACTGAATAAACTGAGATGGGCCAGTCACGTCCAGATGATGCCGTCATCGCGAACCCCAAAAAGATTGCTGGAGTGGCACCCAGGTGGTAGAAGACCAATTGGACGACCAAGGCTGCGATGGGAGGATAAGGTTGGGAGAGATGGGACAAGATTGTTGCAAGAGTGTCAGATTGAAAGGTTAAAGCGAAGGACAGGAGGAGTTAGAGGCGAAGAATACTGGAGGCTAAGGCTCGATATGGACTGTAGGGCCATCGAAGAAGAAGAAGAAAATGTTTAATGTATAAAATTATTAAATAAATCAAATTTTTAAGGTCAGCCATGTTAAAAGTCAGAAGAATCGACGAGCGTGTATGACTCACTGTATGAATGTAGAGGAATCTAGAGATGTGTTTCAGAGTAGAGTAATGTGGTGTTTCATCTCTCTGTCTACCCTTGCGGGATTCTTTCAGCGTGTCGGTGAATATCATCCCTCTACCTTGTATGTGTACGATGCTTTTTCTGTGTTATCTTCATCCACAGCAGTCGGATCTTTGTCTCAAGTTTAGTCTAAGGGTAGTGCGTTCAACTGCCCTTATGTCGGCTGGTTATAATCATAAAACTAAAGTACTACTCACACATAAAATAAAAAAAATCATTAGACAATTCATTGTTTAGGCGGAAACACAATAATACATTAAAATTATTAACTGTTTAATTTCTATAAAATTGTTTCGACAGCTGTTTTTCAAACCCACGTATATATAATCAGGTGTTACAATCAACATAATCAACAGTTGATTGCATCACCCGATGATACCAAAAGCGTTTAGCGAAACATCTGTTGCGACAGTTTCAAAGAAAATAAATAAATATTTTTTCAATATTACAAGTGTTTCAGATTAAACAGTTAATAAAAGTATTCAAGTATTAGCATTGTTAGTAAAACAAAGGATATAGGTACTATGATACATAAAACTATATACTAGTTTTTTTTTTTTAATTTTGCATATACATTTCTATTAATTCTATTCAATGTATGAATGTTATTATTATTATTTTGTTGAATCGCTTTTTACATCATTACAGCGCGAGCCAAATCGATGTAAGGGGTCTCTCTCTCTGGTTTCAATCCTGGGATTAGTTTGCAGCAATTTCCTCTATTCTTCTCTTCCATTCTTCCCTGTCTTGTGCGGCTCTTTTGAAATCTGCATATGATGAGCAGCGCACGTCCACTAACAGGTCCTCCAGGTACTCTCGGCGTGGGCGTCCCCTAGAGTTTGTCCCCTCGGTCATACCCTCCATTATGGCATGCAAGAGGCCTTCTTGTCGTATTACATGGCCGATCTACCTTGTACGCCTTTCGGACAAGGCCCTGAGCAGGTGCCTTCCTCCTTCGATTCTTTGTAAGGGGTATAGCTATCATATTGATTCTTGTGACATGTGATAGGTAGTTAATCTATCACCCTTTTATTGTCACGTGAATTCTGCACCAGACTAAAGGCAGTGTGACAATCACACTGCCATCGCCGGGAATCGAACCCGGAACCTTCGGGGTGGCAGTCAATGCACTTACCACTAGGCCACGAAGGTCGTCATCGTTGTCGTTGAGGAACCGAAATGAGTATTTCAGGAAAGAATAGTGTGGCAATCCATCCTGTTTGCGTATCCCTTCGGGGAGAAGGTGTGATGGTTAGTTAGTTAGTTTTAATAGTTTTAATATTATGAGTATGTAGTTAAAAAAAAATTGTATATAGTTTTATGTATCATAGTAAATGATTTGTTTTACTAATCATACTAATGAGATCACTAAGAAGAATGTGCGGGAAAACGTTGTATGATAGAATACCGAACGATGAAATAAGAAAGAAATGTAAGGCAGATGACTGCATCATGGATGAAATTAAAAAAAGGATCCTTGAGATGGTTTGGACAAATGGAACGAATGGATGAGAGTAGAATGGTTAAAAAGTTGTACACAAGCAGCGTGAGTGGAAAAAGAAGCCGAGGACGTCCGAGGAAAACATGGCATGACCAAATTAATCAATTACTAAAAGGCGGTCACATTCGAAGTCGGAATAATCGATGTATAAATGTAGAGGAAGCCGGTATAGGAAGAGGTATGCCAAGACAGAGCATTGTGGCGATCCATCCTCTCTGCCTACCTCTCCCGGGAAATGGCGTGATGGTTAGTTAGTTAGTTATTATAATTCTAAAATGTTTAATAAAATTACAATAAAATATTACATGCATCGAATATATGGATAATAATTATGGATTTAATTATTTCTGTGTGTGGTGATATAACGTTTGCATGATAATATTTTCAAAATACATATTGTACGTGGATACAGTGCGAACAGAATATTAAGTAAAATATATGAGCATATAATCAGCTGCTGAATTTAAATATTCATTACCCATCAAGACTTCAAAAAGTGCAAAACCGTAGTTAAAACATACAAAAAAATAGGTTAACAAAAATTATGCCTTTCTACTTTGAGCCACGAAGCTGCGTGAAACCTGAAAAACTCCAGATTGGACTTATCTTAGTTAGAAAAAAAAGCGACGCCAACAAAAGTTTTTTTGTAGAAAAGAAGCTACCTTGTGAAGCGTAATTAGCGCGTGCGGTAGGCCTGTGTCGTATTTTTTACTAGTGTGTAAGTTTTATTGGTTTAGTTGCTGTATTGATTGCGTGTTCTGGTTTGGGTGCCGAGTCTAGGAAAACATGGGACGCATGCGCCGTTTAAGACGACGCAATGCGACGTCGGCGCCCCCCCGCCCCGGGCGCGTCACCCCACGCGAACAGAGCACCCCCTAAAAGAATAAAGGAATCATTTTAATCACCGCTTTTTTTCTTTCCCTCCTTTATGTATAACAAGAGAATCAAATCAGCACAGAACCCCATATAATTAATCGAGTATAAATGTGTTAAATAATATACAACGGTGTTATAGTGCCAACCCTTATTTCAACTTCAATTTTCAATTTCAATTTATTTTTTAAATCATAAACATTACAGTATATAACCAAAGAGCTAATGACTATACAGGTAGGATACAAAAACAACAAAAAACTATTTTAAACAGTAAATACAATTACGAAATTTAAAAATAGACAAAAACACAAAAAAAACGCGAGAAAATAAAAAAATAAAGACCAAATAAGTAATTAGAAACAATAACAAGAACAACACATTATTTAAGAGATAGATGTATGTATGAAAGTGAAGCTTGGAGCTGGCAAAATAATGATGAAAGTAGTAAAAATGAGATCATTGAGAATAATGTGCAGGAAAACTATCAAATCAAATCAAATCAGATTATTTTCTCAAAATAAATTACAAACAAAAAACACAGTTTAAGACATCTATTGAGAACAGGTAAAATATAATAAATATATAATACCAGGATTGCATGAGAGACGATTCAACATTAGGAATACAAGATACTCCAAAGTCAAAAGTATTTGTCTTCTGAACGTACTTTCATGAATATGAAAGATTTCGATCTCTGAAGCGATCATGTTCAACAGTTTGATTGCTCTCCTCACCGGCATCACCAGGCAGGTTGGTTATGCATGCTGGGAGATAAAACAGTCTGTGCTGACGCTGTCAAAGATAACCATTCAGAAGATAAAGATGGATAGCCTTCAAGATTACGGAGTTCTCAAAGAACCCCCTTATAAGTCTGAAGAAATGGGTAAGTGTGCATCCATCCCTTCTCATCTGCAAATTATCGGTCCCCAGCATGCCCAAGAGGAATGCAGTGGGTGATAGAATACCGACTTATGTTTGTTTATACAATGCTTACATTAAAAAAATAAAATTACATAGAAATGTTTCGGACAACCAGTCCTTCTTCAGTCATACATATTATAAAGATAAATAACATCTGTAAGAGCATGTAAAAATTCTATCATATTTTAAATATAAAGATATATATTAAATATGTTTAATTATAATATATATCACTGAAGAAGGACTGGTTGTCCGGAACATGTTTATATAATTTTAATATTTTAATGTAAGTGTTGTATAACCAAAGTGTGTAAAAAAATGAAAAAGAGAAATGTTTATTTATTTGTAAACATCACTTTAGTAATTAAAACGAATGAAAACGACAGTTTTCTAGAAGTTTTATTATATTTTATGGGAATGCCATGTTTTGCCCTTCTAAGGCATTATCAAATGTACACATTAAGTAATGACTTAGAAGGCGAGACATGTCATTCCCATAAAATATAATAAAACTCCTAGAAAACTGACGTTTTCATTCGTATTAATTAATTAATATGGAGTTGTACATCATTGTTCAAGAAACAATAAATCACTTTAGTAAATTCAAATTAAAAACACGAATATATTTGGGACACAGTTTACGTTATGATGGAAAAAATAGAGGATACCATTCGGTGGAGTAGATCCAGATGAATACACTGGAGGGACCATGTAGCCACAATGGATAGAGACAGACTCGCATATACAGCCGCTTACGAAACCCCCCCAGCCACCGTTCACCTGGAAGACCACCTAAGAGATGAAAGGACAGCTGGTCCTCATCATCCAAGGAGACATGCTATCCGTGTCGATCGTTAGATCTATAAAAATAAGAAGACGATGGTCGCAAACATTCATTATCTAATGTTTGGATGATATAAAGGATAAATTATTTTATTTATGACACTTTCGTTTGAACTGCATTCTCTTCTTATATCTGCATTTGGCAATATGTCATATTAAAAAAAATCACAATTTCTAGTTTAAGCAACAGTTAACACAAATAATTTCATTATTTGAAAAAATAGCTAACTAACCATTACGCCGTTTCCCCGGAGAGGTAGGCAGAGAAGATGGGACAAATCGTTGATTTGATTTTCGAAATGTCATGTAATTCTTGCAAAGAGGCGATAAATGTTTTTATTTTATGTGGTATGACAATTTTTATTGTAATTGGATTATTCATTAGTTACTAAGTAAGTTTTTTTTTTGTGTACGGGTCGTTTGAACCCAATTACTGTTTACAATTATTTTTTTAGCTATTATATATTGATTCTTAAGACGTGTGATAGTTAGCCAATCTATCACCATTTTATTGTCACTTGAATACTACACCAGACCAAAGACAATGTGACAATCACACTGCCATCGCCAGGAATCGAACCCGGGTACTTCATACGGCAGTCAGAGTCCTTACCACGCTGCTACGAATGTCGACAACAAGTTAAGGATTGATTGTATCTCAATAGAAACGAAGATGTAAATTGTTTTTTTGGAAACAGAATATGGTGGTCGAGGCGCTTACAGGACTTATGACCTGTCATTGGTTGGGTTAAGCGGTCGCTTTATGTTAACAACATTCCCCATTCCACCCTTCTTACGACCACCACGTCTGACAAATTTTTGGAAGTTGTATATATGCTACTATGTTGCACCACACTTCGCACTTGTAGATTGAACATAAAAATGTCATGAAGCCCTGAGGAAGCTTGGTTACAAGCGAAACTAGTCGGCAATTAAAATAACCGCATAGTAGTGAAAGACAAATTGCAGGGTTTTTATTTCTATTTTATTTGAAATATAAATAATAAAAAAAATTAATATGTTTTACCACAAAGTGAATGCTGAATACGAAAATTTAATAAGTAACCTATTTCTAACCAATAAATGTTTTTGTTTTCGAATGTATACAAATACTTGAAGACAAATACTGGATTTTACCCATTGCGGGTTAATCATTTTTAGTAAGAAGGGCGGAATGGGGAATGTTGTATTACATAAAGCGATCGCTTAACCTAACCGATGATAGGTCATAAGTTCTGTAAGCGCCTCGACCACCATATTCTGTTTCCAAAAAACAATTTACATTTTCGTCTCTATTGAGATACAATCAATCCTTAAAAATGATTAACCCGCAATGGGTAAAATCCAGTATTTGTCTACAAATATTGGTAACATTCGACAACAAGTTAGTTGTATATTAGAAAAAAAATATTCAAAATAAGAATGTTTACTAAAAAAAATTTTGTTTATTTAATTATATTGAAAATGTAAATACGCCGTCACCCTTACTATAAAAAAACGTTAGAAAAAAATAATTTAATTCTAGAAAATTCCACTTTCGTGTAATGAGACAACTTGTACTCTCGACACGACTCAAGTTTGCACAGCTAACAATAAAATCTCCCTTCAGTTCTGATTCTCAATTTCTCCTCCTTAAAAAGCTGTCGGGTCTCGCTTGAATATTCTATGCTTCTTAATGCTGGAGAGGGATGTATCTTATATGCTCTAGCGCTTAGAAATCGTAGGGAGACGCCCCGGATAAGCCGCCATGCATACTAATGCGAGGAGAAGTGAAACGAGGAAGTGTAAAGATATTTTAGGGCTGTAGTCACAATACAGCATTGTTTGTCGTCATAACTTTTACTGGAATTTATTAGGTTTTACGTATATAACAATGTTTAGAAACATTTCGTCTCTGCGTGTCTAAAATTTACATAAACTAACTAACTTTCTAAGGATTAATTGTATCTCAATAGAGACGAAGATGTAAATTGTTTTCTGGGAACAGCACATGGTGATCGAGGCGCTTACAAGACTTATGACCTGTCATTGGTTGGGTTAAGCGATGGTTTTATGTTAACAACATTCCTCATTACGCCCTTCTTACGACCACCAAGTCTGACAAATTTTTAGAAGATGTATACGAGTATATGCTACAATGTTGAGAAACACTTCACATTTTTTAGTTCAATCTACACTAGCGCCATATATTAAGATAAGCATTAAGCAGAAAATCTTTATCATTGCAATGTGAAAGGCTATGAAATTATCATACATTGCTAGACAACGCCTGGAGATGGTTCTCCAATTGTTATGCTTTTTAACTTGGACCAGTTTTTATACAACATTTTGAATGTATACAAATACTTGTAGACAAATACTGGATTTTACCCATTGCGGGTAAATCATTTTTAAGGATTAATTGTATCTCAATAGAGTCGAAGATGTAAATTGTTTTCTGGGAACAGAATTAATCTTAATATCCTTATCTTAATATATGGCGCTAGGGTCGATTGAACTAAAAAATGTGAGGTGTTTCTCGACATTGTAGCATATATGCATCTTCCAAAAAAATGTCAGACGTGGTGGTCGTAAGAAGGGCGGAATGGAGAATGTTGTTAACATAAAGCGATCGCTTAACCCAACTAATGACAGGTCCTAAGTCCTGTAAGGCCCTCGACTACCATATTCTGTTCCCAGAAAACAATTTACATCTTTGTCTCTATTGAGATACAATTAATCCTTTAAAATGATTTACCCACAATGGGAAAATCCAGTATTTGTCTACAAGTATTTGTATACATTCAAAATGTTATAACTTACTTTCTATGGATATACAACTCATGGAGAGTTTAAGCCTCCATAATGAATATATTACAAGCTCTTCGGTCCTGGGCCGTTCGCTCCTAGTAGTCTACAAGTCGAACCACCTCTCATGCGTTCCTGATATTATAAATATTATATTTTATTGTATAGAAGAAATATAAATTAAATAAACACAAAAGTCCAGATCGTCCAGCTGACAACATGGGCACCATCTAAAAGAACATTATGTCTTATATTATTTTTTATTTTATATCATTGCATTTTATCAGCTGGATATCATCATCTGACGAGATGTGATTTCTGTGTCACAGACCGTCAGATCTATCAAAAGAAGAAGATGAAGAAGTAGCATTTTATATTATTTGTTTTAGATTTATTTTGTGGACGTTGGACGATCAAAGTGGGCGCGGGAGATGCCTATTAGTGGCGAAGAGTTTCGCAACCCATTACACCGCGTCTCCCGCGGGGGCGAAAAGAAAAGTATGGAGTGCCGCATCGGTTAAAATGTGGCCGTCCATTCTTTCTGCCTACGCCTTCAAGGAGACTGCGTCATGGTTAGTTAGTTAGTTTTATTTTATTGTTCTCAATTAAACTTTAATTTTGCTTGAATAGTCCAATGTTTTGGCCGAAACATTATGATACTTCAACATTATTATCTGTTAAAATTTATAACACTGTAATGATATCACAATTTTTATTATTCACTTTTTGGGCGTGTCGCGACAGATGTTCATATTAAATAATAATTAAATAAAACGCCGTTTTTTATAACTATTTCCATATTTGTCTTTATTTCGACAGTGACCGGTTTAGCCAGGCTCGCTGGCATCGACAGACTGTCGATAGAGTCTGTCGACGCCAGCGAGCCTGGCGATTTAAGGTAGTAGTCTGGTAACTTAAGCCGATTTTCATGTCTTTTTTGGGGGGCGATTTTTTGTAGGTAAATTAAAATGAATCGTTTTGAAAATTAAGGATGTTTTTATTTACATATTTAAGATACCAAATTTTTTTTTTTTTTAATAAATTTAATAGTTTTGTTATTATTATTATTATTAATCGACGTTGGCACCTCGAAAAAATAGCGCGTGGGTGGGCCGGGTGATTTTGGTTCTTGATGTTATCTAAAATCAAAAATTCATGAAAATAATTAATCTAAAGACATGTCATTCTGGTCGGAACTACAGAAGTTAAATTTCATGGATAAATAAAAAAAATGGCGTATTTTGAAAAAAAAGTCAGTAAAGAAGGGGTTGTAAAATAAAAAGTTAGGGGTAAAAAAATGTCTCTGTAGTTCCGACCAGAATGACATGTCTTTAGATTAAGAATTTTCAAGAATTTTTGATTTCAGATAACATCAAGAGCCAAAATCACCCGGGTCACCCACGCGCTCTTTTTTCGAGGTGCCAACTTCGATTAATAATAATAATAATAATAATAATAAACTATTAAATATTTTCAAAAATATTTTTTTTGTATCTTAAATATGTAAATAAAAACATACTAAAGTTTCAAAACGATTCATTTTTATTTTCCAAAAAAAAAAAACGCCCCCCAAAAAAGACATGATAATCGGCTTAAGTTACCAGACTACTACCTTAAGAAACAATAATAAAAATGTGTAATTCAACAATTCAGATATTGTGTCAGTCGGTCTTAGACATCTGTCATAAGCAGATCTCTTGTTTGATGTATTTTTTTTATACAATTATAAAAAAGTCCTTTTACACTTCAACTTTTCTTATTTGAATCAATACCTTATAAACATCCAGATTTTCTAAATTCAAATATACCCCCACCAAACGTTTTCCTAATTAATACTATACAAGACCCGAAGATGGCAGCAAGGTGCCAAAACCGGTCGACGTTAAACACAAGTGGAACCCCCCAAAAAATATATAATAATAAAGACATTTTTTTCACCTTTTTTTATATTATTTATTATTTAATACTATACTTGTTGCTTCCGTAAAATATTCACGGAAGTAAAGATTTTCTACCCTTTTAAAACTTGGTTTTCTGTACAATTTTAATCAGCAATAAGTTTAAATGTAAATATATTTTTTCTTTCATTTTGTTTTCTACACTTCTATTATATAGGGTGTCCCAAAATATAACTATGATATGAATTTGCTGCCTTTTGTGCAGTTAATTGTTGGCAACAACGAAAAAAAAATGGAGCGTTACATGATACAACAACATGTTTTCATAATTGAACAATATCTAAAAAAAATGAAAGTTTAAACTTCGTCAACTGTGAAGATATTAATTGAAAAATTAAGGGGGATTGGATCAGTTGGAGACGCTAAACGCACTGGTCGTCCAAAAATAAGCCGTTCAAATGTCAATTTTGAAGAAGTGTGTGAAAGTGTTGGTGAAAATCCGTTTGTCTGCACTCTCTCGTTTCGGTGATCAGAATTGGCCCCCTAGATCTTGGGATTTAACACCATTAGATTTCTTTTTACAGGGTTATTTGAAAACAAAGGTCTATGTCAACAAGCTCATAACCATCCGTGCCATACAGGGGGAAATTAAACGCTGCATCTACGAAATTCAACCACATTTATGTAAAATAGTCATGAAAATTATTGATAAAAGAGTGCGTATGTTCCAGCAAAGCCGTAGAGGCTATTTATAATAATAATGCCAACAATCCTATACTATGCACTTTATGATTAAAATAAAAACTAAATACTGTGTTTTCTATTTAATTCAAATCTTGATATAATTTTGGGACATCTTAAATAATAATAATCGGAACAAAATTCAAAGAAGTATTCCTCTCTTGCTCTCTTGTTTTCAAAATATCCTCGTACTCTTTCTTGATGAGTTATTCAATATTATTAATACTAACTAACTAACTAACCATCACGCCGTCTCCCCGAAGGGGTAGGCAGAAAGAATGGACTGCCACACCTTTCTTTCCTGACATATTTCTCTCGCTTCCTCAACATTCATACATCGTGTCATGCACGCGCGTCGATTTCTCTGACTCCTCCATGGCCGACATTCAATATTTGATTTATTTGATCGTGCCACGTTTTCCTCGGTCTTCCTCTATTTCTGGTTCCATTTACATCATTAACATATAATTTTTTTATCATTCTTTCTTCATTCATTCTTTCCATATGTCCAAACCATCTTAATGATCCTTTCATTATTTTGTTCATGACACCATCATTCGCACCGCATTCACTTCTTATATTTTCATTCGACACTCTATCATACACAGAATATCTAAACATTCGTCTAAGAGATCTCATTTCTACTGCATTTATTCTACTTTCATCCTTCCTTTGCCAGTTCCATGCTTCGCTTCCATACATAAGAGTCGGTAGAAGAACACCATTGTGCACTGCCATTCTAGCTTTTTATACTATATATTGGTAATATGAAAAACACACGTTTTTCATAAATATTTTATCAATAGATTGCTCTCCGTGACTTCATATGAGAACAGGTGATTTAGGTACTAACTAACTAACTAACCATCACGCCATCTCCCTGAAAGGGTAGGCAGAAAGAATGGACTGTCACACTTTTACTGATGCGGCACTCCATCCTTCTCTTTTCGCTCCGCGGGAGACGGGGTGTGATGGGTTGCGAACCTCGTCGTCACCAATAGGCATCTACCGCGCACACTTTGATTGTGCAACACCCACAAAATAAATCTAAAATAAATAATACAAAATACAATGATATAAAATAAAATAACAAAATAAAAATAATTTAACACAAAATGTGATTTAGGTGACTTAGGAAATCTAGAAATACCCGATCTTAAGATATTGCAAGGGTCTGACCTAAGCATATTAGCATCTTCTTTACCCAAGAGATCTGACGTCGCCCAACTGATCCCTAAAACGTTTCAATGAAAGAAGATAAAATTCGACATATTTCCAGAGGAAGAGAGATATCGCACCAATTCAGCCTGGTATCAAATTGTGGTACTGTTTTCATGAGTACTTAAAAACATATTAAACTTCACCCATCTGAGTCACAAGCGATGTAAACTCATAACTTTAAATTGTTTTAAAGATAAGATAGTTTTTTCTTATCATTACATCATTATATTACTAATTTATTTTTCCTAACTAACTAACTAACCATCACGCCGTTTCCCCGGAGGAGAAGGCAGATAAGATAAACCTACATACTGCTTTGTCCTAACATACCTCTCGAGATTCCTCTACATTCATACATCTTAATAAACATGCTCGTCGATTTTTCCGACTTCGAATGAGGGCGCCTTTTAGAATTTAATTAATTTGATCATACCATGCTTTCCTTGGTCTTGAGCGGCTTCTCTTTTCACTCACACTGCTTGTATACAACATTTTAACCATCTTTCTCTCGGCCATTCGCTCCATGTGTCCAAACAATTTCAAAGATCCTTTTTAGATCATATAGAAACTAGGAACAATAATATTAAAAAATAGTCCATTGTTTTGGCCGAAACACTATGATACTTCAACATTATTACTGCTAAAATTTATAACACAGTTATAATATCACTATTTATTTTTATTCACTGAGAGTGTCGCGACAGCTGTTTGGCCAACCGATGTTGGCATCATCAGGCGACACTCTCAGTGAATAAAAATAAATTGTGATATTATTACAGTGTTATAATTTTTAACAGTAATAATAAAAATAAAATAAAAACTTTCAAAGGGCCGTTTTCACCTCAAGTATATATAGAAACGTATTTTAAATCTAAAAATGAAAGCTTTATTTGATGTTAGATATTTAAAATAATATACAATTGTTTACAAATATGATCAGTTTTGACAGATGTTATAAAGATTTATTTATTTATTTCATAGTATTTAAATTTATTAAATTATCAAGTGACATATGTATGATCAACTTAATTTCATTTTTATCAACTTAATTTATCAACTGAAGAGATGCCCATTGGTGGCGATGAGGTTCGCAACCCATCACACCGCGTCTCCCGCGGAGGCGAAAAGAGAAGGATGGAGTTCCGCATCGGTTAAAGTGTGGCAGTCCATCCTTTCTGCCTACCCTTTCGGGGAGACGGCGTGATGGTTAGTTAGTTAGTTAGTTCAACATGAAATAATTAATACGAATAAAAAGGTTTGTTTTCTAGAAGTTACACTTTTTTTGTCTTCTTACAAATGTTTGATAATGCCTTAGACAAGCGAAACATCAAAATAAAACTTCTAGAAAACAAATGTTTTCATTCGTATTACATATTTACCATAATATGTACTTTAACACCATTGTTCAAGAAACACTATATAAATATGAAATATCTTATTTCATTTCAGGATATTGGAATATTTTCACGTGTTATCCAACACGTGAAAATAATACTGCCGCAAATTTAAATAAAGAAGGCCAAAATAAAACATTAGAATGTTTCACAATTGTAAGCAGAACAAAGGAGGGTTTGACAAAAATATATTGAATTTACGGTTCACCTTTAAACAAGGAGAATGTCCTGTTCAGTTCAACGACCTGTGTATGAATATTTTCGTCCTCCCATTTAACCACCCCTATACGAGATAATGCTTTTCTGACACAATAGCTCGAGCACACGAACTCGCATGACTGTGAAAACGGTACGTAGATAATATTTTGCTTTCACTAGGATATAATTAGTGTTTTTGAACAATGATTCATTCATTTCTATTTTTCTTTTTATACACTTTGTATACACAGCACTTTGAATAAAAAATAAAATTATATAGACATGTTTCGGACAAACAGTCCTTCTTCAGTAAAGATACGTATTTATAAAAATATTATAAAATTGTTGATGTTTACATGATCTGACAGATGTTATAAAGATTTATTTTGGAACGTTTTTGCTATTCTTATAACAAATATTATGATTCAATTAAAAATTAAAAATAATAATTTTCAGTTCTCATTGGGATTCAGGACTTACAACAAAGGAAATAAATCAAAGATTGGACTTGACGTTAAATTTCGATCTTAGAGGTGGAACAAAATATAACATCTTCGCTGGTTTTCATACTGAATTGAAGAAATTTCCTAAACATATGTCAAGTATGATCTAATAATATTTTTTGGAATAGTCTTGTGTAACTCCATATAACTAACCTGACTATCTATCTAACTATCACGCCGTCTCGCCGAAGGGGTAGGCAGAAATAATGGACTGCCACACTTTTCTTTCCTGTCATATTTCTTTCGTTCCTCAACATTCATACATCGTGTCATGCACGCACGTCGATTTATCCAACTCAATATTAAATACTTGTTTTATTTGATCGTGCCACTTTTTCCTCTATTTAAAGTTGCATTTACAACGTTAACATACACTTTTTTACCATTCTTTTTTCGTTCATTCTTTCTCATATCAAATGATTATTTTTGTCGCGATAGCTGTTTCGCTATCCGATGTTAGCATCGTTAGGTCTTAAGGCCTGACGATGCAATCATCGGTTAGCGAAACAGCTGTCGCGACAAAATATAATCAATTGTGATATTTATAACAGAGTTTTAATTAAACAGTTAATTTAATATTTTATATAGGTACCATATTCTGAAATGCGTTTACTTTGCATAAAACTTGTGGTAAGTTTTTCCTATTTTATCGTCTCTTTTACCGAATGTCTAATGTTCTCGGTTTATATTACATACGAATGTGTGAATAAAATGTCGGTGCGCCTATAAAGGCGTTAATTAACAGCGGGGGACCAAGATGGCGTAATTTTAGGTTAGAATGTAAATAAGTCGTGCAATCTCCTGCCAGTGTAATTACTGCGGCCGGAGCTTTTTGTGTTTCGCTACAAATAATGTTATCTCACCATTCATCTTAATTGACTACGACTATTTCTACCAGGACCGGTGCAGGGACATTTATTTCAAACTGCCCGGCTACCGCCCCACCCATGGGGCTGAAAAAAATATTTTTTTCAATCCCATTTGAAAGCAAAACTTGATGTTCATTAACTAACTAACTAACTAACTAACCATCAAGCCGTATACACGCAAATAAATCTTTATAACATCTGTCAGATCATGTTAACAATTTTACAATATTTTTAAGAGAAATAAATGATTAAATCAATTAACAATGGTAAAACTTTATTTTTTTAACAGTCTTTTATAAGTCTATATAACTAACTAACTAACTAACTAACAACCACGCCGTCTCTCCGCAAGGGTAGGCAGAAAGAATGGACTGCCACACGTTTCTTTCCTGACATATTTCTCTCGCTTCCTCAACATTATTACATCGTGTCATGCCGCGCGTCGATTTCTCTGACTCCTCACATGGCCGGCATTCAATATTTGATTTATTTGATCGCGCCACGTTTTCCTCGGTCTTCCTCTATTTATGGCTCCATTTACATCTTTAACATATTCTTATTTTTACCATTTTTTCTCCATTTATTCTTTCCATATGTCCAAACCATCTTAATGATCCTCGCATTATTTTGTTAATAACACAATCATTCATTCAACACTCTATCATACACAGAGTATCCACACATTCGTCTAAGAGATCTCATTTCTATTGCATTTATTCTACTTTTATCCTTCTTTTGCCGGTTCCATGCTTCGCTTCCATACATAAGGGTCGGTACAAGAACACCATTGTGGACTGCCATTTTAGCTTTTTGGATAGGTTATTGTTTGCGATGACGACTTTAAGTGCACCATTCACTTTGTTGATTACAATTTTCGTATTTTTCTTCTTTTTCAGCATTTTCTCTTCAATGCTGGTGTTAAGTACTCTTTCGTATTACGAAACGTGTTATCCATTTCTTTTAAGATTGATTGTCAAGTGAACCCAAGCTTGTAACCGGACAACCTTTTCTTGAGAAATGCGAACCCTACGTTCCATCGCAGGCAAAACCATCAGATTTCGGATCAGAAATGAAACGATAAGGTTTGTCTGTGGCGTTGAGGACACAGTGAGATGGGGAAGAAGCAAAACGCGCTTTTGGAGAGACCACGTGGACCTCATGGAGAACACAAGAATTGCAAAAATTGTGAAAGAGGAAAACCAAGCAGCAAGAGATTACCAGGAAGGCCACCAAAAAGATAGGGAGATGGCTGAACATCATCATCCCAGGACAGCCCACCGCCACAAACAGGTCATACGACCTAAACTAAGAGAAAGAAGAAGAAGTTTTTATATTATTATTGATTTTTCAACACCAGTTATATCTCAAGAAAGGCTGGACTGATTTTGATGACATTTGATTTGTTCGATTTGTCGCCGGACAAATAGCAGAATAACTATTTAAACATCGGAAAAAATCGACCCGAGAGCATAGCATCCAGCAAATATAATAGTTTAACAGAAAGTTTGATTCGTTTTGATTCGCTTCAATAAAGCAAATCCCTTGCTGTCAACTTAATAAATAACTGAATCTAATTAAACTAATAAGTTAACACAACATTTATTGATTCTATGGCGGTACGAAGTTTGCCTGGTCAGCTAGTTGTTAATAAAACATCTATGTTAACTCGATAAATATTGCGTTTACATTATAATTTAAAATGGAGTTTTATAAAATGAAGAATACAAACATCAAAACACACAAAATTAAATAAAATTCCTATAAAAGAGACGTTTTTCAGTTTTACTTATGAGATATTAAAAAAAAACTCTTAATACCGTCCTGCCTGTCGCGCCACGCAATTACCAACTAGCCCACGGAACAGTTGGCATTTACGTGGTTTGCAAAAACACAGTTTTATCTAGGCGCCTGTTAGACACTAACTTCACAGCACCGCTGCTATTGTACTTGCGGGCGCACGAGGAGCAGGGGGCTATAAATTATAGCTTTCCTCGTCACCACAGTAAAAAAAAGCTACGAAAGAAAATTTCTAAATTTATCTGTGCCCGAGGGATCTTTCAAGTTAACGTGTCCATTATTCAAGGCAGTTAAAGTCTTCTTCTTCTTCTTCCTCTTAGTTTAGGTCGTATGACCTGTTTGTGACGGTGGGCTGTCCTGGGATGGTCAATCAATCAATCAAATCAAATCAGTTTATTTCATCAACATATATTACAAAATTAATTTTTAAGGCATCTATTGAGAACAAGTAAAATAATATATTGGGTATAGTATACTACCAGAAACGCATGAGAAATGGTTCAACATTAGGAAGACAGGATACTCTCCAGAATTAAGAGTATTTGCCTCTGAACGTACTTTCACTTAATGAAAGACGTCGATCTCCGAGGAGACCGCGTTCAGCAGATTGATTACTCTTCCCACCGGTGTCACCAGAGCCAGGTTGGTTCTGGCGGCGGGTAGGTAAAACAATCTATGTTGGCGCTGTCGGAGATATCTGTGGGGAACAAAAAGACTTACACCCTCTAGCACGGCTGAGATTTCAAAATATCCCCTAATTAGTCTAAAGAAATGGGTTATGAGAAACCCGTCTCTTTGAAGCTGCAGAGAATTAGACCCCAACATTCCCAAAAGAAACGCTCTGGGATAGAGCCATGGATAGCTACCATACTCCTTCATATAGAGATACCTCAGACATTTTTTCTGAACCCTCT
Source organism: Lepidostoma basale (assembly GCA_022606425.2). Classification (NCBI taxonomy): domain Eukaryota; kingdom Metazoa; phylum Arthropoda; class Insecta; order Trichoptera; family Lepidostomatidae; genus Lepidostoma; species Lepidostoma basale. Next base: position 570,993 of record JAHDVF020000747.1, on the reverse strand, counting down.
CCCATCCTGTCCAGCCATCTCTCCATCTCTTCGGCGAACTTCCTGGTAATTTCTTGCTGCTTGGGTTTTCATCTTTAACAATTTTTGCAATTCTTGTATTCTCCATGCGGTCCATGTGGTCTCTCCAAAAGCGCCTTCTGCTTCTTTTCCATCTCATTATGTCATCAGCACCACAGACAGACCTTATCGTTTCATTTCTGATTTGATCTCTGAGGGTTTTGCCTGCAATGGAGCGTAGGATATGCATTTCTGTTACTCTAAGTAGATTTTTAGTTCTATTGGTATCGGCTCTGACCTCTTTTCCATACGTCTTGATGGGGCGAACGCATGCCTTGTATATCTTGACTTTTTTTCAACAATTTCAACAATCTTCGTTGCAGAGTGGCATGATCTATGACTGCCATACCTAAGGTCCCGGATTCGATTTCCCGGCAACGCATGCACGCACGTCAATTTCTCCGACTTCTTACGTGACAGACCTTTCATATTTTAGTCAGACGGGCACGTCGATTATTCAAACTTCTAAAATAGACATCTTTCAAAATGATCAATTTAATGATTTTATTTTAAAAATAAGATTAATAACTACCTTACTAACAAAAAGGCCTCTCCCCGGAATGAGTAAGCAGAAGGAATGGACCGCCACAATGTTCTTTCCTGACATTCTACTCTCGCTTTCTCAACATTCATACTTCGTGTGCAATAACGTTGATTTTTCCGACTCCTCATGTGGCCGATATTTAATATCTGTTAACATACACTTTCTTCACCATTCTGTCTTTATTAATTCTTTCCATGTGTCCAAACGACCTTAATGACCTTGTCATTATTTTGTTTATAATGCTTCCATCGTTTTTACTTCGTATATTTGCATTTGACACTATCACATATAGATTTATCATTCGTTTTAGAAATTTTATTACTACTACATTTATTATACTTTCATCCTACCTTTGCTAGTTCCACGCTTCGCTTTCATATATAAAGATCGACACAAGAACATCATTGTGTTTTGCCATCTTAGCTTTTTTAACAGGCTTTTGTTTGCGATTACAACTTTAAGTGCAGTATTCACTTTGTTACCTGCCCCAACCCTAATTTCAATACCCTTCTCCACCTTTCCATCCTTTGTTAACTTATTTATAATATTAAATTCGTTTTGTGGCTACAACAGTCCGCCTACAACAGGTCGTTTGAACCCAATGACTGTATATAATTTGTTTTTAGCTATTATATTGATTCTCATTAGATGTGATAGGTGGTAGCTAATCTATTGCCATTTTATTGTCACGTGAATTCTATTTTTTATACTTATTTATTTAGTTATAAAAAATTACATATTTCTTACAACTAGCATATGACATTTTTAAATACATAATAGTTAAATGTATAATGAAAACAAATAAATAAATAAAAGCATATAGGCACAAAACACACAAAGAAGAAATTTAACAACAATGACCAGACGTACATATATATTGGTTGCGGAATTTGTGAACATTATCTGAGTCCTTCATGACTTGCAGCAAGCTATAAAATTCTTTCAAACCCTTGTAAAAAAATGTTCTATTAATTCTAAAATTTGTTTTGTCTCTCGTTGGATACCCATGTATTTCATAATTGTAAGCAGCCTGGTCACACAAATATTTTGGTATAAGCCCACCCCTCTATTTGTAAGCAAAATCAAGTGTATTTAAGGTGACCCTCTGTCTAATTGATAACATCTTCAAATCTTCAAGCATCGTCTTAATTCGTGCGCGTCTAGCCTCAGTACAATTCTCATTGCTTTATTTTGAATTCTTTGCATCTTTTGAGTATCGGGTCTCTATCTATTAATCAAATATATAATGGTGTTTGCGAAATAGAGAATATCGTTCAGTGGAGTAGATCCAGAAGGAGATACTGGAGGGATCATGTAGCCCGAATGGATGGTGACAGACTTGCATATACAGCCGCTTATGAAATCCCCTCCGGACACCGCCCATCTGGAAGACCGCCTAAGAGATGAAGGACAGCTGAATCTCATCATCCTATGAGATATGATTTCTGTGTCACAGATCGTCAGGTATATTAAAAGAAGAAGAAGAAGGTATTGGTGGAAAAATAACGCATTATAAAACAATTCTAATTCTACACTAGACCAAAGACATCTGACAATCACACTGCCATCGCCGGGAATCGAATCCTGGACCTTCGGTATGAAAGTCATAGCTCTTAACACTCTGTCACGAAGGTTATGAAAATGATGTGAAATATCACGTAAAGGCTTGTTAGTCAATATAACGTGCAAGTACTTACCCATTTCTTTGTTGCAAGTCCAATTTCCAATTTCATGTCTTTTATATCGCGATAAATACCCTATTGTATGCCTATTGATACCAGTACAAACGTGTTAAGCATAATATAAAATAAGAAAGAAAATTCACCCATTCAGTGTAAATACAATTTATTTTTTGTCATAAAGAATATTTGCGATTTAAAAATAGACGATTTCTCTTTGTGCTGCCTAGCATTCTATCTTGGATCTCGGGCTTGTAATCAGATATGGGACTTTTAAAACTATTTTTCAGTAAAATATACGTCTAGATGGCTTTGTTCTTTGCGGTATAAAGGTCAAATAAAGGTAATACGTTGTGGCTACTGTGGAAAAAAAAACAAATCTTATATTTGATTGCTTCTTTTAAGGGTTTTATAGTTTATATCTTTCTTCAGGGGTGTACTTTTTTTAAAGTTTCAGGTCCTTGCAGTAGATATGCCTGAAAATCTAGGTCTCTGGTGAGGTTTCTGACCTGCGGTCTTCCATCCAACCACATAAAAAATACATAGAAACAAAATCATAAATTTTTCAATGCATTGATTTTGAGGTATCGAGAGATTGAAGTCAGTGAAGAATAGTGTGGTGGCCCATTATTTCGGTGAACCCCTTCGGAGAGATGGGGTGTTAGTTAGTTAATATCATTAAATATTAAAAACGACATATTTTGTAGAAATATAACTAACTTACTAACCATCACGCCGTCTTACTAAGGGGTAGGCAAAATGAATGGACTGCTACACTTTTCTTTCCTGACATATTTCTCTCGTTTCCTCAGCATTCATACATCGTGTCATGCACGCGCGTCGATTTCTCTGACTCCTCACATGGCCGACATTCAATATTTGATTAATTTGATCGTGCCACGTGTTCCTCGGTCTTCCTCTATATCTAGTTCCATTTACATCGTTTTTATTTACTTTCTTTCTTCATTCATTCTTTACATGTGTCCAAACCATCTTAATGATTCTCTCATTATTTTGTTCATAACACGATCATTCGCACCGCATTCACTTATTATATTTTCATTCGACACTCTATCATACACAGAGTATCACACATTCGTCTAAGAGATCTCATTTCTACTGCATTTATTCTACTTTCATCCTTCTTTTGCCAGTTTCATGCCTCGCTTCCATTCATAAGGGTCAGTATAAGAACACCATTGTGCACTGCCATTTGTTGAAATATAGTGTTTCATAATTTCGTTAAACTATTTGTGATTTCGTCTTAATACTGGGAATGTCGTTTTCTGGATTGAGATAAACGATGATCTAATCAAGAAGCAAATATATCAAATCTATGGATTAGACTCATTCGTAGGCGACGTCTAGACTTTATCGTCCGAAGCGCATTGGACTCTTCCCCCAAGTAGGGTACACGAGGCAGACATAAAGACAGAAGATTAGATTGATTGTGATATTAACCTGAATATAGATGTAGTCACATGGTGAAATATCCTCTTGACCTTGGGCAATACATAGGTGTACAAGAATAGGAAGAAAAATATATAATAGAAATGCTATTTACTTTAATTATACTTATTAACTTATTAAAAAAAATTGAATTTATGAATGAAAGCGAAAATGGCCGTTCACAATGGAGTCGAGGCAGACCGAGGAAACCATGGCATGACCAAATTAATCAAATTTTAAAGGTTGATCACGCTAGAAGTCGGAAGGAGGAAGCTAGAAATGTGTGCCAGGATAGAGTAGTGTGGCGGTCCATTCTCTCTGCCTACCCCTACTGGGAAATGGCGTGACGGTGTGTTGTGGTTGTTGGATTGTATTTTTTTATTTTGTAGAATGTATTTATATTTATGTAGGGAGTTTACTGATTGTTTTGGTTTTATATCGAGTTAATTTATATGGAACAAAAACATTGAATTCAGGTACTCCCATGTCTTATATATGGTCTGTCTATCCCTTCTGTTTCCATCACCTATCCTATGTCAGTATTTGTCTATGTCACATAAGGTTTCTTATCCGCTTTTTATTTCACGATGAATCTACAAAGAGGCATAGATTATTGTCTCAGTAGGACAAGAGAGAAGATGCGAAAGGAGTGAGGAAAAGAGGAGACAGAAGTTGCCCGCAAGGGTTCTGTAAACAAGGAAAACGTATGCTCTAATAAAACTTTTTTCCTTCGCAAAACTTTCGCTATATTTCCAAAAAGCGAAAGTAAATTATGTTTTACTGAGAGCTTTCTGTGATAACAAAAGTAATACGAACATATATGCACACTAGATCATGGATACAGCATCAAACTAACTAACTAACAAGGATTAATTGTATCTCAATAGAGACGAAGATGCAAATTGAAAACAGAATATGGTGATCGAGGTGTTTACAGGACTTATGACCTGTCATTGGTTGGGTTAAGCGCACGCTTAATGCAATACATTCCCTATTCCACTTTTCTTACGACCACCATGTCTGACAATTTTTTGAAAGTTATATACCATATATGTTAACCTGTAACACCAAACTTCACATGTTAGTTTCAATCTACACACTAGCGCCATCTATGAAGATTTGATTTTTTAAGCACTAAGCAGAAATTTTTTTTATTAACGCAATGTGAAAGGCTATTGCCATTAACGTATTGCTAGATAACGCTTGGAGATGTCACTTCAATTTATATGCTATAACTTGAACCAGTTTTTGTTTTTACAACATTTTGAATGAAATACAAATACTTGCAGACTAATACTGGATTTTACCCATTGTGGGTTATTAATCCTTGAATTGATAACCCGCAATGGGTAAAATCCAGTATTCTTCTACAAGTATTTGTTTACATTCAAAATGTTGTAATAACTAACTAACCATTACGCGGTCTACTCGAAGGAGTTTGCAGAAAGTATGGACTGCCACACTTTTCTTTCCTGACATACTTCTGTTGCTTCCTCAACATGCACACACGTCGATTTTTCCAACTCCTCACGTGGCCGACATTCAATATTTGATTTATTTAATGGTGCCACGTTTTCCTCGGTCTTCCTCGGTTTCTAGTTCCATTTACATCGTTGACGTTTATATTTTATACCATTCTTTCCACGTATCCAAACGATCTTATCTGATTCTTGCATTATTTTGTACAGCAATTTTTTTTATTCGCACTGCATTCATTTATTATACTTTCATTCGACACTCTATCATACACATACTTTATACGCATTCATCTTAGAGATCTCATATCTGCTGCATTTATTCTACTTATATCCTTCTTTCACCAGTTCCATTCATGTACATTCATTAACGTATACTTTTTTTACCATTCTTTCTTCATTCGTTCTTTCCATGTGTCCAAACCATCTTTATGATCCTTTCATTATTTTGTTCATAAAACTTTCATTCGCAAAACATTCACTTCTTATATTTTCATTCGCCAAACTATCATACACAGACTTTAAACACATTCGTCTAATTGATCTCATTTCTACTGCATTTGTTCTTTTTTCATCCTTATTTTGCCGATTTCATGCTTCAGAATTTTGTTCAGTTCATTTTTACGACATCTATACTTTTTTAAAGTAAATTATAAAATATAACATTAATTACTTCCTTAGTAAAATTAACGGAAAACTTAGTATCCGGAGAAGAATGAAATCCTGCCTAGAAAACCTTCGAGGATGATTCATTTGCAGCACAATATCTACAAAATAATAAACTGATTTGATTTTAAAAATTACGTTGATTATAAGTTAGTTGTTTTACTGCCCTGATGAAGCTTGGGTCCGACCACAAAGTGAGTTCTTCATATGATAACTAAATTTGATTCGATTCATCAAATATATAATCTGGAGTGACATCTCCAGGCGGTATCTAGCAATGCGCTAATGGCGGTAGCCTTTCACATTGCGTTAAATAGATCTTCTGCTTAATGCTTAAAATACAATCTTCATAGATGGCGGTGTGTAGATTGAAAAACTACCATGTAAAGGGTGGTGTTACAGATTAACATTTATACAACTTCCAAAAATTTGTCAGACATGGTGGTCATAAGAAAAAATGTGGAATGGGGAATGTTGTATTACATAAAGCATGCGCTTAACCCAACCAATGATAGGTCATAAGTCCTGTAAACACCTCGATTAACCATATTCTCTTTCCAATTTGCATCTTCGTCTCTATTGAGATACAATTAATTCTTGAAATATATAATCATTTCTCTTTTTCTTTTTATATACAACACTTATAAAAAAAAGAAGTTACATAGACATGTGTTGGACAACCAGTCCTTCTTCAGTGATATATATTATAAAGATACATATTTAAAATATTATAAATTTTTTAACATGATTTGACAGATGTTATAAAGATTTATAACAATAAAATATAAAATATAAAATCTTTATAACATCTGTCAAATCATGTCAACAAATTTATAACATTTTAAATATGTATATTTATAGTATGTATCACTGAAGAAGGACTGGTTGTCCGAAACATGTCTGTGTAATTAATTTTTTTTAATATAAGTGTTGTATATACAAAATATATAAAAAAGGAAAAGAGGATTATATTATAATGTATTAAAAAAGCATTTTAATCAATTATGATAATTATAGTGGAGTTTTGGATCACTATTCTTAAAACAATGAATTATATTACTTATTGTTCATACATTGTTTGACTATTACACGAAATTATTTTTGCCAAACATATTTGTTTGTCTATTCTCGCCTTTCCTGTGGAAAAGTGTTAGATAACTTGTAAATATATACCCTAGCAACGGCACATCTATTGAACCACCCGCAGAAGGGTAGCTGGGGGCGGAGGGTTGGTCCCGGTAATAGATAGTTGGACGCCCGGGGTATGTTCCTATGATAGCTACGAGGGTAGGTATTCCGACCAAGTCAGCCGACAGTCGATTTAAAGAAACGGGAAAACCAACAAACATCCCCTAAGATATAAATATATCCAGGAGCGCTGCCTTGGATTTATTTCCTTTACAAACTGCCTAGGCTTTTGAAATTCCATCTTAACAATTCAGAACACGAAATTGGTTATGGAAATTTACACCAACATGTTCTTTTTAATTAAAAATGCCTTTTTTATAAACTTAAATGGTTTCTACTATTATATACAAATTACACATTAAACATTATACTATTACGGGTCTATTTTATGATATTTTAAATAATAATGAAATAAAACGTTTTTTTATTAACTTCTATTACTTATTGTCTTTATTTGACAGCGACTGGTTTCACCAGGCTAGCTGGCATCGTCAGACTGAGTTAAGTATTTTAATATATTATACTATAGATCGAAATATAAAAAATACATAAGCAGTAAGAATAATAAATCATAACTTTGATATTGATATTGATTCTTGGGCATCTCCCACTATCACGAAATACGTCGGCTTCCGAGGCGACCTAATTGAATAAAGAGATTGCTGAACCCACAGCCATGACCAGTGGTAGGTTGGTCTTGTCTTGTTGATCTGTGCTATCTTTGACGAAGTTCTTGAACAATGATATAAAATTATATATATTTAATATTGATTAACTTACAATATTTATAAATGAAAAATTAATATTTTAATAATTTTAAAATTAAAAAACTTGAAATTTTGAAATGTTTTTTTTTTTTAAAGACGCTTTAAAAATTAAAGTATTAACAACCATATAATCTCAACTTTAAGTCGAATCACTGATTTTTTCCCATTATTCTACAATCCTGTTTAAATAACAATAAATTGAATATAACTAGAATAAATGGAACCTAAAATAGAGGAAGACCGAGGAAAACGTGGCACGGTCAAATCAATAAAATATTGAATGTCGGCCACGTGAAGAGTCAGAGAAATCAACGCGCGTATATGACATGAATATGTCAGGAAAGAAAAATGTGGCAGTCCATTCTTTCTGCCTACCCCTTGGGAGAGACGGCGTGATGGTTAGTTAGTTGTTAAATATTTCTACTTGTTTTCATCATCGACTACCGTATATGTGATTTTCCGCCGCTCTGTAACTAACCAACTAACCATCACGCGTTCTCGCCGAAGGGGTAGGCAGAAAGAATTTACTGCCATACTGTTTTGTCCTATATACTTCTCTCAATTCTTCTACATTCATACATCGTGTCATGCATGCACGTCGATTTTTCCGACTCCTCACGTGACAGAAATTTAATATTTGACAGATTTGATCGTACCACGTTTTTCTCGGCCTTCCAATATTGTTAGCTCCGTTTACGTCGTTTACATATACCTTCTTCACCATTCTGTCTTTACTCATTCTTCAACGACCCTTTCATTATTTTGTTCATAAAACTTTCTTTCGCACCGCATTCACTTCTTATATTTGCATTTGACACTTTATCATACACAGATTTACCACACATTCGTCTTAGAGATCTCATTTCTACTTCATTTATTTCATTCTTCTTTTGCATGTATTATGTAACAACAAGTCGTCACAAGAACACCATTTTGCAATGTCATCTTAGCTATCTGGTAATACGAGGACTATAACGAATTAATGTGATTGTGATTGTAAAAAGTACGCGACAAAGTGAAATTGTGAAATTGAATTTAAATATAATAATACGTTTTAGGCGGTCTTCGTGAAACTTTGAAGATATCATCAGCGGAACGAGAGCGTCATTAGGACAAAGGGAACGTTGCCTCATACTTTCTTTGTTTTATTATTTAAGGAATACCCCGCCAAGATTGTGACAAATTGTCCGCTGCCAAAACTTCAAAAATAACGTAAACATTTCCTCTGTAGCCGGAAGAAGTTTGTAGATATTTCTCAGAGACTTCGGGGTGGGGAAACTTTGACTAACTTTCCCTTCAAGGAAATAAACTACAGGATCGACGATACTTGAAAAAAAAATCAAAATAACCATTTAATATTTCTTCTATGTTCGCCATACTTTGTGTTGTAGTGTTTTATTTGTCTTTTTCTTTTTTATATACTTTGTATATATAACATAAACTTAAATTTTTTTTTAAATTAAATATCAAATATGTTTCGGACAACCGGTCCTTCCTCAGTGATATTATAAAGATACACATTTAATATATTATAAAATTGTTTACAAATATGATCAGTTTTGACAGATTCAAAATAAATCTTTATAATATCTGTCAAAACTGACCATATTTGTAAACAATTTTATAATATTTTAAATATGTATCTTTATAATATCACTGAGGAAGGACCGGTTGTCCGAAACATGTCTGATATTTATAATAATTAAAAAAAAATTAAGTTAATGTTGTATATACAAATTATATAAAAAGAAAAAGACAAATAACCATTTAGTATTTATTGTTTATGGCAGTGCACAATGGTGTTCTTGAACCGACCCTTATGTATGGAAACGAAGCATGTAAGTATAATAAATGCAATAGAAATGAGATCTCTTAGACGAATGTGTACTAAATCTATATATATGATAGAGTGTCATATATAAATATAAGAGTGAATGCGGTGAAAGTGTTATGAAAGGATCGACATGGTTTGGACACATTGAAAAATGATTGAAGAAAGAATAGTAAAAAAAATTAAATGTTAACGATGTAAATGGAACTAGAAATAGAGGAAGACTGAAGAAAACGTGGCGCGATCAAATAAATTTAATATTAAATGTCGGCCACGTGAGGAGTCGGATAAATCGACGTGCATGCATGACATGATGTATGAAGTTGGGAAAAGTTAGTTTACTATTGTATTCAAAGTATTCTCGTTATGTTTCTTGATGACGTCTGGGTTTTTGCTTTCTTATTTTATAAAATGAATGAAAACGTCTATTTTGATAATGCCTTAAACATGTCATTCACATAAAATATAATAAAACTTCTAAAAAACAGACGATTTCATTCGTATTGATTAACAATTTAGTATAGAAGTCAAATAGGAATAATTGTAATGCAGGCCTGCTACATATACAGAGAGCCGGAGCCAAAAGAAAGCTGTTGTTGATTGTAAAAGTTGGAAATGTCTCATATTTGGGTCATGTGCTAAGGGGAGAAAAATGCCACCTCTTTCGGTTGATAATCATGGACAAGTTAGAGGGATGTCAGGGAGAAATGAGCGAAGATAAGGACCTATTCCTAGTAGCGTAGAATAGAAATGTTTTCACTGCAAAAATATTGTGATTGTGCATAAGAATATTATGGATTGTGCAAGTATATGTAGGATAAACCGCCCTGTATACAAATGCAATAAGCTTTCGTTTTAAGTTCTGATTTGGCTATTATAGTCCGGAGCTGCGGTAAAGTCATATTTGAAAAATGCTTGTTGAGCGAAGCTATTTGTTTTGAGATAAAGGCGGACAGAAAATTTATTGTCGAAGTAGTCTGCTTTCGCACTAGTAACTCACACTTATTCTGGAGACTGCGGAAAATGAGATTTTCGACTTCCGCCATACCCAAATACCGCACAAACAAAATACTTATCGCATAATTCAAGGGGTTGAAACACGTATAAATCGTTGTTTGTTCTAAATCATATTTGAATTATTTGATACCAATATTACCTTTAGCCCCAACTTTTACCCTTTCAACTTTTACCCCCATCATCTTCGCCTCCGTCAACTTTTGCCTCCATCACCATTAGTCTCTACTGATTTTGCCTCCACCACATTATGCCTCTATTGATTTTGCCTCCACCACCTTAAGCCTCCATAAATTATGCTTCCATCAACATTGCCTCCATCAGCTTTTGACTCCAAAAAAAATGCATCTATCAACGTTTGTTTCCATCAAATTTGCCTCCATCAACCTCCGCCATCTTTGCCTCCATCAACTTTTGCCTTTATCAATTTCGCCTCCATCAACTTTTTCCTTCTTCACGTTTAGCCTCCAGCAACTTTTACTCCATTAATTATGCCTCCATCAACTTTACCTCCATCAGCTTTTGACTCAATCAATTTCGCCTTCATTGACTTTTGCCTCCATCAACGTTTGCCTCCATCAAGTTTTGCCTCCATCAACTTTTTCCTCTATTAAATGATATGGAGATTTCATTAAGTAACAAATTAATGAATTAAAACAACTAAGAGACTGAAACATTTAATCACGATCTGATAATACATGTATTTTCGACAGAAACTCATTAATTTGTCTACAATTCTGTTAGAATTGCCTACGCTTATAATATAATTGAGATATGTTTCTGATTCTGTTTACCAATTATTATATTTCGCCTACACTGTTGATATCTGAAGCAATTTAATTAAAGTAAATTAATCAACCTTCTATTTATGCGTAAATGTGAGTCCTTCTCACACGTGCTAGATAAATTTTTTTTTGGAGATTAACAGCTAAATAATATTATCTTCTTCTTCTCCGGCGCTACAATCCTTGGTGGGTCTCAGCCTCCTCCAAGAAACGAATTTCTTGAAGTGTTCGTAACATTGGTTGTTTTACGAGGTTATGTTGTTGGCCTAACGCCCAAACTTCTTACTAGGAGGACCAGGCTTTTTCTGTAGGGGTGTTCCTTCCCTTAGCTGGGGGTGACCGGTTTTGTGGCGCCGAAAATCGCCATTCGCTCTCTCTCTGTTAGCTGTGGCACATCAACATACGAGTACGTCCAATATGCCATACCCAGGGTTTACGGGATTGGTTTGCAACAATTTCCTCTATTCTTATCTTTCATTCTTCCCTGTCTTGTGCGGCTCTTTTGAAATCTGCATATGATGAGCAGCGCACATCCACCAACAGGTCCTCCAGGTACTCTCGGGTACTCTCGTGGGCGTCCCCTAGAGTTTGTCCCCTCGGTCATACCCTCCGTTATGGTATACAAGAGACCTTCTTGACGTATTACATGGCCGATCCATCTTGCACGCTTTTCGGACAAGGTCCTGAGCAGGCGCCATCCTCCTTCGATTCCTTGAAGAACTTCCTCATTCGTGATGTGGTCTCTCCAGGAAATTCCTAATAGTCTTCCATAGGACCACATCTCAAAAGCCTCTAGTCTCCGCATATCTCTTTCGGATAGGCACCATGTCTCGCAGCCGTACATCAAGACACTCCATACATAGGTCTTGATGAGGAGTATTCTCAGTTTTAGGTCTATGTTATTTGACCATATTATTTTCAACCTTTTATTAAATGCAAGCCTAGCCTGATGTATACGGCTGTCGACCTCGCTCTTAGACTGACCGCCCCATGTTATTTTGCTCCCGAGGTAGATAAACTCCTTGGTGTTCTTTAGTGGAAATCCTGACATCACTACTCTCATCTGATGTTGCGTTCGGCCTACAGTCAGCAGCTTTGTTTTGTCTTTATTTATCTTCATGTTGTAGCTATCTTAAAGAATGCCTTGCAAAGTTGCTAAGGCCTCCTGTAGTTCCTCCTCACTTTCAGCAACCATAGCAATATCGTCAGCAAACCTTATCATGTCTATCTTTTGCCCGTGTATCCTTACACCTTCTCTGTGACTGATTTTCTCTCTCAAGTCGTCAATCGCATTCTGTATATAAACGTTAAAAAGAACAAGTGACAGAGAGCATCCCCTGTTCCTTATACCATGTATAATATAGTTATCAATTTCTTTCTAAGTGAAAACCGTATTTACTTACACACACTACTTCGCAGTACAGACATTACGCGTGTCTCTATATAAGCCCTAGATCAATAAAGGAAAGCACGTTCCATTATGAAATTGTTATTTGTTCCCCGGCTAAAAGGGGCGTAAATTCCATATATTTTAGAGCACAAAACACAATCCACAATGCAGCAATCACGTACAACGGAAAGTGCCCCATTCCGCGTCGGTAGAACATTTTTCCTTCCAGTAATAATATATTTATTGGAGGCCGCAACAAGTGTTCCGTTCACAAAGGGAACGTTGACACGGACCACAATGGCGCGTCGTACGCCTGAATTATGTAATTACTTTCCGATTATAAGTTCTTATTTCAAATGCTCAAAATTAAATAACAAAATGAAATAATGACATTATTAGGAGAATTTGTGGCATTGCGCTGAAGATGTTGGGCTTCATCATTCGGACCGGAAGGGTTTTCAGAGATCCCAATGTGCTCAGAGTACTATACAATTCATTGGTCCGGAGCAGACTTGAAAGTGGTTCTGTGATATGGAGTCCACACGAAGCAAGATATTCCCTTAAGCTGGAGAGGGTTCAGCAAAAAATTCTGAGGTATCTCTACATGAAGGAGTATGGTAGCTATCCATGGCTCTATCCCACAGCTTGTTGTTTTGCTATGTGTGTACGGCGGGACATCGAGGGAGAGTAGCGTAGCTTAAATGTGGTCTGGGTCCCCCTTGGTTGCAAATATACATACATTATCATTATTATTTTTAACGTTAGTTCCGCATGGACGGGAGACGGGCGTAGGGAGTGCACGAGTGAAGCTGACGAAAGGCACCGCTGCGCCTATAACAGCTTCGGGTAAGCGGAAGGAGCCCTCTATGGCTCGGATCAATATATCCCACAGCTTTTCTTTTGGGAATGTTGGAGTCTAATTCTCTGCAGCTTCAAAGAGACGGGTTTCTCATAACCCACTTCTTTAGATTAATTACGGGATATTTTGAAAACTCAGCCGTGCTGGAGGGTGTAGGTCTTTTTGTTCCCGACAGATATCTCCGACAGCGCCAGCATAGATTGTTCTTCTTTCAACCGTAAGAACCAACCTGCCTCTAATAATGCCGGTGGAAAGAGTAATCAGTCTGCTAAGCAAGATTACCTCGGAGATCGACGTCTTTCATATTAGTGAAAGTAAGTTCAGAAGAAAAATACTGTTAACTTTAGAGAGCATCTTGTCTTCCTAAAGTTGAACCATCTCTCATGCGTTCCTGATTCTTTACCCTTTCTCAAATAGATGCCTTAAACTGTAATTATGTTTGTAATATCTTTTGAGTGAATTAATAAATAAACTGATAAACTGATAAACTGATTTTCTTGTAATCAAGAAGACGTAACACTCATTTTCACATTCTACGTAAGCATTAATTGTATCTTAATAGAGACGAATATGCAAATTCGAAACAGAATATGGTGGTCGAGGCGTTTACAGGACTTATGACCTGTCATTGGTTGGATTAAGCGTACGCTTTATGTAATACAACATTCCCCATTCAACTCCATAACTGTATACAATTTGTTTACAGCTATTATATTGATTATTATGACGTGTGATAGGTAGCTAATCTATCGCCATTCATAGTTACGTGAATTCTTCACCAGACCAAAGACAACGTGACAATCACATCGCCATAGCTGGTAGTCTAACCCGGAACCTTCGATGTGGCAGTCAAAACTCTTGCCACTCTGGCACGAAGGTCGTCTTCTTTCCACGAAAAATTCTTTGGATTAGGTTACATGTTAAGCTTAATAAGTTTGATGGAAAATTGCATGCATTCCATTTTGTGACATGCGAACTCCCCATTGTATTTTTATACAATGGCCCAGATTTCCTTACAAGCTTAACAACTTAGGGTGTAATCAGGTTAAGGAAAAAGTAGGACACGAACAGCGTATAGATTCCATCATCACTTGAATCACGATTCGTATATTTCTTCCGTTAAGAACGGAACTATAAATTTTTAAGTAGCCTACCTCGTAGGCTTCTTTCACAACGATAATCTAATTGTTTTGAAATGATAATCTAAACTTGAAACTCCGACAAAGAATTTTTAAATCCTATTGTATATATGGTCTGTTGTACTATATGGCTGTGAAACTTGGACTCTGAAAGTGAATCTGATATACCGGTTGGAGGCGTTTGAGATGTCCATCCTCTCTGCCTACTCCTCTGTCTGTGGAAACGGGGTGATGGTTAGTTAGTTAGTTAATTCATAATAAATATCGGTGCAATATAAGTGATTTAATTTATACTTAGGGATATGCGCTATGGCAGCTACACAGAGATGAAGAGACGGTCTGGAGACAGGAATGAGTGGAGGAAACGAGAGAAGCTTATTGCAGACCAATCCTCAGGATTGTATTCTTGAAGAAGAAGAATTTAAAATTAATCTTTTGAGAGCCTTTCGCCTTTTTTTCTGGAATGTGCTTTCCCCAGTAAATGTTAAGTTACGCGTGGATGGGCCTAGCGATTGTATGAGCGAAACTGACGAAAGGGTGCCGCTGCGTTCTATAACAGCCGGCTAAGCGTTGCGTAACCTTCTATGTCTTTATTTAACTGCATGTTTGTTCGTATTTATGTGTATTAACAATCATTGTATGTTACCCTACAATAAATAAATAAATAATTATTATATAACACGAGTACCGGTAATTGTAATTGTTTTAATAACACAGTCTGCAACATAAGCGTGAATGGTGAAAATCTGGAGCAAGTAGATGAGTTCGTGTATTTGGGTAGTATGTTTTAAAAAGATGGGCGAGTGGAAAGGGATATTGAAAGAAAGGTTGGGGCAGACAACAAAGTAAATAAATGGTGCACTTAAAGTTGTCATTGCAAACAAAAACCTATCGAAAAAACTAAAATGGCAGTGCACAATGGTGCTCTTGTACCGACCCTTATGTATGGAAGCGAAACATGTAATTGGCAAAAGAAGGATGAAAGTAGAATAAATGCAGTAGAACTTAGATCTCATCATCATCATCAGCCGTCTGTCATCCACTGCTGAATGTAGGCCTCTCCCAAAGCACGCCACCGCTCCCTATCCATTGCCCTTCCCATCCATCCATGTCCAGCAATCCTCTTCAGATCGTCGGTCCAGTGGGCAGGTGGACGTCCAACTCTACGGAATTCTGTACGCGGTCTCCACTCCAGAACCCGTCATCCCGATCGGCTGTCGGTTCTCCGACAGATAAGGCCAGCCCACTGCCACTTCAGCCCGCCTATCCGTAGAGCCACCTCAGTCACCTTGGTTTGTTGTCGAATAAATTCGTTAATAAATCTGTCCCTCGAGGTATGATAGAGTGTCGAATGAAAATATAAATAATTAATGCGGTGTGAATGATGGTGTTATGAACAAAATAATGAAAGGATCATTACGATGGCTTGGACGCATGGAAAGAATAAGTAAAGAAAGAATGGTAAAAAAGCATATTTTAAAGATGTAAATTGAATTAGAAATAGAGGAAGACCGAGGAAACGTGGCACGACCAAATAAATCAAATATTGAATGACGGCCACGTAAGGAGTCAGAGAAATCAAATCAGTTTTATTTTTTCTCAAAAGATATTACAAACAATTATTATAGTTTAAGACATGTTTTGAGAACAGGTAAAATATAATAAATATATAATAACAGGAACGCTTGAGTGATGGTTCGACAGTAGGAATACACGATACTCTACAAAGTCAAGAGTATTTGTCTTCTGAACGTACTTTCACGATATGAAAGACGTCGATCTCCGAAGCGATTATGTTTAACAGTTTGATTTCTCTCCCTACCGGCATCACCAGAGGTAGGTTGGTTCTGCATGCTGGGAGATAAAACAGTCTGTGCTGACGCTGTCGAAGATAACCATCCGGACTATAAAGATGGATAGCCTCCAAGATGACGGAATTCAAAAAGATAAGTCTGAAAAAATGGGTAAGTGTGCACCCATCCCTTATCTGTAAACTATTCGATATATATCTGTAAACTATTCGATGTATACCGAAATCGACGCGCGTGCATGACACGTCAGAAATTGCACTCAGGATGTTGGGGTTCATCGTCCGGACCGGAAGAGTTTTCGGGGATCCCCATGTGCTTAGAGTCCCATACAACGCATTGGTTCAGAGCAGACTCGAAAGTGGTTCTGTGATATGGAGTCCTCACGAAGCGAGATATTCCGTTATGCTGGAGAGGGTTCAGAAAAAATTTCTGAGGTATATCTACATGAGGGAGTATGGTAGTTATCCATGGCTCTATCCCACGGCATTTCTTTTGGGAATGCTTGGAACCAATTCTCTACAGCTTTGAAGAGATGGACATCTAATAACCCATTTCTTCAGATTATGGAGATACTTCGAGAACTCGGCCGTACTGGAGGATGTTGGTCTTTTTGTCCCCGATAAGTATCTCCGACAGCGACTGCACAGATTGTTTTACCAACCAATCTGCCTCTGGTGACACCGGTGGGAAGAGCAATTAGTCTGCTGAACGCGGTCTCCTCGGAGATCGACGTCTTACATGTTAGTGAAAGTACGTTCAGGGGACAAATACTCTTGACTTTGGAAAGAATCTTGTCTTCCTAATGTCGAACCATCACTAATGCGTTCCTGGTATTATGTTGTATGTGTATAATATCTTACCTGTACTCAATAGATGACTTAAACATTTATGCTGTTTGTAATGTCTTTTTAGTAAATAAACTGATTTGATTTGATTTGATTTGAAGGAAAGAAAAGTGTGGCAGAGCAATCTTTCTTTCGGGGAGACGGCGTGATGGTTAATTAGTTTTAAATAATAACGTTCCTACACATACAACAGCTTGTTGATTGAAAATTGTTTTGTAATTTTGCCCTACCATTATAACATACATATATCCTTCCATCGCGGGACTTGGTTATATAACATTCTCGCTCAGTCATAAAACAATAAAGTGGACTGGATTTCATATATTTTATGCAAATCTAATCGTTTTATTTGCTGCTGTGGAAATTCGACATGAATTCCTCTTTCGGGGGGCAATACATGTATATATTCATGGCTTTCGGGCCAATTTCAACTGAAAAATTATTTAGAAAATGCTCCTTTACATTTTCCCTATTGAACTGTAACTCTGTATTACTTAAAACACTAAAATTCTTTTCGCAACAGTGCTATGGGGTGGAGTTATTTACCCCGCAGAAATGCAAACACGTGAGATTTTTTTTATTAGTTTGACAACCTGTTTTGAAACACTCTATATTTAAGTCATTAGCGAGTACATAAATTAAAATTCAATTAGCTCCATATTTACATATTTACACATAATTATTGTTTCTTGAACAGTGATGTAAAATATATATTTTTAATAATTAATACGAATGAAAAGTTTTAGTATATTTCATGTTAATGAAAAATTAGCTTATCTAAGGCATTGTGAAATGTTTGATAATGTCTTAGACGGTGTTTATCGCACTAACTACGCTCAGAGCGCGGCAACGTATCGTGCATTGGTTCGGAGCAGACTCGAAAGTGGTTCTGTGATATGGAGTCCTCACGAAGCGAGATATTCCGTTATGCTGGGGAGGGTTCAGAAAAAAATTCTGAGGTATCTCTACATGAAGGAGTATGGTAGCTATCCATGGCTCTATCCCACGGCATTTCTTTTGGGTATGCTCGGCACCAATTCTCTACAGCTTCGAAGAGATGGACATCTAATAACCCATTTCTTCAGATTAATTAAGGGATACTTCGAGAACTCGGCCGTACTGGAGGATGTTGGTCTTTTTGTCCCCAATAGATATCTCCGACAGCACCGATTGTTTTACCTACCGGGCGCCAGAACCAATCTGCCTCTGGTGACACCGGTGGGAAGAGCAATTAGTCTGCTGAACGCGGTCTCCTCGGAGATCGACGTCTTTCATGTTAGTGAAAGTACGTTCAGGGGACAGATACTCTTGACTTTGGAAAGTGTCTTGTCTTCCTAATGTCGAACCATCACTAATGCGCACCTGGTGTTGTGTTGTATGTTTATAATATATTACCTGTACTCAATAGATGCCTTATACATTTATGCTGTTGGTCTTTTGAGTAAATAAACTGATTTGATTGATTTGACTACATATAGGGTGGGTCATTTTTGTATGGGCAAAAAAAAATTGCACTGTATCAAATTCTAATAGTAAAAAAAGGTTGTTAAATGACGTCTTTAAATAATATGTAAAGTTTTTATTACAGTTGGATATCATCTTCTGTCTCCCAATTGTCATGGTAACCATAGAAATTTATGAAAAAAAAGCATTTCTATATATTTCGGCATACTGGAATGTTACAAGATTATTTTCATCTATAATATTATCAAAATAAAACAAAAGTTCAAGACAAAATATAATGTATTTAAGAGAAAGTTTTTACAAATTTAAATTCAAAGAAAATTTTATGACTAATTAGTTCCTACAAAATCCTTTTTACTTTCAAATGTTGGCATAATGAATCCTTCTCTTGCTGTTTTCGAACAAAAAGTTGCTGAGGCTTCTGTTACATTCTTCACAGCACTTTCGTCTGCTTGTGTATGACAGGGCAAACGTAGAAGAAGTAATTCACCCTCACTACCTTGTGATATGAACAACTGAAGATCTTCGTCAGAAATTTGTTGAAGTATTGGTGGTTCAGTAATATTTTGCTGCCAATTTACAAGATCGTGGTAGTCTGTGGTTTCAACGTTTATAATTGTAACTTCAAATAGTCTGACTTTATTACCTCGCATAGTACGAGCTTTTAGAATTCTGCATGCCTCCAGTTCTCTTATATGCTTTTGAGGATCTGTTAACATAGCTATCAGTAAGTTTTCTGGATAAGCAAAGTAGCTATCACAGGATCCACTACAATTTTAAGGTCATCCGATAAATACTCGCATCTTGACAGCGAAATTAACTTCCACAGATGACGGGATCCATCTTTGCTAGTAGGATGACATTTTATTGTAAACCAAACTGGAGCATAAACTTTAACGATGTAAGTTGCCAATGTAATAAGTTTTTCTGTAGAAGCCTCTGTAGAAATATTTAGTCGCAGAATTGTGTTAGCTCGTGTAAGCCACCTAGCGTGGGAAATGTTTCCAGGAGCTTTGTTGGTCAAATCATTTGAGACCACTCCAGTTGAGATTGCTATACCAATTTTGTATAGATATAATTATATGTGTCTTTAAATGTTGCGTGGATAATTCGAGCATTTTTTAACCGATTTATAACAAACTAGCTACGGGTTTTTCTACGCATTTTTCAAGTTCCTTCCCTATATGGCCTGTAAAAGTATGTGGACCTGATGTAGCGCCATCAATATATTCAAACAAATGCCTAAATGGTAGTTCATTCATATGTAGCAAGCAAATAAACCATTGCATAGGTTTTCCCAATATTTTTTCAAGTAAACATATTATTCCTCCATATTTACCAACATTCACATTGGTTCCGTCACAGCCGATAGCTAGTAAATTATTTAATTTAATATTTTCTTCAGAAAAATTTAAAAATAATTTTAAAAAGTTTTTTCAAGTTTGATGTTCCAGATGCTGGCACAACGTATCCCAATATTTAGAGTCGGGTTCTTGAATGAATGATATGTGTTCTTCTTGAATAGTTTTTCTGTACCAACTCCCACCTTTTTTTTCGACCACCAGAGTTCTATCTTTTCGTCCGTCAAAGTACAAGGCAATCTCTAAAACTTTATCTTGCGACACTTTATTTTCTCTTGTTTTTTTCCTTATTCTCAGCAGCTTATTCTTATCTAAAATAGAAACATCGGATTTTATATCATGCAGAACCGCTGAAGCTATGGCTGCTGCTGCTCTGTCAGGAACCCCATACCTGTCAGAAGTTTTTGCTAATGTAGAATAATTGATTACAGGGGCAGGGGTAGGTTTCTTCCGAGACGTGGGTGTTACAATTTTGGAGGTGACACCGATATCAGATATAGTTGAATCCAGTGAACTTGATGAGGAGGATATTGAAATATTCTTTGGTGATGTTGTTTCATCCTTGCGAGGTTTTTTGTTTTTTTTACAAACGGGATTTTTTCTAGATAGTTTTCTATTTAATCGATTTTGTAATTGTTTCGTTACAATTATATCTGTATTTCCAATTATCATTTTTCTGGATGTTCGCTGGTCCGTTAGAAAGCTCTGCTCTTGCACGGGTACTTTGCGATCTCTGGTACAGGAACATTTACTAATTTCTTTACATTTACAGGACGAAATATCAAAAAGCAATTTACCAACACGATGAAACTCTTCTAGTTTATTTATCGATGTCTTCGGGTGAGATTTGAGAAGATTTTTATACTTTGAATGATAAGATTTTAACATTTGTACAACTCTTGTATGCGTCACTGTAGGAATTGAAGCTTTTCTCCATATTTCTTCGATTTTATTTGTTACAATATCAGCTATTACTGTAAATGGTGGGTGTTTTTTCGTAGTTGTTAAATTATTTCTTACCCACTCGTAAAATTTCATCACATCCTCATTTGTAGGTAAAATATTGTATTTAATTTCACAATTTTCACCAAGCACAGCACATTTAAACGATTTTCGAGTTCGATTCATTATGACAACAGCCCCAAACACAACTTCCCCCTGCGTAGCTGGAGCAATACTGACTACTAGCTCGAGGTCTGTGCACGCGTGAAATTAGGTGCACCCCCCACCCCGACTACTGCTCACTGGTTTTCAAAATAATTATTATTTTGATATTATTATGCAGAATGCTTCATATTCAACAGGAAAATATTAAAATAAAAAAATGATATTAATTCTGTGTAATATTATTACCAGCTATAAAATAGGTCCGCCGTTTTTTTTAATTTTGGGGCAAATTGGGAGACAGAAGTTTATATTCAATTCCAAAAATATTTTACTTACGTTATTTTGATATCATTTGGCACCATATTTTTGCTCTTAGAATCGTATAATGCATAAAAAAATCAATTCGACTCGGCCTAAACTACAATAAGCATTTTGAAGACAATGATGTTTTCCATTTGAACGAGCGAAATTTCAAAAAAATGATCCTCTAAACATGTGCATTTTATTGACGTTTAGTGACTTCTATTTTAACTTTTTCCTAGTTCTATGAATAACAAATACTCAAACCATTATCTTTTTATGATAAAAATAAATAATAATTCAATAAAACGATGTTTTTTATAACTACTTCCACATTTGTCTTTATTTTGACAGAGACCGGTTTCGCCAGGCTCGTTGGCATCGACAGACTGGTGACACTATTGCGAACCGAGTTATTTATATACATACAGATTATATCCAAAAATATTCTTCAAATATTTATGTAAAATTTACTGAATTTAAATATTGGTATTACAGGTACTCATGATGAATCATATTCAATACACTTAATTAATTTTTTTATTATAGCTGACTTATTTATAGGTACATAATGTTTGAAAAAGTGGTACATTTGTTTTTATTATTTCTGAATTTAAATACAATATTTTATAGTTCTTGGTCCATAAGATTGGCATCGCCTTATTCGGTTTTCCCCATCCATATAGCTGCTAAGGTCTGGAAGCAAACAAAACTAAGGACTACTTGGTCAGAAATGATGTATTTTAGCCTATTTATTTCAAAAATTTCTAATTTATCTAGTTTTTAGCTCTTTCTTAGGTTTTAAATAATAATTGTTCGCCTTCTGGAGACGACATTTTGCAGTCAGCGGGTTCACTCCGAGTGCAAAACTTGCAGGATTCATCAAGAAGGTTGTCAGGGGATATATTCAAGTTTATTTTAATAACTATACCTCTCACAAAAAAGAGAAACCCTGTCGAACCAGCAAGGTAAGTAAAGCACAAAAAATAGTGAGTCCCGGTAAATGTGCAAACATTGCAATGTGACTCTCCATAAAGGCCAATATTGCCAAAACTACCATGCAAAAATGATATATTAAAGTGTTTCAAATAAATACGCAAAGTTTCAATAGACTTAACGCAGTATTTTTATAATTATAACACTTTTTATAAACCCTTTACAAAACATGAAATTTCACAAAAAATGGGCCGGGCATAAGGATAAGTTTTTAAGTGTATTTTGGGCGGTGCTCTTAGTGTGACCCTCCTATTAAAAAATATATATGTATATTAATAATAATAGACACTCAAAAGAAATATAAGAAGTGAATGCGGTGCGAATGATGGTGTCATGAACAAAATAATGAAAGGATCATTAAGATGGTTTGGACATATGGAAAGAATGAATGAAGAAAACTAACTAAAAAACTAACTAACCATCACGCCGTCTCCCCGAAAGGGTAGGTGGAAAGAATGGACTGTCACACTTTTACTAATGAGGCACTCCATCCTTCTCTTTTCGCTCCGCGGGAGACGCGGAGTGATGGGTTGCGAACCTCATCGCCACCAATAGGCATCTCCCTTTCCTCAATGAATGAAGAAAGAATGGTAAAAAAAATATATGTTAATGATGTAAATGGAACCAGAAATAGAGGAAGACCGAGTAAAACGTGGCACGATCAAATAAATCAAATATTGAATGTCGGCCATGTGAGGAGTCAGAGAAATCGACGCGCGTGCATGACACGATGTATGAATGTTGAGGGATCGAGAGAAATATGTCAGGAAAGAAAAGTGTGGCAGTCCATTCTCTCTGCCTACCCCGTCGGAGAGACGGCGTAATGGTTAGTTAGTCAATTAGTTAATAATAATAGTATGATTAAGCAGTGAATTTTCAGCATAATAAATAAAATGTACGTGATTCCCAGCGTCGTGCATTGCATTATTCGATGTTCAAACGCTTGAATAAAGTTGGATGCATCCCGCTGAGCGTACCTTGCGTAGAGCCGTAGTCTCGTAGCCTCGTAGCGGCCGCTGGCCGGGCCCGTAGCGTGACGCCGCTATGCGCTGCGGACCCGTCCGTGGTCTACGGACGGCAATGCGGTATTTGAATCGATTGAAGCCAATCAGAAACGCGTCGGGTTATATCATAACCGCGTGCATTCTCTTCCGGGCAGCTAGTACGACGAACTGAACTACTCTCGCAGGTGAGAGCGATAAAAAATTATGAATTTTCATAATTAATATAAATGAAAACGCCTGTCTTCTAGGAGTTTTATAATATTTTAGATGGAATGGCACAATTGTGAAATAAAACTGTGTTTTTTTTAACAACTTCCACCTTTGTCTTTATTTCGCGAAGCGACCGGCTTCGCCAGGCTCGCTGGTCTGACGAACGAACTTAAAACGAACGCCCATCAAGAGATTACAGTTAAATTATTTGATTATGGAATGACATGTTTCGCTCTTCTAAGACATTATCAAATGTGCCATCTAAAATATAATAAAACTCCTAGAAGACAGATGTTTTCATTAATTTTAATTATTTATTATGCAGTTAGTTATTTTGACAGAATTACTATTTTATTTCAATAACTGTCCAAATATAAAACGCTGTTTTTGGTATCACAATTTTTTTCCGCAACTGCTGTTTCGTAAACTGAAGTTTGACATCATCAGGTATATTACAATGGAACAGCTGTCCCATAAAATAAAAAAAAAAAAAAAATACTGTGATACCATAAACAGTGTTTTATATTTTAACAGTTAATAATATGGAGTTTTACAACATTGTTCAAGAAACAATAAATAATCTATTTTCAAATTTGGAACTAGGGTAAGATTTTTTAAAAATTTCATTTCTAAAGGGGGTTAAAATTAAGAGCGATAGATGTGAATTTTTAAATAAATTTATCAATCCAAGGGATTAGTTTGCAGCCAAGGGATTGGTTTGCAGCCAAGGGATTGGTTTCAATCCAAGGGATTGGTTTGCAGCAAAGTATAACCTTTTTTGTAGTTCTTGGGGTGCCACTTGGGCCTTTATTGTGGTAGTTGCGATATCCGGGAATCGAATTCGGGACCTTCGGTGTGCTAGTCATAGCTCTTGCCACTCTGACACGAAGGTCGTTCTGTAGTAAAGTATGTAAGTATTGTATTATTTATTATGTTAACACTTAGGAATTATTTATGGCGTTGGAGAAAATGGAGATTAGAAGACGCACCAGGATCACAGATGTAGGGATACGCATTGCGAGGGTGAAGTTGCAGTGGCCTGGTCATGTGTGTCGACGGGATTATGGAAGATGGAGCCAAAGGTTTACTTAATGGGCCGGAGAAGTGTCGGGAGACAGCCAACTAGGTGGAGCGATGATATTGTGCGAACGGCTGGAAGGGCCTGGAGAACACTGGCAAGAGACCGAAAGAGATGGCGTGGGGGTGGAAAGGGTTACGTCCAGCAGTAGATAGAGACAAGCTGACGAAGGAGGAGTTGGAGAAATAAACTTGCTTGCGTGACATGATGTATGAATCTTGGAAAATCGAGAAAATTATGTCAAGAAAGAACAGTGTGGCGGTATATACTTTATGGCTAAGGCATTTATTCTACTTTTATCATTCTTTTGCCAGTTCTATGTTTTACTTTCATACATATAAATTATGATAATATCAGTGAGTACAGAACTTCTTAGAAACTCTAATAAATAAGTAAACGGGATAGTTAATATTAGATACTTAAAGCAAAAACAAATTAAATGTCTTTTTCTTTAGTGAGGATGGGATATAAACAAGAAGCGGCTTAGGATTTCAATAAAACAGTTTTCCATTAAAAGAATGCGAAGAAAACATGCGTGGGAGCTATTTCCATTTGAAGATGGTTCGAGGAGGGGTGGAGAAGTAGAAATGGCGGGGTACTAAGGGAGATGGCAGGGGAATGGGAATACGAAGTGTGCTTAGGAAAGTAATAAAAAATCTAAGTTAAGCTGTCTGAGGACCTGGGAAGTAATCCTCGTTCAAGATCTAAAAGAGTTCTTATAATTATGTCTTATTTATCTGTTATTCAAAATATTTTATTCTTAGTAAACTCAAAGAAAATAAGACTTTATTAATGCTTTTTAAACATACGCAATATATAGGGTGTTTTTTTTAGAGGTTTGGTTTTTAAACTGGCAACATTGTTTTTACAGACTATCAATTTGACAGTTGACAGTTGATTTTTAATCAAAACATTTTGCCATTTCACCATGAATAGACTGACATCATAACATCGCTTGCAAATTGTGCAATTTTATTTTGAAAATCATGATTCGGTTCGCCAAACTTATCGTGCACTACGTCCATTTTACGGTCGACATAATCGTCTTCCGAGCAAGTTATTTGGAAGACCATGGATCGTTTTCGCACCACGTACACTCTAGTCGATAATACGCATCCACAAAGACGACAATTGTCGAAAATTGGACTTCATATACCCAAAATCATATTTAAACAATAATGACATAAAATTATCTATAAAATAAAGCCAATATCGTAGGCATTTACATTATTTAAATACGTTTTTTTTAAATTTATATACCTAAAAAATACCCTTTTACTCATTGTTACATAAAGTGTGTTTTTTTAGAGGCATACAAATTCATAATGAAAAAAAAAACACATTAAAATAATGTAAATGTCTATGATTTTGACTTTATTCATTCGATAATATTATGCCATTATTGTTTAAATATGATTTCGGGCATATGAGCGCCACGGCTAGCTCGAATGAAGCGCAATTATGAAGTCCAATTTTCGACAATTTTATCGAGCAACTGGGTAAAATGGCAAAACGTATTCACTACAAATCAACTATCGATTGTCAAATTGATAGTCTGTAGAAACAATGTTACCAGTTTAAATACCAAATTTAAAAAAAAAACACCATATTTATTTAAAAAATGATTTTCAATGAAATTAAAAAGAGAAATTTAAATAAGCAGCATATCTGTTTTATAAATATATTTAACATTATTTCCAATTAAGTTTATATAAGTTCTTATTTTGTACAACATATAAAGAACTTTACCATTGAAAAATGAACCATTTTGCAGATTTTATAATAGTCTCAGATAAAATTTGGTCATTATAATATTTAAAAAAAACGCCACTAAGCTTTTATAATTATAAAAAAGCTAGGTTCTGTTTTATATATCGCAAAATAAATATTTTACGCTTGTTTCGTGAAATCACGTAAAATTTTCATTTCACCACGTAAATCCTTAAAAAAACAGTAAATTAAGCTGCCTTTTACGTTTAAAAAAGGTAACATTGCATACATCACTACGTTGTAATGATTAGTCATTCAGTTTGTAAAGAACAAAGCATTTCAGTGCAAAGCGGGCATTTTAAAACAATGAATTCTGTGAACCTTTATAAATTGTATAGTGTTAAATAACACTGGCTGGATGGTGGACCAGGACTCCAGTATCCTGGCAATGTTTTTAGTAAGGATGGAAGGAATCGTACACGCTAAAGATTTCTATAGGGAGAAAAAAATGTGTTCTGGAACTCGTAAATAATTCATCGCTACTCTACGCGGAATAAAGCAGGAGTTATCAACATTCTCATGCATTGTATTTCACACCTTTACAACAAAAAAACAATGTTCGCAACTATGTGCCCGAAAGACTCGACAATTACAGAACCGATTGCGACGAAATTTTCACAGTTGACCAACTATGATTTGGAGGTGACCTCTTCAACTAACTAACTAACCATCGCGCCGTCTTCACCAAAGGGGTAGGCAGAAGGAATGGACTGCCACACTGTTTTTACCTGATATATTATACTTTACTATGATCTTAGTTGTTGAAGAAGAAGCAGTTTAAATATTGTATATGGTATAGCTTTCATACTGATTCTCATTATGTGATAGGTAGATAATATTGGGTTGATGCAAAAGTTATGACCGTTTTTTTACATATACAATTAAACTTTTTTTTTTAGATTTGTATTATTTACTTAATTATATAATTTCCATCAGTTCTTATAACCTTCTCCCATCTTTCTATCAACTTATTAATACCATTAGTGTAAAATTCCGTGGATTTTGATGCGAAAAATGTAGTAAGGGATGTTTTAACCTGCTCTATTGTATCAAATTTTTTATCATTTAAAAAAATTTGCAGTGATCGGAATAAATAAAAATCGGAAGGAGCAAGATCTGAAGAATACGGTGGGTGCTTGATAACATCCCAATTAAACCCATTTAGCTGGTGTTGGGTCATCATAGCTACATGTGGTCGCCCGTTGTCGCGATGAAACACTACCCCTTTTCTGTTTACCAATTCTGGTCTATCCTTTTGAAGGGCGATGTTCAATTTGAATAATTGGTGACAATATCGTTCTGCTGTAATTGTCTGCTTGGGTTCCAAGAGTTCAAAATACACAATACCCTTATAATCCCACCAAACACAAAGCATTATCAATTAGTGAAAAATCCCCAGATCGGAATTTTGTAAACCATCTTCGTGCCTGTCGAACTTTGATGACATCTGCTCCATATACTTCGCAAATGTTTTTGGTTACCACACTCGCGGTATCGTCTTAACCGTCGCGTTGCCATGTGGTAAATTGAGTTTCCACTGCCAATTTAAAGTTGATTTTCTTAAAACCTATGGACCCTAATATTATAAAAAAAATTGTAATCCTCCATTGAAGTGTTCTCAATATTTCGTAATAAAAAAAAAAGCAAAAAATTACTTCCTTCATCCCAAAAAAAAATATTTTCTAAGACTGCCCTCACCTTCATTCGTGTTAAGGTAGAATTTGTTTTGCTAATATTTACAACTTTATCAAAAGTGACAAATACTTACTCGCTGTTTTGAAGTATTATAAATTATATCTTTGGCTTTTTCAATATGTACGTAATAATACCGACTGTAGACGGAAACGCAGGATGCAACTTAATAATATCAGAACTGTGAAAATATTAACACTTTACCAAAAGGGACAAATATTAATACGTACTCGTTGTCTTGAATGTACTAAACATTTTGCCTAGGTGCCTTTAGTGGGCCGCGCCGCGCGGCGCTTGTTTAGACCTGATTTTAGTCGATCGTTTCCCGTGACGCATTACATATCAGAAATCGCATGGTTCCAGAAAAAAATTAATAATGATATGTTTTTCAAATAATCCATGTATGTTATAGATATCGATCTATTCCTAATGAAATTCCCTACAAGATGACATAAATTAAATTTTGATTCATCTAGTCATATGCTTGATATTTAGATAAAGTTAGCGGTAAACTGAACTTACCACATGGGAGCAAGCGTTTTGTTTTGAACACGGTACGTTAAGGGTTAACGGAATTCGTAATGTAAACAATGACGTAAATGCACTTTATTACCGACATTTTGAAAATATGCATTCTTCACTGTACTCTGGCCAGGCCAAAACTGAATAGAAAGTAGAGGGAAAGCATCATTTATACAATGGAATCATTTAAAAGAAGATACCATTAATCATTTCTGAAGAATTTTTTTTTTACATCAACCCAATATATCGCTATTTTATTGTCACGTGAATTCTACACTAGATCATGGACAGTGTTGAAATCACACTACTATCTTCGGCAATAGAACCCGGCCTCTGTTATAAACAGTGTGAGCTCTCTTACCACTCTGCCACAAAGGCCTTAAAATAAAATATTTAAAACAGTGTTTAAAATTCTTCTTTTAAATTAATAATAGGTATGTATTTATTATTCTTGGACGTTTTCAATTTTGTTGCCATCCACGTTGATTTCAAGCCTTTCCGTGCCTGTCACCTTCTGAGTCAGAAACGATACGGTGAGAGAAAAAACAAAGGTCACAGACATTATCCACAGGGTGGCGACTCTAAAATGGCAATGGGCAGGTCACTTAGCCAGAAGCTCAGATGAAAAATGGACAAGAAGACTGCTGACTTGGAGACCGTGGACGGCGAAGATAAGTGCAGGGCGACCGCAACTACGGTGGAAGGATGATCTAAACGGACACGTCGGAATAACCTGGATGCAGTCTGCACAAGACAGAGTGACATGGAAGCGAATGGAGGAAGCCTTTTTCCAGGAGTGGACGGGAATAAGCTGAGGAAGAAGAAGAAGAATATGTATTATGCTGTACAGGGTTCAATGGTTGCAGATGACTTACCGGGAACAGCATAGATTTTCTCGCTTCTTACGAGGTTTCAAGAGATATTTAAATATTGTATGAATCTTGAAGATTCGAGAATATTCTAGTAAATGCTGGAGCTCGCACTAACAGTGTAGCGTATAGCGCAGAATATTGCATTCCTTACATTGTCCAGGGACGTTTACGTATCTTTATTTTATTTTAAATAATCCATTTTTAATAACTTTTATGCGAAACAGAATATTATACATAATATAACATTTTGAATGTATACAAATTTTTGTAGACAAAGCTGGATTTTAACCATTGCGGATAATTTAAAAAAAAACTAACTAACTAACTAACCATCACGCCGTCTCCCCGAAAGGGTAGGCAAAAAATTGGACTGTCACACTTTTACTGATGCGGCACTCCATCCTTATCTTTTCGCCCCGCGGGTGACGCGGTGTGATGGGTTGCGAACCTCATCGCCACCAATAGGCATCTCCCGCGCACACTTCGATCGTCCAACACCCACAAAATAAATCGAAAACAAATAATATGAAATACAATGATATAAAATAAAACAACAAAATAAAAATAATTTAACACAAAATGTTATTTTTAGATGGTGCACACATTGACTATTTAATTTATGTTCCACGAATCCACCGTTTTTTCAATTTAGCACATAATGTAATAACACATAATGTTTTTTTCGATGTTGCACATGTTGACATGGACGATCCGGACTTTTGTGTCTATTTAATTTGTGTTACACGTATCTACCGTTTTTTAAATTTGCTGTAATAAGGAACTTAACCAGCAAGAACTTAAAAATAATATTGAAGAAATTATTCAAATTGTCATTGGAATAAGTGAAAAATTTATTTTTACACCTGTCAAAATTCTTTATGAAAACGATAAAACTTTATATAATTAAATTTTTGATAATTTTTTTTATAAGGATTAATTGTATCTCAATAGAGAACAAGATTTAAATTGTTTTTCTGAAAACAGAATGTGGTGGCCGAGGCGCTTACAGGACTTATGACCTGTCATTGGTTGGGTTGAGCTATCGCTTTATGTTTAATAACATCCCCATTCCGCCCTTCTTATGACCATCACATTTGACAAATTTTCGGAACTTGTTTATATGCTAGAATCCCGCGCTTATCTTTACATTTTTTAGTTCACTCCACACTAGCGTCATCTATTAAGATTGAGAAGCATTAAGCAGAAAACTTTTATAAATGCAATGTGAAAGTCTCTGCAAATATGTAATTATTGTTTATTGTTGCTCTTAATATGTAATTATTGTTTCTTGAGCAATGATGGAAAACTTTATAATTGCATAAATTTCAACAGTTGGTAGCAATATAGTTATGACTACGTTGAAGATGGATACTCCAACGATCTTCATCAACGAGTCACACGGATTTTCAATATTTTGTTCAGAACACTGTCATTCGCAGTGCATCCGCTTCTTATATTTACATTTGAAACAATATCATACAGATTTACCACATTTTCGTCTAAGAGATCTCTCGATTCCTTAGCATTCAAATATCGTGTCATGCACGCACGTCGATTTCTCAGTGTCCGCACCTGGCCGATGTTTAATATTTGATTGTTTGATTTAATATCATATTTATAAATTAGAGAAAAATAATTCGTATTTTTAAGATAATCAAATGATTTTACTGGAATCTTTTGATGGAAGTTCATTTTAAATAATATTTTACTAAGGAAATTGAAAATAACTTTGTTTAATCCACTAATTATTAAAGAAATATTAAAAAAAACGACATGTTTCGGAGAATACCTCCATCTTCAGGTGTAAACATAATTAACTAACTAACTAACTAACCATCACGTCGTCTCCCCGGAGGGGTAGGCAGAAAGAATGGAACGCCACACTGTTCTGTCCTGACATACTTCTCTGGCATCCTCTACATTCATACATCTTGTCATGCACGCACGTCGATTTCTCCGACTCCTCACGTGACCGACATTCAGTATTTGATTGATTTGATCGTGCCACGTTTTCCTCGGCCTTCCTCTATTTCTAGGTCCGTTCACACCGTTTACATATACCTTCTTTACCATTCTGTCTTCACTCATTCTTTCCATGTGTCCAAACCATCTTAATGACCCTTTCCTTATTTTGTTCTAATTAATTAATATATTATATTTTTACAACTGAAGATGGAATTATCCTCCGAAACATGCCATGTTTTTAATTTTTTTTTAAATAATTAATGGATTAAACAAAGTTATTTTCAATTTCCTGAGTATATTACTATGGAATTCCACAGTGTAAATGCCTTAGCGTTCAATAAGTTTAATAATAATTAAATAAAACGATGTTTTTTTTAAACTACCCCCACTTTTGTCTTTATTTCGACAGCGATCGGTTTCGCCAGGCTCGCTGGTATCGACAGACTGGACCAGTCTGTCAATCGGTCGCTGTCGAAATAAAGCCAAAAGTGGTAGTAGTTAAAAACATCGTTTTATTTAATTAATATTAATATTTTTTTCTATTTCTCCAATCGAATTTTATTGAAGTCGTGGGATATGAAGTTATTTTTATAATTTGGTTTTGGAAATCATAGCGTCGATTGTCGGGATTTTACCATGGAGACACCCCCACTACTTTCCCCTAGACGACGTCACGTTGACCTCGCTCACCGATTAGTATAAATAGAAGCAGCCATTTCCATGGAAATTCATTTCATTTTTAAAATTGCCCTGACAACGATCGGAAAAGTATTCAGCCAGATAAGGTTAAAAAATTACTTTAAATAATTTATAACACTTGTGTACTTCTGTTTTTATGCCACTTTATTTTGTTTTATCGAACCAACCGGTTTCGCTCTCGCCGGAGTTTCATCAGGGTTACAAGAATAACAAAAAAAAAATAATGTGATGCAAAAACAAAGCACACAAGTGCTATAAATTATTTTTAATAATGCCCTACCAAAAAATAATTGCCCTAAATATTGTAAGAGAGTACAAAATATATTGTATTTATTACTATTTGAGAAATAGAACTCTCATGTCGGAAAATAACAAAATGGCGACCTATCCTTTTTAAGTCCTTTTCTTCTTGACGATTCAAATAGAATAAAATCAGTTTATTTTCTCAAAATATATTATACAAACAACAATTATATAATAGTTTAAGGCATCCAATGAGAACAGGTAAAATATAAAAAAAATATAATACCAGGAACGCATGAGAGATGGTTCGACATTAGGAATACTAGATACTCTTCAAAGTGAAGAGTATTTGTCTTCTGAACGTACTTTCACGAATATGAAAGACGTCGATCTCCGAAGCGATCATGTACAGCAGATTGATTGCTCTCCCAACTGGCATCACCAGAGGCAGGTCGGTTCTGCATGCTGGGAGATAAAACAGTCTGTGCCGACGCTGTCGAAGATAACCATCTGGAACATAAAGATAGATAGTATTAACTAACTAACTACCACGCCGTTTTCTCAGAGGGGTAGGCAGGGATGATAAGTAGGGTTAAATATCCATTTCCATAAAATATAATAAAACTTCTGTAAAACATACGTTTTAATTCGTATTAATAATAAAATATGAATTTTTGGGATCTTGGGAAAATGGGAAAAACTTGGTGATGAAAATTGTTGGAGTCTCCATACGCAGGGTGGTCATATCGCCAAATAATAAATAGAAGTAGATTACATGTTTCCTGGGTCCTTCTAGATTTTTTTAATATATTTTTTCTAACTTAAGTCCCGCATGGACGAAGGACGGGCCTAGGGATTCAAATCAAATTAAATCAGTTTATTTCATCAACAGACATTACAAAATAAATTTTTAAGGCATCTATTGAGAACAGGTAAAATAATATATTGTGTATAGTATACTACCAGAAACGCATGAGAGATGGTTCAACATTAGGAAGACAGGATACTCTCCAGAATCAAGAGTATTTGTCTGCTGAACGTACTTTTACTAATATGAAAGACGTCGATCTCCGAGGAGACCGCGTTCAGCAGATTAATTGCTCTTCCCACCGGTGTCACCAGAGGCACGTTGGTTCTAGCGGCCGGTAGGTAAAACAATCTATGCTGTCGCTGTCGGAGATATCTATCAGGGACAAAAAGCCGAACACCCTCCAGCACAGTCAAGTTCCCGAAACATCTCCTGAGTAATCTAAAGAAATGAGTTATGAGATTGAATGAGTGACCCTGACGAAAGGTGCCATTCGCCTATAACAGCTTCGGGTATACGATGGGAATCCTCTGTGTCATATATTCTACCCTTTTAGAACCTTAAATTTACCTTTCTCTTCTGTATTTTTTTTTCAATTACATCGGTAAATGATCTGTTATCTCAGAATTCATTTCTTAAATGCTGAATCTACGAGTATATTTTGTTCGACCTGCCTGGTGGACGTTAGCCTGCGGGTATCCCATTTGCAGCAGTGTATACGATTCTGAGAGTTTCCATACGGTTTACATGTCCTCACCAGAATCGTCTCCTCGTTCTGCTCCATCATACGATGTCCTCAATATTACAGATTTTCCTAATTTCTGAATTTCTCACGTCTCTGAGAGTGTTTCCTACAATTTCGAGAAGGGTTTTTGTGATGTTTTATTTTTAAATGAGTAAAAAATGGATAATATCATGACAGTTTTATAAAGGTCTTAAAAATGGATAAACAAAATGTTCCGAGTAAAATATTTAGCAAACAACTTCACAGGAAATTGAATAGCAAAATTGAGAATATCTGTAATAATTTGAGATAATAAATTCTCAAGCGATGGAAGTATGTTTTCTTGTTGATGTAGATATTACAGTACATAGCCTTGAGTATATAGCTAAGTATGTACCCTTGTATTTACATAACTTATCGATCAAACAGCTTTCTATTGGTGGAGAGTAAGTGTTACACAATTTTCTCTTTACTGTAATACATTTATACATAATAGAACAAACATTAAATAAAAATACGTTTTTAATAACTGCTTCCACTTTTGTTTTTATTTGAGCGACCGATTTTGACAGGTTGACTGGCATCTTAATGCGGAACGCTTTATAGGTTCCATCTTGCATCTGAAAGGTATAATATGATGATATCCGTCGCAAAAACAGAATGTCTAACAATATCCAGACAGCCTCTCAGATGTAAATTGACTGTAGACGATAAATCCATAGAACAGGTCATGAAGTTCAGATATCTGGGTGTGGAGATATCTAGTTGCAGCGATCTATTAATGAAGTTAAAACAGACTGATAAAGCTGCAGTTATCTCCGGATGTCTAAGGGACATTGTTTGGGACAATAAGCATATGATAGTGGAAAGCAAAGTTAGAATTTATATAACATGCATCAGACCCATAATGACTCATACGGAATCGAAGCAAGAGCAGACACTGTTAGAACCAAATATCTCTTAAGAGTAGCAGAAATTAGAACATTGTGATCTATTGTGGGGAGAACCCTTAGAGATAGGATACCCAATGAAGAAATTCGCAAATCCTGCAAAATTGAAGACATAGTGAGATGGAGTAGGCAGAGAAGACGTTTCTGGAGGGACCACATCGAGTGAATGGAAAAACATTGTTGTTAGAAAAAATTTATTGTGTAGAAAAACACTGTATTAAGTAATTAATACAAGCAAGATCAGACACTGTCAGAACCAAACATCTCTTAAGAGTATCAGAAATGGAGGGATCACATTGAGAGAATGGATCCAGCAATAATTCCTTAAATCGTGATGCACGAGACTCTAGAGGGCCGTCGACCACCAGGATGATCACCAAAGAGATGTCCTCAACGTCCGCATCTCTGCCACCCGAACTTTGGCATTCGTTTTTGTGGTATTCGCTCTGGTCTCAATGCCTTATGTCAATATAGGCCTTACGCAGGTTTTATAACTGCATTCTGATTATACATCTGTTTAACACCGGATAAACGGAATGTGCAATGTAACAAATTGCTTCAAATAGCTTTAATGTCTCTATAAATATAATTAATACTGGGTAATCTTGGGAATTTTCTGTTTTAGATTTACGAATCAATTGAAATAATTGTGCTATTTCATACAAATTGCTAGTCATCTTCATCATAGGAAGAAAGTTGATATCCTGCATAAACAGATCGCAAGATTTACAATCAGAAAAAGAAGAAGAATTAGCGCCGGTTTGATTGTCCGGAAAATCGGTATCCGGAACACCTCCGGTCCCAATTAGTCCGGATGAACGACGTTCTACTGTTTTGCTATAAAATCGTAAAAATCTACGCAATAAGTTTGTAATTTTATTTTCATTATTAATAATTTATTACATTCTTATACATTCAAAACACATTTTGTGATTTTATAACAATTGTATCGCTATTCTTCTCTTGCAGGTAAAATACATTTATCCCGCACATCAGCTGTTCGCGTTCCAAGCCGCCATTATATTCTACCCTTAGCGCTAGGCTGTGCGCTGTGTATAGCGATTTCCCGGGACGATTTTGAGCCTGGGCTCGCTTCGGGGAAGGGCGTGGGGGGCCGGGTGGGGGTGGAATAGAGGTCGACCGGGGGTGGGATGAGTGGGTAGCAGGGGCCTTCGGCCAGGGCCGCGACTGCAGCAACAAGCGGCTCCCACGGTCGCGCCGGAACAACAAACCGGAAGCAAACGAATGGAAACTGAAATATTACAAAAAAAAAACATAACTATCACCCTGTCTCTCTGAAGGGGTAGCCAGAACTGTCCTTTCCTGACATACATCGATACCTCAATATTTATACATCGTGTCATTTAGATTGATTTTATCGTGACACCTTTTCCTTGGTTATATTATTTTTCTAGTTCCATTTACTTTTTTTACCATTAACATTCGCACTGCATTCACTTCTTATTTTTGAATTTGATACTCACATATTTACCGAACATTCGTCTAAGAGATCTCTTTCTTCTGCGTTAATTCTACATTCATCATTCTTTTGTCAGTTGCATGCTTCACATCCACATATAATCAAATATTTAATAATGTACTAGAAAGGCTTAACTTATCTGCACAATAAAATATCCTCCTATAATATATGAAAGAGACTTTTTAAATTTATAATTATGAAAAAAAAGAGTTTATATTTTAACCACAGTATAATAATGGCAGTTGAAGCCAACTAGTTTTACTTGTACCCAAGCTTTATTAAGGCAGTATATATAATAAAAATATAAAAAGTTCTCATAATACCTTGATAAGTCCTCGTTTGATGTCCTTAAACAATTTTAAATTAAAAAGAGATAGAGAGAGAGAGAGAGAGAGAGAGAGAGAGAGAGAGAGAGAGAGAGAGAGAGAGAGGGAGAGAGAGAGAGAGAAATGGTTCAGCAAAGAATTTTCTATTTAGAAAGTACGATTGTTAACAGAGAGTGCTCAGAGAGCTAAATCTGTACGTTCCCCATAGTTATAGCAGAGCAAGGGGGCATATATTATTTTATGCCCCAACTTGCCGCACAGAGGCCCTTCGAAGTTCTCCTGTATTGAAGGCGATTCGTCTCTTAAATAAGGTTGCAGAAGAGATAGACCTCTTTGGATGCAATTATGGCGAATTCGTAAATGCCCTTATGATAAAGGCAGCAAGCAGATAACTGGCTTTTCCTATTCATAAGGTTCTAAGTATATTTCCTTTGATATTCTTTTTTTTCAATGATGTAAGGAGTTTTTTCAACAAAATAATAATAATAACAATAATATTTTAATTTATGATTGCACTGTTATTTTTTTATTATTATGAGTCGTGATCTTTAGTTTAAAAAAAATCTATGAATACATTTTTTTGGGAAGTAGTATGACCCACCGCCTGCCGCCTGTTGCATGTCTAGTAATGATCATCATTTCCTCGTCTTCTTTATCGTATCTCAGAATTTCATTTAATCTCTCATTCGTACCTTCACACTACATTTGTAATTGAAAGACATTGAATTATGTTTCGAAAGCATAAATGTTTAGCCATTCCGAAAATCGAGAATTGTAGACTTCTATATAAAAGACAATTATACACCCTCTCAGAGCTGTTCACCCCTAATATGGCAATCTGGTAAAGAGCAATGTTTCTCAACCTTTTTGGCGTCGCGAACCTCTGAAAATCCATACAATTAAATAATAACCGTGCGACTTTTGTTATTATTTTTCGGCTTATATTAAATTCTGATTAATAAAATAATTTTTAATGTACCCTATGAGTCGTCATTTTAAGACAGATTGCGATACCTGTACCACATCGCGACCCCCTGGGAGGTAGCGGTCCCCAGGTTGAGAAGCGATGGTGTGGATTTTGAGATGTATTTGCGGTACAAGCATTCGCGCACTTTACGAATATGGAGAAATCCTCAAGAGGACCTCTCATCAACATCGGAGGCTGTGATTTATTATGCATCCTTACCTGTCCGCCTGTAGGGATTATGCTTCGGCATAGAAATCGAGGAGAAAGAAATATAATATAACCCGATCACGAATAACCTTACCTTTAAAGATGATTATGGAATTTAAAATTCCAACATTTTTTGTGAATGTATACTTATACTTGTATACGAATACTGGATTTCACCCACCGTGGGTTATCAATTCATGATTTAATTGTTAAAAAGATGTTCTGCTTAATGCTTAATAAACATAAATCTCCATAGGTGGCGTTAGTATGTAGATTATATATAGATTAATCTTATAAAAATTAACATATGTAATCAAAATCTTTATAGATGGCACATTGAAACTGACATGTGAAATCTGGCATAGGAATTTTACATATATACAACTTCCAAAAATATCTCAGACATGGTCATAAATAAAGGCGTTAGTATGTAGATTACATATAGAGTAATCTTAAAAAGATTAACATATGTAATCAAAATCTTCATAGATGGCACATTGAAACTGACATGTGAAATCTGGCATAGGAATTTAACATATACAACTTTCAAAAATATCTCAGACATGGTCATAAAGAAAGGTGGAATGGGGAATGTTGTAATTACATAAAACGTGCGCTTAACCCAACCAATGACAGGTCATAAGTCCTGTAAACACCTTGATCAACCATATTCAGTTTCCAATTTGTATCTTCGTCTCTATTGAGATACAATTAAAATTCCAAATCATGTTCAAACCGAACAGATTTTTAGATTTAAAGAAATCAAATATTAAATGTCGGCCTGCGTGCATGAGACGATGTATGAATGGTAAGTCCTGTAAACACCTTGATCAACCATATTCAGTTTGCAATTTGTATCTTCGTCTCTATTAAGATACAATTAAAATTCCAAATCATTTTCAAACTGAACAGATTTTTAGATTTAAAGAAATCAAATATTAAATGTCGGCCTGCGTGCATGAGACGATGTATGAATGGTAAAGAATCGAGAGATATTCAGGAAAGAAAAGTGTGGCAGTCTATTCTCTCTGCCTACCCCTTCGGGGCGATGACGTGATGGTTAGTAAGAAAGTTAGTTAATATAACAGATTTTAAGTGACATATTAATGTTATGAAATTATGTACTAATTAATGTCTGTTTTTTGGAAGTTTTATTATATAAATAGTGACGTCGAAAGAAGGGTTAGTGCGGGTAACCAAATGAATGGAGCTTTAAAAATAGTTATTGGAAACAAGAATTTATCAATGAAAGCGAAAACGGCCGTTCACAATGGAGTTCTGGTCCCAACCTTAATGTATGGAAGCGAAGCATGGAACTGGCAGAAGAAGGATGAGAGCAGAATAAATGCGGTAGAGATGAGGTTCCTAAGACGTATGTGTGGTAGAACGATATACGACAGAATCTGAAATGCTGATATAAGAAAGGAATGTAGAGAGGAATAAGGTATTATGAACAAAATTATGTCCTAACCATCTCAGGCTCCTTTTTTAATTTTACTTAAGATGCCTTTTTTTTTTCTTCCTTATTTCGTCGTTTGGTATTCTATCATAAATCGTTTTCCCGCGCATTCTTCTCAGTGATCTTATTTCTACGGATTTAATCCTACTTTCATCCTTTTTTGCTAGGTCCAGGCTTCACTTTCATACAGTAGATAAGAATTGATTTCAAAATGTATAAATTAAATATCGGTTCACCGTGTATTTTTAAGGGAATGGGTACAAACGTATATGCCTCCCCTTCTCAATTATTAAAGGTAAATTTAATTACTTGTTTCGAACACTTTGTTGATCAAAGAAAAATAATATCAAATAATTTGGAATGAATTCTACCTATCGATTTCATGTATTTTCTTTATGAAGACTATCGTAATTATTTGAGGGGATTTCAACGTTGAAACGAATACTAACAACACGTCGTTTTATATTTCATGTAGGGTGGGACTTTATTTGTTAATTTCATAATGATTGGAAATAAGGAAATTAAGAAATTAAAAGTGCTATAAAATTATTACTTAAAATCAAGTATTGGATTATATTAGTGGATTTTGAGTTAATATCTCTACATCTCTACATCTCTACATCTCTATCTCTACATCTCTATATCTCTACATCTCTACATCTCTATATCTCTACATATAAATAAAACTCAATGTGCCTTCTGTGTGTCTCCTTCTAAGAAACCTGACATTACAGATTTAAATTGTGATAAATTAACTTTAATTGCGATGTAAACAAGTATACTCGGTTCTGGACATTATTGTCCATCACTGGTTCGAATTGAAAATCGATAATCAGTAATGAACATTCAAATTTGACAAACTGTACAAGTAGCTACATATGAATTTAGTATTATTTCGTATCTACGATTTGTCTACGAAACCCATTATTCAATTTTATAATAAGTAATTACTAAGATACTACGAATTATTACAAATCATCTACTCACCTCACTAATGAATTCTGCAAAGAATTAGGAATTTTGCAAATGTCGTTCGCGTGGGGTCGTATAAATGTCCGTTATTTCGCAAAATAATGGCGGATTGGAATGAAATTTGTGTCAGTTGACAGAGAAGGATCTATAGTTTATAGTTCAATATTGAAAGTATGAATAATTTTTCAATATTTCTTTTTTTTTTTTTTTTTTTTAATTTTTTTTTTTAAAAACCCAATTGGGTTATATGGTTACATTTCTAGATCCTACCACTAATTATGTACTGCTTCAGACACTTCTTATATTGAGTTGTAGTGAGATTCCTTGTGTCTTTAGGTAGTTCATTGTAAAGTTTCAGTCCATTGTTCAATATCCTTGATTGTCCTGTCTTAGTTCGTGCAATCGGTAAGTGATATCTGTCACAATTCCTGGTCCAGTGTCTGTGTATGTCTGAATTTTTAGTTAATTTGTAGGTGCTGTCTGTTGGCTTTTCCATGGTCACTCTGTGTACAATTTTTAAGGTCTCATATTTGGTCAGGTCTGATATGTCCATTTGTTTAGTTTGTCTGTAAACTTGTATGGTTGGGGTATGGTAGTCAATGTTATATGCTAGTTTTATTATTTTATTTTGTTGTCTTTGGAGTCTGGAGATGTCCTTTTGGTTTCCTGTCCCCCAGAAGGGAATCATATATGTCAGTCGGCTTTTTACATACGCTTCGTACATCATAACTTTTTCCCTTCTTGGTATGTAATTCTGTATTTTGTAGAAGAGGGAGTATAGCGATGCTAACTTGTCTGTTAGGTTGTCTATGTGTTTTGTCCATTTTAGTTGTCTGTCCATTGTTAGTCCTAGGTACTTTACATAGTCGATTGTTAGTCCATTGTTAGTCCTAGGTACTTTATTTTTAAGATTTTTAAAAACTTTTGTCCATAACCGAAAGTCTGTCCATTACTGGTGCCGTTACCTTATTCGATGAAGACACACTTGTCTTCATCGAATAAGGTAACGGCACCAGTAATGGACAGACTTTCGGTTATGGACAAAAGTTTTTAAAAATCTTAAAAATAAGAAATATTGAAAAACTGTTGTTCACTAACAACAGTTGTAATTCATTCATTGTATGGAAATTGAAAATTTGCCTTATGCGCCTCTTCGGTGTCCGCCTTATGGCAATTCTAATATTTTTTCTTTTATTTCTAGGAACCAAACTAATGAATTAAAGATCGGTCCAAAGCTGCCGATGCAGCGTGGAAAATAATTAATGTTTAAATGGAATGGGATCGGTCATAAAGCAAGGGCAACGGATGATAAGATCTTCTGGTCTGGAGTGGTGAAAGAGAAACAGCTACGCAAATTCTGGTAGACCACAAGCAAGATGGTCTGATGACATTAAACGAGTGGCAAGAGGTCAATTGCGCAGAGCGGCGAGGGATAGAAAGTTGTGGAAGTCGGGAAGGGAGGCTTATGTAGTATTATCATCTATATTACTATTCCACGCCAACGGACTCGCAGTGCCGAAATCACGATCGTAGAAACTTACTTTATTGGCTCTGATGTGAATTTCATGGACAACAAAATCAAGAGTTTTGTTGCTCTAAACATATGAATGTTTTGTGCAAATGTGATAATATTGTTTATTTGATTATTAAATTTCGTATAAAATATTCAAAAAATAGTTGTTCAATTACATTAGTAATATGTATTCAAGTTTAAAATTCAAAACGAGTTTGCTTGGATTAAAACATTGTTTTAAAGATATAGACACACATTTTTGCATCCATACACATGTCATTTAATCCAATAAGTAAACTAATTGATATTGAACTTCAATTGTATTTGTTGAATATATATTGGATTTATTTATATACTCGAATTTAGCAATAGCGAAGCGTTGCCGGGTCAGCTAGTAGTTTTATAAAAGACTATATAATTGATTGGATATAAGGAATATAAGGATATAAGGTTGGAAATAAGGAAATAAAGAAATTAAAAGTGATAAAAAAATATTCTTTAATTTTATATTTACTTAAAATTTAATGCAAGCTTAAAATTCAATTAAATTTAATTTAATTTAAGAAAATTAGATATAAAGAAGGGTTGGGGCAGGCAACAAAGTGAATGGTGCACTTAAAGTTGTCATCACAAACAAAAACCCATCCGAAAAAGCTAGAATGGCAGTGCACAATGGTGTTCTTCTACCGACCCTTATGTATGGAAGCAAAGCATGGAACTGGCAAAAGAAGGATGAAAGTAGAATAAGTGCAGTAGAAATGAGATCACTTAGACGAATAAGTAGATACTCTGTGTATGA
The DNA here is from genome assembly GCA_022606425.2 of Lepidostoma basale. NCBI lineage: Eukaryota > Metazoa > Arthropoda > Insecta > Trichoptera > Lepidostomatidae > Lepidostoma > Lepidostoma basale. The sequence goes on along the minus strand of JAHDVF020000747.1, from coordinate 528,006 downwards.
TAGAGTGTCGAATGAAAATATAAGAAGTGAACAATTTAATAATATTTTAAATATCTTTATAATATCACTCAGTAAGGACCGGGTTATCTGAAACATGTCTGATATTTAATTTAATTTTTTTTAATGTTAGTGTTGTACTCGTATATACAAAGTATATAAAAAAAGAAAAAGATAAATAAAACACTTACAACCCAAAGTGTGGCGAACATAGAAGAAACACTGTTTTTATTCTAAGTCCAATCGTTTATTGTTGTTATTATTATTATTTTGTTGAACCACTCTTTCAACCATGACAGCGCAACCCATATCGATGTAAAGAGTAAAGCTATCATATTGATTCTCGTGATATGTCATACGTAGCTAATCTATCGTCATTTATTGTCACGTGAATCCAACACCAGACCAAAGACAGTGTGACAATCACACTGCCAATGCTGCAAATCGAATCCGGGACTTTAAGTTTGTCAGTCATAGAACTTGCCAATCGGCCACGAATGTCACTAATGTTATTTCATCTATAGCAAAACGTTATATGAATGTTAAATCCCGGTTAATGTGCGAATGGATTGTGAAATCTAGGTTTAAGGAAAATAAAGCTTTGAATTAATTAATTTATGCGTTAATGAACTCGATACGTTTTCTAATAGCCTTCTGAAACCTTGCGAAAATGTTGAAAATAAATTAAGCCATTTCATTAAGTAGATCCTTTGGGGAATCATCTTTATAGAATATTCATGTTAATTAAATTACAGGGAGAGAATAGTCACAGACAACATTACAGAAAAAAAGTATTTTTTAAGAATTATAAATGATCTGATGATGAATGTTAATAAGTCCAAGGTAATGATTTAAAAAAAAGAAATCGTGACAGTCTGCAACATTAGCGTGAATGGTGAAAATTTGGAGCAAGTATATGAGTTCGTGTATTTAGGTAGTATGTTTACAAGAGATGGGCGAGTGGAGAGGGATATTGAAAGAAAGGTTGGGGCAGGCCACAAAGGGAATGGTGCACTTAAAGTTGTCATCGCAAACAAAATCCTATCCAAAAAGCTAGAATGGCAGTGCAAAATGGTGTTCTTTTACCGGCCTTTAGACATATGGAAAGAATGAATGAAGAAAGAATGATTAAAAAATTATATCTTAACGATGTTAATGGAACCAGAAATAGAGGAAGACCGAGGAAAACGTGGCACGATCAATTAAATTAAATATTGAATGTCGGCCATTTGAGGAGTCAGAGAAATCGACGCGCGCGCATGACACGATGTATGAATGTTGAGAACCGAGAGAAATATGTCAGGAAAGAAAAGTGTGGCAGTCTATTCTTTCTGCCTATCCCTTCGGGGAGACGGCGTGATGGTTATGGCATATGTGTGTGAGGAGTTAACACTGACGTTGAAGATGGCTGAAATGCTGGACAGATTTTAACGAAAAATGTTGCGACGAACCTGTGGACCCGTGAGAGAAGATAATTATTTTGGCGCATCAGAAACAATGAAGAACTGTTCACCAGATTCAAAGCCTCTAGCATCTAATCACACATTAGACTACTCAGATTAAAATGGTCATATACAGATCATGCCTGACTCACGGGTTCCTAAAATAACAATGAATGGACACCCAGGTGGAAAAAGGCGAGTGGGAATACCCAGGCTGAGATGAGAGGATGAGGTCTAGAAGGATGCGGAGCAACTCCTCCAGGTGGATAATTGGAAGATGGCTGCAAAGGACGCGGGAATTTGAAGGCACCTTATGCCAAGAAATATAGATTTTTTAAGAATTCTTTTACGTTACTCAGGACATCCGAGTTTTGTATATGGCTGCCAATCAGCTGAAAGAAGTGAACTCCCAAGTGGATATTCCTCCTTCTCTCCAATGATTGGTAGCTTAGCATACCTAGCAAGTGAATTGTTGTATGAATGTGGAGGAACCTAGAGAGTTGTGTCAGGATAGAGTAGTGTGGCGCCCATACTCTCTGCGTACCCCTGCGTGCAATCAGCGTGATGTTGTGTTGTTGTTGTTGTTTATGATTTTATTGTTGTTGTTGTTGTTGTTATTGTTGTTGTTGTTATTGTTGTTGTGAATGGAAACATAAGTCGACGAAGGCCAAGGAAGACATGGTAAGACCAAATAAATCAAGAAAGGAGCCAAGTTCGAAGTAGGAATAATCGACGAGCGTGCATGTCGAGATGTGTGAATTTGGAAAAGGCAGAGATAGAACAATGTGGCAATCCATCCTCTACCTACAGCTCGAAGAAACGGCGTGTTGGTTAGTTAGTTAGTTTTTTAGTTAGATATTAAAAAATAATCACTGAAGAAGGGTTAAAAATTGTATAATTGGCTGAAAAAATGGCATTTGAAGTATCCGGATTGGCACGTGTGTCACTTCATAACCTATATTTTTGGCGCATTGTAAAATGGCGGTCATAAAACGACTGCAGCATCTCGATGCGGCCTACTTTCGCTACCTTCACCTGTGTGACCCGATTGGGCGACCCTCCCACCCCTCTAGGCCTCCCCTCAGCCTCCGATCAGGTCAGGGCTTCAATCTCCTGCCGTATCTACCCAATAAAGCCACTGCAGCGAATTTTATATGTAGAGGTTATAGTTAAATACGAAGAGAGGTTGGATTTTATCATTAAGCCCTATAATTCTGTGTTCCCCAACCAGTTTACACATGCGGACCGGTAAAATAAAGAAAATAAAAATATGTATTTATTTATATATTTATACACAGAACTCTTCTGTAGGGGCGTATGAAGTTGAACTCCTCCTAAACCGCTCTACCGATTTTGATTATTTTTTGTGTGTGTTTGAGTGGGTCCCTGAAAGGTTAAAATTCACAATTAGACCCGGTAAGTGACCGTTAAAACCTTCTGTAATTGACCTTAGAATAATTCATAGTTATGTTTTTTACCATAGATGGCGCTGATGTCGAATTCAGTGTTTAAGCATGCGCAAAACACTTGCATTGTAGCGTGGTGTAGATTTAAAATTCTGTTGGCTGAGATTTCCTACCTATCACATGTCACGAGAATCACTATGATAGCTATAATAATACCCTTTACATCGATTTGGCTCATGCTGTCATGATGTAAAGAACGATTCAACAAAATAATAATAATAATAATATAATTTATCATGTTTTTTTAGGGAGTTATTTTACTGTTTCTTTAACAACAGTGAAAAACTCTGTATTAAATAATTAATTGAAATTAAATATTTTTTAACACTCTTATGAAACTGTGTGACATTATTAAATTAAATAATAATACACTTTTAGTAATTTGTATAAACACCACCTTATTTTGTAACACTAACCGGTTTCGCTCCCGCCGGAGCTTCGTCAGGGTGAGAAAATAAATTTTAAAATGATTTTTTGTGAAGTAAAATTATGTTTTTGGTTTATGAAATCATTTAGGATTATTTATTATTATTTTAAACATTTTTCTACAGCTTCCCTGACATTAATATGACACCTTTTATAATATAAACTGACTTATATATTTGAAATCTATCTTCTTATTAGTGTTAACATTGTCATTTAATGTACCCTAAGAATACGTTCATCCAAATAAGTACGCGTACCACACTTTAGTGGCCACTGCTCTAATGATTCGACCTTTTTGCCGAAAGGTTAATAGCGCTCAAGGAGATTTTTGAGATGAATCCCGTCTCTTGTCTCCTTGTCTAATCCCTTTTCTACTGTACAATGACAGGGGATTTTGTAAAAGTTTTAATCTCTTAAAGAGAAGATATATACTCGTGTAATTACAAGTAATTTTTATTTCTTAAAAAAAAATTTTGGAACCTAGAGAATATTTTAAATAATTAATTCATTATTTGGGAAGGCCCAGATATACTGGAAAGTGTTTCTTGGAACTCGTTAAGAAATTTTATGACAATGATTTCATAGTTAGGGAATATTAAATGATATTATATAAATAAAAAATAAGTTATTTGAGGTAGGACGAAATAAAGTGTTTCGAAGAAAAACATCTTTTTACAAATGATTTAACATATTTCAAGGTGACTAACGATTCTAAGTATTATATATATATATATATATATATATATATATATATATATATATATATATATATATATATATATATATATATATATATATATATATATATATATATATATATATATATAATAAAACATGTCATTCCCATAAAATATAATAAAACTCCTAGAAACCTGACATTTTCATTCGTATTAATTATTTAATATGGAGTTTTACAGCATTGTTCAAGAAACAATAAATAATGTTTTTAATGTTAATTGGACGCAAATGTTTTAGTTTTAAGTCATGTTATAAACTTGCTATTATTAACTTAAGAGGACTTTCGAGATGAAGACACTGAGGATGAAAGCAGGCAAGACACTGAGAGATCACGAGATAAACACCAGAATAAGAGAGATATATGAGACTGAGGATATTGTAAGATGAATTAAAAAGCAAAATAAGGGAATGTTACGGTCGTGTCCAATGAATGGACACCACCAAACCCTCCTTAAAACCTTTTAAAAGATGGTAGGACAGCTGGGAATCCACCTCAAAGGAGGAACAAACCCATGGAGAACAAAGCACAAATGTTTACAACAATAAAAATAAGCTATTATTAACTGTATTTTTTATAAACTTGCTATTATTAACATAGGATGTACGAGTGGACAGGGATATTAGAATAAGGTTTGGGTTAGGCAAAAATGTGAATATTAAACTTAAAGTTGCCATCGAAAGCAAAAGTCTGTTTATTGTTTCTTGAACAATGATGTAAAACTCCATATAAAATAAATTGATACGAATGAAAACGTGTATTCTAGAATTTTTATTATAGTTTATGGGAATGATATGTTTATCATTTATAATACCAAATGTCATTTGCCTTAGAAAGGCGAAACATGTCATTCCTATAAACCATGATAAAACTTCTAGAAAAAGGGATGTTTTCATTCATATTAATTTAACAAAATCTGTCCAAAAAGTCATAAGAAATTTTACTGTTCGACTAAATGAGTGCCGCGAACACAAAGGTTTAATAAATATTTGTGAAATGTATACTTATATCTGTATACGAATCCTGGATTTTCACCTGTGGGTGGTTAATTTAAATTTTTAATTGTATCTCAATAGAGACGAAGAAACAAACTGGAAACTGAATATGGATGATCAAGGTGTTTACAGGACTTATGACCTGTCATTGGTTGGGTTAAGCGCACGCTTTATGTAATTACAACATTCCCCATTCCACCATTGTTATTATGATCATGCATGATACATTTTTGGAAGTTGTATATATACTCCAAATCCATACCTATCTTCACGTGTCAGTTCCAGTTAGCCATCTATGTAGATTTGATTGTACTAATTAATTTTTTAAGATTAATCTATACAATCCACCCACTAACGCCATCTATGAAGAATGATTGTTTAGCATTTAGCAAACTACTTTATTAACACAATGCGAAGAGGCTACCGCCTCCTAGCGCACTGTTTTAGAAGTCGCCTGGAGTATCACTCCTATTTTATACGCCAAAGAATTGACCAGAATATTTACAAATATTTGTGAAATGTATACTTATATCTGTATACGAATCCTTAATTAGTACAATCAAATCTACATAGATGGCTAACTGGAACTGACACGTGAAGATAGGTATGGATTTGGAGTATATATACAACTTCCAAAAATGTATCATGCATGATCATAATAACAATGGTGGAATGGGGAATGTTGTAATTACATAAAGCGTGCGCTTAACCCAACCAATGACAGGTCATAAGTCCTGTAAACACCTTGATCATCCATATTCAGTTTCCAGTTTGTTTCTTCGTCTCTATTGAGATACAATTAAAAATTTAAATTAACCACCCACAAGGGTTTAAATTTGGACGGTATTATTATTAAAAAATAAATTCCCAAATTGTGTACATTAATAATAAATAAACATATTTTCGATAAACGGATTACTTCCTATTAATCAATCCGGTAAATATAAACATTCTTTCAAGGCACCTTTTTACAAAGTCGTTTATAGGCTCCTATAGACAAAATTCATGATTTTAAGAATCTAAAATCTTAAACAACACTTCCTCTGCATTAATAATGTATTTGGATTAATGTTTTATCTGTAATCATCACTTTCTATTAAAGACCTTTCGATTTTCATTTTGGGTCGGGAGAGAGGGCTGGCTTCCTCCGCCATTCCCTCGGGACTTCCGTAGAGTTGTCCCATAAACCGTTTCACTGCCGATGCCGGTTCATATAAAATATATTCAGATCTCTATATTGATGTTGTCAAATAGTAAAATATTTGTATATATGTAGCTACCAGTCTCTCGAGAACAGGAATGTTGATGAAACCGGTCGGAATAATAGCACGGTTGATGTATAAATATTTTTCTTATTCTGGTGTCAGGTCCTCTTAATGTTGGCGATCAATGCAGAGAAAGCATCTCTGTCCTGCGCTACTTCAAAGAGGTCATCTCTGCTCATTCCTGTCCAATCCTTTATATTCCGCAGTCAGGAAAACTGCCTTCTGTCAACTCCCCGTCGTCCCTCTATCTTGACCATGATTATCAGCCGATGGAGGAGGTATTTTTTTCCCTTAGCACACGATCCAATATGAGATCTTTCGAACCTTCACACCAACAGCTTAGTAAAGCCTTTTATAAATAGAAATACATTTGAATTTTACATTTGAATTTAAATATTATTTGTTTTCACTGAACTCAGACATGTTTCGGTTACAAACGGTTGTTGAGATCATATAGAATGCGAATAACCAGAAGTGTCGACCTTCTTGGCAGAGTGGTAAGAGCTCTGACTTCCATACCGAAGGTCCTGGGTTTGATTCCCGGCGATGGCAGTCATGTCACACTGTCATTGGTCTGGTGTAGAATTCACGTGACAATATTATGGCGATGGATTAGCTACCTATCACATGTCATGAGAATCAATTTAATAACTAAAAAATAAATTGTATGCAGTAATTGGGTTCAAACGACCTGTTGTATACAAGAAAGAAATAATTATGATAATTATAAAAATAAAAATAAAAATTAATTATACCCCCCTAGAACGGTTTACCCGAGTTGGGACGTATTAAAAGCACGTATTTTTAAAATCAGAGAGATGTGTGATATTAAGGATGTTGTCAAATAGGGGAGACACAGAAGAAGATATTGGAGGGACCATGTGGAAAGAATGGTCACCAAAAAATTACCACACCTTGCCCTATATGCGAAACTAGAGGGAAGATGGATATGTTCTGGAGCAAATAGGTCGTTTTGTTCCTGATAATTACCTGCGACAGCGCTGACATCAATTGTTCTTTGCTCCGTCACGCAGAACCAACCTGCCCTTGGTGATGCCAGTAGGAAGAGCAATTCGGACGTTGAATCTAATCGTCTCGGATTTGGACATTTTCAGTGTCAGTGATTCATAAAAATATTTTACAAATTCTGGAAAAAATACTGCCTCACTGACGTCGACATATGAGTATTTGGGTTCCTTCTGATATGTATGATTTTTTGGTTTTTATTGTTTTATCTTTGTAACACTATTTTGGGTCCAAATGAGTCGCCTAAATGTTTTTCGTTTGCTCTGTCTCATTTGTGTATTATGTATAAATAAATAAATGAAAATAGACATAGAAGGGGTACCCACCGCTTACCCGAGGCTGTTACAGGGCGCAGCGACCCCCTTTCGTCAGCCTCGCTCATGCACTTCCTAGGTCCGTCCCCCGTCCATCCAGGACTGACATTAATTAATTGTAATTTCATTTACGAAAATCAAAGAGACACCAGGCCACATTTAAGCTACCCTTTTTTCCCTTCTATGCCCCGCACTTACAAACACAAACACAAACACAGCCAATACAATTATATTATCCGTAAGGAAATATAAAGCAAAAATTATAAAATTAACAGTAAAGTTAGTAGACAGGGGAAAAAGAGTTAGAAGTATTTAAGTAGGATATACATGACAAACCAGTGAACGTTTAATAACATCTATCTGCGGCTACTCCTGGATTTTTTTTTGTCATCGCTGGCTCCCGTTCGACTGTCCTGACCCGAAGTCGAAACTGCCCCCCTAGTGGGGCGCGAAGTCACCCATTCATTTAGGGAAGATGGATACCTGGAAGACCCCCTAAGAGACAGAAAGACAGCTGAGAATCCATATCGCAAGAGGCAGCATACTCTGCACAAACCCTAGCGGTCTTCAACCAGTTTAAAAATTAGAAGATTTGAAAATTAAAAAATATATATTTGTTCGCATTACGCAGTCGATTCGCGCGAACCGGTGTAAAACCGCAGGGACAGTACTATATTCTGATAAAATATTCACAACCCTAGGCCGATCGTGGCTGAATATAATTCCTAGGGCGGTTCCACCCCCGGTAGCCATTTTAAATCATGTTTCGATGTTTTTGGAACCGCCCGTTTGCGAATATAACATGGAAAAATAATAAAATAATGTAAAAACCTTAAGAAATGAAGTAAACACTTAAATATTAAATTTTAATCAGTCTGTTTTGAGAGAACTTCAAGATGAAAACACTGAAGATGATAGCAGGCAAGACACTAAGAGATCACGCGAGGAACACCAGAAACAGAGGAAATGTGAGGCTGTGGATATTATATTGTAATTTGGGGTATGAATACGCATGTTTTCTAGATGTTTAATTTTATTTTATAAATATGATATGTTTCGCCTAGCTTAAGAATTGTCTGATGTGTAAGGCGAACTATGTCATTCCCATTAAAACTTCTAGAAAACAGACGTTTTCGTTCTTATTAATTGTTATTGTATTAAGTTAGTTCCATAAAACTTCAAGAAAACTTACGCATGTTTCTAGAAGTTTAAATCTATTTTATGTGAATGATATGTTTCGAGATGGTTTGGAGATATGGAACGAATGGACAAGAAAAGATTGGTTAAAATATTGTTTACAAGCAGTGTGAGTGAAAATAGAACACATGGAAGACCAAGGGAAAAAAAACTGAAAGGCGACCACATTCGAAGTCGGAAAAATCGACGAACGTGCATGTTACGATGTATGAATGTGGAGGAATCTAGAGAAGTATGTCAGGACAGAACGGTATGGCGGTGCATTCTCTCTGCCTACCCCTTCGGGGAAACGGGGTGATTTTTAGTTTTTTAGTTAGTTATGTTTCGCCTAGCCTAAGAATTGTCTTACGTGTAAGGCGAACTATGTCATTCCCATTAAAACTTCTAGAAAACAAACGTTTTCTTTTTCGTTTCGCTGCGTTTTCTTCTCTTCTTCTTCCTCTTTTTCGATCTGTTTCTTCTTCTTCTTCTATCAACTTTCTTCCTGTGACAAAGACGATCAGCCTTCTCTCCATCTCTTTGGTGGTCATCCTGGTGGTCGAGGGCCCTCTGGAGTCTCGTGCATCACGATATTAGGAATTCTTGCTGGATCCATTCTCTCGATGTGGTCCCTCCAGAATCGTCTTCTCTGCCTACTCCATCTCACTATGTCTTAAATTTTGCAGGATTTTCGAATTTCTTCATTGGGTATTCTATCTCTATTCTCCTCACAATAGGTCGCAATGTTCTCACTTCTGCTACTCTTAAGAGATTTTTGGTTAATTTGATTTTAGATAAGTTTTCCTAAATATAAAATTTTGAATTGCTGAAATAAAATTTTAAAAAAATGTGTTACAAACATGTTTGATTATTTTATAAGGATTAATTGTATCTCAACAGAGACAAAGATGTAAATTGTTTTCTGGGAACAGAAAGTGGTGGCCAAGGCGCTTACAGGACTTATGACCTGTCATTGGTTGGGTTGAGCGATCGCTTTATGTTTAACAACATTTCCTATTCCGCATTTTTTTCCTTTTGACCACCACGTCTGACAAATTTTTGGAACTTGTATATATGGTAGGATTCCACGCCTATCTTTACATTTTTAAGTTCACTCTACACCAGCGTCATCTATTAAGATTGGAAAGCATTAAGCAGAAAACCTTTATTTGATTATTCTGAGCTAAATATACCTATACAATATTTTGGAACTACGCCTTAAATTTCTATATAAAGGACAATGAAAACCTTTTTTTTTAATCTATATGGTCTTACTATATTTTCAATGAGGTTCACAATATGTTACAATGGTACTATTGCTCACAAGTTTATAAAGGTCAGATACATTTCATATAACTATATTGATTCTCGAACAATGATGTAAAATTCCATATTAAATATTTAGTACGCATACAAACGTGTTTTTTAGAAGCTTTATAATAATTTATATGTAAGACATATTTTGCCTATCTGAGGCATTTTCAAATGTCTGAAATGATATATGATTACGCCTCAGACAGGCGAAACATGCTTTTCACATAAATTAGAATATAACTTTTAGAAAACAGAGGTTTTCATTCGCATTAATTAGGAAATATTAAATATAAGTTACATTTGCATGTCAAATATTTTGAAAATTATTAATAATAGACTATCTAGATGTTTTTCATACAATATATTTAGAAATAAATGGAGTATGTGGATCAATAGATAAGACAGGGAACTATACATAATTCATAGTTTTTTTTTTGGCTCTCCTGGGGGAAGTACTGTCCTTATTATAATTGTATCTTTTTCTTCTTCAAGTGCTCTGTCGGGTCCCCTCAACGTTGGCGATCACCTCGGCGAACCTGTCCCTGTCCTGCGCCGCTCGGAACAGCTCCTCTACACTTCGGATGCCGGTCCACTCCCTCACGTTTCGCAGCCAGGATATTTGTCTCCTTCCGGGCCCTTGGCGTCCTTCAATTTTCCCCTCCAATATCAGTTAGAGAAGGTGGTACTTTTCCCCACGCAGTATATGACCCAGATGTGAGATCTTTCGAACCTTGATAGTTGATAACAATTCCCTGTAAACTCTAGCTCGCCTCAGGACTTCGGTATTGGTGACCATGTCTGTAGAGGGAACTCTGAGCATTCGGCGATGGAGCCACATTTCAAATGCTTCCAGTCTGTTCATTGAGTTAATTATCAAGGTTCAAGATTCACACCCGTACAATAAAACAGACCACACATAGCATTTGATCATTCTCTGGCGGAGTTTCAAGTTTACGTTATTATTTATTAATTTGTCATGTATCTTTTGTTTCTCGCTATTTTTATTATTTTATTATGTTTTGCTTATTATTTTGTATCTCCAACTAGTGTATTAGAAAATATTTCTGTAATGCTTAGGATACATTCAAATAAATAAATGATTTTTCGGGTATTAGATGAGATTTTCAGTAGTTAACAAAACAATTTAAAATGCTTGAAAAAATTGGGGCTTGTACCACATTGCCCTAACACCTTCGATTAGTTTCTACCCTGTACCTAGATAACACGAACACAAATAAGAGGAACACACGCTGTGTGTATAATTAAATTGTAACAACCCCCGTCCCTACCACCCTCGCAGCCCTCCCGATCCCTGGGTGTGCTTTAATTCTCATCAACGAGCTAGCGGATCGATTTTTACGTTTTATTGTGATAAATACTTTTCGATCGGCTTCCTGAATTCATCTATGATGCCCCACCTACAACTAACAAGGATCTATTAAATAGTCCATTGTTTTGGCCGAAACACTATGATGCCTTAACATTTTAAACTGTTAAATTAAATAACTTTGTTACGTGACAGCTGTTTCATCAACCTATGTTGACATCATCAGGCGATACAATAATATATCTAATTTCAAATTTTCGTGATTTTTCGAATCTTTATGTGTATTTGTTCCTATGTCAATTTGAATAATTTGATTAATATAATTTTGAAGTTCTTGCTGAAATTGAGTTAGGTACCTAAATATTTTAATTAAAAGAACGGTTAGTTACTATTTATAGGAGAAAATATTAAAGGTGGAAAATGAAATAATCAAATAATAATAATAATAGAACAGTTATTAAAAGGAACAATTACACATAGTATATAGTCAAAAACGATGAAACATACAATAATAAATTGAAAACGATAAACAATAACAAGAAGTACATAGATTACATTAATAGGAAAGGTGACAAAAGTTGAAGGTAAAATAAAGTACAATTGTATTCAATTTAACAGTTTAAAAGGATCAATTAAATTATTATCGAAGGAAAACGACTCGAAATTTTTCTATATTATAAGGGAATGACAAATAACCTTGTTAACCCTTAACGTACCGTGTTCAAAACAAAACGCTTGCTCCCATGTGGTAAGTTCAGTTTACCGCTAACTTTATCTAAATATCAAGCATATGACTAGATGAATCAAAATTTAATTTATGTCATCTTGTAGGGAATTTCATTAGAAATAGATCGATATCTATAACATACATGGATTATTTGAAAAACATATCATTATTAATTTTTTTCTGGAACCATGCGATTTCTGATATGTAATGCGTCATAGCATACGGGCGACTAAACATCGGGTCGGGTCGGGTCGAAACTTGTCTGCGGCGGGGCGATGATAAAGGCACCTAGGCAAAATGTATAGTACGTTCAAGACAACGAGTACGTATTAATATTTGTCCCTTTTGGTAAAGTGTTAATATTTTCACAGTTCTGATATTATTAAGTTGCGTCCTGCGTTTCCGTCTACAGTCGGTATTATTACGTACATATTGAAAAGTCAAAGATATAATTTATAATACGTTCAAAACAGCGAGTAAGTATTTGTCACTTTTGATAAAGTTGTAAATATTAGCAAAACAAATTCTACCTTAACACGAATGAAGGTGAGGGCAGTCTTAGAAAATATTTTTTTTGGGATGAAGGAAGTAATTTTTTGCTTTTTTTTTTATTACGAAATATTGAGAACACTTCAATGGAGGATTACAATTTTTTTTATAATATTAGGGTCCATAGGTTTTAAGAAAATCAACTTTAAATTGGCAGTGGAAACTCAATTTACCACATGGCAACGCGACGGTTAAAAGGATCAATTAAATTATTATCGAAGGAAAACGATTAGAAGTTTTACTATATTTTATGGGAATGACAAATAACCTTGCTAAGGCAATATGGCTTGAAGTGGAGATCGTGGGAGAAAGACCGGAGCATCGGCTAACCCAAAAAAAGATGAGCAGACGGCCTGATTCCAGTCGGGGAAAGAATATGGGTAAGAGTCGCACATGAGCTTAGGAAGAAGGCATTATCAAATGTGCTTGAAAAAAGCGGTGCACCACATTTAATAATGTTGTAGCAACTAGAATTATGTCATTTAAATATAATATTTGTCTTTCTTTCGACAACGACTGGTTTCGCCAGGCTCTCTGGCATCGATAGACTGGTGACACTATTGCAAACTGAGTCCTTTATATACATACATATCGGGGGAGGTAAATATGATTCTATACAAAAATAATACTTAAGAATTAATTGTATTTCAATAGAGACGAAGATATAAACTATTTGGAAACAGAATATGGTGGTCAAGGCGTTTACAGAACTTATGACCTGTCATTCCCCATTCCGCCCTTCTTACGAACACCACGTCTGACAATTAATTTTTGAAAGTTGTATATATGTTTCCATGTTGAGAAACATTCCACATATTTTAGTTCAATCTACACTAGCGCCATCTATTGAGACTAGATGTGAGCATTAAGCAGAATTTTTTTATTAATGTAATGTGGAAGGATATCAACCCAATTATCACACATTAATATTAAATAACAGAGTGGCGGTAAATTATTTCTGCCTACCTCTTCAAGGATACGGCGTGATGGTTAGGTTAGGTTTAAGGCAATGACATGTTTCGCCTTGTTAAGATATTTGATATTTGATAATGCATTAGCAACGTGAAACATGACATTCTCATAAAATATAATAAACATTCTTGAAAACAGACGCGCGTGTCACGATGCGATGTATGCCATAGAAGTGTCAGGAAATAAAAGTGTGGCGGTCCATTCTTATACCTACCCCTTCAAGAATACGGGCGTGATGGTTAGTTAGTTAGAAAACCGACGTTTTCGCTCGTATTAATAATTTAATTTGGAGTTTTAATTATTTTAGACATTATAAATATTATAATGCTCTGCAGAAGTGGAATTGAAAACTTTTAAACAGATATGAAGCTTGAACTGAAAGATACGGTTAGATATTCAGATATTAATGACTATAGTTTATGGAAATCATGTATCTAAAGTTTTCTGTCAACTGCTAGGAGACAAGTTGTAACAATAACTCCGCTAATTGTATTGTTCCACGGTAGTGAAATAGTTTTCCAATAATTGGGAAATGCATTCCAATATTCGTCTAAGTAATAAAATGAATCTTTATTGTCTGTTTCTGAGTACCTACTAAAAAAATACCTGACTTTTATAGACTCCACAAGTACATTAACTGTAAAATATCTTTGGTTTTTTATGGTTCAGCCATCTTAGTTTTATGTCAATGATATGCATGTGGTGCTGGTACACAGAGTTCAAAAAGGTTCATGGACGTTTTTAAAGTCCAACCTGCTATTCAGAAAGAAACATCATCTTCTTCTTCTAACACTGCCTTGTATGAGCAATACCGTCTCCGTATTGTTGAATTAAATGTGCAAAGCATCATACAATGGAGTAAACATAATAAATTGTTCTTAAACATCTCCAAGTGCTTTGTAATGTCGTTTACACGAGCAACAAAAACAATTTACTTCAGATATCTAATGGATGAAGCGCAGCTCGAAAGAGCGGTGAAGTCAATGGATCTGGGGGTGTTGTTCGACGCTCGCTTGTCGTCTAGTCTTCACATAACTTGATTATGTAATAGTTCCCTCAAAATCCTAAGTTTTGTCATCAGAAACGTCAAGATCTTTCGTAATATTCAGGTGCTGAAGTTTCTGTATAGCTCTCCGGTGAGAAGTCGGGTGGAATTTAGTTCCATTATCTGGGCGCCGCATGAGGTTCGATATTTCCTGATGGCGGAGAGAATGCAGATAATTTCTGCGATACTTCTATCTTAGGGAGTATGGATATTACCCGTGGCTCTTTCCGACTGATTTCTTGCTAGGGATGCTAGGCTACCAGTCACTCGAGAGAATACGAGACATTCACTTGTGTGTACACTTCTTTACACTGATTGGCAGTTGTATACACAACTCAGAAATCCTGAGTGATGTAGGTCTGTTCGTCCTTGATAATTCGACAAAGGGGCCATATAATGTTTTAACTCCCACGATGCAGAACCAACCTGCCAATGGTTATGCCGGTAGGTAGAGCAATATCTTTACAAAATCGTATCACCTCGGAATTTTGTGATAGTCTGGCTCACCTGAGGGGAAGCACTGCCCTTATTATAATTGTATATTCATTTTATTAATATGTCATGTATCTTATGTTTTTCGCTCTTTTAATTATTTTTTTATGTTTAACTTATTATTGTGTATCTCCAACATGTGTTTAGTGTATTGAAAAATAATTCTGTAATGCTTAGGATATATTTAAATAAATAAATTAAATTAAATATATGTTTTACCTATCATCAAACTGACATAAAGTGAGATGCAGAACCCTTCTTCGGCTTTCTGGTGAGATATCTGTTTTTCACTTCAAAACGTTAAAAATCAAAAATACTTTTTTTCCTTTTAGATATAAAATAATAAAATACTTTGTTTTTAACCACGGTGGTTATTAAAATTGATGCCATCTAGTTTCGCTTGTATCCAAGTTTCATCAGTCAGTATTACAATTGATTAATTGAGTTGTAATACAGTCCTGATGCAGCTTTGGTTCGAGCGAAACTAGTTGGCATCAATTATAATAATCATACCGTAGTTAAATACAAAGTGTTTTATTATTTTATATATTTTAATTTAAAATGTCTAAACACAAAGCGAGTGCTTCATATGATTTTTTTTTGTTTTATTTCATCTTAATGTTTATAATATTCGGACGCTTGGCCTGATAAGACAATATTTTTCAAAAAAAGAATGGCCGTTGCACAAGTCTAGAGCAATTAATTCTGGCTCCCATCGAGGATAGAGCGCCAATGCGGACGTGTAGCGGCCAAAACTTAATATTAATGCCACCACACACAGCCTTGCCAAGCATAGGCGGTACAATGCCAAAATCAGTTAATGCAATTGAACTTATTGCATACTGCAACTGTCAAAAAGTATGTAAGAAGAACAAAAATTGCATTAAAAAATAATTATTCTTTCAAAATGTTCATATGAAGTACTAACTTTGTGGTTAGACATTTAAAACTTATAGATACAAAATAATAAAATACTTTGTATTTAACCACGGTGTGTGTATATACCACGGTTGAATACAAAGTGTACATAACATGGTTAAATACAAGTGTACATAACAACGGTTAAATACAAAGTGTATATAACGTGGTTAAATACAAGTGTACATAACAACGATGAAATACAAAATGTACATACTAACTAACTAACTAACTAACTAACCATCACGCCGTCTCCCCAAAGGGGTTGGCAGAAAGAATGGACTGCCACACTTTTCTTTCCTGACATATTTCTCTCGCTTCCTCAACATTCATACATCGTGTCATGCACGCGCGTCGATTTCTCTGACTCCTCACATGGCCGACATTCAATAGTTTATTTATTTGATCGTGCCACGTTTTCCTCGGTCTTCCTCTATTTCTGGTTCCATTTATATCAATATAAGTGTACATACCGTTGTTAAATTCAAGTGTACATAACAACGATTAAATACAAAGTGTACATAACGTGGTTAAATACAAGTGTACATAACAACGATTAAATACAAAGTGTACGAAACGTGGTTAAATACAAGTGTACATAACAACGATTAAATACAAAGTGTACATAAAGTGATTAAATACAAGTGTACATACGAGTACAACGATTAAATACAAAGTGTACAAAACGTGGTTAAATACAAGAGTACATAACAACGGTTAAATACAAAGTGTACATAACATGGTAAAATATAAGTATACATAACAACGGCTAAATACAAAGTGTACATAACGTGGTTAAATACAAGTGTACATAACAACGATTAAATACAAAGTGTACATAACGTGGTAAAATACAAGTTTTCATAACAACGATTAAATACAAAGTGTATTAACGTGGTTAAATTCAAGTGTACATAACATCGGTTAAATACAAAGTGTACATACAGTGGTTAAATATGTACATACCAACGATTAAATACAAAGTGTACATCCCGTTGTTAAATACAAAGTGTTATGTATTTTATATCATAAATTTATTCTTTCGTCTAAAGTACTTTATTTATTGTATGGCATTGTTCGAAATAATATAAGCACTTTTAATTTGTTTCAAAAATACTTAACAAACTAAGGGGTAGGCAGAACGAATGGACTCCCACCCTGATCGTTCCTGACATATTTCTCTCGATTCCTCAACATTCATACATCGTGTCATGTACCCACGTCGATTTCTTCGACTGTTCACGTGGCCGACATTCAAAAATTGATTTATTTGATCCTGTCGTGTTTTCCTCGGTCTTCCTCTTTTTCTAGTTCCATTTACGTCATTTACGTATACTTTCTTTATCGTTAAATTATTATTTTTTTTCTAATTTCAACATAACAGTAAATTTCTAATCGCCGAGTATTTACATGGCATGATCAAATTAATCAATTACTAAAAGGCGGCCACATTCGAAGTCGGAATAATCGACGTGCGTGCATGGTACGATGTATGAATGTAGAGGAAGTCCGAGAGGTATGCCAGGACAGAGCATTGTGGCGATCGATCCACTCTGCCTACTCCTCCGGGTAAATGGCGTAATGGTTAGTTAGTTAGCCGAGTATTTGAGGAGCCAATGCTGTACGCTCCGCCTACTTAGACCTGTGAACCAAACAGATACAACAACAACAACAACAAACCATCACGCCGTTTCGCCGTATGGCCAGGCAGAGAGAATGGACCACCACATTACTCTATCCTCGCACACCTCTCTAGCTTCCTCCACATTCCTACAGCGAGTCATACACGCACGTCGATTCTTTCACCAATCAGATAGCTTTTCATAACTAATCTATGAGGTGTTACTTACTTTATTGTAAATATTTTCAACTGAAGCGTATACACCATATGCGAATGGTGATTCTAATTATAATACACACATTTATATAATTTTAAAAAAATGTTCTTATTGATTATGGATGAATGTACACGTGCCGCCCCTGTGATGGCAGGGTTCCGTGCCAAGGGGAAACATTAAGCCCGCCCCACCCCGGGGTGGGTTACGTGACTCTAAATACAGAGGATGATTATATCCATTCTCTGTATTTTAATAACGGTTTGTCTGAATATTCATGAAGAAAAATACTTGGTGTGATCATCAAACGTTCTAACTCTGTAATTCATTAGTCTCGTAATGAGACCAGAGGGAAATTTGTTCAATTAAAGAAATCGTTTTACTTATCTCAAATAAAAATTAAAGAATGGCCTTGTACCACAAAGAAAATCCAATTTCATTTTACGAACATTATTCAAAAAACACAAAAGATTTTTCCCAGACAGGACACGACTTTGCTACTTTCGCTAATTTATTTATTTATTTATTTATTTATACACGATACACAAATGAGACATAAACGAAAAACATTTAGGCGACTCATTTGGACACAAAACGGTGCTACAAAGGTAAGATAAAACAACATGAAACCAAAAAATCATACATATCAGAAGGAACCCAAATATGTCGCCGTCAGTGAGGCAGTACTCTTTTATTAATGTAATAACTCGGTAATGAATTAAAAAGGCGATACATGTCGTTCCCATAAAATAATAATAAAACTTCTAGAAAACAAATGTTTTCATTCGTATTAATTATTATTAACCTAATATCTTCTTCTTATTCTTCTTCTTCTGATTGTAGATCTTGCGATCTGTTTATGCAGGATATCAACTTTCTTCCTGTGATGAAGACGACCAGCCTTCTTCTTTCTATCTTTGGTGGTCGTCCTGGTGGTCGACAGCCCTCTGGAGTGTGGTGCATCACGATTTTAGGAATTCTTGCTGGATCCATTCTCTCGATGTGGTCCCTCCAGAATCGTCTTCTCTGCCTACTCCATCTCACGTTGTCTTAAATTTTGCAGGATTTGCGAATTTCTTCATTGGGTATCCTATCTCTAAGGGTTCTCCCCACAATAGGTCGCAATGTTCTCATTTCTGCTACTCTTAAGAGATGTTTGGTTCTGACAGTGTCTGCTCGTGCTTCGATTCCGTATTATTAATTCCACAATGTTAAATTCAGTAAAAAAATGTTAAAAACAAATGGTGGTCTATGGAGCGGGCTTTTGATCCAGGGAATATTTTTTTTTATCTTTCGAAAATATTTTGAATCGTATTCTAGTAGTTCACCGTTAAGTCTCCAACATTTAATGAGATAAACTCTGCATAATTAACACGTCCAGCCCTGAGCAAAGTTTCCATTAAATATATTATTTGCCTTAATGATCATTATGTTAGTACCAGACTGGCAAATGAAGGGTTGACCCGGACACTGGTCGCGGAGCCAGAATTAATCGCGAGAGGGTTAAACGGGAACAGGGTTGGGGAAAATCAGTGCGCGATTTCGTAACAATTTTTTTTTTAAAAGCATCTAAATTCACCTTTACACTGTGTTGAAAAAAATCACAAGTATCTTCTCATTATTCCTATGGGTTAAGGTTGTATTGCCTGTTTGTGTGGTGAATTGTCATGTTATAATGACATCCAGCTATCCCTCTATCTCTTTGGCGGCCTTCTTGGAAGCTTCTTGCCACTAGAGTGTTCTTTTGATTGCATTTCAAGTTATTTAATATCACTAGTTTTGGTACGAATAATCTATTCAGGCCATTTCTACTAGTTGCAATATATCTGAAACTATTCTTCTTCAGTTTCTCAAGAGGCTGTTTAGGCCTGTTTGTACCGTGCTGCCTCTTGCCATGTGGATTCCTAGCTCCGAAAACGAAAAAGCGAAGAAAGCGAAAACAGCCGTTCACAATGGAGTTCTGGTCCCAACCCTTACGTATGTAAGCGAAGCATGAAACTGGCGGAAGAAGGATGAGACCAGAATAAATACGATAGAGATGAGGTTTTTAAGACGTATGTATGTATTTTAGAACGATATACGACAGAATCCTTAATGCTGATAGAGGAAAGGAATATAGAGTGTAAGAAGGTATTATGAACAAAATTATGAGAGGATCGCTGCGTTGGTTCAGATATGGAACGCATGTATGGAGTAATAATGATTAAGAAAGTGTACGTTAATGATGTAAATGTAGGTAGACCGAGGAAAACATGGCATGATCAAATGAATCCAATTTTAAAGGATAGTCATGTTAGAAGTCGGAAGAATTGACGTGCGTGTATGACTCGTTGTTTGAACGTGGAGGAAGCTAGAGAGGTGTGTCAGGATAGCGTAGTGTAGCGATCCATTCTCTCTGCCTACCCCTGGTGGTTCGTTCTTTTTATTGTTGCATAAAATGAAGCTGGAAAAAAACGTTTTAATAAATGATACACACGCCATCTATGAAATGTTTTAGAAACTAGAATACTAAAAATGGCGTGTCTGGAAATACACGATCAAAGTTGGATTGTTAATTTGGAAGATAGTCATCATGCTACCCGTACAGTTAGTCTACGTACGTTTTAATTTATTGAATCAACCCTGTTGAGGGTTGTGGGGGCGGATATGGGGAGGTGGAATATAATTACTGGAGAGGTTTGCGGTTGGGATAACTTTATGTAAGCTTTCATTATCGAGTATTATTATTATTATTATTATTATTGTGTGTAGTTTCCACAAAGTAAAATATTAGCATTGTAGGGATGATGGCGGACCTATAGAGTTCCTTCAAATAAATAAAATAAAATAATACATTTTTTCAATCCCAGGGATTGGTTTGTAGCTTTCCACATTTAAAAAAAAAAACTGGTTATTTGAACCCATTTATTTTTTAATGTTTCAATACTAGAGAGTAGTTTGTAGCAAAATCTAATAACATTTTTGCTGGGTTTTGGGATGTCACTTGGGCCTTTAAACGCCCTACCTTCAGGTTATTTTCAGAGAAACGTGCAAAAAAAACAGGTTTATATTAATTAAATTTAATTATATATTAATTTTATTTCTAAAGACTCGACCGCACACTTCGCCTGCCCCTTGTAAAACTATCATATTTGCGAAGACTTATACTCAAGTGTTGTTGGCACACGCGCGTATTCCTAACAGTTTGTACATTTTAGGTACCTACATACATTTACAGTCTACAGTCCCAACCCTAATGTATGGAAGCGAAGCATGGAACTGACAGAAGAAGGATGAGAGTAGAATAAATGCGATAGAGATGAGGTCTCTAAGACGTATGTGTAGTAGAACGATATACGACAGAATCTCAAATGCTGATATAAGAAAGAAATGTAGAGCGGAAGAAGGTATTATGAACAAAATTATGAAAGGACCGCTGCGTTGGTTCGGACATATGGAACGCATGGATGTAGAAAGAATGGTTAAGAAAGTATACGTTAATGATGTAAATGGGGTATGAAATCGAGGCAGACCGAGGAAAACATAGCATGATTAATCAAATTTGAAAGGTTGGTCATGTTAGAAGTCGGAGGAATCGACGTGCGTGTATGACTCGTTGTATGAATGTGGAGGAAGCTAGAGAGGTTTGCCAGGATAGAGTAGTGTGGCGGTCCATTCTCTGTCTGCCTACCCCTGCGGGGAAACGGCGTATTGGTTTGTTTGTTTGTACATTACATTTTCTCAAGCGCATACGTGATACGGGATTGCGCAGAATGGTAGTCAAAGTGAACGTATCACGTACGTTCAAATGCGTAGGGTGGTTAATGTGGTAGTTTCCCGTTGCTTTCAACATTTTTTAATAAAACATGTTATTCGAACCCAGTACAGGGTCTTTAATATATAAGTTTCGCGTTACTATCTACATTTTTGCATACAACAGGTTATTTGAACCCATTTATCGTATAATTTTTTTAATGCTGGTTGTCACTAGTTAAAAAGTATCGCGAATTTTATATTTTTTCAAAAAGTATTTATTTATTCATGAATATCTATTTTGTCCCCTTCAAAGTAATTCCCCTCGGATATAATACATTTATGCCAACGTTTTTTCCAATCCTCGAAGCACTTAAAAAAATCATTTTTTGTGATCTTGTTCAGCTCCTCCTTCGATGCCGTCTTTATCTCCTCAATCGTGGCGTAGCGTCGTCCTTTCATGGGCCTCTTCAGTTTTGGAAACAGGAAAAAGTCACAGGGGGCCAGGTCTGGGGAATACGGTGGCTGCGGCACCATTACTGTGTTGTTTTTGGCCAAATATTCGCGCACAAGCAACGATGTGTGAGCAGGGGCGTTATCATGGTGCAAAAGCCAGTTTTTGTTCTTCCACAAATCCGGGCGTTTCTGGCGGATTGCTTCGCGCAAATTGCGCATAACTTGCAGGTAATATTCCTTATTGACCGTACTACCCTGTGGCAAGAACTCATGATGCACCACGCCCCTGCAATCGAAGAAAACTGTGAGCAAAACCTTCACGTTCGACCGAACTTGGCGCGCTTTTTTTGGTCTTGGCTCATGCGGCAGCTTCCATTGGGATGATTGAGCTTTGGTTTCCACGTCATAACCATAAACCCATGATTCGTCACCAGTTATGACCCTCTGGAGCACATTTGGGTCGTCACGGACCGAGTCCAACATCTCCTGAGCAATGTTAACGCGATGCTGTTTTTGGTCGAAATTGAGCAATTTTGGCACGAATTTCGCGGCGACCCGACTCATGCCCAAATCATTGGTTAAAATCGAATGGCACGAGCCAATCGATATGTTTAGGTCCTCAGCAACTTCTCTAACGGTGATTCGACGATTGGCTAATACTATTTTCTTCACTTTATCAATGTTTTCGTCTGTTGTTGACGTGCTCGGGCGTCCGGCACGCTCTTCGTCGTTCATATCTTCTCGGCCCTCTGAGAACATTTTGTACCACCGATAAACGTTGCTTTGGTCCAAGGTAGCTTCACCATATGCCACAGTCAACATTCGAAATGCGTCCGCGCACTTTATTTTGTTTTTCACACAAAATTTGATACAGATTCTTTGATCCATTTTTTGGAATAGGCAAAAATCGAAGACGAGCCAAAACACATCCAAGCAAAACAGCTGTCAAAAATTAACTAAACATTCAAAATGGCCGACCTTGTCAGCATAAGTAAGGGACATGAGTACCAACATAACGCTACAAAAAAATCAAAAATCAAATATACGTAGCCAGCGGAAATTCAAAATTCGCGATACTTTTTGAACAGACCTCGTACATTATTTTAGCTATTGATATTCATGACATGTGATAAGTAGCTAGTTTATGTCAATTATTATTGTCACGTGAATTTTTAGTCAGTTTACCCGCGGCTGTTATAAGGTGTAGCGGCGCCCTTTCGTCAGCTTCGCTGGTTCACAAATCTATATCTTCTACTTCTTCTTCTTCCTCAGCCTATTCCCGTACACTCCTGGACAAATGCTTCCTCCATTCGCTTCCATGTCACTCTGTCTTGTACAGACTGCATTTAGATTATTCCGATATGTCTGTTCAGATCATCCTTCCACTGTAGTTGCGGTCGCCCTGCACTTCTCTTTGCCGTCTCCAAGTCAGCAGTCTTCTTCTCCACTTTCTTATCTGAGCTTCTAGCTACGTGACCTGCCACTTGCCATTTTAGAGTCGCCACCCGGTGGATGATGTCAGTGACTTTTGTTTTTTCTCTCACCGTATCGTTTCTGACACTGTCTCTTAGGCTTATTCCTAACATGGCTCTTTCCATGGCTCTTTGGGTCACTCGTAGTTTCTCTAGCTATATAATAAGTGTCTTAGCAATTAGTTAATATTCATACATTTTTTTAAGGGAATTTTTATGTTATTCAAACTTTCCTTTTAAAAGGGCTTCGAATTTTGAAGGGACTTAAGAATTCAGAGTTCTAAAAATACCAGAAGACAGCAAAGTAGATGGAAATATTAAATAAGGTTCAGTGAGGTGGTTTTAGCAGATGGAACGAATATATGAATAAGTAATGCTTTCAGGATCGATATGAACGGAAGGAGAGCGAGGGAAGACCGATAGAGACGCGCCATCTATAATGAATAAAATTATGAAGGTTAGCAATTTTCAAACAGGTAAAATAAATCGATGAACCCTGAAGAAACCAGGGTGAAATTGAAAACAAGCCAACGTCAATTCTAAAATATTTTAAAACGCTCATATATTTTGTTTGTAACTATATAATATGCGTTTTTTATCTTCTTTTTTTCTTCTATTTCTTAGTGTAGGCTTTGTGGCCTCATTCTTAAGAGGAATTGGCCCGATGTCGACTCCCAGCTGTCGATCCTAAAAATTGTGTAACATGATCATAATAACAGCTCATATACCTGACGATTGGATCACAATTCCTGTATTTAAAAAAGGTATCATACGTCAGTTTTCTAGAAGTTTTATTATATTTTATGGGAATGACATGTTTCGCCCTTCTAAGGCATTATCGAACGTGATGAAACTTCAGTTTATATACACAAGTAAATGGAACAAAATATGGTAATTAACGAAAATTGATGTGACTTTATACATTTTTAACAAATAATTATTTGAGTAGGTCCAGAAATATTGGAAAGTGTTTCTTGGAACTCGTTAAGAAATGTTATGACAATGATTACATGGTTAGGACACTGAATGATATTATATAAATCAGAAATAAGATATGAACTACATGTCCTGGTGAATTGTATGTATGAGGTATGCGTGCGAAATGATCTGATGATGAATGTTAATAAGTCCAAGGTAATGATTTTTGAAAAGGAAGAAACCATGACAGTCTGCAACATTAGCGTGAATGGTGAAAATTTGGAGCAAGTAGTTGAGTTCGTGTATTTAGGTAGTATGTTTACAGGAGATGGGCGAGTGGAGATGGATATTGAAAGAAGGGTTGGGGCAGGCAACAAAGTGAATGGTGCACTTAAAGTTGTCATCGCAAACAAAAACCTATCCAAAAAAGCTAGAATGGCAGTGCACAATGGTGTTCTTCTACTGACCCTTACGTATGGAAGCGAAGCATGGAACTGGCAAAAGAAGGATGAAAGTAGAAAAAATGCAGTAGAAATGAGATCTCTTAGACGAATGTGTGGATACTAGAGTGTCGAATAGAGTGTCGAATGAAAATATAAGAAGTGAATGCGGTGCGAATGATGGTGTCATGAACAAAATAATGAAAGGATCATTAAGATGGTTTGGACATATGGAAAGGATGAATGAAGAAAGAATGGTAAAAAAATTATATGTTAATGATGTAAATGGAACCAGAAATAGAGGAAGACCGAGGAAAACGTGGCACGATCAAATAAATCAAATATTGAAAGTCGGCCATGTGAGGAGTCAGAGAAATCGACGCGCGTGCATGACACGATGTATGAATGTTGAGGAAGCGAGAGAGTATATGTCAGGAAAGAAAAGTGTGGCAGTCCATTCTTTCTGCCTATCCTTTCGGGGAGACGGCGTGATGGTTAGTTAGTTTAGTTAGTTAGAAATAAGTTATTTGAGGTAGGACGAAATAAAGTGGGTCCGCATGTGATTGAAGATCTCGAGCCTGGACCCACACATTCTGGGGCATCTGGGGATACCTGGAATAATGTTACTCTGACTACAATATACAATTGTTTCATAAAATCGAAATAGAATGTTGTGGAAAATTAACGATTAACGGGTGAAAAACGAAGAACACAATTTGACATATTTTGAGTAGTTAAAACTTGACAATATTATTTTGTTCAAAAATAAAAGTTGTGCTTTTTAAAATACTTCTCTGATGTAAAAAATAATAGGGTCAAAGCACCAATGAATGACCGTTTAAGGTTCAGTTTGTACTGAAATCCATATTTAAGGCATTAATTTCATTATTTCAGTGTAAAAAGAAAACAATTAAAAACACATTGACTTCTCTTAATTCTCTAACTTTTTTATTGAAATATGAGTATTACTATTAAAATTAATATTTCTCTAAAAAAATAGCACAATCACCAGTAATTGACCACTTCAGGTTATATTGATACAATACATAGATTTTGTTACATTGTCACATTATGAAACACCCTAACATATAAAAATATGTAAATATTCAAAGAATTGCATAAGACATAACATAAAAAAAACACTTACTACACTTTTCCTTATAAAAAACTACTAACAATCTCAAAACAACAACGGAAAGACGCACTTTTACCGTTTGACAAGGCACAGTTCATAACTGATAGTTTTGTTTCTTACCAACAGTTGTCTCTGCCTACCTCTTTTGTCATAGTTTCTTGGGATAAAAGTTTTTTGACTGGACACATAGAGCAATTCTTATTATATTTTGTTTTATTAACCAACGGCCATTTACTGGGGGGCGGTCATATACTGGTGCTTCGACTCTACTTTATAACGAACAAATTCAGTGGGTCCCATCTTTCTCGTAATAACGAAGTTCGACTGTATTTGAAAATAGTTAAGGCTACTACGGAAGAACATTATTCATTTCAAAATAACCGGATATATTTGATATTCCATTGTTTTGGCCGAAACACTATGATACTTCAACATTATTACTGTTCAAATTTATAACACTGTTATAAAATCACAATTTATTTTTATTCACTGAGAGTATCGCGACAACTGTTTCGCCAACCGATGTTGGCATCATCTGTGTGATTGATTACTAGTTTTAGTAACTAGTTTATTGTAACACCTAATGATGCCAACATCGGTTGGCGAAACAGCTGTCGCGACACTCTCAGCGAATAAAAATAAATTGTGATATTTTAACAGTGTTATAAATTTTAACAATAATAATGTTGAAGTATCATAGTCTTCTTCTTCTTCTCCTTATAGACCCTTTGGTCTATTCCTGAAATTAGGCTGGCCTCTCATGGGAGGTTGACCCCCAACTATCTCTCCATCTCTTCGACGGTCTTCCGGGGGGACGGCAGCCGGCAGGAATCTGAGCGTGTGGAATTCTGGTGGGATCCATCCTCTGCAAGCATTCCAGTATATTCTGCGTTGTCTGCCCCATCTCACGACATCCTCCACCTTGCAGATCTCGCGGATAGCCGTGTTCCTCACCCTATCTCGAATAGTCCTTCCTGCTATCATCCTCAGCGTCCTCATCTCTGCCACGAGTACTTTAGTCTTTGTTCTTGTGGTATCCGCTCTGGTCTCAATGGTATAAGTATCATAGTGTTTCGGCTAAAACAATGGAATATCAAATATATTCAGTTATTTTGTTATGAATAATGTTATTCCGTAGTAACCTTAATTGTGATATTATAACAGTATTATAAATTTTAACAGGATATATTAGGTCCTTACATATGAAATTGGCGTTTTGCCGTACTGGCAACATTGATCTCAAATATCTTCTCTGTGGTTAGGAATTCCAAATTCAAATTTATACAGCTATTTACTCAAGTATTTGTGTTTCGAAAATTATAATTCATTTGTTTTTTCCTCAATTGTTTTTTTTCTTTGCGTCACTCAGTTTACAAAATGGAAAACTTGAAATATCGCGTTATTTACGAGTACGAGTTCCACCGTGGCACCAGTGCTGCAGAAACGGCTCGAAGCATTAATGATGTGTATGGCGACGGTGCCGCAAAAGAAAACACAGTGCGTTTTTGGTTCCAACGTTTTCGTTCTGGAAATTTCGACCTGCAGAACAAGCCCCGTGGACGGCCGGAGACCAAAGTTGATAATGAAGAATTGAAGGCTATTGTGGAAGCGGATCCATCGCAAACCACGTCCGAGTTAGCTGCAGGCTGCGATGTTAGTGATAAAACTGTTTTAATCCACTTGAAGCAAATTGGGAAGGTGAAAAAGCTTGAAAGGTGGGTACCTCACGAATTGAGTGAAGCAAATCAACAAACGCGCTTTGACTGCTGCGTTGCATTACTCAACCGACACAATAATGAAGGGATTTTGAATCGAATTGACCTGTGATGAAAAGTAGATCCTGTATGATAATCGGAAGCGCTCATCGCAATGGCTGAACCCTGCCGAACCAGCCAAACCATGCCCCAAGCGAAAATTGACTCCAAAAAAGTTACTTGTGAGCGTTTGGTGGACTAGTGCTGGTGTCGTTCACTACAGCTTTCTTAAATCTGGCCAGACAATTACGGCAGATGTCTTTTGTCAGCAACTGCAAACCATGATGGAAAAGCTAGTTGCTAAACAACCGAGGCTGGTTAATCGCTCTAGGCCACTGCTGCTTCATGATAACGCTAGACCACACGCTACACAACAGACGGCTACCAAATTAGAAGAGCTTCAATTGGAATGTCTAAGACCTCCACCGTACTCTCCGGACCTTGCCCCAACCGATTACTATTTTTTTCGAAATTTGGATAACTTCTTGCAAGGGAAAAAATTCAACTCCGATGGGGCAGTCCAAACCGACTTCCAAGATTTTATTGATTCCCGTCCGAATGGTTTTTTTAGTAAAGGGATCGATGAACTATCTATGAGATCAAAAAAAATCAACTTTATGTTCCTCCCATACAAAACGCCAATTTCATATGTAAGGACCTAATATTTGCCGTTATAATACCAATGTTTTTTTTATTAAGTATTAATGTTAATTTAAAAATTATTCAGAACAAAACTGTTCCTAATTTGAAAACTATAAAACGCAAAGTTTTTCGCATTTCGAATCGGTAGCGATGGAATATAAATTCGGGGTCATTATCTAGTTTAGTTTCGATGTAAATATTAAATTCAAATTATGGTGGTTATCCTGCAAAGGGGTGGAGGCTGGTACAAGCCCACCGCCCCTGAAAACCCAAATTTAGACTGCGCCACTGCGACTCACCATTGAACACGATACTTCACGATACGCCAAACTGCGGACTTAATCGTTTTCTAATTGTCTATGGTCGTTTGTGGGTGGTTATTTAAAATTATTAACCTAAATGGAAACTGTCTACTCAACTTTCTGAACAGGACGTTGACAACGTCCTCAACTTTCGCCATTTCTGTATAATCCCTTATATTCAGCAGTCAGGACAACAGCTTTCTGTTAACTCCTCGCCGTCACCTGATCTTGCCCACGATTATCGAGTAAAGTGTATGTATGCTCTGCATTGCCTCCTTCTCGTCTGCATTACTGACCTTATTAGTCCACGTATACGGAGCATTCTGCAGTTTATCCACATCTCAAATGCCTTCAACCGTTATATCACATTGCGTTCAAGTTTCACAGCCATATAGTAGAACAAACCATATATAACATTTAACCATTCCTTATCGGAGTTTCAGGTTTAGATTATCGTTGCAAAATAATTATCATTTTATTAAAAACAGTACTTCCTCTTCTTCTTTTGATGCCGTGTCAGGTCCCCCCCATGTTGGCGATCATTGCAGCAAAGCCATCTCTGTCCTGCGCCACTTGGAATAGGTTCTGAACTCTTGTAATTCCTTTATACTATTTTATGTTCCGCAGCCAGGACAGCTGCCTTCTACCAACTCCCGAGGTGGTATTTTTCTCCCCTTAGTACATGACCCATATTTCTATTATTTTCAAACTCGACAACAGCTCTCTATTGACTCTGGCTCTCTGTAGTACGTCTACATTACTGACCCTATTGGTACACGGTATACGGAGCATTCTGCGGTATATCCACATCTCAAACGCCTCCAACGGGTTCATTACATTCACTTTATAGTCCAGGGTTCGCAGCCATATAGTAGAACAGACCATTTTTAACATTTATTCATTCTTTGTCGGAGTTTCAGGTTAGGATTATCGTTGCAAAGAAGGTTCTCATTTTATTTAATGCAGCTCGTGCAACTTCAATTCTGCATTTTATTTCAATCAATTTCCGGGTCAAGCCCTTAAGGGATATTGCTGCTAAGGTATTTAAATTGGTCGACCATTTCAACATTTGCACCAATCAATTGCTGAGTGGATGCATAATAATTAAGCCGCCCAAATGTCATCCATTTGATCTTCTTAACATTGATTTTCAAGCCCAGATCCTCTCCTGCTATATCAGTTCTATTTATGAGTTAATGTAATATCCGGGAAAACCGAATAAGGCGATGCCAACCTTATGGACCATGAACTATTATATTTAAATTCAGTAATAACAAAAACAAAAGTACAATTTTTTCAAACGTTATTTATAAATATGTAAGCTATAATAAAATTTTAAAATCATAATATGAATCTTCTTGAATACCTGTAATACCAATATTTAAATTCAGTAAATTTTACATAAATATTTGAAGATTATTTTTGTACAGAATCATGGTTACCACCCCTGATCTGTATGTATATAAATGACTCGGTTTGCAATATTGTCACCAGTCTGTCGATGCCAGCGAGTCAGGCGAAACCGGTCGCTGTTGAAAAAAGACAAAAGTGGAAGTAGTTAAAAACATATTTTAATTTTTAAGGATTAATTTTATCTCGATTGAATAATTTAATATAAATTGTTTTTTGAAAACAGAATATGGTGGTCGAGGCGTTTACAGGACTTATGACCTATCAATAGTTGGGTTAAGCGATCGCTTTATGTAATACAACATTCCCCATTCCGCACTTCTTACGACCACCACGTCTGACAAATTTTTGAAAGATGTATATATGCTGATGTTGAGGAACACTTCACTTTTTTTTGGTCAATCTACGATTAGGTGTAAGCATTAAGCAGAAAATCTTTATTAATGCAATGTGAATCCATTATTCCAGTATTTGTTTACAAGTATTTGTATACATTCAAAATGTTATATTTTTATTTAATTATTATTTAAAATGAACTTCCATCAAGAGATTTCAGTAAAATCATTTGATACAAATGTATAATAATATTTTGTTTTATTTGTTCCAAACTTTGTGTATTATTTTTTCTCTCGTGTGCGTTGTACAAATTTGAAATAGAAACGTCGTATAATATCTAATACATCAAAATATAATACAACGCTGTATCTAGTCCCGAGGACAAAGGCAGAAAAGGAAAAACAGATTATTAGGTTGTTTATTTTGAATCGATGGGTTCTTGATGTGTCCCTTACACGCCAAGGAAATGGCAATAAATGTTTATTGTCGGAGCAGTTCCACGGCGAACGTAAATAAAGCGAGTCACGTTATGCAGTGTTCTTTCAGGGAACGTTAAGGTACTGAAATACACCATTTGGCGCAAAGCTCACCTTGAAATATATTACAGTTATTAACATGTAATGGGGTTGAAAGAAAAACTTCTTATTCATACAAAATAAATCGTAGCATTACGTAAACACGGCAGCGCTACTTTTTTTCACGTAACTGTAAAAAAAAACGAATATACTGTCATATGAAGTCAAACAGAATTCTCTTCTAAACCTGGCGGTGGTTTATGAAACTAAATAGTTGGTTCCTATGCGGTTCGAGGTAGAAACAACTCGGTTCCTTATTTTATAATAATGTGCTATTATACAGGGTTATTAATTATTTAACCTATTCCTTCTAGGATGTTGTAGATGAGGTTATTTACTACGAATTATCTCATGTAAGTCACCAGACAAAAGTGAACCATTTTTGAGATAAAATGAATATAAGTTTTTTTTTTAATTTATCGAGTTCAGGTGTTTTAAAATGAATTTAAAAAATCGCGTTAAAAAGATCTTCTGCTTAATGCTTAAAAATACAATTAGAGATTAACGAAATATATTACAACTTACAAAAATTTGTCAGACATGGTGGTCATAAGAAAAAAGGTGGAATGGGGAATGTTGTATTACATAAAGCGTGCGCTTAACCCAACCAATGACAGGTCATAAGTCCTGTTAACACCTCGATCAACCATATTCTGTTTCCAATTTGCATCTTCGTCTCTATTGAGATACAATTGATTCTTAAAAAAAACTGTTTGTCGTAATCAAACTTTTTTTTTTGTTAATAAGTGAAAAATATGCATTCATTATCAACACAAAAACTAGAAATGTCTGTCTACATTAGGAAATACCATTCGGAAACATACATTTTAATTATTATTATTGACAATTTCCAAAAGAAAGTCGATTAAAAAAAAACACTAAGTATGCTGATGTTTCAGCAGATTATTTTTAAAACATCTACGTATTATTAGCTTTCAAACGCGGTATTTAAACTAAACATCGGTTATAAGATTACAGAGAAATCTACATTATACTAGAAATAAGTAGAAAATTGTCTAATTATTGTATATAAATCATCAAAACATTTAATTAAGTAACTAAATGTTCATTAAAATATCAATAAGTAAAACTGTGAACAAACATAAAGGCACATTATTTTTCATAATTCACTTTTTACCATTTTACTTGTTAAAATAGTCTTAATTTGATTTACCGCACTCAAGTTACGATTCATTATCGCTTGCATATGAAAAATACTAAAATGGTTTAAAATATTCCACTTAACCCTTAACGTACCGTGTTCAAAACAAAACGCTCGCTCCCATGTGGTCAATTCAGTTTACCGCTAACTTTATCTAAATATCAAGCATATGACTCGATGAATCAAAATTTAATTTATGTCATCTTGTAGGGAATTTCATTAGGAATAGATCGATATCTATAACATACATGGATTATTTGAAAAACATATCATTATTAATTTTTTTCTGGAACCATGCGATTTCTGATATGGAATGCGAGACAGCATATGAGCAACTGACACCAAGTATGAACTTGTCCGCCCCGCCGCGCCGTGGCGCTATAATTTTACGTATGATAAAGGCACCTAGGCAAAATGTATAGTACGTTCAAGACAACGAGTACGTATTAATATTTGTCCCTTTTGGTAAAGTGTTAATATTTTCACAGTTCTGATATTATTCAGTTGCGTGCTGCGTTTCCGTCCACAGTCGGTATTATTACGTACCTATGAGAAAAGGCCAAACATATAATTTATTATACGTTCAAAACAGCGAGTAAGTATTTGTCACTTTTGATAAAGTTGTAAATATTAGCAAAACAAATTCTACCTTAACACAAATGAAGGTGAGGGCAGTCTTAAAAAAATTTTTTTTTTGGGATGAAGGAAGTAATTTTTTGCTTTTTTTTATTACGAAATATTGAGAACACTTCAATGGAGGATTACAATTTTTTTTATAATATTAGGGTCCATAGGTTTAAAAAAAATAATAAAAAAAAAAAAATAATAAAAAAAATAATAATAAAAAATAAATAAAAAAAATTGATGATTGCTTCTAAAACCACATATTCATACCCCCAGGTTTTCTCAGCTGCAAATTACAACTTTGAAATAATTAATTCATTTACATACTTAGGCTCAACAGTTACCAGTGATAATAACACCCGAGAAGAAATTGACAGAAGGATAATGACAGCAAACCGATGTTACTACGCTCTCCAAAAACAGTTAAGATCCAAATTACTACGAAGAACCACAAAAACACTATTGTACAAGACCCTGATCAAACCAGTCCTCACATATGCCTCTGAAACCTGGGTGATGACAAAACACACTGAAAGGTCCATTGCAGCATTTGAAAGAAGGGTTCTTAGGACAATATATGGCCCAGTGAGAGACCACAATGGTTGGCGTCGTCGATATAACCGAGAGCTATATGATATCTATAAAGAGCCCGATGTGATCAGATCCATCAAAGTAGGGCGCCTGAGATGGGCTGGTCACATAATCAGAATG
The DNA here is from genome assembly GCA_022606425.2 of Lepidostoma basale. Lineage (NCBI taxonomy): Eukaryota > Metazoa > Arthropoda > Insecta > Trichoptera > Lepidostomatidae > Lepidostoma > Lepidostoma basale. Next base: position 494,315 of record JAHDVF020000747.1, on the reverse strand, counting down.
GACGACGACAACCCTACAAAACGCCTCACGCTCTCAGTACCACAGGGACGTAGAAGACCAGGAAGGCCCAAAATGCGATGGATGGACAGTGTCAACACGGATGCATCGGTGTTGCAAGTGAGAAATTGGAGAATGGGGGCATCAAACAGACAAGAATGGAGGAAGCTCCTGGATTCAGCCAAGGCCCACCCAGGGCTGTCGAGCTTAGGATGATGATGAGGTTTTAAGAAAATCAACTTTAAATTGGCAGTGGAAACTCAATTGACCACATGGCAACGCGATAGTTAAGAAACAGGTCACAAGGTCTACACTCAAAAGAAGAAACATATTATATAAAACAATAAAACACTTTGAATTCAGCTACGGTATGGTTATTATAATTGATGCCAACTAGTTTCGCTTGGACCCAAGCTTCATCAAGGCAGTAAGTTATTATACTGCCCTGATAGAGCTTGGGTCCAAGCTAAACTAGTTGGCATCAATTATAATAACTATAACGTGGTTAAATACAAAGTGTTTTATTATTTTATATCGATAAGTTTAGATAAGGTGTTTATGAGAAAAAACGAGTTGCAAAGACTTGTAATAGTTTCGCCAGTAGCGATTTGTTTATATTAAAGGGTGTTTTTTTTAGAAGTATACAAATTCAAAATAAATAAAAACACATTACAATTATGTTAATGTCTATTATATTGGCTTTATTTAATAGATAATTTTATGCCATTATAATTTAGGGCATATGAGCGCTACGCGGCTAGCTCGAATGAAGCACAATCGTGAAGTCTAATTTTCGACTACTTTATCGAGTAACTGGGTAAAATGGCAAAACGTACTGACTACAAATCAACTGTGAACTGTCAAATTGACAGTCTGTAGAAACAATGTGGCCAGTTTAAAAACCAAACTTCTAAAAAAACACCCTATATTAACACTTTCATGTTTATTGCAACAAGTAGAAATGACATGAATTGATTACTCGTACCAAAACATGTGACATTTCATAACCTGATTGGAGTCGATAGGAGTGTGATTAGGTACCCACCCATCGGTCACCGCGTGTTTGATTGCCTGGTTGGGCGGTGAATTCGCAACTAAAACGGAGTTAATCGACCATACGATGCGAGACTCATTACTTAACACCGCCCTGATCAAGGCAGAACAATAATCAAATGTACGTTTTCCTTCTATAAGGGAAGTATGCATACAGATATCAGAAGCAAAACTACACGTGAATACAATATATTTAATAGTTTTTATTTAACAACAACAAACCATCACGGCGTTTCCCTGTAGGGGTAGGCAAAGAGAATTGACCGCCACACTACTCTATCCTGGCACACCTCTCTCGATTCCTCCACATTCATACAGCGAGTCATACACGCACGTCGATTCTTCCGACTTCTAACATGACCAACCTTTAAAATTTGATTAATTTGGTCATGCCATGTTTTCCTCGGCCTACCTCGACTCCATACTCCATTCACATCATTAACGTATACTTTCTTAACCATTCTTTCTCCATCCATGTGCTCCAAATGTCTGAACCAACGCAGCGATCCTTTCATATTTTTTTTCATAATACCTTCTTCCGCACTACATTCCTTTCTTTTATCAGCATTTGAGATTCTGTCGTATATCGTTCTATCACACATACGTCTTAGGGATCTTATTTCTACCACATTAATTCGGCTCTCATCTTTCTTCTGCCAGTTCCATGCTTTGCTTCCATACATTAGTTTTGGGACCAGAACTCCATTGTGAACGGCCGTTTTCGCTTTCATTGATAAATTCTTGTTTCCATTGATGCTCTTTATTAAAATTTCATTAATTAATTTCATTAATAAATGCTCTTTATTAAAATTTTAAAGCTCCATTCACTTTGTTACCCGCACCAACCTTTCTTTCGATGTCACTATCCGTTCGGCCATCCGCTGTGAACATGCTACCTATACATATATTCACTCACCTGCTCCAAATTCTCTTCGTTCACACCGGGTGCTTGTTTATTTTATTATATTTTTAAAATATTGTATTTTCTGGTTGAATAGTTAAAATGCTGTATACAAGCAGTGTGAGTGGAAATAAAAGCCGCGGAAGACCAAGGAAAGCATGGCATGACCAAATTTATCAAATACTGAAAGGCGGCCACATTCAAAGTCGGAAAAATCGAAGAGCATGTATGTTACGATGTATGAATGTGGAGGTAGCTAGAGAGGTATGTCAGAACAGAACGGTACGGCGGTCCATCCTCTCAGCCTACCCCAATATTTTTCTTTGTACACCATTTTAATATTTAAATTTTGTAAAATGAAAATGTTTGTGTCATAACCGAAACATGTCTATGAAAAGTGTAATTAAGTGTTGTAAAAATATTAAGTGCAGTTATATTTATTTCAAATATGAATCCACAACACAAAGTGAAGGCGAATATAGAAGAAAAACATTTAAATTTTTTACACAACATGAACTTTGTTGAACAAAAATTCGTGTTGAGTACAAAGTTTTAAAACAGTTTTTATAAATCATCACAAAGTTATCTCAAAAATAGAAGAAAAAAAATATTCCTTAATATATAATGTTGTAATTAAACTTCAGTCGGTGTTTCAAATTATTATTAAAGCAAACATAGAGGAGAAAGAAAGAAAAGAGAGAGAAGACATTCTCGAATTCTCTCATTCGATTCTCGTGTGTTGTACATGTATGTGGTAAGTAATTGAAAGGTTGAGAAACCAAACGGGGTGGTTTTGAAGTTAGCTTAATAGATCGATACAGCCCTGACTACCCCGGGACGTCGCATGTGCGCGGCTAGTTTGCATTTTCCGTCGCCGGGAAATTTTACGTTCGCATCGTAAAACGGAAAATTTATTTATAAATTGAGAAACGCTGACATATTGGAGCCGGAGACATCTTCGATTGCTCTACCCCTTTCGTGACCGGGGAGCCAATTTACCCCCATATAATACTTCCCATAAAAAGTTTAACCCCTCGACCCCAGTACTTTCGACCCATCATTGTTTGTGTGAGAACGGACATAAATTTGAGAACGGAATTAATACACTAAGATATATAGGAGGATATGAAGTAAATTAGTTGGTTATTATATTGGTTTAACAAAAATAATGGAGAGAAAATTATAATAATATTAATGAAAAGAATAAAAACGTACGTTTTCTGGAAGATTTCTTTAATACTCATGGGAATGGCATGTTTCGCCTTTTTAACTAACTAACTAACTAACCATCACGCCGTCTCCCCGAAGGGGTAGGCAGAAAGAATGGACTGACACACTTTTCTTTCCTGACATATTTCTTTCGCTTCCTCAACATTCATACATCGTGTCATACACGCGCGTCGATTTCTCTGACTCCTCACATGGCCGATATTCAATATTTGATTTATTTGATCGTGCCACGTTTTCCTCGGTCTTCCTCTATTTCTGGTTCCATTTACATCATTTACATATAATTTTTTTACCATTCTTTCTTCATTCATTCTTTCAATATGTCCAAACCATCTTAATGATCCTTTCATTATTTTGTTCATGACACCATAATTCGCACCGCATTCACTTATTATATTTTCATTCGGCACTCTATCATACACAGAGTATCCACACATTCTTCTAAGATATCTCATTTCAACTGCATTTATTCTACTTCCATCCTTCTTTTGCCAGTTCCATGCTTCGCTTCCATACATAAGGGTCGGTAGATGAACACCATTGTGCACTGCCATTCTAGCTTTTTTTGATAGGTTTTTGTTTGCGATGACAACTTTAAGTGCACCATTCACTTTGTTGCCTGCCCTAACCCTTCTTTCAATATCCCTCTCCACTCGCCCATCTCTTGTAAACATACTACCTAAATACACGAACTCAACTACTTGCTCCAAATTTTCACCATTCACGCTAATGTTGCCTTTTTAAGTCTTTTAAATATAATCAAATCAGTTTATTATCTCAAATTTATATACAGGGTTATTGGTTATTAAATACATTCCTTCTAGGAGGTTGTAAGGGAGGTTATTTTCGATGATTTATGTCATGTAAGGCATTATGCAAAAGTGAACCATTTTTGAGATAAAATGAATTTAATATTTTTAAAATTTATCAAGGTCATGTGTTTTAAAAATTTATAAAAAAATAACTGTTAGTTGTAATCAAATTTAATTTTTTTTTATTAATTAGTGAACACCACAAACTTTTTTTTTAAATAAAAAAGACTAATACCAAGGATTTTAAATCAATGATATCAGAATTTATGTTTACAATCTTCAATGTGAGCAGAAAATAGCTCATTATTATGAAGAAGGAATCCGGTCGTGTCCAGGCTTGAACCCAAGTCCCCTGGATCAGGAGCCAAGCGTTCTATCCCAACCTATTATCAATACAAAAACTAGATATTTTTGTGCACATTAGGAAATACCAAACGGAAATATCAAACATTTAAATTAATTTTATTTACAAATTCTAAAAGAAAGGCGATTAAAAAAATTAATCACTTTTAAATTTTTCGTGCAGATTATTTAAAAAACATTAACATATTTTTAGCTTTCAAACGAGACATTTAAACTAAACATCGGTTTTAAGATTACAGAGATATCAACATTACACTAGAATAAGGTAGAAAATCGTCTAATTACATAAATCATCAAAACATTGAATTAAGTAATTAACTGAAGATTGACGTCTTTCATAAGTCACTAATATGAAAGACGTCAATCGCGTTCAACAGGATAATTGCTCTTTCCACCGGTGTCAGAAGAGGCTGGTTTATTCTGACGACCGATTGGTAAATCAATATTTGCTGTCGCTGTAGGAGATATCTATCAGGGACCAAAATACCAACATCCGCCAGCACGGTCGAGTTCTCGAAATATTCCCTGATTAATCTAAAGAAATGCGTTATGAGATGCCCATCTCTTCAAAACTGCTGAGAGTTGGTCCCAAAAGAAATGTCGTGGGATAGAGCCACGGATAACTACCATATTAATCTAAGACTAACAACGATTAATTATCTAAGACTTAACAGTATTTCGTTATCATCTCGAAGTATATTTTTAGTAATTTAATTAAAACTTAAAAATTTCAGAAACACGTATTTCCCCTTAAATTGGATTAATTTGTAAAAATTATAAAATTTGAATTTTCAAAATTTTATTAATGAACTAATTAACACGATCTAAAATTAGAATTTTTTTTGACACAATTAGCTAATTGTCAGCGGCGATAGGTGGTGGATTTTTTTTTTAAATTCTGTGCAAAAAATAAATACAATAAATCTTATCATGTACATATATTTATATTATATACAAAAAATAAGTTATCAATTCTTTGATTTGGAACACTATTATAATATCACAATTAATTTATGACCGATGTCGGCAAGTGTTACAATCAACACCTGATGATGCCGATTGTTTTATTTACCTAATGAATATTTTTTTATACAAGTTCTATGATTTTTTAATAAAAATTTTGTTCGAATTGAAATTTCTGGATATAGTTATGAAAATAAAATAAAACATTGAAAAAATATTAAATTTATTTTTGCTCCACTTGTTCATCAATTTTGATCGGTTTCGGCAGCTATCTGCCATTTTCTTATCCATAAGGCGACAGAGAGCTGCAGAAACTGGTTGAAACTAAAGAATTTGTGGAATAAAACTTAATGTACTCGTATATTATAAGATAATCAAATGATTTTACTGAAATCTCTTGATGGAATTTCATTTTAAATAATAATTTTATAAAGCGATGTTTTTTTAACTTCTTAGTGGAAGTAGTTAAAAAAACGTCGTTTTTTTATTATTATATTATAAAAGCTTATTTTTTCTCCATATTTCGATATTATTAGAACTGGGAGTCGCTAGAATTAGCCCAAGTCCCTCGATTCAGGACTTACGTGTTCTGTCCCTTAGAACTTTCAGGATTTTTACATACTCAAAAATATACATTTCCCCCAAAATCAATCAATGTTCAGGCATTTCTTCTATATAAGCCATACTTTGTGTTGTTATAATGGCTTATTTCTCTTTTTATTTTTTATATACTTTGTATACACAACACTTATATTTAAAAAATAAAATTACATAGACATATGTATCGGACAAACAGTCCTTCTTCAGTAAAGATTTTAATATAATTTGGCGTTTAATGCTACACTTTCATTCAGAATTTCTATATAAAAATCTTTACTGAAGAAGGACTGTTTGTCCGAAACATGTCTATGTAATTTTTATTTAATATTAATGTTGTATATACAAAGTATATAAAAAAGAAAAATAGAAATAAACCATTATAACAACACAAAGTATGGCATATATAAAATAAATTCTGAATGCAAGTGTAGCATCAAACGCTAAATTATATAAAAATCTTTACTGATGAAGGACTGTTTGTCCGAAATATGTCTTTGTAATTTTATTTTATTAATATAAGTGTTGTATATAATATACAAAACATATAAAAAAGAAAAAGAGAAATAAATGTTCAAGCAACTGTCTTTCAATAAGGACGCTCGCTCCATTTTTAATTGCTCATGCAGAATGTCCATCGTGGAATGCGCTGTGTGCTACGTAGCACCGTCTTGTTGGAACGATATGTTGTCGGTATCCATATCATCCAGTTTAACCCACAAGAGTCTCAAATTTATGCATTAAACGACATATTGTGGACACTGCAAGACTGAATGCCATAAATTGGCGGACAGAGCACTGATTTTGATAATAAATTGTAACAATTTCAACACATTGTTGAAGCGTGTAGCGTTCCATGATAAAATGTCAAGACCAAATAAATTGACCGATATATGCTGTCAAAGTTCAAATGACCCTATTGAAAAACCCTTCAGCAAAGACACGGTAGCTATTTGGCCAAAATTATATTCCATACATAATGTTATTAAATGTCTTTTAAAATTTAAAAAAATTGTGGAAATATCACTTAGACAGGTTGTTTAATTTCATTTTAAAGTTTTAAGCGCTCTTAATGAGAAACCGTTTATATTACATATTGGTATGATAAAGACCGCACCGTACATATTGGTATGATAAAGATTTCACTATTTTGGAAAAGTTTTTCTAATTTTAGAACAGCGCAAATAAACCCCACTAAATCACTGTAATAAAAAGACCCGAAAGTTTTTTCGATATGAATCATTTCTCAATACCGAAAGCGCACCTTTCCGAAGCCCTAGGACTGAAATATCGGATAAAAAACTGTAAGATCGAATGGGGAAAAATTTCACCTCCACTGTAGACGGAAGAGGAAATACTAATCTCTTCTCCGACGGCCTAGCCTTTAATCTCCTCACATCTCCGCGTCACTTTTGACAGATGATTTAGCTGATGGGTGCTTTTTACATCGAAATACTCGGCTTGCTTCGAATCTGTTGTGAAGACTGTCAAATTAACAAAAGCGCCCGACCCTCCAGAGCTTTTCAGCGGGTTGTAAACGAATTAACTCGGAAAGCTTACGGTTTTGCCAAAAGATGAACCAACAATAAAGAGTTGATATATTTATTATATTTGCTTTGAGACTGATTGATACATCTTTTAGCCTGTTTTTACTTGTGAAAAGATTTCGGCATTTTGCAACGTGATGAATGGCAAAAGTGAAACAGGAAGAATTGATGTTTCTGCAAATATTTTAAACGAATATCCTTTTATAAGTTAATATTTTGTTGAAACTTACCAACACCAAATAGTTGGCGCCCGAAGATGGAAGCGAGCTGCCAAAACCTGTTGAAGTCATACAATCAAGTGGAAATAATTTTTTTCTTATTCTTCTTCTTCTGCTTTATTTAGGACTGCGTCCTGTTATTCCTCGGAGTCCAACTGTCTCGCCATCTTTTGGGTGGTCTTCCAAGAGGTCGATTTCCTGTTAGTGCTTTATTTGCGGCTATATTCATCACTCTTTCAGAACATGCTCTTTCCACATGATCTCTCAAGTAGCGTCTTCTCAGTCTTCTCCATCGCACGATATTGCAGATCTTTTTTATTTCAGAATTTCTTACTCTGTCTCGGAATGTCGTTCCCGCAACGGATGGGAGAGTTTTTATTTCTATGGTTCTTAGGAGACTTTTTGTTCTGATGGTGTCAGCTCTCGTTTTTATTCCATATATCATTATAGGATTTTAAAAAATGCATTTTTTAAATGTGTATTTAGTTAAAATCCACTAATGTTTGTGTCTTTGACCGGTTTCGGCAGCTCGTTGCCATCTTCTGTGTTTATTTATTCATTTTTTTTTTACAATAAAATACAATTGAAACGATAAATCAAACAGTTCAAGATTTCTGAATCTCTAATTCGAGGTGTGAACGATGTAGTTTTGACTAATATCTTCGATTTATGTACATACTTACAACCCTAAAGCTTTTCCCTTGTTATACAAAAGTACCGTAAAACATTTATCACATTTACCGCGTTGTCAACGGCGTTTTCCATTAAGTTTACCTAATCACGGACACACCCTTGCGGACTTATTAATCGGGGTTGGTGCAGCGTCTGACGTCATAGTGCAACCCCTCGTATTCCTCCCCCACCCTAGAAACCTCCCACATACCCCCGAGAGCGGTTGGAGAAACGAGGTGAAAATTTATAGCACACAATTATAAAATTTTATATTTAAATTGAAATATCATGCTTGAAATACATAAAATATATATTTTTTGTTTATTAACTTACATTAGATACATTTTTTTCGTTTCGGCGTTTATCCTGATTTCATCCTTCTTTTGCCAACTCCAAGCTTCACTTCCATACATGAGGGTTGGCACTAGAACTCCATTATGTACTACCATATTTGCTTCTGTGGATATATTTATATTTACAGTAATGACTTTGAGTATGAGAGTATCCATGCTCACATCGAGAGAATATGTGGAGTTGCACTGAAAATGTTGGGATTTATTCTCCGAACTGGCAGAGTTTTCAGGAATCCCTATGTTTTGCAAATTTTGTATAACTCATTGGTCCGGAGCCGGCTTGAGTGTGGTTCGGTGATATGGAGTCCCCACGAGGCGTGATACTCGCTCATGTTAGAGAGGGTTCAGAAAAGATTTCTGAGATATCTCTACATGAGAGAGTTTGGTAGCTATCCGTGGCTTTATCCCACTGCATTCCTCTTGGGCATGCTGGGGACCAAAAGTTTGCAGATAAGAAGAGATGGGTGTACACTTACCCATTTCTTCAGACATATCAGGGGATTCTTTGAGAACTCCGTTATTTTGGAGGCTATCCATCTTTATGTTCCAGATGGTAATCGTCGACAGTGTCAGCACAGACTGTTTTATCTCCCAGCATGCAGAACCAACCTGCCTCTGGTGATGCCGGTGGGGAGAGCAATCAAATTGCTGAACATGATCGCTTCGGAGATCGACGTCTTTCATATTCGTGAAAGTACGTTCAGAAGACAAATTCTCTTGACTATGGAGAGTATCTTATATTCCTAATGTCGAACCATCTCTCATGCGTTCCTGGTATTATATATTTTTTATGTTTTACCTATTTTCAATAAATGCCTTAAACTATTATTGTTGTTTGTAATATCTTTTGAGAAAATAAATTGAATTGATTTGATTTGAACATGTCTTGCGATACGCACATATCGAGGTCATCCATTCTTTCCATATGTCCAAACCATCTCAGGGGTCCTTTTTTAATTTTATCCATGATGCAGTCATCTGCCTTACATTTCTTTCTGATTTCATCGTTCGGTATTCTATCATACAACGTTTTCCAGCACATTCTTCTTAGTGATCTCATTTCTACGGCGTTTATCCTGCTTTCATCCTTCTTTTGCCAGCTCTAAGCTTCACTTCATTGTGTACTTAACTCAAAAAACCAAGTTTTGCTCAATCTGACATGAGTCGGCGTTTTAACAAAAACAGTCGAAAAACACGTACGAATGGATAGCGTTAACATTGTGAAAAATAGATGGATAGCGTTAACACAAGCCTCTGTCTAATGTTAACTCAATTATGACCTAAACCATAATCGGTCAGTTTACTATTAAGCGTGCGATATTTCTATTTGCAGTAATGACTTTGAGTATGAGAGTATTAGTATGAAAGTTTGAGAGAAGAATGTCTGGACAAAACAGTGTGGCGGTTCATTCTTTCTGCCTACCCCTGCGGGAGACGGACATGATGTTTAGTTAGTTAGTTAGTTGGGATGGGCGTTTGCACGTGATGCGCGTTGAAATTTAGTAAAATACAGGCCCAAAACAAAACGGAAGCTGTCACGCTGAATGAGGTATATTGAAAGGCGGTAGCAATGGATTAGCCCTTGTAATCAGTATCTTCATATCTGAGCCGACGGGGTTTTAAGCTAACAAAGGAAACATTCACTCGGTACTAACTCTCGCAGGCAGTCGGCTCCCGCCTTTGTTCCCTCATCGGCCCGCCCTCGCCCTAACCCCCCTGCCCCGCCCACCGTGGCATTTATTAATCGTAGATTTTTCATTTTATTGCTGAGATTTCCTGAGTAAAAATTTACGACACGTAGACTTAGAAGGCTTGTATAACTGATACGATAAAATCAAAGACGAAGCGTGAAATTTTACGGAAAAAAAACTCATTACACCATAAACGTAAACACGTTCGAAATTTGATAGTTTTATTTAACTGAAAATTCAACGACGGAGTTCTGGTCCCATCAATAATGTATGGAAGCGAAGCATGGAACTGGTGGAAGGTTAGGTAGATATGTGGTCCCTAATACGTATGTGTGGTAGAACGATATACGACAGGATCTCAAATGCTGACATAAGAAAGGAATGTAGAACGGAAGAAGGTATAAGTATCATTTCGGACATATGGAACGCACGGATGGAGAAAGAATGGTTAAGAAAGTATACGTTAATGATGTTAATGGACTACGGAGTCGAGGCAGACCGAGGAAATAATGGCATGACCAAATTAATCAAATTTTAATGGTTGGTCATGTTAAAAGTCGGAGGAATCGACGTGCGTGTATGAGTCGTTGTATGAATGTGGAGGAAGCTAGAAAGGTTTGTCAGGATAGAGGAGTGTGGCGGTCCTTTTTCTCTGCCTACCCCTGCGGAGAAACGTCGTGATGGTTTTGTTTGTTTGTTTGTAACTGAAAATTCAAAGCAGGTTAAAGGGCTCTAGTTTGTGTATTTAAATAGCATGTTTAGAGTGGATGGCCGAACGGACAGTGACGTCGGAAGGATTGAAACGGGTAACAAAATTAATGGACTTTAAAAGCGATTATTGGAAACGATAATTTATGAAACAATAAATGATAAACTGTTAAATTAAAAATTAATAACGCAATGTGAAAGGCTACCGCCATTAACGTATTACTAGATAACGCCTGGAGATGTCACTCCAATTTATAATAAGCTAATTTGTTTGCAGCTGTAAAACTAGATATATTGAGCCCATTCAGAATTTAATTTAATTAAATTACTATTAATAACGCAATAACTTGAAACTCCGCCAGAGAATGATCAAATGCTATGTTGTGGTCTGTTTTATTGTACGGGTGTGAAACTTGGACCCTGAAAGTTAACTCAATGAACAGACTGGAAGCATTTGAAATGTGGCTCCATCGCCGAATGCTCAGAATTCCCTGGACAGACATGGTTACCAATACGAAAGTCCTGAGGCGAGCTAGAGTTGACAGGGTATTGTTATCAACTATCAAGGTTCGAAAGATCTCATATCTGGGTCATATACTGCGTGGGGAAAAGTACCACCTTCTCCAACTGATATTGGAGGGAAAAATTGAGGGACGCCGAGGGCCCGGAAGGAGACAAATGTCCTGATGTCCTGAAGAAGAAGTAATAACTATTATTTTTTTATTCTGTTCAGTTCGGCAGCTCTACAACCAGAAGCAATTATGTTTGATGGGCATTCAACGCGCTTCTATTCAGTGGGAAAGTGTTCCGTTCGCCTCTGGTACGTGGCAGCGTCCCCATTCGCTTTCCCCCGTAAAAACGTCGCGGTTTTACGGTGGAAAAGTTTTTTTTCTACGCTTTTATTTCTGAACGGGGGCGTTTTGTTTTCGCTTTTACAGTCGAATAAAACCGCCCCTACTGGTACTTATTAAAATTGCGGAAAGTTTTAAGAAACACAGAATGAAAGACTCTTAAAAAAATGTATATCCTCATACGCATAATATTAAACTTACATACATATGGCAATACACACTCTACTTGTTGGTTACCTTCTTTTTATTTTTCATTAAATCAATTTTTCATTAAATTTATTCACTCAAAAGACATTACAAACAGCAGCATGCTTAGGGCATCTTTTGAGTACAGATAAAATATTATAAAAATACAACATAATACCAGGAACGCATTAGAGATGGTTCGACATTAGGAAGACAAGATACTTTTTAAAGTCAAGAGTATTTGTCCCCTGAACGTACCTTCACTAATATGAAAGACGTCGATCTCCGAGGAGACCGCGTTCAGCAGACTAATTGATCTTCCCACCGGTGTCACCAGAAGCAACAGAGGCCGGTAGGTAAAACAATCTGTGCGGTCGATGTCAGAGAAATCTACCAGGGACAAAAATACCAACACCCTCTAGCACGGCCGAGTTCTCGAAATATCCCCTGATTAATTTAAAGAAATGGGTAATGAGATGTTCTTTTTAGATGGTGCACATATTGTCTATTTAATTTATGTTCCACGAATCCACCGTTTTTTAATTTAGCACATAATAAGACATAATGTTTTTTTTCGATGTTGCACATGTTGACATGGACGATCCGGACTTTTGTGTTTATTTAATTTTTGTTACACGTATCCACCGATTTTTAAATGAGCTGTAATTAGGCACTTAACCAGCAAGAACTTAAAAATAATATTGAAGAAATTATTCAAATTTTTATTGGAACAAATGAAAATTTTATTTTTACACCTGTCAAAATTCTTTATAAAAACGATAAAACTAATATAATTTTAACAGCAAAACAGTACAAACGTATTACGTGTCACAATTAACAATTATAAAGTGCGGCAACAGTTAAATTGACCAAAACAATTCACTTATACGCGAAATATTTCAAAATGTACAGGAGCACCACATGAACCAAACCAAATTTTCAAAATCAGAATGATGTTGAACAGTCTAAAAAGAACATTTTGTGTTAAATTATTTTTATTTTGTTATTTTATTTTATATCATTGTATTTTATATTATTTGTTTTAGATTTATTTTGTGGGTGTTGGTCGATCGAAGTGTGCGCGGGAGATGCCTATTGGTGGCGATGAGGTTCGCAACCCATCACACCGCGTCTCCCGCGGAGCGAAAAGAGAAGGATGGAGTGCCGCATCAGTAAAAGTGTGACAGTCCATTCTTTCTGCCTACCCTTTCGGGGAGACGGCGTGATGGTTAGATGGTTAGGGTAATGAGATGCCCATCTCTTCGAAGCTGTGCGAAGAATCGGTTCCGAGAATTCCAAAAGAAATGCCGTGGGATAGAGCAACAGATAACTGCCACACTTTCTCATGTAGAACCTCAGAAATATTTTTCTGAACCCTCTCCAACATAACATAATGGAATATCTCGCCTCGTGAGGACTCCATGTCACAGAACCACTTTCGAGTCTGCTCCGAACCAATTTAAGGTTTTACGATGCTACAATTTTTAAATACGAGTATTAAAACATAACCTGCATCTGCATAACCATTTGAGTAAATTTTATTTATACCCGTGGTTTATTTTCCAAGATATCTGCTATTTAAAATTGACATTGCCGTTTTCGTTACAAATTTTCTGACATTGCCATGTTTGTAATCAACACCTTTTCATACGAACTATATTTGTAGGGGACACCATCTTGAAAAATGCCATTTCTCGCTTTCTGATTCGTTCATTTAGTAACTGCCGCTTTTGTTCTGAAATTTTGTTGACACTACCGGGTTTGTTTCAAATCTGATTTTGAAAAGTCGAAAATGTATGTTTTAATGGCTGATTAGTTTCAAACCAAATGTACACTCAGATTGTAATAATTTTTCTCTTTCGAACTGAATATTTAACTCATTTTCGTATTTTACTTGACATTGCCGTCATTGTTTCTATACGCCTCATATTTAAAAAAAAGTTTTTTGAATTATAACCAACTAACTAACCATCACGCCGTCTCCCCGAAGGGGTAGGCAGAAAGAATGGACTGCCACACTTTTCGCATCTGACATATTTCTCTCGGTTCCTCAACATTCATATATCGTATCATGCACGCGCGTCGATTTCTCTGACTCCTCACATGGCCGACATTCAATATTTGATTTATTTTATCGCGCCACGTTTTCCTCGGTCTTCCTCTATTTCTGATTCCATTTGCATCGTTAACATATCATTTTTTTTACCATTCTTTCTTCATTCATTCTTTCCATATGTCCAAACCATCTTAATGATCTTTTCTTTAATTTGTTCATAACACCATCATTCGCACCGCATTCACTGCTTATATTTTCATTCGACACTCTATCATACACAGAGTATCCTCCCATTCGTCTTAAAGATCTCATTTCTACTGCATTTATTCTACTTTTATCATTATTTTTCCACTTCCATGCTTCGCTTCCATACATAAGGGTAATTATTTTAAATATTATATATTTTTATATAACGGACTTTCGGTTTTAACGGACACCCCCGAACTAGTCCGTTATATCGAGGTTTTACTGTATATAAACAGGTGTTAACATCTTCCATACATTTACATGGTCATATTATAGTGGAGTATTGCATAATGTTAGCTAATCTAGGTATAATACGCATATATGGTGGATACCCAACTAAATAATATACCCTTAATGGGCCGAGCAAGTCTCCCTCTAAAGGGATTATCTCAACAAAGCCTCTAGTTCACGTGACGTGACATTTCATACAGGTCTGGTTTCATCTTATAACCCAAGTTTATTTTTACCGTTCAGACGCGTCACTGACAAAACAGCACGTAACACGAAACTTACATATAAATGGGTATCTTGGTTCTCAAGGAACTTTTAATGATAAAAGTTATTTATAATATTTCAACATACAAACGAGGTTATTTTTACCCTTATATAAAGGATATTAGGGTGGACCGGTAACTCAAATACATTTTTTTATAAATAACTGTATTATGTAATTCATATGAACGAAAACGTCTGCTTTCTAGAAGTTTTATTATATTTTATGGAATGACGAGTTTCGATATTAGGGTGGACTAGTAACTAAAATCCAATATTTTTACAAAAAGTACATTATGTAATGGGAATGACAAGTTTCGCCTAGTTAAGTAATCATCAAATTATTATATCTTGGCCATTTGATAATGCCTTAGAAAGACGAAACAGGTAATTCCTATAAAATATAATTAAACTTCCAGAAAACGGACGTTTAAATTCGTATTACGACCCTTATGTAGGGAAGCGAAGCATGGAACTGGCAAAGGAAGGATGAAAGTAGAATAAATGCAGTAGAAATGAAATCTCTTAGACGAATGTGTGGATATTCTGTGTATAATAGAGTGTCGAATGAAAATATAAGAAGTGAATGTGGTGCGAATGATGGTGTCATGAACAAAATAATGAAAGGATCATTGAGATGGTTTGGATATATGGAAAGAATGAATGAAGAAAGAATGGTAAAAAAATATATATGGTAATGATGTTAATGGTACCAGAAATAGAGGAAGACCGAGTAAAACGTGGCACGATCAAATAAATCAAATATTGAATGTCGGCCATGTGAGGAGTCAGAGAAATCGACGCGCGTGCATGACACGATGTATGAATGTTGAGGAAGCGAGAGAAATATGTCAGGAAAGAAACGTGTGGCAGTCCATTCTTTCTGCCTACCCCTTCGGGGAGACGGCGTGATGGGTAGTTAGTTAGTTTTTTTTTTTAATTCGTATTCACTACTTAAGGGGGTATTCTGGTCTAGAGCCATGAATTTTAGGTACTTTTTGAAGTGCCATAAAAAAAGGCAAACAATATTTTTAGCACGAATTTTTTAACAGATATTTATTCATATGTCAAGACTACATAAAATATAATTAAAATTAAAAATTAAAAACTCAAAAAGTTATCAGCCGATGAAGTCAGGGGTCTCAAAAAAATGGCGTGCGACTGTAACCACGATTCCAACCCTCAAAGCGATCTGAAAAAATAAATTAAAATTGATTATTAATCTAAATTAATACCGCTATCGTTTGAACTAAAAGAGTTGAAAAAATTTTTTTTTTCACAAAACTGCAGGTAACTAAAAAAATATATACTTTTTGTAGTCCTTTCTTTGAGTTTTCCGAATTTTTGAAAAAATAGTAAAAATTTAATTTGGGACTGAAGCTAGTACCTACGATAGGTAAGTGTATAGAAAATATCCACGCCAAATTTCAAGTAAATCGGTTGAGTAGAACTTTAGAAATCGTGGCTACCGTTTTAAAAAATACGTTTCGAGAAAAAGGCGTTTAAAGTTCCGCGTAAAGTTTTGCGGAGTCTAAGTCAAAGAGTGATATTTCATACTTACATTTATTCAATCCGCCATTCCTGCTGCATACATGGGACCTTCCTCGACTTCGAAAAAAACATTTTCCGCGTTTCTCTCTTCATTTTTAATACATCATCATTCAGAGAAGGATGTTCGATTTTCGATCACAGGTAGACGGATAGTCCCTAATGTCTTTTGTCCAATGGTTCCGGCCAAGCCGGTTTGGATGCCGGGTCACTTAAACAGCTACATGTATCTCCAAAAAAATTTTGAATTTTGAAAAATCCTCTTAAATACACATTCTTAAAGAATGAAAGGATCATTAAGATGGTTTGGATATATTGAAAGAATGAATGAAGAAAGAATGGTAAAAAATTATATGTTAATGATGTAAATGGAACCAGAAATAGAGGAAACCGAGGAAAACGTGGCACGATCAAATAAATCAAATATTGAATGTCGGCCATGTGAGGAGTCAGAGAAATCGACGCGCGTGCATGACACGATGTATGAATGTTGAGGGAGACGGCGTGATGGTTAGTTAGTTAGTTAGTTAGTTAAAGGATTAAGCTTTGAAAATATGAAGAAAAAAATAAAACGATTTTTACAAATTCCTAGACCAGAATACCCTCTTAATAGGGTGTTTTACAACGTTGTTCAATAAACAATAAGTAAAGTGTTGTGCTATTATTTATTTATTCAAAATTTATCATCATAATATCAACCATCAATGTTCCAATATTGAACATATGCTTCCCTTCCGCGTTTCCATGACTCTTCCTTTGCCACTCTGTACGATTGATCTCCTGTTATTCTAATATATCCGTGGAAAGCGAAGAGAAACTTCCACATTCAAAAATGTCCAAGTGATATCCCATATAATGACCACCGTGAGAGCCGGTCGCCTAGCATGGATTGGACACGTATACGGAACCAAAGAGACCAAAGCAATCCAGACCCTGTAGCGTCTAGACCGACTGGAGTAAGACTTCTAGGAAGGCCTAGACAGCGCCTAATGGATAATGTTCTGGCTGATCTGGCTAGGTTGGGCGAATCGAACTGCTGGGAATAAAAGGCGCAGGATCGAGGAGCTTGGATGAAAATCATCAAGGAGGCTGAAACTTTTCAAGAGTTGTACAGCCATAGCAAGTAGTAAAGATGTTTAGATGTTAAACCAATCCCTGATTCTTCTTCTCTCTGTGTCTTGTCAGGTCTCCCTAACGTTGACTATCCCCAAGTGATGACCTGGGGAAAAATATCCAGAGTGGTATCCCTTTGCCTTCTCTGGAGGATTTTCGGTCGGGGTTACTTTCCCTTAGCTGGGTGTATCCAGTTTTATGGCGCTAGAAACTCGCCATTCGTCATTTCTCTATCTACTATGGCACTAAGTAATATGTGCCACATTGCCCGGGGTTCGCGGGGTCTTTAAAAACCTTTCGTGGACGCTAGAGAGTTGGACTTGATAGTAGTGTTGCTGTTGTAAATGCAACATGGCGCCTTGCGACATTTTGTAGAGGCATGCTTTCCAGCAAAATATACCCCATCGTAGCCCTTTTGAAATCCCTGATTGAAAAACTGAAATTAAAAAAATATTTATCATATATTTTTGTTTTATACAACATTTTGAATGTATACAAATACTTGTAGACGAATACTAAATTTTATTTACCCATTGCGGGTTATCAATTCAAGGATTAATTTTATATCAATAGAGACGAAGATGCAAACCAGAAACTGAATATGGTTATCGAGGTGTTTACAGGACTTATGACCTGTCATTGGTTGGGTTAAGCGCACGCTTTATGTAATAACAACATTCCCCATTCCACCTTTCTTATGACCACCATGTCTGACAAATTTTTGGAAGTTGTATATAAGTTAATATCCAACACCACAATTCATATGTCAGTTTCAATTTACAGACCAGCGCCATCTATGAAGATTAGATTTAAGCATTAAGCAGAAGATCTTTATAACGCAATGTGAAAGGCTACCGCCATGAACGCACTGCTAGATAACGCCTAACTTCCAAAAATTTGTCAGACATGGTGGTCATAAGAAAAAATGTGGAATGGGAAATGTTGTATTACATAAAGCGATCGTTTAACCCAACCAATGACAGGTCATAAGTCCTGTAAACACCTCGATCACCATATTCAGTTTCCGGTTTGCATCTTCGTCTCTATTGAGATAAAATAATCCATACATTTTTGTATTTTTTATTCTACGGAACCGTAAAATAATCTCCCTTACAGATTCTTTACCCTACCTAGCCTAACCTTACCGTCCTTTTATAAACCAATAAATAAGTTTAAAATTCGCTTCCGAAGAAACACAATTCAATCACATCTCAGGAGATCGAAAATATAGGAAATAATTCGGCGACATTGTCGGTAATAAAGCCAGCCGGGGCGGGTACAGCCAGAGGCACATTTTTGTGTCAATTATGCCCTCTATGCGTTCCTTCATTGTGAATTCCTTTGACTCCGTCGTGAATAAGTAATCTAAAAGCCATTTTGTCTCCCCCAGGGGGGCGCCCTCCGCACCGCTGCCACCCCTGCACACTGGCGTAACGTGAATCAACAAGGGTGGTTCGAGAATATTTCAAAAACAAATATATAAGACGCAGCGGCGCCCTTTCTTCAGTCTAGTTGCACTATCTAGACCTGTTCCTTGTCCATCCGGGACTTACGTTAATTTAATTTAGCCTTTTCTTTGTCATCAATCAAAAGGATGAGAGACCACATTTAATCTATTCTTTTAACCTTATATATCTCCCGCGCGGCCTCACATCTCTTTATTATCAAATAAACTCAGAAGTAAATATCATATAAAACACACCTTAAATTAGTTAAAAAACACATTAAAATTATATAAAACACACATTAATACACAATACACAATAGGACAAATATATAACAGTCTAAATTTTAAAACAGGAAGAAGATAGTGTGTGAGGGAGGCGGGAAAATGTTAAGTAAGAATGAATAAATCGGGATGGGATGGATGGAGGACAGGTTTTAGAAAGAGCAGAAATGAATTTAAAAAAAAACGGTATACGAGTACATCAAAAACAAATAGCCATATTTCTCTCTCTCTCTCTCTTCTCAGCCGTATTCTTCATGATTGAGGGTCGTGTGCATCCAATAAACTACTGACCATGGCACGCCATGTGCTCCTGTCACCGTCAGTCTCCAGGCTGCAGCTAATGAGAGTCCAGTCAGATCCCTGATTTGATCGGACCAGCGGCTTGGTGGTCGTCCTTGTGGCCACCTTGCCATTCACTTTGCCCATGATGATAAGCTTTTCAAGGTTGTCCTGATCTCCCCGGGCTATGCGCCATATTTAATTTGGCATAAACAGCTATATAATTTACTATATTTATTTGTAACAAACACAATATCTTTTGCAAAATAGAAAATCGTATAATAATAAATAAAAAATTAAATCTAATATTTAAATTCGACCGCGTGAGGAGTCGGAGAAATCGACGTGCGTGCATGCACGAGGACACGATGTATAAATGTTGAGGAATCGAGGGAAGCATGTCAAGAAAGAACAGTGTGGCGGTCATTTTTTCTGCGTACCCCTAAGGGGAGACGGCGTGATGATTAGTTAGTTAATTGAAAAAATATTTTGTATATTTATATACCTATTTCAAGAAAAATCTGTTTGTAGCAAATTTACTTGTGATTTCAATTAATTGAAATAGTGTTTAATTAATGACAGTGTTTTATGAGTAATAACTACGCGGCGGGTGCTTTATTGCAAACTCGAAACTTTATGACACGACTATAGAGCCACAAACGTATGTTGGCGGTGGCGCAAATGTGAACTAAACGAATGAGTGATGAATCTGTATATGATAGAGTGTCAAATGCAAGCATAAGAAGTGAATGCGG
The DNA here is from genome assembly GCA_022606425.2 of Lepidostoma basale. Lineage (NCBI taxonomy): Eukaryota > Metazoa > Arthropoda > Insecta > Trichoptera > Lepidostomatidae > Lepidostoma > Lepidostoma basale. The sequence goes on along the minus strand of JAHDVF020000747.1, from coordinate 473,955 downwards.
TGCGAATGAAAGTGTTATGAACAAACTCACTCACTCATTCATTTATTCTACTTTTATCCTTATTTTGCCATTTTCATGCTTCACTTCCATACATAAAGGTGGGCACAAGAACACCATTATGCACTGCCATCTAAGCTTTTTTGGATAGGCTTTTGTTTGCGAAGACAACTTTAAGTGCACCATTCATTGTATTGCCTGCGCCAACCCTTATTTCAATATCCTTCTTCACTCTCTCATCCTTTGTAAACATACTTCCTAAATAAACAAATTCATCCCCTTGTTCCAGATTTTCACCGTTGCAAACTACAAGCATGAGTCTAATTGGTGTGAAGGGTAAAGTTATTATATTGATGCTCATGACATGTGATAGTTGGCTAATTTATTGCCATTTTATTGTTACGTGAATTCTATATTGTCATCTCCGGGATTTGAACCCGGGATCTACGGTGTGGCAGTCATAACTGTTGCGACTCGAACGTTAATTAACGTATTTTAGTATCGTTTTGTAATCTCAACCTTCTTCCCCTAGTGGTCCCTGAAGTTTGCTTGCGGTTTTACGGCGTTCTTATTACCGTGCCGAGGGAAGAATTTCCCGAAAATTACCTTTGAATGAATCAAAGCTTATTTGAACAGCCGACTAATAAGACGGGGTTATTTTTTTACGCCGAAGCACATTATAATAATTTTGAATTTACATTTCTTCCGCGGGGACCGCCCGTTTCTGGTTTCGGGAGATTTCCTGCTGAGCGATTGGCAAACAGCTCTCTTGGCGAATAGGCGATGGAAACCTTTTAAAAACATATTAATTCATGATTTAATTGTATTTCAATAGAGACTGGAAACTGAATATGGTTGATCAAGGTGTTTACAGGACTTATGACCTGTCATTGGTTGGGTTAAGCGCACGCTTTATGTAATTACAACATTCCCCATTCCACATTTCTTTATGACCATGTATGACAAATTTTTTGAAAGTTGTATATATGTTAAAGTCCTATGCCAGATTTCACATGTCAGTTTCAATGTGCCATCTATGAAGATTTTAATTACATATGTCAATATTTTTAAGATTACTCTATATATAATCTACATACTTACGCCATCTTTGGAGATTTATGTTTATTAAGCATTAAGCATTACATATTTTAAACTCAATGTGAAAAGCTACCCCGCCATTAGCGCATTGCTAGAAGCCACCTGGAGATGTCACACTCCTATCTATATGCCAAACATTAGACCAGATAAGATTACAATATTTTTTGTGAATGTATACTTATACTTGTATACGAATACTGGATTTCACCCACCGTGGGTTATCATATATTACTCGTAACATATTTATCATATATTAACATATTTATTTACTGAATCTTTAACTCGTATCGGTTTTATTTATTTTATTTGTGCCGATTATGTCATTATAACTTGATTTTTTAATTACATTTTACAAATTATCTTAATAGATGGCGCTAGTGTACAACAATATGAAGTTATTAAGAAATAGTAGCATATGTAAAAGTTCTAAAAATGTGTCAAATGTGGTGTCGTAAGAAGGGCGCAATGGGGAATGTTGTTAACATAAAGTGATCACTTAAAGTACCCAACCAATGACAGGTCATAAGTCCTGTAAACGCCTCGACTACCATATTCTGTTTCCAAATAATTTACATCTTCGTCTCTATTGAGATACAATTAATCAATTACATTTTCTTTATGCTTCTCATAACCCATTTCATTAAATTATTGACGCCTGTTTTCTGTAACAAACAAACAAACAAAACCATCACGCCGTTTCCCCGCAGGGGTAGGCAGAGAGAATGGACCGCCACACTACTCTATCCTGCCAAACCTCTCTAGATTCCTTCACATTCATAAAACGAGTCATACACGCACGTCGATTCCTCCGACTTCTAACATGACCAACCTTTAAAATTTGATTAGTTTTCCTCGGTCTGCCTCGACTCCGTACTCCATTTACATCATTAACGTATACTTTCTTAACCATTCTTTCTCCATTGATGCGTTCCATATGTCCGAACCTGTTTTTTGGAAGTTTTATTATATTTTAAGGGAATGACACGACTCCATTATCAAATGTCATTCCTAAGAAATATAATTATTTAACATTTGTGTTTAATTATTCGTCCCATCATGACACATGGAATAGAAGTCAGAAGGACTAAGAACCTTCTTTGAGTAGTAGAATGCTAAGAAATCGGATCAGAAATGAAACGATGATGTCTGTCGGTGGTGTTGGGGACATAGTAAGATGGGGAGGAAGCAGAAGGCTCTTTTAGAGAGACCACGTGGACCGCATGGAGGATACAATAATTGCAAAAATTGTTAAAGTTGTTGTTAACCCAAACAGCAAGAGATTACCAGGAAGGCTGCCAAAAAGATGAAGAGATGGCTGGGCATCATCATCCCAGGACATCCCACATCATAAACAGGTCATACGACCTAAACTAAGAGAAATAAGAAGGAGAAGAAGTTTAATTATTATTATTTTGTGTTGAATCGCTCTTTACATCATTACAGCGCGAGCAAAATCGATGCAAAGTTCACAAAGTTCAAAACCACTCGGAATTAGACAAAAAGGAGTGGAATATATATTTTTCCATTCCGCTTATTATTCAATAAATGCAATTAATTCCGTCCCTGTTAAACAAATTCAAATTTTCAATTGGAACATCCCATTAAAGTCATCGGCAATGCAAATAATTTATAGGATCCGATTCTTGTTAATAATTTATTGGCGCTGATAAATCCGAGCGTAATAAAATGTTCGCCACCCCTTTCGGGAGGTACTTAAACATTCTCATTCGCCTTAACAAAGGCCCGGAGTCCTGTCAAGGACGATTGTACGACCTTCGGCCCGGGGCCACATGCCCTCCCCTTATTGTTGGGGCTTTAGATTATCCTTCAGGCGACTTGGACAAGTTTTCACTCTGAAAGGACTAACTATTTACCTATCATAAAACTGTCATGAAGTGAGTTGCAGAACCCTCCTTCGGCTTTCTGGGGAGATATCTGTTTTTCTTCAAATATATAGTTATCCTTATAGATATAAAATAATAAAACACTTTGTATTTAACCACAGTATGGTTAAATAGTCCATTGTTTTGGCCGACACTATGATACTTCAACATCATTACTGTTAAAATTTAAAAACACTGTTATAATATCACAATATATTTTTATTCACTAAGAGTGTCGCGACAACTGTTTCGCCAAGCAATGTTGGCATCATCACGATGTTGCTGTCGCACTCTTAGTGAATAAAAATAAATTGTGATATTAGAACAGTGTTTTTAAATTTAAACAGTATAATAATAATAATAATTAGGCTAATTTGTATAGCGCCGTTTTCGTGAAAAGCTCACCTCAAGGGCGTTTTGACAATGTTTTTAGCCATGAGAGCTGCATGTGACACCAGCAATCAGATAACCGTTGTTATCATTTTATGCGATATTTTTAAAAGGTGGGTTTTTAGGTGAGATTTAAAATCTGTCGGATTGTCGATGCATCTGAGCAAAGCGTATTCCAGGCGGACGGACCTGCCACTGCGAAAGCCCGATCTCCGAAATTTTTCCGGGGGTTGCGCTTTGGCTCAACTAATCTGCCTATTGCCGAGGAGTTTGCTGATCGAAGCGTAGATTGCCGCAAGTTATCAGCAACACAAAGTTCAGATATATAGGCTCGTGCCATTCCGTGAAGCGCTTTAACAGTATGGTTATTATAATTGATGCCAAGTTGTTTCGCTTGGAAATAAGCTTCATAAGGGCAATAAAATAACTTATTATATTGCCCTGGTAAAGCCTTGGTCCAAGCGAAACCCCTCCTCCTGGACGTAGGCCACCTCTCGCATTTTCCACTCCCTTCTATCCTGAGCGATCCGCATCCAGGCACTTCCCGTACTCTTCCGGATATCGTCGCGCCAACGCGACTGTCGACGCCCAACTCCTCGCTTTGCCGTTCTCGGGCACCAGCACAGCAGTCACCTTGTTTACTTGGGTCTTGTTCCATCTGAGACTTTTGTCCTGGCTCGTATGTTCCCATTTCTCACTCTTTCCCGCAAGCTGATACCCAACATGACCCTTTCCATTGCTCTCTGTGTGACTGTCGGCTTGTTGGCACTTTTTTGCGGCATTATGACTGTCTCATTACCATAAGTGAACACTGTCAGAACACAGGCGTTGAATACTCTATTTTTTAAGATGGTGGGTATTTTTGGATTCTTCAAAAAGTGGCCATAATTTTGAACGCTTCCTAGCTAAGTCCGACTCTTCTATTGAGGTCTGCTTTATAATTATCTCGCCCCAACTGTATTCTGATAATACAGTAAAGCCTCGATTTAATGGATTAATTGGGGGAGGGGGTGTGTCCGTTAAAGCCGAAAATCCGTTATATAGAAATAGGTTTAATATAAATCTAAAAGCTTTTTTTTTTAAACATGTTCACTGCATTTAGATATGAATAAATAATACAAAACACGAACAAAATTCTATTTATTGTCTTCGGACACTCGTTGTGAAGTGATGTTGCTATTTGATATCGACGCGCTTGCTTTCGTTAATCCTGCTTTGAAAAATTAATCAAGTTTTGTTTGCACTTTTGAAGTTTGTTGATTTTTTTTTGTTTTTTGAATGTATACAACAAAATGTTGTATAAAAACTGGTCAAAATTAAAAAACATATAAAAATTCGAGAGTTTTCTCAATGTAATGCTTACCTCTAGTCTCAATAAATGGCGCTATTGTCGATTGAACTAAAATATGTGAAATATTTCTCAACATGGTAGCATACTCGTATATACAATTTTCAAATAATTGTCAGACGTAGTCGTTTTTCATCGCTATCTTTACTTCCATCCTCGGCATTATGTCTCAAATTCTAGTGCTAGATATATTATGTGATTATCATGGTCGCTAAAAATTGTTTACATGCGGCGACATTTGAATTTAAGCACATTTAACATTAACATTACGTATTTTTTTATATTTTACATTTGACCGGATTTTTTGACCGTTGTGTCCGAAGTTCATTAAATAGAGGTCCGTTATATCGAGGCTTTACTATACTCTTCTTCTTCTTATTGGTGTAGGCCTTGTGGCCTGTTTCTTAAGAGGAATCGGCTTCCTGCGAGGTCGACTCCCAGCTGTTGATGCATCTCTTTGGTGATGTGCCCGGGGGCGTCTACCTTGGGGTTGGCCGTGGAACGCACTGAAGGGTAGTCTGGATGGTTCCATTAATTATACTTATTTTGTTAAAATAAAAAAATGATGAAGGGTAAAGATTTTATCGCTCCCAATAAATGTAAACATGTTGTCCAAGTTAATAAGTAAAATATCGTAAATGAGTGTTTTATCAAAATAATAAAAGAGCCTAGGTTTCACGAGCAATCTGTAAACCCGGCCACGTACTACGGGAGCTAAATCACACCTTTCGGCTGTGCGCTCCAATATGATTTGAGATATTACCGTAGTCCCGTAGCGGTTGAGCTCGTAGCAGCGTATTCTCGTAGCCCGGGATACGCTGTAGGCGGGCGTTAGGCACGTAGCGCAGGTTAGCAGCGAACACGCGGACCTCCATAATTCATAACGTAACGAAAGCTTTGTAAGAAAAGTTTCTAGAAAACGGTAGAGCCGTACCGGGTAACTTTGGACAAGCTTATTTTTTTAATTTAAATAGTTTATTCAATTTCTTATTATTACGTTGTGTTGCGGATTCATAAATATTCAATATTAATTTTTTTGTAACACAAAGAAATTAATATTGAATGCAGAAGAAGAATGATAGCATAACAAATGCGGTAGAGATGAGGTCCCTAAGTCGTATGTCTGGTAGAACGATATACGACAGAATCTCAAATGCAGATATAAGAAAGGAATGTAGAGCGAAAAAAAGGTATTATGAACAAAATTATGAAAGGATGGCTGCGTTGGTTCGGATATGGTTAAGAAGAGAAAAAATGGTTAAGAAAGTATACGTTGATGATGTAAATGGAGTACAGAGTCGAGGCAGACCTAGGAAAACATGGCATGACTAAATTTTAAAGGTTAGTAATGTTAGAAGTCGGAAGAATCAATGTGCGTGTATGACTCGCTGTATGAATGTGGAGGAAACTAGAGAGGTGTGTCGGGATAGAGTAGTATGGCGGTCCATCCTCTCTGCTTACCCCTACGGGGAAACGGCGTGATGGTTTGTTGTTGTTGTTGTAACACAATTTTGTGAGGAGTCAAAGATATCGACGTCTATGAAAGTGAAGCATAAATAAATGCAGTAGAAATGAGATCTATTAGACGAATGTGTGGAAAATCTGTGTACGAGTCTCGAAAGTATAATAAGTGAAAGCTGTGCGAATGTAATTGTTATGAACAAAATAATAAAAGAATCATTTAGACATATGGATAAATAATGGTGTAGACAGTATAATATATGTTAACGATGTAAACGGAACTAAAAATAGAAGAGTACCGTAAAAAACAGGATCAAATAAATCAAATATTGAATGTTGGTCACGTATTAATCGGGGTAATCGACGTGCAGGGATGACACGATGTACGAATGTTGAGAAAAGTTTATAAAGAAAGAAAAGTGTGACAGTCCATTATTTCTGTCTATCCCTTCCGAAGATGGCGTGATGGTTAGTTAGTTTTTGCTAACACAACACTCATGAAAATTTTGTTTAAATATTTATTTTGTACGAGTTTATATAATACAATGCTTTCAATGGCTGTCAAATACAAACAAAATGGCGCAGCCTTCTTAAAATTGTATAGTAGTCTATTCATAGATGGCAGTTGACGGGAGCAGTGTTGCATTTAAAGTTACTGTGTAGTACAAACCACTCTCGTTTGTGTTTTATATAATTTTAATGTGTTTTTATTTGTTTATTTTTTTTTTTACTAATTTAAGGTGTGCTTTATATAATATTTACTTCTGATTTTATTTCATAATAAAGAGATGTGAGGCCGCGCGGGAGATATATAAGGTTAAAAGAATAGATTAAATGTGGTCTGTCATCCTTTTGATTGATGACAAGAAAAGGCTAAATTAAATTAACGTAAGTCCCGGATGGACAAGGAACAGGCCTAGATAGTGCAGCGAGACTGACGAAAGGGCGTTGCGTCCTATAACAGTCTCGGGTGGTGGTGGGAACCTTATATATAAAACCACTCTCGTATTTTCACTACACTGATGAAGGGTTTCTGCAACCCGTAACATGTTTGTTTTAATTTGTAAGTTAATTTTTGTTTTAAATAAATTGTTGTGTTACTTCTTCTTCTTCTTCTGATTCTAGATCTTGCGATCGGTTTATGCATGATATCAACTTTCTTCCTGTGATGAAGACGACCAGCCTTCTCTACATCTATTTGGTGGTCGTCCTGGTGGTCGACATCCCTCTGGGGTCTCGTGCACCACGATATTAGGAATTCTTGCTGGATCCATTCTCTCGATGTGGTCCCTTCTTTGCCTACTCCATCTCACTATGTCTTGTGTTGTATGTTGTGTTACAAAGTAAATAAATACTGTTCAGTATATTTAATGATTGACTGTCATGTTGATTCTAGTGTTTTTTTTTTTAATATTTCAATCTTAGGGATTGTTTACAGCAAAATGTATTTATGGTACATCTTTTTGGCAGGTTCTTGGGATGGCGCTTAATGGCACTTGATGGCAAGGTTTGACTGACTTTGGATCGTTTCCAGGAGCGCCGGGTGTTATTATTATTGTAACACCACGCGTGGAGGCATCACACCTTCCTTGGCCCCCGATTGATGCAAATTATAAATTGATGCATAATTGATGTACATACAAGTATTGATAATGAGAATAAACTAGAACGAAATCGCGTGTCTTGCGTTATGACATTATTATACCAAATGTACTGACTAACTTACTAACTAACCATCACGCTGTTTCCCCGGGGGGGTAGGCAGAGAGGGTGGATCGCCACATTGTTCTATCCTGGCACAATTCTCACGTCTCTTCTACATTCACACATCGTGACATGCACGCTCGTCGATTGTTCCTACTTCGAACATGGCCGCCTTTTAGATATAGATTAATTTGGTTAGTCCATGTCTTCCTAGGCCTTCTTCGACTTCTTTTCCCATTCACACTTTCTTCTCTCTGTGTCCTGTCAGGTCTCCCTAACGTTGACTATCACCAAGTGATGACCTGGGGAAAAATATCCAGAGTGGTATCCCCTTGTCTTCTCTGGGGGATTTCCTGTCGGGGTTACCTTCCCTTAGCTGTGTGTATCCAGTTTTATGGCGCTGGAAGCTCGCCATTTCTCTGGCCATCTGCTATGACACTAAGTAATATGTGCCACATTTCTCGGGGTCTTTAAAAGACCTCTCGTGGACGCTAGAGAGTTGGACTTGATAGTAGTGTTGCTGTTGTAAATGCAACATAGCGCCTTACGACATTTTGTTGAGGCATGCTTTCCAGCAAAACATACCCCATCGTAGTCCTACTACTCTTTCGAACCATTTTCACACTACTTGTATATATTTTTTGAACCATTTTTCCCTCATTCATTCGTTCCATATGTCCAAACCATCTTAGTGATCATTTCTTAATTTTATTTATAACTCATTCATCCACTTTATATTCCTTTCTTACTTCATCATTAGATATTCTATCATTAAATGTTCTGTCCATCAGCAATTTTTAAAGAATAATATATTTTACTAACAAACAAACAAAATTGGTACAATGTTACCCCGAATGACTCTAAGTAACGTTGGAAGTATATTTAATAAGGTGAGCTTTCATGTAATCGTATGTATTTGTTTTACTGTATGCTTAGCTTTGGCCCACAGCATCAAAATTTAAATTCCCTCTATAACTTTCTAAATTAATTTCGACTTAATTAAATTTACTTTGCAAAAGAATTTTACAATTTTCATGGTAAAAATAAATATAAAATTCATGTTCATACTCTTACTTCGTTACTTTTCCTTATAAATTTGTATGTACAATAAATCATATTGAAAAGACATTGTATTTTACTACTAAATTAACCATCACGCCGTCTCTCTGAAAGGGTAGGCAGAAAGAATGGACTGCCACACTTGACCGATGCCTCACTTCATTATTCTCTTTTCGCCCCGCGAGAGATGCGGTGTGATGGGTTGTGAACCTCATCGCCACCAATAGGCATCTCCCGCGCACACTTCTATCGTCCAACGTCCACAAAATAAATCTAAAACACAACAAACACCACAATTTCTTTTCATTCACTGAGAAAGTCGCGACAGCTGTTTCGCCAACCGGTGTTGGCATCATCAGGTGTTACAATAACACCTGATGATGCCAACGTCGGTTGGCGAAACAGCTGTTGCGACACTCTCAGTGAATAAAAAGAAATTGTGATATTATAACAGTGTTTTAAATTTTAACAGTAGATATATTTTTTATATTTTAGATGGAATGATATTTGATAACGCCTAAGAAGGGCGAAACATGTCATTTCATCTAAAATATAATAAAACTTCAAGAAGATAGACGTTTTCATTCATACTAATTATTTAAAATGGAGTTTTACATCATTGATCAAAAAACAATTAATAATCTGGTGGAATTTTTTTATCCAATTAAATTTCGTATATTTGTTTTCGATTTTGCACATTACTTTTCACTAACTAACTAACTAACTAACTTACCATCACGCCGTCTCCCCGGAGGGGTAGGCAGAAAGAATGGAACGCCACACTGTTCTGTCCTCTACATTCATACATCTTGTTATGCACGCACGTCGATTTTTCCGACTCCTCACGTGACCGACATTCAATATTTGATTGATTTGATCGTTCCACGTTTTCCTCGGCCTTCCTCTATTTCTAGCTCCGTTCACGCCGTTTACATATACCTTCTTTACCATTCTGTCTTCACTCATTCTTTCCATGTGTCCAAACCATCTTAATGACCCTTTCCTTATTTTGTTCATAACACTTTCATTCGCACCACATTCACTTCTTATACTTGCATTTGTCACTCTATCATATACAGATTTGCCACACATTCGTCTTAGAGATCTCATTTCTACTGCATTTATTCTACTTTCATCCTTCTTTTGCCAGTTCCATGCTTCACTTCCATACATAAGGGTCGGCACAAGAACACCATTGTGCACTGCCATCTTAGCTTTACTTTACTTTAAATTACTTTTCACTCGTCAAGTAAATGAAACTTACCCCAAATTAGTGACAATGGGGTATTATGTTACTCAAAGCTTAATTACCGCTTTGTTGAGGTATCATTTTCATGTGGGAAGGACCGAAGCCCACCCATTGAGAACATCATACGTCGAATTTCCCAGGTTGTAGGGAGTAATGAAGGAAGGTTCCCCAGGCGGGGGTAGTCGCCCTCCCCCGGCCTCCCAGGGGCAGCCGACCTATATTCCGCCGGTCAATATGATTTTAAACCTTAGCTTGTATCTCTACAGCATCTACATATTCCAAAGGTAAAGAAAATATTTTTCTCTCTCATATATATTCGCCATTCTTTTGTGATGTGAAAACGCATTTGAATAACGTTTGAAGAACATTAAATTTTACGCAATATTTTTTTTGCTAATTATCTAACTAACTAACCATCACGCCATCTTTCCGAAGGGGTAGGCAGAAAGAATGGACTGCCACACTTTTCTTTCCTAACATATTTCTTTCGCTTCCTTAACATTCATATATCGTGTCACGCACGCGCGTGGCCGGCATTCAATATTTGATTTATTTGATCATTTTCCTAGGTCTTCCTCTATTTCTCATTCCATTTATATCGTTAACATATACATTTTTTAACAATCTCTCTTTATTCATTCTTACCATAGGTCACAAACCATCTTAATGATCTTTCATTACTTTGTTCATAACACCATCATTCGCACCGCATTCACTATTAATATTTTCATTCGACACTCTATTATACACAGAGTATCTACATATTCGTCTAAAAACCAATATTATAACTTCTTCGCGCGCCGATTTCTCTGACTTCTCATGTGGCCGACATTTAAAATTTGATTTATTTGATCGTGCCACGCTATCCTCGGTCTTCCTTTATTTCTAGTTCCATTTACATCGTTATCATATACTCTCCAAATCTCGATTCCTCAACCTTTATACATCGCGTCGTGCACGCGCGTCGATTTCTCTGACTTTCGCATGACCGGCCTTCAATATTTGATTTAATTAATCGTTTCATTTGTGTAAAAAATAAAAATAAATAAATAAGTGCAGGCTGCCAGAAAGATGTCATATGGAGAAACAAGGACATGAGAACTGACATCAAGGTACGCATTTATAAGACCTGTGTGCGACCAATCCTCACATATGGCATTGAATCGAGGGCAGACACTGTCAAGACAAAGAGCATGCTCAGGACAACCGAGATGAAAACACTCCGCGCTATAGCTGGCAAAACCCTACGTGATCGAGTTAGGAATACAGCAATCCGAGAAATCTGCGAGGTCGAAGATGCGGTTAGATGGGGACGTCAAAGACGGCGATACTGGCATCAACATGTAGAAAGAATGAGCTCAAATAGGATACCATACATAGCTCTCCAAGGAACGCCAAACGGACAACGCCGACCAGGAAGACCCCTGAAACGGTGGAGAGAAAGCTGGACTTCAACGTCTCAAGAGGACCTGCCTGAAATAACAGACTCCTGAGTCTATCAAAAGTGAAGAAGAAGAAGAAATAACTCCGTCAGCTGGACTGCACTGCCAGACGTCCGAAACATATCCTCCTCCATACATGTCACAGAATGGCAAGGGTACTCCATTGTGTGTAGCATGGATTGCTTCATGCCACAGATGTAGAGCGTTGTACTGCCCTGAAGGACATTCCATCTCGTCGAGTAAGATGATTAAATATACGAATAACAAGCTACCGAAGCGGTGTTTTTTTCAGTTGGCTTTCTTTAGCGGAAATATTAAGTGTCATTTAACAATGTTTAATGTATTTGCACACGAAATGAGGTAAAAACATTAAATGGAGCGGAACTCCTACAGCGCTGCCCAATTATGCGATATCTTGGTAGCTCGAAACATAAATTTTCACCGTTCATATATTTCTGAAGAAGACAAAGAAATATGGAAATTTTCCATCCCGAACTGAAAACTTAAGAATACCCCAGACAGGGCTGGACCGGGTGGGGCGCTAGCTAACCTACTTTCGCCATCGATTGCACCATTCACCACGCCGGGTAAAAGCATATATGTGTCATGTATTTCAAAGAGCATTTAGGTTATATTCTATACTAGTTGCAACCATTGAAATATTCAAGGAAATTAAGATTTTCTATCCTTTAAAAAACTTGCTGTACAATCGTAATCACTAATAAGTTTTAACTGTTAACGTCTATTTTTTTTTTACACACGTTAAAATTTTCAAAATTGACAGCACCAAATTGTTCGCTTTTTGTTTTCTACACTAACTAACGAACTAACTAACCATCACGCCGTCTCCCCGAAGGGGTAGGCAGAAAGAATGGACTGCCACACTTTTCTTTCCTGACATATTTCTCTCGCTTGCTCATTACCTTGGACTTATTAACATTCATCATCAGATCATTTCGCATGCATACCTCATACATATAAGTCACCAGGACTTGTAGTTCATGCTCGTTGTCTGCAAGTAGGACAGCGTCATCCGCATACAAGAGACAGCTTACTGACACTCCGCTCATTTTGGCACCTACATCCAACCCTTTCAGCTCTTTCACACACTTGTCCATATGCAGATTAAATAACCACGGGGACATTACGCAACCCTGTTTGACACCTTTATTGATATCAAACCAGGCTGTAAGATCTCCATTTACTCTGACACTAACAGTGCTTTCCGTGTTTTCTACACTACTTCTTGGATATTGTCTTTTCAGGAGTACCAGCCCGAAGACTATTGCAATATATGTATAGGCAAAAATCAGGATGTAATCAGAGAAAACAGAACGAGAATATTTTGAATACAAGAGAGTGAGAAAAAATCGATTCTCTCCGAAAGTAATTTTAAAAATTCGAATGCACCCGAATGCGCATGCCCATGAACGTTTCTGGATTAGTCAGAAATTTGTTCCGATTGTTGTTGTATGACAGTAGTGTAGAAGAGTTTTTCAAAATGGCGCCCATAGGCGGCTGTCATTTGAAGCTTCTCACAAAAAAATAAAATATTCTGCATTTTAGCAATCCTTCAAGATTAAAAACGGTTCCATATATTTACATGTATATGCATCATCATGGGTGATTTATTGCTTTTTTATGGTGTTTAAACATGAAAAAAAACATCAAATGGTGCACGCTCTCATATCCAAATTCTATATCGCTCTGTACGCCTTCCCGTCACCCAGCCATTGTGCACTGTCATCTTAAAAAAACAATATGCGTAAACCATTTACAACAATGTATTTTCACTAAATTATAGATACATTATATATTATATTCTAAATTATAAAAACTGGCAAAAAGAGGATGAAAGTAGAATAAATGCAGAAGAAATGAGATCTCTAAGACGATTGTGTGAATACTATGTGTATGATAGAGTGTCGAATGAAAATACTCGTATAAGAAGTGAATGCGGTGCGAACGATGGTGCTATGAACAAAATAATGAAAGGATCGTGAAGATAGTTTGGACACATGGAAAGAATGAATGAAGAAAGAATGGTAAAAAAAACTATATGTTAACGATGTAAATGGAACCAGAAATAGAGAAAGACAGAAATAAATCAAATATTGAATGTCGGCCATGTGAGGAGTCAGAGAAATCGACGCGCGTGCATGACACGATGTATGAATGTTGAGGAAGCGAGAGAAATATGTCAGGAAAGAAAAGTGTGGCAGTCCATTCTTTCTGCCTACCCCTTTGGAGAGACGGCGTAATGGTTAGTTACTAAGTTTTTATACATTTTCTGTTAGTGTTGTAAATAAAGTATTTTAAAAATATATTTAAATATATTCTTCTTCTTCCTAAGCCATCTCTCCGCTTAAGACCTCTTTAAGCGTTCTCCATTTTTCTCCTTGTACAAAAAATATTAAAACAAAAAAAATTACAGCTTGATTTTGACTCTGGTTGTCGCCTTTTGTTATTATTTTATCTCGTTCCATTTTTAAACAAAAGACATCTTTTTCGTTCATTGATTCCTCCACAGAGCAGTCTGAAGCGACGGCAGTGTGTTCATGACACAATTCTTACAATAATGTTCCAGAGCTAAACACAGCTTTTATCTTGGTGAAAAAACAAAAATGAAAATTTATCTCACATAAGCGTCTGTTTACTCTTTTATAGGAAACAAGAGAAATATTGATTTTCGAATTTCTTTGTTCATTCTATATACAAAGGAAAAGTGTGAAGATTACAATATTCGACTTCTGTACCATATAGATATTATTAAATGGTGTTTTAATAAGAATGGATGATTTGAATTTGGCTGTCATGATTTTCGAGATGAATTTGGACAAGACGAAAGTCAAAATGAACATATTATCCAGAGATCAGTAACCGTCGATGGGTCGGCTATCGAATTACGTCATGTTCTCACTTCCTAAGTGACTCTGTGATATGGAGTCCTCACGTGGCGAGATATTCCGTTATGCTAGAGAGGGCTTAGAAAAAAATTCTGAGGTATCTCTACATGAGGGAGTATGGTAGTTGTCCGTGACGTGGGATACCATGGCATTTCTTTTTGGAATGATCATAACCCGTTTCTTTAAATTAGTCTGTAGATATTTCGAGAACTCGGCCGTGCTGGAAGTGTTTTTGTCCCAGATAGATATCTCCGACAGCGATAGCACAGATTGTTTTATCTACCGGCCGCCAGAACCAACCTGCCTCTGGTGACACCGGTGGGAAGAGCATTTAGTCTGCTGAACGCGGTCTCCTCGGAGTTACGAAATACCCTTGACTTTGGAGAGTATCTCAATTAACAATGCATATATTTATATTAATATTGAATGGATTTATATTAATACGAGTATATGAAAGAATAAGAAGGAAGGGTGCTGCGCAGAATTCTGGGACCTGTGAATGACGGTGAAGGCTGGAGAGTGCGCCATAATGACGAGCTGTACTATATTTACAAAGCTCCCAGTCTCTCCACACAGGTCAGACTGAATAGACTGAGATGGGTCGGTCACGTGCAGAGGATGCCGTCATCGCGAACCCCAAAAAGATTGCTGGAGTGGCACCCAGGTGGTAGAAGACCAATTGGATGACCAAGGCTGCGATGGGAGGATGAAATTGGAAGAGATGGGGCGAAATAGTTACGAGTGTCAGATTGGAGGGTCGAAGCGGAAAACAGGAGGAGTTGGAGGCGAAGAATACTGGAGGCTAAGGCTCGATATGGGCTGTAGGGCCATCGAAGAAGAAGTATATGAAAACTGACAGTAAGGTCAGAATATACAAAACCTACGCCAGGCCTATACTGACATATAGCATTGAGACCAGAGCTGATACGACTCTTCGAGATAGGGTGAGGAACACGGCTATCCGATTTTCCGCACATTCGTCAAAGAGATTTCATTCCTACTGCATTTATCCTACTACAGAATGTTTGCAATGTGTTTTATACTAGGTTAAAAAGTTTAAATGTGGTTAAGGTTAAAAAGTTTAACTAGCCTAAATGTGGTCTGGTTCCCCCTTGGTTGCAAATATACATACATTATTTTTTTTAACGTGAGTCCCGCATGGACGGGGGACGGTCCTAGGGAGTGCACGAGTGAAGCTGACGAAAGGCGCCGCTGCGCCTATAACAGCTTCGGATAAGCAGAGGGAGCCTTCTATGGCTCGGCCATTTTAGGTTAAAGTGTTTAATTTTATTTTTAAGTACATATAATCACCAATAAATGGCTTCGTACCAAAGTTTAAATATTAAGGTTTATTTATATATACACGGGCAAAAGATAGACATGATAAGGTTTGCTGACGATATTGCTATGGTTGCTGAAAGTGAGGAGGAACTGCAGGAGGCCTTAGCAACTTTGCAAGGCATTCTTCAAGATAGCTACAACATGAAGATAAATAAAGACAAAACAAAGCTGCTGACTGTAGGCCGAACGCAACATCAGATAAGAGTAGTGATGTCAGGATTGCACTAAAGAACACCAAGGAGTTTGTCTATCTCGAGAGCAAAATAACATGGGACGGTCGGTCTTAGAGCGAGGTCGACAACCGTATACATCAGGCTAGGGTAATAAAAGATCGAAAATAATATAATCAAATAGTATAGACCTAAAACTGAGAATACTCCTCATCAAGACCTATGTATGGAGTATCTCGATGTACGGCTGCGAGACATGGTGCCTATCCGAAAGAGATAAGCGGAGACTAGAGGCTTTTGAGATGTGGTCCTATAGAAGACTATTAGGAATTTCCTGGAGAGACCACATCACTAATGAGGAAGTTCTTCAAGGAATCGAAGGAGGAAGACACCTGCTCAGGACCTTGTCCGAAAGGCGTGCAAGATGGATCGGCCATGTAATACGTCAAGAAGGTCTCTTGCATGCCATAATGGAGGGTATGACCGAGGGGACAAACTCTAGGGGACGCCCACGCCGAGAGTACCTGGAGGACCTGTTAGTGGACGTGCGCTGCTCATCATATGCAGATTTCAAAAGAGCCGCACAAGACAGGGAAGAATGGAAGAGAAGAATAGAAGAAATTGCTGCAAACCAATCCTACGATTGAAACTTTCTAACTAACTATATATAAACATATAGAATATATGTTTTATAATGTGGCCACGTATGATGTGTAGTTCCGAAGGTGGCGCGGCACTTACGTGATGTATGGTCCTGTCTTATTGGCTGGCCACCAGGACGTTTCCTTGACTAATATATTGCCTGGCCGCCTTAAGACGTGTACCATACCCTCCTATAAAATGCAATCCCGTTCATAAATCACGCTAGACGCAGCGGACAAAGGATTAGAGGGAGAATTATAGCCAGACTAGAAACGCTCGTTTTCACGTTGTAAAAATCACGAATAGAAAATCGGGCATGGTTACTCTAGATTCCCAGGATTGATAAACTTGTGAGGTAAATGAGACCCTTGTTGGGAATTGAGAGACATCTATTAGCGTATCAGAATAGGGGTCTTTCGGACATCATTATGATGAAAGCAAACACATTTTTTTAAATCTTTTTTCTTCTATATTCGCCCTCACTTGGTGTTGTGGATTCATATTTGAATAAAGACAATTTCACAGACATGTTTCGGTTATGTCATAACCTTAGGTTAACTAACTAACTAACAAACTAACCATAACGCCGTCTTCTCGAAGGAGTAGGCAGAAAGTCCGTCCAACGTCCACAAAATAAATCGAAAACAAATGATATAAAATATTATACAATAATATAAAATAAAATAACAAAATAAAAATAATATAACACATTATTTTAGATGGTTCACATACAGGTATTTTCAGCTGGACGATCCGGACTTTTGTGTTTATTTAATTTATATTCCACGTATCCACCGTTCTTTTAAATAACTGTCATCAGGCACTTAAAACAGTCCAAATCAAGCAACAACTTCAAAATGTTATCAAATTATGAATTTTGAATTTAATTTATTATATTTTATTACTCCACGTATCCGTTTTTTTTTTAAATTAACTGTAATTAGGCGAAGTTGGAATAATCGATTGGCGTGCATGGTACGATGTATGAATGTAGAGGAAGCCCGAGAGGTATGCCAGGAAAGAGTATTGTGGCGATCCATCCTCTCTGCCTACCCCTCCGGGGAAATAGCGTGATGGTTAGTTAGTTATTAGGCGCTTAAAACAATCCAACATCTGCAAGAACTTAAAAATATTATTGAAGTAATTATTCAAATTGTCATTCGAATAAATGAAATATTTATCTATAACACGACCTTAGGTCAAAAAAAATTAATAGAAAAAGGTTATGTCATAACCAAAACATGCCTGTGAAAGGTGTAAAAAAGTATTATAAAAATACTAAGTGCATTTTTTGCACAAATAGGATGTTAGAACTGTGAGTTGTGATCATGAGTTATCTTGATAATTATTCCCTAATGATCATGACTCACCGTTCTAACATCTCATTCATCCTCGTGCACCTTTTCTCCTACCCCTCATTCTCCCCTCCATTTTATATTTCTTTTTCATATGTTGTTCTCTGATTTTATGTTTAGTATATTGTGTTACTCTGACGAAGCTCCGGCAGGAGCGAAACCGGTTGGTTTTAATAACGAATAAAGTGGTTCATATACAAATTTTGACGAGTATATTATTATTATAATCAAATCAATCAAATCAAATCAGTTTATTTATTCAAAAGACATTACAAACAGCATAAATGTTTAAGGCATCTATTGAGTACAGGTAAGATATTATACACATGCAACATAATACCAGGAATTAGTGTTGGTTCGACATTAGGAAGACAAGATACTTTCCAAAGTCTAGAGTATTTGTCCCCTGAACGTACCTTCACTAATATTTAAATGTAATGATAAAATATCTCATATTTACTAACATAATGTTACACCACAAATTAAGTGCTTCATACGAAAGTTTTAAATCATGTTAATGTCTCTCAATACTGACTCACCATTCCTTCTTCTCCATTAAGGACACAATTGTGATGGTCAATTTCATTAGTTTTTTTTGTTCACTATCGCCCACAGATGTTTAATTGAATTCGTGGCCCTGATATTGAGAATCCCTGAACACGACAAAGAACCTTTTTATACTTGAAGCTTTTATTAAATCTAAAAACAAATTTGTTTATTAAATTCATTTCAATAAAATATGCACTATATTCGCATCGTTTCGGGAAGTTCAGAACCCTATTTATATTCACGCTTTTATTCAGTTCACGACCCCCCCGAATAATATCCCAAACGTCTGTCGTTAGGCGATCATAAAAAATAATATAACCATAAAAAATATAATACTGCTCTCGCAAAATTCCTCTCGGGGGTTGAATTTTTTTCTATTCAAGAACGTTTTTTTTTGTTTTAAATTTTCATATCAAAATAATAGGTAGCTACCTAAATTAGGTGCCAACCCACGGGCTATATAAACGTAAATTTTCAAACAAGCAGAACTAATAAAAAATATATACTAGGACACCATTGTACACTACCATTTTTGTTTATTTTTAGATAGGCTTTTGTTTTTGATCACAACTTTATGCCTCTAAGTGAAGCATGGAACTGGCAAAAAAGTTCACCCCATCATCGTAACCCTAATAAATCAGGTACAAATATATTTAAAAAAATAAAAATTAAAATATATATATATATATATATATATATATATATATATATATATATATATATATATATATATATATATATATATATATATATATATATATATATATATATATATATATATATATATATATATATATATATATATATATATATATATATATATATATATATATATATATATATATATATATATATATATATATATATATATATATATATATATATATAATATATATATATATATATATATATATATATATATATATATATATATATATATATATATATATATATATATATATAACACAGGTTATCTGTACCCACTTCTTTTTCTTCTTCTTCTTCAGCTTATTGCCGTCCACTCTTGGACGAAAGCCTCCTCCATGTCCCTTCATGTCGATCTCTCCTGCGCAGTCTGCATCCATAGCACCCCAGCGTATCGTTCCAGGTCATCCCTCCACCTCATTTGTGGTCTTCCTACTCTTCTTCTCGTGTATCTCGGTCTCCAATTCAGCAGTATTTTGGTCCATCTTTCGTCTACAGCTCTAGCGACATTCCCTGCCCATTTCCATTTTAAAGTCGTCACCCGGTGGATCACGTCTGTGACTCTTGTTTTATCCCTCACCGTTTCGTTCCTGACTCTATCTCTAAGGGACAGGCCTAGCATGGCTCTCTCCATCGCTCGCTGCATGACTCTTAGTCTCTCTGCACTGTGCTTTGTTAGAGTGGCAGTTTCAAGACCATATGTACTTACTGGAAGAACACGTATAACCCACTTACTGTATACAATTTATTTAGCTATTGATTCATTGATTCTCTTGACATGTAATAGGTAGCTAGTCTATCGCCATTTTTAATGTCACGTGAATTCCACCAGACCAAAGACAGCGCGAATATATTTTCACAATGGCATCGCCGGAAATCGAACTTATAACTTTCAGTGTGGCAGTCGTAGCTGTTGCCACTCTGACACAAAGGCCGTCATATTTGATTTTTTAAATTATCTTAAATATATTTGTAACGTTATAAAGATCTAATGATTTCACTGAAATCTTTTGTTGGAAGTTCATTTTAAATAATAATTAAATAAAACGATGTCTTGTAAACTTTAACTATACGAGTATACCCAATATAAATAAATAAAAAATATTCCTGGAATCGATTACTACCGAATTTTGTTTTCTTATGATTCCAGACCTTTGCAGCTATACTGGATGGGATAAACCGAATAAGGCGACACCAGCCTAATACACCAAGATACGAGTATATAACATATTATATTTAAATTCAATAATAATAAAAACAAATATATAAATATGTCAACTATAATAATTTTTTTAATTATAATAATTATATCGAATACGAATCATCTTGAATAAATGTAATACCAATATATAAATTCAGTAAATTATATAATACATAAATTAAAATGGGTTTGAGACGTGGATAATGACAGCGAAATCCGCAGAGCGACTGGAACCTATGAATGACGGTGAAGGCTGGAGAGTACGGCATAATGACGAGCTGTACCATATTTAAGTTCTCAGTCTCTCCACACAGGTCAGACTGAATAGACTGAGATGGGCCGGTCACGTGCAGAGGATGCCGTCATCGCGAACTCCAAAAAGATTGCTGTAGTGGCAACCAGGTGGTAGAAGACCAATTGGACGACCAAGGCTGTGATGGGAGGATGAAGTTGGGAGAGATGGGGCGAAATTGTTACGAGTGTCATATTGGAGGGTCGAAGCGGGGGACAGGAGGAGTTAGAGACGAAGAATACTGGAGGCGAAGGCTTGATATGGGCTGTAGGGCCATCGAAGAAGAAGAAGAAGAAGAAATTATACATAAATATTTGAAGATTATTTCTGTATAGATTCATGTATACCACCCCTGATCTGTATGTATATAAAGAACGTAGTTTGCAATAGTATCACCAGTCTGTCGATGCCAGCGAGCCTGGCGAAACCGGTCGCTGTCGAAGTAAAGACAAAAGTGGAAGTAGTTAAAAAAACATTTGTTTTATTTAATAATTATTTATAAAGATCAGTTTTCTAAATTTTTTCTGACTAACGAACTAACTAACAAGCCATCACGCCGACTCCCCGAAGTGGTAGGCAGAAATAATGGACTGCCACACTTTTCTTTCCTGACATATTTCTCTCGCTTCCTCAACATTCACGCATCGTGTCATACACGCGTGTCGATTTCTTTGACTCCTCGCGTGGCCGATATTCAATATTTGATTAGTTTCGTGCCACGTTTTCCTCGGTCTTCCACTATTTCTAGTTCCATTTACATCGTTAACATAACTTTTTTCTACGTGTGATTATCTCAATGTTAAATTAAACTGAGACCATTTACACAAATAGATAAATTCATTATGTATTTAAGACTCAGAGACACAAGCCGTTTCTATATTTAGAACATTTTAAATAGATTTAGCCTCGTAAGTAGAACATAATAACAGGTTTATGTAATCGTAAAACTGCTACGGACCAGTGATAATTCTCAATAACTCCCCTTCCGATATTCGCACTTAAGGGGTAGTTATACTTTGAGAAAGACACTCAAAACAAGTGAAACTAAATACATTACTAACTAACTAACTAACCATCACCCCCTCTAAGACAAACGTGTGGTAAATCTGTATACGATAGAGTGTCAAATGAAAGTATAAGAAGTGAATGTGGTGCGAATGAATGTGTTATGAACAAAATAATGAAAGGATCGTTAAGATAGTTTGGACACATGTAAAGAATAAGTGAAGACAGAATCATGAAGAAGGTATATGTAAACGACGTGAACAGAAAAAGACCGAGGAAAACGTGGCACGATCAAATCAATCAAATATTTAATATCATATCACAAAGACAAGATGTAGAGGAAGCGAGAGAAGGAGGGGTAGGCAGAGAGGTTGGATCGCCACAATTCTCTGTCCTGGCCTAACTCTCGGGATTCCTATACATTCATACATCGTACCATCCACGCACGTCGAGTATTCCGACTTCGAATGTGGCCGCCTTTTAGTAATTGATTAATTTGGTCATACCATGTTTTCCTCGGTCGCCCTCGGCTTCTTTTTCCACTCACGCTGCTTGTGTACAACTTTTTAATCATTCTACTCTCATCCATTCGTTCCATATGTCCAAACCACCTCAGGGATCCTTTTTTAATTTTATCCATGATGCAGTCATCTGCCTTACATTTCTTTCTTATTTCATCGTTCTGTATTCTATCATACAGCGTTTTCCCGTACATTATTTTAGTGATCTCATTTCTACGGCGTTTATTCTGCTTTCATCCTTATTTTGGCAGCTCTTAGCTTCACTTCCATACACGAGGGTTGGCACTAGAACTCCATTGTGTACTGTCATCTTTGCTTCTGTGGATATTTTTCTATTTACAGTAATGACTTTGAGTGCGCCATTTATTTTATTCCCAGCACCAACGCTTCTTTCGATGTCTTTCTCCATTTTTTCCGTATTTTGTAAACATGCTTCCCAGATACGTAAATTCGGTAACTTGCTCCAATTTCTCGCCCATCGCACTTATATCACAAATCGTCAATACATGTTAACATAAAATAAGTTTTTTTTTAAATATTCATTATAAACAATAACTACGTTTCTTCGTCAGCTTGTCCTCATCCACTGCTGGACGTAAGCCTCTCCACCCCCACGCCATCTCTCTCGATCTCTCGCCAGTGTTCTCCAGACCCTTCCGCCGCCCCCACAATATCTTCGCTCCACCTGATTAGCTGTCTCCCGACACTTCTCCGGCCCAACTTTGGTTTCCATTCAGTAATCCTCTGGCTCCATCTTCCATCATCTCGTCGAAACACATGACCAGCCATTGCCACTTCATCCTCGCAATGCGTATCCCTACATCGGTGACCCTGGTGCGTCTTCTTATCTCCACGATGGGTATATGGTCTCTAAGCGAGATACCCAACTTGCCATGGCCCGTTGTGCAACTTTGATTTTGTATGTTGCTTAATATAAATATTTATTTATTTAGACATACAATAGTAAAAATGTATTCCTACGAGTATAATACTCATTATGATATAGATATAAATAGACAAAAACAATAGAAATGCACGCATGGTGTTCAGAGGGGATTTCGTTAGCTGCTGTATATGTGAGTGTGTCACTATCTATTCCGACTAAATGGTCCCTCCATTAAACCCTTAACGTACCGTGTTCAAAACAAAACGCTCGCTCCCATGTGGTCAATTCAGTTTACCGCTAACTTTATCTAAATATCAAGCATATGACTCGATGAATCAAAATTTAATTTATGTCATCTTGTAGGGAATTTCATTAGGAATAGATCGATATCTATAACATACATGGATTATTTGAAAAACATATCATTATTAATTTTTTCTGGAACCATGCGATTTCTGATATGGAATGCGTCACAGCATACGAGCGACTGACACCAAGTATAAACTTGTCTCCGCGCCGCTTGCCGCGCCGCGGCCGGCGGGGCGAGACTTTACGAGATTTTACGTATGATAAAGGCACCTAGGCAAAATGTATAGTACGTTCAAGACAACGAGTACGTATTAATATTTGTCCCTTTTGGTAAAGTGTTAATATTTTCACAGTTCTGATATTATTAAGTTGCGTGCTGCGTTTCCATCCACAGTCGGTATTATTACGTACCTATTGAAAAGGCCAAACATATAATTTATAATACGTTCAAAACAGCGAGTAAGTATTTGTCACTTTTGATAAAGTTGTAAATATTAGCAAAACAAATTCTACCTTAACACGAATGAAGGTGAGGGCAGTCTTAGAAAATATTTATTTTTGGGATGAAGGAAGTAATTTTTTGCTTTTTTTTTTATTACGAAATATTGAGAACACTTCAATGGAGGATTACAATTTTTTTATAATATTAGGGTCCATAGGTTTTAAGAAAATCAACTTTAAATTGGCAGTGGAAACTCAATTGACCACATGGCAACGCGACGGTTAACTTCATCAAATTCTGAATATATGAATGATTTAAGATGAACGTGTAAGAAATTATAATGGTCACCACATTATGGAACAGGGTCCAACAGATATGGCGATAACTTCATACATTTTTTTTTTCAAATTTGGGTCAAATCAAGTTATAACGTAATATAATAATTAAATATTGTTGGTTTTATAAAATAAATTAAATTACTGACAATTTTTAACTGAACTAACCATCACGCCGTCTCCCCGAAAGGGTGGGCAGAAATAATGGACTGCCACACTTTAACCGATGCGGCACTCCATCCTTCTCTTTTCGCCCCCGCGTGAGACGCGGTGTGATGGATTGCGAACCTCATCACCACTTTTATTTATTTAAAATACTAGTTTTTTCGTATCTTTGACTGCCCCTAACCCCTTAATGGGGTGACTGGAACCATTTCCATACCAGACCACAAGAAAATGGATTAAAGTGACGTCACGTCTGTCTGACGGGCCTACACTGCTCGCCATGCGGGCGCCACTGGAGGTGATCGAGTATTTTAATCAAGCGTCTTCGAAATGCAGAATGCAATCACTTTGTACGCCCCTGGAATTAAGTCGTTATTCCACTAACATACCACAATACGCGGACTCAGCGTCCTAAACTAATCAGTTTGATTACACTGTTACACAGCGGTTTTCAGAATTTACATTTTGAATTTATTCGATCAATCTGCCTACTAATTTGTTTTAATCTAAACGAAGGAGGGATAATCAACGAACGAGCGAAACGCAATTAGGAATCTAAAAAGGATGTTTTTTTCTTCGATATTCACCATCACTTTGTGTTGTGGATTCACATTTGAATAACTTTTTGAAAATATTGTATAATATTTTCAAATCACTATTTCGGGACGCAGACTTCCCTTCTCAGTGTATCAATTAAAACATACAATCAAACCATTACGCCGTTTCCCCGCAGGGGTAGGCAGAGAGAATGGACCGCTACACTACTCTATCCTGGCAAACCTCTCTAGCTTCCTCCACATTCATACAACGAGTCATACACGCAAGTCGATTCCTCCGACTTCTAACATGACCAACCTTTAAAATTTGATTAATTTGGTCATGCCATGTTTTCCTCGGTCTGCCTCGACTCCGTACCACATTTACATCATTAACGTATACTTTCTTAACCATTCTTTCTTCATCCATGCGTTCCATATGACCGAACCAACGCAGCGATCCTTTCATAATTTTGTTCATAATACCTTCTTCCTCTCTACATTCCTTTCTTATATCAGCATTTGAAATTCTGTCGTATATCGTTCTACCACACATACGTCTTAGGGACCTCATCTCTACCGCATTTATTCTGCTCTCATCCTTCTTCTACCAGTTCCATGCTTCGCTTCCATACATTAGGGTTGGGACCAGAACTCCATTGTGAACGGCCGTTAATCTAATAATATAAATATAATAATAAATACCGATCAACCTGAAACGAAAAGTCTATGAAGCCTGCGTTCTGCCAATTGGTACTTATGGTCTTGAAACTATTACATTGTCCAAACAAAGTGCCGAAAAACTACGAGTGACCCAAAGAGCCATGTTAGGAATAAGCCTAAGAGACAGAGTCAGAAACGATACGGTGAGAGAAAAAACAAAGGTCACTGATATCATCCACCGGGTGGCGACTCTAAAATGGCAATGGGCAGGTCACGTAGCCAGATGCTCAGATGAAAAGTGGACAAGAAGACTGCTGACTTGGAGACCGTGGACGGCAAAGAGAAGTGCAGGGCGACCGCAACTACGGTGGAAGGATGATCTGAAGAGACACGTCGGAATAACCTGGATGCAGTCTGCGCAGGACAGAGTGACATGGAAGCGAATGGAGGAGGCCTTTGTCCAGGAGTGGACGGGAATAGACTGAGAAAGAAGAAAAAGGAATAGTAGAAACATTACTTAAAATAATCTAAAAATTATAGAAATTAAAAACAACGAAGACATTATAAACAACCAAGTAAACTAAACTTCTAGTCCCACAATTGATTTGTTTCCCTTGTCTCATAATTCTAACCAAACAACAATTTACCCTGCCGCTAAATTTAATTTCGCCCTCTTCACTTTTTCCCTTGTCATTTAGTATAATTATATACCATAAGTAATGACTCTCTTTTATTTGACTGTTAAAATTGATTTGTTCATACACTGAAGAAGGTCCCGCAACATGTTTGTGAAAGGTACAAAAAATATTGTGAAAATATATGATGTTTTCAAAAAGTTATTCAAAGGAAGATTTTTTACTAACAATAAATTGTCGCCTTCCCTAAGCCGGCAGAATTCAATTTTGTGGCGCTGGAAATGCGTCATTCATCCACTCTCTATTTAGTATGACACTGATTAAATGCTAGTGGTTACATTGTCCGTGGTTGTCGGGGTCTAAGAGGTCTTTCCAATGCCATCTAGAAAGTATTTACCAGACCGTAATCACCATAAACAATTTGTCCAACATGGAGATTTATGGGGCTGTATGTACCGCAATATCGGTATTGGAATCCGTGAAGTTAGTATGTGTCTCGTGCAGTGATCTCATTTAATCACGATTATAAATGTGAATTAATGTAAAATACGACTACGATTGTATTCTTATATACGTGTTCCAAAATTTGAATATAATACATTTGTGTTTCCGCAGTGCTGGTATATCAATTTAGCTGCCTAACCTCTCTACACTGAAGATTCTACATAACATTTGTAATGTACCAACAATATTAATCAAATAACATTGTTTAAAAAAATATATGAATTGTTTCGAAGACACTGAGGACGATAGCAGGCAAAACACTGAGAGATCGCGCGAGGAACACCAGAATAAGAGAGATATGTGAGGTTGAGGATATTATAAGATGGAGCAGACAGCGAAAAAGGGACGGGTACGGTCATGTTCAAAGAATGGACACCACCAGACTCCCCTATATTGCATTGCATAGTCAGCCTCATGGGACTCGTCCTCGTAGAAGACTTCCAAAAAGATGGAAGGACAGCTGGGAATCTACTTCACAGAAGGAGCAACAATCTGGAGAACAGACCACATAGGTCTACAACAAGGAAGAATAAGAGAAAAATTGTTTCGAAAAAATCGCGATATTTTGACAATTTTTGACATTTGACTACTAACTGTCAGATCAGATCGGTCCCACATTTAATTCAATATTACGACCCGGTAAACAGTTATTTCGAGACGACATTGGGGCTTCCTGGCAGATGATGTCCCACGGATATATTTTCGGTTATAGTTTATTCACTTTAATCAAATCAAATCAGTTTATTTCTTCAATAGACATTACAAAATTAAGGTTTAAGGTTTAGGGAAATGATTCATTGAAAATAAACATTTGGCGCCGTATAGAATCAAAAACGCCCTTAGATATGATCTAACTTTATTCAATAAAATACGTTTTGCATTAGATTTAAATAGACACACAATTATCCTTGGTTAAATTAACCGGTATATTGATTACAATGTGGAGGCATGATTTATACAAGATGTTCCAAAAAAATCGCATATTTCACAACATTTAAAAGAACAGGTGTCCTGAAAGAATCCAGTATAAACTATGCTGGATGGCACCAGCCTATATACCTGAACTTTGTATTGCTGATAACCCTAACTTGCGGCAATCTACGCTTCGATCAGCAAACTCCTCGGCAATAGGCAGATTAGTTGAGCCAAAGCGCAACCCCCGGACAAATTTCGGAGATGAGCTTTCGCAGTGGCAGGTCCGTCCGTCTGGAATATGCTTCTTGCACGCCTCAGATGCATTGACAATCTGACAGATTTTAAATCTCACCTAAAAACCCACCTTTCAAAATATCGCATAAAATGTAAACAACAGTTATCTGATTGCTGGTGTCACATGCAGCTCTCATGACTAAAAACATTGTCAAAGGGCCCTTGAGGTGAGCTATTCACGAAAACGGCGCAATACAAATTAACCTAATTACATTATTATTGTGACCCAATTTTTTTCCATGTAAAATTTTTTAACCAATCTTCATCTCTTCAATCTTCATTTTTACTTACTTAGTTCCTATGGCTATACAACTCTTGAAGAGTTGTATATTGCTCTGGTCTCTTCGGCTCGGCATACGTGCCCGATCCATGCTAGGCGACCGGCTCTCACGGTGGTTGTTATAAGGGGCTGCTGGGTCATCGTACGGATCTCTTCGTTGGTCCTATGCCTCCAAGTTCCCGCTGCAACACCGGGTCTGGGTCCCAGGATAATTCTGAGTATTCTATCTCAAACCAGTAGATTCTTTGTGGTACTTTTAGAGTCATTGTCCATGACTCAGAACCATATGTCACCACTGGCTTGATGATGGTGTTATAAATATGCAGCTTGGTGTTTCTGGATAGAAGCTTGGACTTTAGGAACGATCGCAAGGAGGCTGCAGCTCGTAGGCCTTTTTGAACTCTGTGTTCCAACTCCACGTGCATATCGTTGGCTTCTGTCATGACCGTACCGAGATAAGTGAACTCTCTGACTTGTTCAATCTTCATTCATATTAACTAAATTACCACCCTTTCATACAGCAAAAGGGTCCAATCTACCAATAATAAAACACATGAAATATGGTAACAGTCTTTATATTATTACATTTGTTAATAATTAACACACATAAACTCAAGAGGTGAAATGTACAGGTGGATAGAACACTTCTAACGGATAACGATACAACTAACAGTTGGATAATGTTACATTATTAGAGCTCAGACTTATTACCTTGCCTGAAGTAAGGACAGATTACAAATGACGACACCGAGACAATACACAGACACTAATTCTATATATACAAGAAACATCAATGGGTATTATGCGGGGAATACTCGTATTAAACATCAGACATCAAAACATTACAAACAAATAATCAACTTGAATTACATCTGGTCTTAGTGAACTCTTCAAACAGAAAATAATTACTTTACCTTGAGTCAGCAAAGGAGCAAGAGATGCATTATGTTTAAAAAAAAGTAAATACAACCACAGGCCAGCATCATTTTCAATTTAATAGACAAAAATGGTTTAATGCCCTCCTAGAAGAACTCAGAAATCAGGTCTCGCACAATAAATATAACATTCAATAGAAAACTTCAAAATGTAGTGAATGGTGACATGAATTAAATTTAAATGACATTCACGATACTCCTCTTCTTAACACAAGACATTTTCTTTATAAGGAGAGTAAGAGAAACACAAATAAATGTTTAAATATACGAGTATGTATACATACATATATTTTGAAATGTAACCTAAGAGAAATAACTTTGTACCATTTACATATAATAAAAACATATTGAAACATGATAAAAAACATATTAAGAAATGCGAACCCTACGCTCCATCGCAGGCAATACCCTCAGAGACCGGATCAGAAATGAAACGATAAGTCTCTCTGTGGTGATGAGGACATAGAGAGATGGGGAAGAAGCAGAAGGCGCTTTTGGAGAGACCACGTGGACCGCATGGAGAATACAAGAATTGCAAAAATTGTTACAAGATGAATACCCAAGCAGCAAGAGATTACCAGGAAGGCCTACGAAGAGATGGAGAGATGGCTGGACATCATCATCTCAGGACAGCCCACCGTCACAAACAGATCATACGACCTAAACTAAGAGGAAGAAGAAGAATATTTAAAAAAAATGGATATGGATGGATGGGATCGGCAATGGATAGGGGACGGTAGCGTGCTTTGGGAGAAGCCTACATTCAGCAGTGGATGACAGACGGCTGATGATGATGATATATATAGTATTGAATCAAGGAATTTAAAAGATAAGATGTATCCTATTTGAACAAAATTTCCGACATCATTGCAGACTGCATTTTCAGGGTAATTGGATGTGTTGAGTGGATGCACTGTTGACAGCTTTGAACGGCTCTCAAACAGCTAAGCACTTTCATCTTGGTGACAAGATACTGAACGAATGGAGATAAGGTCACCCACAACACACATCAACAAGCTCAAGCTCCAAATATTCAGCAGTAGCGTTAAAAGCGTACTGCTGTATGGATGTGAGACCTGGAAATCTACTGCGGACGTTATTGGAAAACTCCAGGTGTTTATAAATAAGTGCCTTCGCTCATATTCAAGATCCATTGGCCCCAGGGTCAAATGTTGTTCTCTGGATCATGGCAGTGGATCGGTAACTCGGCCTTTTTTCTTTCCTCTATTTCTAGCTCCATTCACGTCGTTTACATATACCTTCTTCACCATTCTGTCTTCACTCATTCTTTCCATGTGTCCAAACCATTTTAACAACCCTTTCATTATTTTGTTCGTAACACTTTCATTCGCACCGTATACACTTCTTATACTTGCATTTGACACTATCATACACAGATTTACCACACATTCTCTCATTTCTACTGCATTTATTCGACTTTTATCCTTCTTTGGCCTGTTTTATGCTTCACTTTCCATACATAACAATCTCTTTAAATGAATATAATTCTATAAATATAATGTATGTGAATGAGAATATCAAAACCGTATACAAGTTTAAACAAACTAAAGAACAGCTTAAAATATTAGCACTCAGATGCAATGCTTGCTGGAGATTATTAACCGTTCCTAAGTAAAGAAGCTTTAATCTTTGTTGATTTTCTAATACACTCGCTAATCCAAAAATTAAACATTCTGAAGTTTGAAGCTATTATGACGAAATAATCGTTACGTGTAAAATGTCATGTGAAACTAACTAACCATCATGCCATTTCTCCGGAGGGGTAGGCAGAGAGGATGGATCGCCACAATGCTCTGTCCTGGCATACCTTTTGGGCTTCCTCTACATTCATACATCGTACCATGCACGCACGTCGATTATTCCGTTTGGTAATACATTAGTAAGGTAAAACATGGCCTGTTTTCTATCATTCTGTCATCCGTAAAGTAGTACCTGTTTCAGCTGTCTATGTGCAATGTTACATCTTGCTGGTATTGACTGTTTGTTTCTGTGAGTGTTTATAATGTTCAAGAAAATAGAGAACCCCGGTACCCTCGTAGATTCAGATGATAAGACCTTTGATAATACCTTAGATAGGTGAAACATGTCACTCCCGTAAAATATAATAAAGCTTTTAGAAAACTGAAGTTTTCATTAATATTATTTATTTAATAAAGAGTTATAAATCATTGTTTAAGAAACAATAATTATCTCGTCCATTGTTTTGGCCGAAACTCTATGATACTTCAACATTATTACTATTAACATTTATAACCCTGTTATAATATCACAATTTTTTTTATGCACTGAGAATGTCGCGACAGCTGTTTCGCCAACCGATGTTGGCATCATCAGGTGTTACAAAAAATTCTGCTTTTTGTAACACCTGATGAAGCCAACATAGGTTGGCGAAACAGCTGTCGCGACATTCTCAGTGCATAAAAATAATTGTGATATTATAACAGGGTTATAAATTTTAACAGTTATAATTATCTCATTATATATGAGAAAAAAAAAATACATTTTACAAATAATCAAATCCACATCCAATAAATAAATAGCATTGTGATGTATTGCCTAAACCATTAGCCAGATAAATGATCCAATGAACAAAATTTTACATGTTTAATTATTTTATGTTTCAATTGAACGTGAAACAATTTAAAATTAGTAAATTCTAACCCGACTGGGCTAAATTAAATTAAGTATGGAATAAAAGTTGTCTGATTCTCCAAAAAGCTTAAATATATGATTAAGGAACTTACATTGTGTTTAATAAAATATGTATACTGATTAATTGCTTATACACAGAAGAGTTAACCATTTAAAAACCAGTTTAAACAAAAAAAACCTGTATAACCTTAAATTATATGATATTCATAAAAGAAAAATACAAAAGTATAACCAACTAACTAACTAACCATCACGCCGTCTCCCCGAAGGGGTAGGCAGAAAGAATGGACTGCCACACTTTTCTTTCCTGACATATTTCTCTCGCTTCCTCAAGATTCATACATCGTGTCATGCACGCACGTCGATTTCTCTGACTCCCCACATGGCCGACATTCAATATTTGATTTATTTGATTGTGCCACGTTTTCCTCAGTCTACCTCTATTTCTGGTTCCATTTACATCATTAACATACAATTTTTTTACCATTCTTTCCATATGTCCAAACAATCTTAATGATCCTTTCATTATTTTGTTTATGACACCATCATTCGCACCGCATTCACTTCTTATATTTTCATTCGACACTCTATCATACACAGAGTATCCACACATTTGTCTAAGAGATCTCATTTCTACAAAAGTATACCATATAAATGTGTAATAAAGATATTATTAGAAGACAAAGCGTTCAAAGCAAGAGGTAACAACTTTAAAACAGTAAAACTTATTTAAATCAAATGTAAACCGTTGAAAAAAGAAATACAAATAAGAAAATATAAATGGTATTTATGATTTTGTTTACTTTGAACTAATTTGAATTATTACTTTCGATAATAATTTCTTGTTGATCTGGAGTCAGATAAATCTATGAACATCGGGTTCTTGGGATGCCCAAGTGGCATCCCAAGAACCAGCATGTTTATGCATAAAAAATAACAGAAATATATAAAAATAATAATAAGGAAAATTGAGGAATACTAGAAAGAGAAGTAGGGCATCAAGCAAGAAGTAGGTAGTAACATCGTAGTAGGGCTACGATGGGATATGTTTTGCCGGAAAATAAGCCTCTACAAAATGCTGTAAGGCGCCATGTTGCATTTACAACAGCAACACTACTATCAAGTCCAACTCTCTAGCGTCCACGAGAGGTCTTTTAAAGACCCCGCGAACCCCGGGCAATGTGGCACATATGACTTAGTGCCATAGCAGATAGAGAGAGGACGAATGGCGAGCTTCCAGCGCCATAAAACTGGATACACCCAGCTAAGGGAAGGTAACCCCGACAGAAAATCCTCCAGAGAAGGCAAGAGGATACCACTCTGAGGCCTACTCAAGGGTGATAGTCAACGTTAGGGAGACCTGACAAGACACAGAAAGAAGAAGAAGAAGAAAGAGACGAAGACTAAGGAAAACATGGTACAATCCAATTAATACAATTAAATTTAGATAAACTAAACATTAACACTATGAAATTCCATAATAACAATTTTGTATGAATTAAAACAGTTTTTTCCACGTTTGAGTTTATTTTTTTCGACATGTTTCGAAGGCTTTACACCCTCATCATCGGGAGAATGATATAACAATACAATTCCAGTCAGAGCCAATAAAGCAAGTTTCTATGATCGTGCTTTCAGCGCTGCCGGTCCGTTGGCTTGGAATAGCCTCCGTGTTAGTATTAAGTATAAGGATAGTGAAGTTAAATTTAAGAAACTTCTAAGGACTGCACTATTCGTTCAGTCATTTCCTAGTGCGCCCTTGGAGTAATTGATTTTATAAAATGGCGCACTTAAAAAATAAGTCATCAAATAATAATAATAATATAAACTATCGATGATGAAGGTGAAAGCCATCTAAACATGTCAAGAAAAATAAACTCATAAAAAATCCAATATTAAATGTCGGCCAAGTGAGGGGTAACAGTAATCGGCGTGCATTCATGACACGATGTATGAATGTTTAAAAAGTGATAAGTATGTATGGAAATAACAGTTTGGGGTCCATTCTTTCTGCCTACCCCTTCGGAGAGATGGCATGATGGTTAGTTAGATAGTTAGTTTTTAACAATATTAAAACTGTATATGAAAGAAATATAATAATACAAATATAATTTGAAGTAGATTTGTTAATCGATGTGTGTTTCGCTAATATTCATAAAATATATTTTTACAAGTAGTTTAACATTTATGTACATTACCCGTATTATTTATTTTAAGCAAAAAAGTATTTAGTGAAATAAATAAATAAAGATACAGTACACTCCTGATTTTCCGGGATGAATGGTGAAAAAAAAATCCCGTATAATCAATTTCCCGGTTAATCTGAAAACATGAAAAAAAATGTAAAAAAGAGAAATTCGAAACTACGCTATATGCGCTTATGTATACCTACTTGCTTAGTAAGACGCACGTATTGACAGTGTCACACTTTTTAACCGGCTTTCTTAAATTTTCGGCATTAAAAGAATATTTGTCGGATGACGTGTCTGTTTAAAGCGCGTCAACCATCCAGAAGACGCATAGAAATCACATTGTAATTTCAATTAATTGAAGAAGTGTTTAATTAACGACAATGTTTTATGAGTATGAACTAAGCTGCGGGTGCTTATACTTATGACGACTATAGAGCCACAAACGTATGTTGGCGGTGGCGCAAATGTGAACTAAACGTCCAATGTCATTGTGACAGATTTGAGTTTTTGTTTGGATTATAAGTACTATTGTGAAATATTTTTGTAGGATTAATTGTATCTCAATAGAGACGAAGATGTAAATTGTTTTTTCTTTGGAAACAGAATATGGTAGTAGCAATGTCTAGCAGTATGATAATTGTGTAAGCCTTTCACATTGCATTAATAAAGATTTTCTGCTTAATGCTTACATTTCGCACCGTGAGTGTAAAACCGAAACAAGTGCAAATATACAGTTTGGAGATATGGGAGTTTAAAGACTTCATATTGCTATAAACCAATGATTTTCGGTTAATAGGTATATTACTTTAAACTGAAAATCATTGGTTTATTTAAAAAAAACAGTTTTTCCAAGCAATATGAAGTCTTTAAACTCCCATATCTCCAAACTGTATATTTGCACTTGTTTCAGTTTTACACTCAAGGTGCGATTTAATCTTAATAGATGGCGCTAGTGTAGATTGACCTAAAAAATGTGAAGTGTTCTTAACATAAGAAGCATATATACATCTTTCAAAAATTTGTCAGACGTGGTGGTCGTAAGAAGGGCAGAATGGGGAATGTTGTTAACATAAAGCGATCGCTTAACCCAACCAATGACAGGTCATAAATCCTGTAAACGCCTCGACTACCATATTCTGTTTCCAAAGAAAAAACAATTTACATCTTCGTCTCTATTGAGATACAATTAATCCTTAAAAATGATTGACCCCCAATGGGTTAAATCCAGTATTTGTCTACAAGTATTTGTATACATTCAAAAAAACATATATTTTTGTTTTTATAAAATTGTTTTTCAATAACTCAGGTGTCCCAGATAATCCGTTTCCTGGTTAACCCGATTCCGGAAAATAGGGGGTGTACTGTAAATTGTTAAACATATCAAAAATATATATATATTATTTTAGTAACCATTGCGTAAAAATAATTGATTAAAAAAAAACTTCCAATGATTTGAAGCCAACTTTAAATTTCTCATTTTTTCAGACAATTTTTAAATTCCTAAATAACGTTATTCGGGTCTGAAAGAGTTAGATCTATCACCTTGAAATTTGAATGAAATCTGAACATTAGGGTGTAAATATTAAAAATACATATTATTGTATGCGTAAAGATATGCAACCTCAAATGTTACAAAATGACCACAAAGAATATAGTGGTCCCTTAAACAAGAATATTTTAGACAGAACAATATCGCTACTATGATACCATATTGAATGAACATTGAATAACCATACATTGATATATATTTTTTATTTAAATACTAATAAATTGACTATGCTAGAATACACATACACATTTGATACAGTTTACAGACATTTAAACACCAATATTGTCGAAATACAATTGTTTTTCTCACTTTATTTATTCTATATTAATTTAAAACAATAATTTAATAATGAAAACACGGTAAGTCACCACACAACATTAAGATGGTTTTATTTTCTGATTATAATATCTCTTCTTAATGGCTGAAAACACACTTTTAGAGAAACAGGTACTTGGTACCTTCTAAATAGGCAATATTTAAGTGCCTACTTATCCAAGCTCAGAATATTTCAAAATTCTTATTTTGAAAATGACATTTGTTTAATTAATTCAAAACTTTCTAGCCAGCACATTTTAACATAATTCATGAGAAATAGATACTTAGGTACCTACTAAGTAGGATATATTTAAGTGCCTACTTATCCAAAATCAGAATATTTAAATAATTCTTATTTTGAAACTGACATTTGTTTCGATTGTTCTCAATTTTGCGCCTAGCTAAATAAGTAATTTTTAAATTGAAATGTTTCCAACTTAAATATATTAGAAATAAATAACTTTTAATTATGAAATGTGTTTTTTAATGCATAATACTTTCAATGTGAGTACATACGTTATGTAATTGTTATTTTTATGATGGTATTATTTATGTAATCAGGTGTATATCCAATGGATATATACTAAAGTAAAATCTAAGACAATATGACTTGATTTTTTTAATGTAAAATGCCATGTTTTACATCACAAAATTAAATGTACAGTGGCTTACCATGTTGCAGAAGTATTTTCATTAGAAATATCAAGAATCAACTGGTGACAGGCATTTCAAAAGATGTTATATTTTATTTTGTTTTGCCAACAGTAATTGTCACCAACACATGAATGTCAGATGGAGCACATATTTTTTCAATACATATTTTTCTGCTTCGAGACATTTAAAATTAACATCTGTGTTTAGCAAACATTTGAACAAATAAAAAACATATTTTTATTAACTAACGAAATTGAATACATGCACAGTACAATCAACAAAATTGTTTAACATTTATTGTGATTATCTTAAGTATGGAGCTCTTTGATTTTACACAGTATTATAGCTATGTTAGTGAAGAGATAACATGTGAAACATTTAACTATCTATATAGTGTGAAAAATCTATGGAAATAATTTTTTAAACTAGTGCTGGCTGGTATACATCATGCATTTAACAACTTTTATTAATTATTATTAAAAAAAAACATGAATAAAATGAAAAAGATTAAAAAAAACATGCTAGAATGAAATATTAATTAATAAATAATAAATCAGTTAGACTTGTTAATCTTTGAGACAAAATGGTAAATTCAAACCAATAAAAAAACAAATATTGAAAATTACAGGTTTTACATATCTTTCTAGTCTTTAACCTTTCCTTTAAAGTACTTATATCAACACCCACGTTACTGTGCTATGTAATTCTTTACACTTCGAAACGCGATTGTATTGGTGATGTATCTCCGATTTTCTATAAAATAATTATTCCGTGCGCAATAAGTATTTATTATGTACTAATTAATTATTTCAATCTACGCACACGTGCGTATTGGAAGAATATCAAAACTATTAATCCAGTATTTATTATAGTGAAACCCCTATTTTACGTTTTTTAAGGGACCGAGAGAAAAAAACGTAAATGGGGGGTATTGAATTAAAAGCAACATTTTTTTTTTAAATCACGTAGATTTTAGTTCGCGTAACGCGTGAAAAAAATGGAACCGATGTAGGGGTATTGAAAAAAACAACATTCAAATTAATTTATTTTTAAATCACGTATATTAGCTCGCAAAATGCGTAAAACAAAATGAAACCGATGTAAAAAGAAAGAAAATATTGTAATTAACTTGTAAAAAGAACAAAACTCAAAACAAAAAACGTAAAAAACAAAACATAAAATGTAAAAACTGTTCGTAAATGACGATCGCGATTAATGTCAAAAAGAACGAAGCGCTACAAATCGAGTCGAAAATGGAATGACAGAAGGACAGATGTTAACCGGCGAAAAATTAAAAATGTCGGCCAATCACCACGTTGCGCGCCGTATGCCGACCAATAACAACGTCGCTCGCCGACCAATCACGGCCGAATCGATGCGCCGACTCATTGTCTAGCGCGCT
Source organism: Lepidostoma basale (assembly GCA_022606425.2). Taxonomy (NCBI): domain Eukaryota; kingdom Metazoa; phylum Arthropoda; class Insecta; order Trichoptera; family Lepidostomatidae; genus Lepidostoma; species Lepidostoma basale. The sequence goes on along the minus strand of JAHDVF020000747.1, from coordinate 435,953 downwards.
TAACTCGCATATTTTGAATATTTTCGACGTAAATTGCGGGAAAAGAACGTAAAAGGGGGTAAAAAATGTACTAAAATATATCAGGACTGAAATAATAAAACGCAATTGGCGGGAAAAACGTTAAATACGGGGACGTAAAATCCGGGTTTCACTGTATTAATAGAGATACTAAATGAAGAGATGTGTACTAGCTAAACAGCACCAGTAAGGAAAGGTTAATTAATGAATCTAACTTGCTTTATATTAGAACCATAAATAATTTGAAAATTTGTGTCAATGTCAAGTCACACTTGACATACGACCAGAAAGGGTTAATTACAAAATAAAATAAAAAATTTGACATTTGAATGACAATTTAATTTGAAAAACTAAGAAACTAAAGATTTATCATAATTCATATGATAATTTAGTAATGGTAAAAACATTTTAAAACAAAGTGGAAGGATGTCTGTTATGCTATATATGTACTATAAAGTTTTGTTAAATGATTTCTGGTATTTAACATGGCACTGGTAGGTTAATTACAAAAAAATGTATCATCTGGAACCAAAAAAATTATGGAATAATTTCAGTAAACTGTAATAATTGTGAAATAATATTAATATATCTTAATTTAGATCAAAATGAATTAATAAAAAAAAATTATTAATCATAGTAATGCCTTATAAATAATCAATTATGTAACAATGATTATAATTGTTAAAAATAAATACTTAAATTAATAAATTAATATCACAAACATAAACTATATATAGGGTCTTTCAATAGGGATGCTCCATTTTTAATCGCTCTGCAGAATATCCATCGTGGCATGCGCTGTGTGCTATGTAGCACCGTCCTGTTGGAACCATATGTTGTCGGTATCCAAATCATCCAGTTTTAAGCCACAAGAGTCTCAAATTAATGCATTAAATGGCGTATTGTGGACTCTGCAGGACGGCCATGAATGTCATAAATTAGCGAACACAGCACTGATTTTGATAATAAATTTTAACAATTTCAACATGTTGTTGAAGCGTGTAGCGTTCCGTGGTGAAATGTCAAGACTAAATAAGTATTCTTGTCAAATTTGACAGCTACGTTGACACGGCGACTATATGGCCGAAATTATATTCCATACATAATGTCATTGAATGTAATTTAAAATTTTAAAAAAATTGTTGCAATATCACTTAGACAAGTTGTTTTATTTCATTTCAAAGTTCGAGCGCTCTTAATGAAAAACCCTATACTTAACTCAACAGATTTAAAGTATTGTAAATCACATACATACAATAAAAAAATTGTTAATGGTCTAGTATTGTTTAGTACGATACAATACAAAAAGGAATGTGAAATGACATCATCATTATTAGATGAGGCCATGTTTTATTAAATAAATCAATAACACATTGTCTGCGGGAAACTATTAAATATTTGTTTCGTAATGGTCGAGCATGGGAATCGTAAATACAGTAAAACCTCGATATAACAGAACTCTACTTAGCGAACTTCGGATATAACGGACAAAAAATCCAGTCAAATGTAAAAAAAATTAAAAACGTCCTGTTAATATTATACATTGCACGCTTAATGGAACACTGGCTTAACTCAAAAAAGCCAGTTTTTCTCAATCTGACATGAGTCGGTGTTTTAACAAAAACAGTTGAAAAACACGTACAGCGTTTACATTGTGAACGATTATCGTACGTACGAATGGATAGCTTTAACATTGTGAACGATAATCGTACGTACGAATGGATAGCGTTAACATTGTGAAAAGTAGATGCATAGCGTTAACACAAGCCTCTGTCTAATGTTAACTCAATTATGACTTAAGCCATAGTCAGTTTACTATTAAGCATGCGACATGCCTCAATTCAAGTGTCGCCGCATGTAAACAATTTTTAGTGGCCATGATAATCACGTCCTATGTCTAGCACTAGAATTTGAGACATAATGCCGAGGATTGAAGTGAAGATAGTGAAAAAGAAACAACACTCCCAAAAATTAAGTTATCAGTGGTAAGATCACATCTCGACGATCTAATAACATTTATTGTCTATTCGTCAGATAACGAAGTTCAACTATATTATACGCATTTTCGTAATTTTAGAGTGTTGATTATAAAAAAACAGCAAACTTTAAAAATGTAAACAAAACTTGATTCCTTTTTCAAAGCAGGATTACCGAAAGCAAGCGCGTCGATATCAAACAGCAACGTCACTTCATGATGAGTGTCCGAAGACAATAAATAGAATTTTGTTTGTTTTTTGTATTGTTATTGTAATACAATACATATTTAAAAAAAACGGATTTTCGGCTTTAACGTACACCCCCTCCCCTCCATTAGTCCGTTATATCGAGATTTTACTGTATATTAACTTTCTGAGAAATATGTTAAAGAAAATCACCTTTTTATTAATTAACCACCCTTGTAAGTATGTGATACGCACACTTTGACTGTATTATTATTATACAAAATATTCATACTTTTAAAAATCTAAGCCCCCGCATCCAATGTGTCAAATTAAAACAAATTAGCCATATAGGGTTAGGGTGACCAGATTAGAAAATCAATAGAAAATCTAATATCAAATATTATAATAAAGTTATTATAAGCAATACATTTATTTAAAATGATAGCTCATAGCTATCTCCAGCTATGAGCTATCAATTTGGATAGAAGTAAGAATAGAAGCTCTTCCGAAGATGTATGTAACACCAACATGATATGCATAAAACAATTATTTTAAATATAAAAACATTTATTATGAAGAACCACAGATTTCATAGACACTGAATTGATCCTCCCGATCACAAGACAGTAGCTACATTCAAATTCAATATTCATTAAAAACAGTCCATTGTTACAACTATGATACTTCAACATTATTAACTGTTAAAATTTAAAACACTGTTATAATATCACAAATTTTATAATTCACTTTTTGAGAATGTTGCGACAGCTGTGTCGCCAATCGATGTTTGTCATCATCAGGTGTTACAAACCAATTGTTTGTTGTTGACAAAATAGTTATTTGTAACACCTGTTGTGATGCCAACATCGGTTGGCAAAACAGCTATCGCAACATTCTCAAAAAATGAATGAGAAAAATTGTGATTTTATCAATTTAAGCAGTTAATACTTAAAAATTGATATAAATTGTGTTATTGTAACACTGTGGTAGTGGTTGGCGAAACAGTTGTCTCGACAATTTCACAGATTATTAACTGTTAAAATGTATAACACAGCTGTTTCGCCAACTGATGTTTGTCATCATCAGGTGTTACAAACCACGTGTTTATTGTTGACAAAATAGTTATTTGTAACACCTGATGATGCCAACATCGGTTGGCAAAACAGCTGTCGCAACATTCTCAAAAAGTGAATGACAAAAATTGTGCTTTTATCAATTTAAGCAGTTAATTCTTAAAAATTGATATAAATTGTGTTATTGTAACACTGTGGTAGTGGTTGGCGAAACAGTTGGCTCGACAATTTCACAGGTTTTAAATAAATAAATTGTGATATTATAACAGTGTTTATAATTTAGCTGTTAACATGGTATAGTTGTTTTTTTTCTTCCACTTTCGTAATTCATATTTCAATAAAAACAACATTGGCACGACAGCCCACTATGGGCCCCTGCCTCCTCCAGAATATATTTTATATTTCATTCGGATAATATTGAAAATGGTCAGAAACTGTCACAAGAAATCGGTGGTTAAAACTTCATATAAATCAGAGGGCAGTGAAGTTATAATGTGTGACCGTAAATTCAATGCTAATAATATCAAAAATAAGTACCATTAACTTCAGAACACTTGAACATTTATATACCAATTGATATACAAAACAAATTAAAACCAATAAATGATAAATTTACTCGAATATGTACGAGATGGAAGTGAAGGGCAGAACAGGGGATGATAGTTCCACGTTCAGAGCTGTGGCCATGCAGTCGCTGGCCGTGTCGTACTCTCCCAGGCTCTCTAGCACCAGTCCCAGGCTGTACCACGTGGTGTGGTTGTTGGGTTCAATCTTCGCAGAATCCTTGAGTATCTTCTCCGCCAGGCGCTGTGACCCCAAATGGTGATGACACAGACCTGAAAAAAATAAGCTAATATTTTCAAACATTGCAATATTTATTTACAGTAGAATGTCGTTTATCCGGACTAATTGGGACCGGAGGTGTTCCGGATAAACAGGCGCTAATTCGCACTTTATGAAACTAAGAGATATAACATATCGCACCTTCGGTAAGACAAGAGCATAATTGTTAAAAATTCTCAAAATGAGTTAAGTATGCTAATGCATTTTAAAAACATCCCTTTATCTGGAGGAACAAAGTAGCTCATTAAGTTCAGTCTCGTTTTGTCAGAGGGCGATAGTGTATGTTCAATATAGCCAGAATAACACGATATTACTCTTCAAACTAAGATGTATGTGTGGTAGAACGATATACGACAGAATTTCAAATGCTGATACGAGGTCTGTTCAAAAAGTATCGCGAATTTTGAATTTCCGCTGGCTACGTATATTTGATTTTTGATTTTTTTGTAGCGTTATGTTGGTACTCATGTCCCTTACTTATGCTGACAAGGTCGGCCATTTTGAATGTTTAGTTAATTTTTGACAGCTGTTTTGCTTGGATGTGTTTTGGCTCGTCTTCGATTTTTGCCTATTCCAAAAAATGGATCAAAGAATCTGTATCAAATTTGTGTGAAAAACAAAATAAAGTGCGCGGACGCATTTTGAATGTTGACTGTGGCATATGGTGAAGCTACCTTGGACCAAAGCAACGTTTATCGGTGGTACAAAATGTTCTCAGAGGGCCGAGAAGATATGAACGACGAAGAGCGTGCCGGACGCCCGAGCACGTCAACAACAGACGGAAACATTGATAAAGTGAAGAAAATAGTATTAGCCAATCGTCGAATCACCGTTAGAGAAGTTGCTGAGGACCTAAACATATCGATTGGCTCGTGCCATTCGATTTTAACCAATGATTTGGGCATGAGTCGGGTCGCCGCGAAATTCGTGCAAAATTGCTCAATTTCGACCAAAAACAGCATCGCGTTAACATTGCTCAGGAGATGTTGGACTCGGTCCGTGACGACCCAAATGTGCTCCAGAGGGTCATAACTGGTGACGAATCATGGGTTTATGGTCATGACGTGGAAACCAAAGCTCAATCATCCCAATGGAAGCTGCCGCATGAGCCAAGACCAAAAAAAGCGCGCCAAGTTCGGTCGAACGTGAAGGTTTTGCTCACAGTTTTCTTCGATTGCAGGGGCGTGGTGCATCATGAGTTCTTGCCACAGGGTAGTACGGTCAATAAGGAATATTACCTGCAAGTTATGCGCAATTTGCGCGAAGCAATCCACCAGAAACGCCCGGATTTGTGGAAGAACAAAAACTGGCTTTTGCACCATGATAACGCCCCTGCTCACACATCGTTGCTTGTGCGCGAATATTTGGCCAAAAACAACACAGTAATGGTGCCGCCGCCACCGTATTCCCCAGACCTGGCCCCCTGTGACTTTTTCCTGTTTCCAAAACTGAAGAGGCCCATGAAAGGACGACGCTACGCCACGATTGAGGAGATAAAGGCGGCATCGAAGGAGGAGCTGAACAAGATCACAAAAAATGATTTTTTTAAGTGCTTCGAGGATTGGAAAAAACGTTGGCATAAATGTATTATATCCGAGGGGAATTACTTTGAAGGGGACAAAATAGATATTCATGAATAAATAAATACTTTTTGAAAAAATATAAAATTCGCGATACTTTTTGAACAGACCTCGTATAAGAAAGGAATGTAGAGCGGAAGAAGGTATTATGAACAAAATTATGAAAGGATCGCTGCGTTGGTTCGGACATATGGAACGCATGGATGGAGAAAGAATGGTTAAGAAAGTTTACGTTAATGATGTAAATGGAGTACGGAGTCGAGGCAGACCGAGAAAAACATGGCATGGCCAAATTAATCAAATTTTAAAGGTTGGTCATGTTAGAAGTCGGAGGAATCGACGTGCGTGTATGAATGTGGAGGAAGCTAGAGAGGTATGTCAGGATAGAGTAGTGTGGCGGTCCATTCTCTCTGCCTATCCCTGCGGCGAAACGGTGTGATGGTTTGTTGTTGTTACTCTTCAAAAATCTTAAAATGTCTCTAATGACAAATTACAAAAGTGCAATTATGCCCTTGTCTTACCGAAGATACGATATGATTATCTCAGAAGGATGCCAAATATGTTGACGTCAGTTAGGCAGTATTCTTTCCAGAATTTGTAATATATTTTTTATGAACACTGCCTCACTGACACAAAAAATGTCCAAATCCGAGATGATTAGATTCAACATCCGAATTGCTCTGGCATCACCAAAGGCAGGTTGGTTCTGCGTGACGGAACAAAGAACAATTGATGTCAGCCCTGTCCCAGGTAACCATCAAGAATAAAAATACGTATTTGTTCTAGAACATAGGGGTTCTCAATAGAGCCCCGAATCAGCTTGAAAAAATGCATTGCTGTATTTTAAACTAATAGAGCAAGAGCCCGTGGCCGCCAGACTTACGTTATTTTATAAAAGCTGAGAGTGTCTCAGCGCATGCCTCCAACACAGGTATTATGAAATTATTCTAAATATCGCATAAAATAAAATCAAACTTCTAGGTAACAGACGTCTTCATCAATATTGGAGATTGATTTGATTTGATTTGATACAGCGTAGAAACAAAATCAAAAACAAAACAAACTAAAAAAAGCCTCAGAGACAGAGAGAAATAAGGAAAATCTGTTAAACTGAGGACATCGTGAGAATTTTTTTAAATTTTCTGGAAAGAAACTTCTGCTTCGGAGATCGATGTCTTTCATATTCGTGAAAGTACATTCAGAAGACAAATACTCTTGACTTTGGAGAGTATCTTGTACATATTCCTAATGTCGAACCATCTCTCATGCGTTCCTGGTATTAGATATTTATTATATTTTACCTGTTCTCAATAGATATCTTAAACTATAAAAATTGCTTGTAATATCTTTTGAGAAAATAAACTGATTTGATTTGATTTGATTTGAAAAAAAAAGGAGCAGAACGAGGAGACGATTCTCCATGTAAACCATATGGACGCTCACAGAATTGCATACATTGCTGCAAATGGGATACCCGTAGGCCAACGCCCACCTGCCAGGCCACCCAAAAGATGGCGAGAAAGCTGGTCTTCTGCATCGCGGGAGGAAGCAAATTCCGAGACAACAGGTCACCTGATCTAATTGAAGATTATTATTATAAAGATAGTCATACCCAATTGGACTAAGCTATTAACGTGACCCGGGTTAATAGCTACGGCATTTAGGAAGCACTGCCGCGCTTCAGCCCACTCTTGTTTGTGTGTATGCACCATTCCTCTCTGGAAGTAAAAAGTAATAGATAACAATTTTGCAGATATGGAAATTCTTTACATAAATTTAGTACAGCAAAACCTCGATATAACCAACCTCTATTTAACGAACTTCGGATACAACGGACAAAACATCCGGTCAAATGTAAAAAAATTAAAAACGTCCGGTTAATATTATACATGCTTAAATTCAAGTGTCGCCGCATGTAAACAATTTTTGGCGGCCATGATAATCATGTCATACATCTAGCACTAGAATTTGAGACACAATGCCGAGGGTGGAAGTGAAGATAGCAGAAACAACACTGACAAAAATGAAGTTATCAGTGGTAAGATCACATCTGTATAAAACAATCATCCGAACAGTAGTGACCTATGGGTGTGAGGCGTGGACAATGACAGCGAAATCTGCAGAGCGACTGGATACTTTTGAGAGAAGGGTGCTGCGCAGAATTCTGGGGCCTGTGAATGAAGGTGAAGGCTGGAGAGTGCGGCATAATGACGAGCTGTACAATATTTACAAAGCTCCCAGTCTCTCCACACAGGTCAGACTGAATAGACTGAGATGGGCCGGTCACGTGCAGAGGATGCCGTCATCGCGAACCCCAAAAAGATTGTTGGAGTGGCACCCAGGTGGTAGAAGATCAATTGGACGACCAAGGCTGCGATGGGAGGATGAAGTTGGGAGAGATGGAGCAAGATTGTTAAGAGTGTCAGATTGGAGGGTCGAAGCGGAGGACAGGAGGAGTTGGAGGCGAAGAATACTGGAGGCTAAGGCTCGATATGGGCTGTAGGGCCATCGAAGAAGAAGAAAGAAGAAGAAGATCACATCTCGACTATCTAACTATTCGTCAGATAACGAAGTTCAACTATATTATACGCATTTTCGTAATTTTTAGAGAGTTGAGACAAAACTTGAACAAACATATTTTCAAAAAAATGTTTTTTGATTTATTTTAACCCTTTCCGGTCCTATGTCGAATGACATTCGACATCGACTTTATTCCAGTGAGTCCTATGTCAAATGTCATTCGACATTTTTCTTCTTCATCAGTTTAGTGTCAAAATACAAGCAAACATATTTTTTTCTCGCTCGTATTTAGTGTAGGGGTATACTTGGACGAGGATTCAATGTTTTATGAACATTGAAATGTGCAACTTTCTACCTGAGAATGATACAAAAGTTTTGTTTTAGGGGCTGGCTCGGTACGGGTCACTTGGATGCCCAGCCGCCGGCCTATCAGTTACACTCGACCCATGCGTGTGCAAACAACTTGATAATTATTATTACCGATACTTACTATTATTCTAAAAATTCAAACCCCTCAAATTGCCTAGAATTACTAAAAAAACGCATTGACAACGATATGCAAAAGTAGCCCTGGTAAGTACATTTGAGGGTATTATTTGCAAACCCGGTAAACTCCACCAACAATCAAAAGTGAGATATGAATTGGGTCTTATTCATAATACATTTGCACACAATTTTTATTGATTTTCAGTTTCAAATTCGGCTTCATTCTGAAGAATTTTGCTATTAAAATATAGGGTTTGTTGCAAACATGGCAACCTCCACTTGAGTGTTGCAAAGCTGGCAACACTCCAAAATGAAATTCATTATTTTACTTTAATTATCAACATAATGATGATTATTTCATGGCTGATTACTTTTAAAATACTAACTGGTTGAGATGAAAAAAATAAATATCGTAAAAAAGCGCATTTTATTAGCGTATCAGTTTTTTGCGATTTACTCAAAACATCTAATGATGGAGTTTGCCGAGTTTGCAACTAATACCCTCATTTATCATTCAAATATAAGTTTTTGTTAAAAAAAATTGGTTATAAATATTCACGCCGTATTTGACGGTACGATTCATATTTGACCGAGCCGTAATGAAAGGGTTAAAAATGTTGAGACAAGAATTCGTTTCAATGAGTAATCAAATCACAATAATTACTCAACTCACCATATAAATGACCTGGTGACTGAGAGGAAAAATGGCCGCCGCCTCTTGAACGCAGGCCTGCGAGGCAGCATGACCCCCGAGAGCTAGGTACAGCTCAGCCAGCAGCAGCCAGAGACGCAGACGTAGAAGTGGGCCCCCGCTGGCCGCCGGACCCCCCAGGGCTGGTGAGGAACCCCACTGTGAGGCTGCCGAGCTGAGCGCACGCTCCACCCGCGATGCTGCCAAAGAATTCGCAGCCATGGAACCTTTACATATTATTAATAATAAATGATAAAATTAAGTAACAAGTCACAAATCTCGTCACAAATGGTGTTCTTCTTTACATATTATTAATAATAAATGATAGAATTCTGTAACTAGTCACAAATGGTGTTCTTGTGCCAACCCTTATGTATGGAAGTGAAGCATGGGACTGGCAAAAGAAGGATAAAACTAGAATAAATGCAGTAGAAATGAGATCTCCAAGACGAATGTGTAGTAAATCTGTATATGATAGAGTGTCAAATGCAAATGTCAGAAGTGAATGCGGTGCAAATGAAAGTGTTATGAACAAAATAATGAAAGGGTCATTAAGATGGTTTGGATGAATGTCTGACATTTGATAATGCCTTTTGGCGAAACATGTCATTCCAATTATATAAAATATATAACAGGGCTTCATCGTCTGGACCGGAATAGTTTTCAGAGATCCTCATATGCTCAGAGTCCTATACAGCGCATTGGTTCGGAGCAGACTCGAAAGTGGTTCTGTGATATGGAGTCCTCACGAGGCTAGATATTCCGTTATGCTGGAGAGGGTCCAGAAAAAAAATCTGAGGTATCTCTGCATGAGAGAGTATGGTAGCTATCCGTGGCTTTATCCCACGGCAATTCTTTTGGGAATGCTTGGGACCAACTCTCTGCAGCTTCGAAGAGATGGGCATCACATAACCCATTTATTTAGATTACTCAGGGGATATTTCGAGAACTCGGCCATGCTGGAGGGTGTTCGGATTTTTGTTCCTGAAGGATATTTCCGACAGCGACAGCATAGATTGTTTTATCTACCGGCCGCTAGAACCAATCTGCCTCTGGTGACACCGGTGGGAAGAGCAATTAGTCTGCTGAACGCGGTCTCCTCGGAGATCGACGTCTTTCATATTAGTGAAAGTACGTTCAGAAGGCAAATACTCTTAATTCTGGAGAGTATCTTGTCTTCCTAATGTCGAACCATCTCTCATGCGTTTCTGGTAGTATATAATACTATTCACAATATATTATTTTACCTGTTCTCAATAGATGCCTTAAAAAATTATTTTGTAATGTCTATTGATGAAATAAACTGATTTCATTTGATTGGAAAATAAAACTTTCAGAAAAAATACATTTTCAAGAAACAATAGATAAGACAATTTAAACATTTTTAATAATTGGCACAAAATATCTACTGTAAATTAAGAAGTCATCTATAAGTATTCAAAAATCTAAATAAAAACAGTTAAAATATTTAGAACAGGATTTGAATTTTAAACTAAAACAAAAGAACATACTTGAATCTTTCGTGGAGTCTAAATCATTGTAGAGTTGCAGCACAGAACGAGTTTCCGACTTTTTATCAAAATCTTTATCATCTCCCATTATTCCCGACTCGTGGAGATTCTTCCACAGGGCCAGCATGTGTTTTCCTGTGACCAAAGCAGCCTGGAATGAAAAAAAATCAAAGATTAAAGTGTCCATAAATAAACGAGGGTACGATTTCCAAACACTATTGTAAATCTAATTTATGATAATATGATTTTAAAAATAGTTATTGGAAACAAGAATTTATCAATGAAAGCGAAAACGGCCGTTCACAATGGAGTTCTGGTCCCAACCCTAATGTATGGAAGCGAAGCATGGAACTGGCAAAAGAAGGATGAGAGCAGAATAAATGTGGTAGAGATGAGGTCCCTAAGACGTATGTGTGGTAGAACGATATACGACAGAATCTCAAATGCTGATATAAGAAAGGAATGTAGAGCGGAAGAAGGTATTATGAACAAAATTATGAAAGGATCGCCGCATATGGAGCGCATTGATGGCCAAAGAATGGTTAAGAAAGTATACGTTAATGATGTAAATGGAGTACGGAGTAGAGGCAGACCGAGGAAAACATGGCATGACCAAATTAATCAAATTTTAAAGGTTGGTCATGTTAGAAGTCAGAAAAATCGACGTGCATGTAGGAATCGCTGTATGAATGTGGAGGAAGCTAGAGAGGTGTGCCAGGATAGAGTAGTGTGGCGGTCCATTCTCTCTGCCTACCCCTGCGGAGAAATGGCGTCATGGTTTGTTGTTGATTTAAAAAAATTGTTGAAAATCTGGAGCAAATAGATGAGTTTGTGTATTTGGGAAGTGTGTTTACAAAATATGGGCGAGTGGAGAGGGATATTGATAGAAGGGTTGTGGTAAGCAACAAAGTGAATGGTGCACTTAAAGTTGCCATCGCAAACACAAACCTATCCAAAAAATCTAAACTGACCCTTATGTATGGAAGCGAAGCATGGAACTGGCAAATGAAGGATAAAAGTAGAATAAATGCAGTAGAAATGAGATCTCTTAGACGAATGTGTGCATACTCTGTGTATGATAGAGTGTTTAATGAAAATATAAGAAGTAAATGCGGTGCGAATGGAGGTTGACCACGGCCGCTGGTTGACTGCTTCACTTTCATTTATGGAAATGAAACAAATTTAAAAATTAAATGTAGTGTCTCTAATTGTTAAGAAAGAATTGTGGTATTAGAATAGAATGGTTTCTGACCTCTCCGCCATGGCAGCGCAGTTGCAGTAAGGCTAGGACCCGCAGCAGGTCCATGCTGTCGGGGTGGTCGGCCAGGGCGGCGGTGGCGGTGGAGAGCGCCTCGCGAGCCCGCCCCCGCGCAGACAGCACCAGACACAGCAGCTGCATGGCCGCCGAGCACGAGGAACGCTTGCTCAAGCAACACTTCACATAGTACTGTGGAAATTATACAAATATTACTTATATGCCAATCAAACTGAGTGTACGGAATTTCTGAAAAATTATTATTAGTGTGCAAATGACCAGCGAGATGAGTGCACTCAAGGTCTTCAACTCTTTAGGCAGTCAGCCCGGTTAGTGAATCCCATTCATTGGGTTGAGGAATAAGAACGTAGCTTTTTTATCAAAGTGTTTTATATGCACAAAAAACAATAAATTAATCAATAATATGCCGTAGCTGTTTACGACCTGCTCCCACTGCAAGAGAACTTTTTTGATAAGAAAGATGGTTGTGATCAGATGGACTTCTTGGACCAATAAATAATAAAAAAAGAGACCTGCCGTAGCTATGATAGACAAGTTTTTTTGCAGCAGGATAATGCACGGCTACATACTGCAATGCTAGGATGGATGATGATAAGACACCCGCCGTATTCGCCGGGCATTGCTCCATTCGATTACCACTTGTTTCGATCTATGCAACATTTTTTAGTTGTTAAAAATACGCTAGTTACGAAGAAGTGAAATTGGGCATATCCGAGTATTTTAATTCAAAACCAGAATTTTACAGAATAAGGATTCAAAAATTGACAGATAGGTGGAAACAAGTCATCTTAAACGGTGGATTACATTTTAGGTTAAATTTTGATAAATAAAGTTTCATTAAAAAAACAAAAAAAAAATTCGTTAAAATGTGATGGTCAAATCAATCAAGGCAGAGAATGTTGAAGTGCTATGTCTGGTCTGTATTACTCTATGGCTCGGAGACTTGGACCCTGAAAGTGCACACTATGAACCGGTTGGAAATTCGAGATGTGGTTGCACAGGAGAATGCTTCGCATACCGTGGACAGATTTCGTCAGCAATTTGGAGGTTTTGAGGAGAGCCAATTGTAGTAGACAACTGCTAGAGGACGTTAAGGTCCGTAAGATTTCATATCTGGGTCACATTCTGCGGGGAGATAAATACAGTTTGCTCCAACTAATACTGATGGGAAAAATTGAGGGGCAGCGTGGTCCTGGTAGAAGGCAAACGTCTTGGCTGTGCAACATAAGAGACTGGACCGGGATGAGACATGTGGGGGAGCTGTTCCGGGTTGCGCAAGATAGAGAAGCCTTCGCCGGAGTGATTGCCAACGTCAGGGGGGCCTGATACGGCACACGAAGAAGAAGAAATCAATCAAATTTTAAATGTTGGCCACTGAAGAGTATGAATGTCGAGGAAGAGAGAGAGAAATGAAATAACATTGTGGTGCTCCATTCTACCTCCCTACTCCTTCGGAAAAATGGCATAATGGTTAGTTAGTTTACCATAGCTTCGGATATCCCTCCCATGAGGGCGTACTGCAGGGCGAGGTAATATAGGGCCAGATGGTCCTCGGAATCACAGTCCACCGCCTTGTGGAAACTCTCCAGGCATTTGGTGTTGGCCGCCTCCTTCTCCGCTCGGATCGTCGTCGCCCTAGTTACAACAAAAATTAATCACAAATATAAAACAAAACATGTGCTTAAGATCTCTTTTTAATACTCCCAACTCGGGTAACTCATTCAAAGTTAAAAAAAATAGTAATTATAATAATAATAGTGCTCTTATTTAACAAACCGACAAACATTAAAGAAGTTCTGTTTGCCCCTTTCGGTTCAATCTTATTATGGACGAAATCATAGAAGAGGTAGTTGGCTTGGGACCGGGTTATAAAATGGGCAGTAAAACTGTAAACGTCATTTGCTATGCAGACGATGCCGCATTAATAGCCGAGTTTGAAGATGACTTGCAAAGAATGTTGTACAAATTCCACACAGTATCACAAAGGCTAAATATGGCTATATCAGTCAACAAAACAAAAAGTCTCACTATAGACTATTGATGGAGCAAGTAATGAGTTTCAGATATTTGGGAGTAGAGATCTGCAGCCAAAATGACCTTTATACCGAAATACGAGAACAAGTCAATAAAGCCTCTGCCGTGTCAGGATGGCTGAAGAATCTGGTTTGGAAGACCAAGCACATGCGTATCGACAGCAAGATCGCTGTAGAGACGTGGACCGACACTGTGTGAACCAAGGGACTACTAAGAACATCAGAGATGAAGGTTCTAAGATCAATTACTGAAAAAACTCTCCGAGATCGTGTCCGCAACTTGAGGATATCGTTCAGTGGAGTAGATCCAGAAGAAGACACTGGAGGGACCATGTAACCCGAATGGATGGTGACAGACTCGCTTATACAGCCGCTTATGAAATCCCCTCCGGACACCGCCCCCCTGGAAGACCGTCTAAGAGATGGAAGTACAGCTGGACCTTATCATCCGACGAGACATGATTTCTGTGTCACAGATCGTCAGATCTATTAAAAAAAGAAGAAGCTTCACATGTTGCTTAACCATTTTGTTGCAGGCACTTTTGGAATAAATATGCCAAAATAGCCACAATTTTAGTAAAATCTATTATAATATCATTTATAAACAGTCTGTAAAATAAATCTTTTAATATATCGAAATTAAAACAAATCTATTTAATATTATGTCGGCTCGTTTGAAGGCAGGTGTTCATAGACGTGGCATGGATTTCTGGGCCGAGAGGGTCACAAAAACTCATTACGGTAGTTTCGTACGCACGGTGTAAAAAATAGTACAGCCAGCAGCCACAATTCTTACGAACGTCAAATTTGTAAGCCGTGCGCCATTAATTTAGCTTTATTTCGGTCCGCATCAAATCCGCGGTCCCGTATGGGACCACTGGGCACATAAAGGTTAAATCTTTTTTTTGTCTTCAAATACTAAATGTGTCTTATTCCAAATACATAAATCAATTTTTTCAATACCTGGCGGTCATCAGATGTCCAATTCCAACATATAAGTGACAGCGAGACAGCATATATGTCGGGTGCTCGTGTTCCCTTTCCAGCGCCATTTTACTAAACATCAGACCTTCTGACACCTGCACAACACAAAACAAAATAACCTTTAAATAAAACAGGAAATTTAGATTTAAAAAACAATAGACCAGATGAATATTCGATTGGAGAGGGATATCGAAAAATGGGTTATGGCAGGCAACAAAGTGAATGGTTTTTTTAAAATCGCCATCGCAAACAAAAGTCTATCCAAAAAAGTTTAAAAGTTCTTTTACAGACCCTTATGTGTGTTTAATCTATATATGGACAAGTGTATGAAAGAGTTGAAAGGGTTGGAAGCAGGTGCAAAAATGAATGGTGTGTTAGTAAGCTGTTTGTTGTATGCGGACGACGCTGTGCTACTTGCAGACAACGAGCATGAACTACAAGCCCCGGTGTCTAGTATGTATGAGGTATGCAAGCGATATTCCGTTATGTTGGAGAGGGTTCAGAAAAAATTTCTGAAGTATCTCTACATGAGGGAGTATGGTAGCTATCCGTGGCTCTATCCCACGGCATTTCTTCTGGGAATGCTCGGAATCAATTCTTTACAGCTTCGAAGAGATGGACATCTCATAACCCATTTCTTCAGATTAATTAGGGGATACTTCGAGAACTCGGCCGTACTGGAGGATGTTGGTCTTTTTGTCCCCGATAGATATCTCCGACAGCACAGATTGTTTTACCTACCGGCCGCCAGAACCAATCTGCCTCTGGTGACACCGGTGGGAAGAGCAATTAGTCTGCTGAACGCGGTCTCCTCGGAGATCGACGTATTTTATGTTAGTGAAAGTACGTTCAGGGGGCAAATACTATTGACTTTAGAAAGTATCTTGTCTTCCTAATGTCGAACCATCTCTAATGCGTTCCTGGTACTTTGTTGTATTTTTATGATATTTTACCTGTACTTAATAGATGCCTTAAACATTTTCCTGTTTGTAATGTCTATTGAGTTAATAAACTGATTTGATTTGATTTGATACGATTTGATGATGAATGGGAATAAGTCCAAGGTAATGATTTTCGCAAAAGAAGGAAACATGACCGTCTGCAACATTAGTGTGAACGGTGAAATGAATTTGTTTATTTAGGAAGTATGTTTACAAAGGATGGGAGAGTGGAGAAGGATATTGGAAATATGGAAAGAATGAGCGAAAACAGAATGGTGAAGAAGGTATATGTAAATGACGTGAACGGAGCTAGAAATAGAGGAAGACCGAGGAAAACATGGCACGGTCAAATCACTCAAATATTAAATATCGGTCACGTGAGGAGTCAGAGAAATCGACGTGCGTGCATGACAAGATGCATGAATGTAGAGGAAGCGAGAGAAGTATGTTAGGACAGAACAGTGTGGCATTCCATTCTTCCTGCCAACCCCTCCGGGGAGACGGCGTGATGATTAGTTAGTTAGTTAGTTAGTTAGTTTTTTATGTGTGTAAGTGAAGCATGGAATTGACAAAAGAAGGGTGAAATTGAATAAATGCAGTAGAAATGAGATCTCTTAGACGAATGTGTGGAAAATAATGCCCATTGCCCGTGATTACGAGCATAAGATAAGGCCGAGTGGTAAGTGCATTTACTGCCACCCCGAAGGTTGCGGGTTCGATTCCCGGGGAGGGCAGTGTTATTGTCACACTGTCTTTGGTCTGGTGTTGAATTCACGTGACAATAAAACGGCGATAGATTAGCTACCTATATTTATAACACCATCATCAAGTCAGTGGTGACATCTGGTTATGAGTTGTGGATAATGACTCTAAAAGAACAACAAAGAATCTACTGGTTTGAGAATAGATTACTTAGAATGATCCTGGGACCCAGACCCGGTGTTGCAGCGGGAACTTGGAGGCATAGGACCAACCAAGAGATCCGTACGATGACCCAGCAGCCCTTTATAACGAACACCGTGAGAACCGGTCGCCTAGCATGGATTGGGAACGTATGCCGAGCCGAAGAGACCAGAGCAATCTAGACCCTGTACGCGTCTAGACCGACTGGAGTAAGACCTCTAGGAAGGCCTAGACAGCGCCTAATGGACAATGTTCTGACTGATCTGGCTAGGTTGGGCGAATTGGTCTGCTGGGAGCAGGATCGAGGAGCTTGGCGAAAAATCATCAAGGAGGCTAAAACTCTTCAAGAGTTGTATGGCCATAGGATGTAAGTAGTAGATTAGCTACTAGTAGAATCACTATGATAGCTATAATACCCTTTACATCGATTTGGCTCATCCTGTCATGATGGAATGAGTGATTCAACAAAATAACAATAATAAGGAATACAAAAATATCTAGGTCTGTCTTTTGTGCCGCCTGATGTGGCTAAATAGTCCTATCCTGGAATGACAGACTTTGTCACACTCCAGACAGGGATATTCTGATTCTACGGCTGAACCCCGTCCTCTCCGTCTCTCCGGCCCCTGGCACATAGCGATGACTCTTCTCAACCCCTATGGTTGCCAACTACTCCCAGTCCGTTTGTCTGTCTACACTCATCAATGCAGTATGCAGGTTGTCCTTATATCTCTTGCGCTGTCCTTCGTGCTTCCTTTTCCCTTCTAACAGTTCACTGCATAATATGTTTTTGGGAAGCCTGTTATCATTCAAGCGAAGCACAAGACCAGACCAGCGCAAGAGAGCGCGAGTGAGCAGTGTCTCCATGTTGGAGCAGTTGAATCTCCTTAGCACATAGTGTCAAATGCAAATATAAGAAGTGAATACAGTGAGAATAAAAGTGTTATGATCAAAATAATGAAAGATTCAGGGGTATAGCAAAAGAAAGCATATGATAACAATGTAAACAGAACAAGAAATAGAGGAACTATTATATTCACAAAGGAAGATGGAGGTAACCTCGGAAACATGTTGGGTAAAATATTTTTATTTTTAAAAATACTTAATTAAAATAACGTGGATATTAACTTGACACATTCCGAAGTTATTAACTCATTTCAAAGTTATTACCATACTCATTCCAAAGTTATTATAAAAGTTATTGACTCATTCCAAAGTTATTACCATAGTTATTAACTCATTCCAAAGTAAATACCATAGTTATTAACTCATTCCAAAGTAAATACCATAGTTATTAACTCATTCCAAAGTTATTATCATAGTTTTTGACTCATTCCTTATTTTAAAGATTACCATAGTTACTGACTCATTTCAAAGTTATTACCATAGTTATTCACTCATTCCAAATTTATTACCTTAGTTATTAAATCATTCCAAAGTTATTAACATACTTATTAACTCATTTCAAAGTTATTAACTCTCTCCAAAGTTATTACCATAGAATCATTGTGTACTAGCTACACAGTATCGATCAGGGAAGATTATTATTTGTTATCCTCAAAAACTTTGTATTAAAGGGTTGTAAAAAGCATGAATTTTAAAATATACACATACCCTATTGAGAGACTCGTAACACTGCCGCGCGGCTAATAAGCAGGGCACCACGGCCGTGGGTTCCAGCTTGGCCACCTGCTCCAGGACGCTGACGGCCCGCGTGGGGTGCCCCAGCGCGACCAAAGAGTAGGCCTGCTGCTGCCACACGTGAGCCTCCTCAAACGAGAACTTCATAGCCCTCTCCAAAGACTGGAAATGCAATAAAAATTAAATAAACTTTTGCAATTCCACAAAACTCCATCGTCAACGGCCATTTTGATTTCATTGAAAAAATCTTGGTTGCAATAACTACATTAAAAGCTCCATTCTCATTGTTACCTGTATCAATCCTACTTTTGATGTTACTCTCTATTCGGCCATCCGCTGTGAACATGCTATCTAAATTCACAAATTCCATAACCTGTTCTAGGTTTTCCTTGTTCACACTTATATTACAAACTGTCATTTTCTCATCCCGTTCAAAAACCTTCACATTTAACTTCGATATTCATCGTTGAATCGTTTGCCTTGCATACCTCATACATTCTCGACACTGAGACTCGTAATTTGTCTGCACTATCTGTACAAGAACAGAATCTTCCGTGTAAGAGCTCTGACTGACATACCCAAGGGCCCGAATTCGATTCCCGGCGATGGCAGTGTGATTGTCACTGTTTTTGGTCTGGTTTAGAATTCACCGTGAAAATAAAATGGCGATAGATTAGCTACCTATCACATGTCATGAGAATCAATATAATAGCTACAAATAACTTTCATATAAGTGAAAGTATGTTCAGGGGACAAATACTCTTGACTTTGGAAAGTATCTTGTCTTCCTAATGTCGAACCATCACTAGTGCGTTCCTGTTATTATGTTGTATGTGTATAATATCTTACCTGTACTCAATAGATGCCTTAAACATTTATGCTGTTTGTAATGTCTTTTGAGTAAATAAACTGATTTGATTTGATTTGAACAAATTGTATGCAGTAATTGGGTTCAAACGACCTGTCGTATACGAAAAATAACATACAGACATCTCACTCATTTTAGCACCAGTATTTATTCCTTTCAGTTCATTCATATACTTGTCTACTCGTATATACAGATTAAACAAATAAATAAAGTAGGACCTCTTGTATTTTGGTTGAAAAAAATTTGCATCTCACGGGTGAGTTGCCCACGTACAGGGCAAGCATCCGAGGACTCACTGGTGAGTCACCGATAGCTATAGGGTTAATAATTAATATTCACCTCTTGCAATAGTCCGACTTGCCCCCACCGCACCGTAGCAATTGTGAGCAGATCATAGATGGCACTAGCATTTTCAAAAGCGTGGATCCGGGCTTGTTTGAACTCTGGACTCTGGGAGAGAACCGCATCACGCACCGCCATAGCCTCCCCGATCAAGAGAAGGAGAATCGTCTCTTCGCATTCGTTCTTTGGCACAAACTGAAAATCAAATATAAACAGGGTAGGATCAAAAAGTAGTAGGACTGAATTAATTTAATTTCCCTTCTGATTCCCACTGTGCGTACGCCTTCTGGAACTCGCTTTCCGGAATCCCCTTCAGAGCTGCCGTCATAACCCCTTGGACGTCTTCTACGGAGCTGTATCGGTTTCCCTTAAGGTCCCGCTTGTCTTGAGGAAAGAGGTGGAAGTCCGGCGGTGCCAGATCTGGACTGTAGGGGGGGTGAGGCAACGTGGCAACCCTGTGCTTGGTCAGAAACTCCCTCACTTTCTGTTCATCACTCAGGACTCTTGGCACAAGGCGCACACCATTCGCATGGCCAAATCCTCGGTAATAATTTTTTGGATGCTACCGTTCGAAATCCCTTACTCGTTCAGGAGTGCCTTAATCATTTCAAGGGTCTTCGTTGCGGTTTTCCCGAGTTAGACGCAGAATTTGATGGCGTAGCGCTGCTTGAGATTTTTCTCTATCTTGGATCGCAATGACACTTCTTAACAGAGATCCACGGAAATCAACAAGAAGAAGAAAGAAGAAGCAGAGAGAATGGATTGCTACATTACTCTATCCTGACCTGTTAACCTTTGTACAGCGAATTATACATGCAAATAAAATTTTCTGACTCCCCATATCACTGCAGTATGGAGTCGAGGAAGATTAAAAAAAAAATGGCATTTCCAAATTCATAAAATGTTTAAAATCGGCCTTTTTAAAATTTTTAAAATGACTTGTTGTATGAATGCCAAGAAAGCTAAAGATTTATCAGGCTAGAGTAGCATACAACTCTTGAAGAGTTTTAGCCTCTTTGATAATTTTATTCCAAACTTCTAGATGCTATGTCTTTTGCACCCAGCAGTCTGTTTTGCCTAACCTAGCCAAATCGGACAGAAAATTATCCATTAAGCGCTGTCTAGGCCTTTCTAGAGATCTTACTCCGGTCGGTCTTGACGCGTACAGGGTCTTGATTGCTCTGGTCTCTCCAGCACGGCAAACATGCCCAATCCATGCTAGAGTAGAGTGGTAGTCAATTGTTTGGTATCTAATTGGTATCTAATGGTTTGATGTTATTATGAAAAGAAGTGGTCCAAAATTTGAGCCCTGTGGAACTCCAGATGAAGCGTGAAAAGTTAACGACTTGAAAATGGTATAATAATGTACCTGATTAAGTCCAGCGTATTTTTTAGGCTTCCAGGGTCCGTCTGCAGATGCCTTGGTGCCCAGATTGGACCACTCGGTGCTACCAGATACGCCGCGCAGCAGCACTTCTGCCAGCTGCCGAGCCAGCGTCAGCCGCAAGGAGTGCGTACCAGATGACTCTACAGCCGTAAGCATCTCGCGGTACCTGTACACAAAATTTAAATAACAATAATCAAATATAATATGGCAGTACACAATGGTGTTCTTGTACTGACCCTTATGTATGGAAGTGAAGCATGGAACGAGGAAAAGAAGGATGAAAGTAGAATAAATGCAGTAGAAATGAGATCTCTTAGACAAATGTGTGGATACTCTGTGTATGATGGAGTCGAATGAAAATATAAGAAGTGAATGCGGTGCGAATGATGGTGTTATGAACAAAATAATGAAAGGATCATTAAAATGGTTTGGACATATGGAAAGAATGAATGAAGAAAGAATGGTAAAAAGAATATGTTAACGATGTAAATGGAACTAGAAATAGAGGAAGACTGAGAAAAACATGGCACAATCAAATAAATCTAATATTGAATGCCGGCCACAGATAAATTCTCCATTCATTCATTCCATGTGTCCAAACCATCCTTTCATTATTTTGTTCTTCTTTTACCAGTTCCATGTTTACTTCCATAAATAAGGGTTGGTACAGAAACACCATTGTACACTGCCATCTTAGCTTTGCATCATTGACTTTGTTGTTTGCCCCAATCCTTCCCTCAATATCCCTTTCCACTTTGCCCATTCATTGTAAAATATACTTCCTAAATATACTAATTCATCCACTTCAAGTTGTTCAGACTGACCGAACAGTGCAGTCTTTAGAAGTTTCTTAAATTTAACGTCACTATCCTCATACTTAATACTAACATGTAGTCTATTCTAGGCCAACGGACCCGCAAAGCTGAAAGCACGATCATAGAAACTTGCTTTATTGGCTCTGACTGGAATCGTTATGTTGTTTGCACTTGCTTCTACTGATCGGAGTGAACGTTGCCTTTCCGTTGGCATGGGTGTCACGCAGAGTGTCGAGCCTTAAACACTGTCAAACACAATTTATATTTTACTCGCTCTCGGATTTTAAGCCAGTGGGCCATAGAGTATACCTGCCAACAGCTTGCTGTAGTCTACCGGCTCTCATGTGCAGGATGGGGGCTCTCTGGAGGGCTGTCTCGAGAGCGGGGCCCAGTGCCCGCGCTGTGCCCGAGTGTAACCCGCTGCCGCCCCCCGTGGACAGAGTTGTGGCTCCACCCACGAGACTGCCAGTGCCCGAACCGCTGGTACCTTCCGCACGCTGAAGGTACAGGA
This sequence comes from Lepidostoma basale, assembly GCA_022606425.2. Taxonomy (NCBI): domain Eukaryota; kingdom Metazoa; phylum Arthropoda; class Insecta; order Trichoptera; family Lepidostomatidae; genus Lepidostoma; species Lepidostoma basale. The sequence goes on along the minus strand of JAHDVF020000747.1, from coordinate 413,368 downwards.
GAGACAATTCTGACGCAAGCTCGAAACAGCGAATCTGCAAAAAAAATACATAATTTTATTAAAAGTTTGTGTGAATAAACATTCTGGGAACAAATAGATGACTTTGTAAATTTTAAATCAGATTTATTTATTTATTTATTTATACATTTACAAATGAGACATAACAAACGATAAAACATTTAGGCGACTCATTTGGACACAAAACGGTATTACAAAGATAAAAAAACAAAACAACATGAGACCAAAAAATCACACATATCAGAAGGAATCCAAATATGTCGACGTCAGTGAGGCAGTACTCTTTCCAGAATTTGCAATATTTTTTTTTGAATACTGCCTCACTGACACTGAAAATGTCCAAATCCGAGATGATTAGATTCAGCGTCCGAATTGCTCTTCCTACTGGCATCACCAAAGGCAGGTTGGTTCTGCGTGACGGAGTAAAGAACAATTGATGTCGGCGCTGTCGCAGGTAGTTATCAGGAACAAAAAGACCTATTTGCTCCAGAACATAGGGGTTCTCAATAGAGCCCCGAATCAGTTTGTAAAAATGTGATGTTAATAATCCTTCCCTCCTTAGTTCGAGGGAGTTATACCCCAGCATACCCAAGAGAAATGCCGTTGGATAGAGCCAAGGATATACCCCGTACTCTCTCATGTAGAGGGCTCTCAAGAATTTCTTTTGAACCCTCTCCAACATGAGAGAATACTGAGCCTCATGAGGACTCCATATCACGGCACCTCCCTCGAGTCTGCTTCTGATTAAGGAGTTATACAGAGTGCAAGAACCAAAGAATGTTACTGCCTATTAAAATTATTATTATTATTATTTTGTTGAATCGCTCTTTATATCATTGCAGCGTGAGCCAAATCGATCTAAAAGGGATGGCTATTACATTAATTCTCGTGATATGTGATATCGCCATTTTATTGTTTGTAAAGACAGTGTGACAATCACACTGCCATCGCCGGAAATCGAACCCGGGACCTTCGGTGTAGCACTTACCACTCGGCCACAAAGTTCGTCGATTAAATTAGAGATACAATTAAGTTTACAAAGTTTTTATTGAGCTTAAAAGATTATTAGCATATAAACCAAATATTCAGCAGTAGTGTTAAAAGCGTACTGCTGTACGGACGTGAGACTTGGAAATCTACCACAGAAGTTATTGGAAAACTCCAGGTGTTTATAAATAGGTGCCTTTGCTCAATATTCAAGATCTATTGGCCCCAAACAGTGTCAAATGACGTTCTCTGGACCATGGCAGGCGAAATGCCAATTAGAGAACAAGTCGCTAGACGCAAATGGCAGTGGATTGGTCACACCCTGAGACGGAACCCAGCCTGCATCGCTCTAGACTGGTCCCCTATGGGGGAAAGAAGAAGCAAGGCAGACTTAGAGCCACCTGGAGAAGAGCCCTGCAGAACGAGGTTAAGGCAGCAGGCCTCACTTGGGATGATGTTAGGCATCAGGCATGCGATAGAGTCGGATAGAGAAGGTTCCTTGAGGCCCTATGTACCACAGAGGTGTGACAGGACAAAAAAGATTTTAAACAAATTAAAAGTTGGTTACAACAAACCATATATTACCATATCATTTTCTCTCTCAGCTTGTTTATATCTGCTGCCTCCTGGTGTGGCACTATGCTCGAGACAGAGTCCTTTGATGGCATATGATTCTGCAACGATGCGAAGACTCCGGCTAAAATATGCACATTAATCAATGAAGCAATACATCACTTATTCACTGAAGAAGTCTATACAATAGGAAGAGTCACAAATATTTTAGTAAAAATAAACAAAAAATACTCGAACAATGATGTAAAACTCTCAATCAAGTATTTGATATAGGACTTGGACTTGGATCTTCTGGCTTACAGAGGTTCAGCTCTAATGGCTATTCCTCTGACGTCTGTAGGAACAATGGGCGCACGAGCGGGCGCCGGGCACCAGCTGCGACTTCTTGGAGCCGGGAATATGAATACAATAGGCACACAGTTTGTGATAAGGTCGCAATATAGAGTGGGAGGGAATCAGACGACCGAACTCTGAGACGTCAACTGAAGGAATAGATTTGATATTGAGTAAAATGTATATGTAAAATGTCCCAAAAGAAAGATTATATCATTCAATAAAATGTTATGTAGAGATGTTAGACGACTTCTTGGTCCCTGAATTGCAAAGCTTTCCTGGCTATAACCGAAGAAAATGGTTCCAGCAGGACGGAGCAACGTCGCACACGTCCAATACGTTTCTGCCAAGCAGAGGCGGTACTCCCATAAAAGTCCAGAAGCCGGCTTGCGTAAGAAATGTTGAATCAAAACGTCTTCTGTCTTACAGAGGTTCAGCTCTTGTGACTATTCCTCTTACGTCTGATGAGAACATTGTTGGAAGGTGATTTGGTGGGTTGTTGGTTTATGCGGGGGCATGATTACTTAGATTTGGAGGTTTTGATTCAAAATTTCTTACACAAGCTGGGCTTCTGGGCTTCTATGGGAGTACCGCCGCTGCTGCCATAAGTTTGTGAAATTTTCCCTGGCAAATTGATCTCCAGGAGAGGTGACATAAATTGGCCTCCACGTAGTCATGATTTAACTCCTATGGACTTTTACCTGTGGGGTTACCTCAAATCTAAACTTTACAAAAATAAACTGACTTCCCTTGCGCAAAAGAAAAGTAAATATTCGTGACAAAATGGTAGCCATCACGGAGTCTACCTGCCGAGCCGTCATAAGAATTTTACTGTTCGACTAAATGAGTGCCGCAAACAGGAGGGTTTACATTTGGATGATATTATTTTTAAGAAATAAATTCCCAAATTAATATTTTAATAATTAATAATCAAAAAAAAATAAAACTTTGTATTTAACCACAATATGGTTATTATATTTGATGCCAACTAGTTTCCCTTGGACCCAAGCTTCATCAGGGCAGTATAACAACTAAACAAGAATACAAACTTTACTTGTATATATAACAAACGGTGGTGAAATCAGAGAAGGGGTGCGAGAGGGAAAGGGATAATTGAAAAATTGTTTACCTTTGCAACAGCATAGCAATTTTATAAGAAATTAAAATTAATGTAAGTAGGTACAAATAAATACAAATAATGCCAAAATAATAAAGTGGTGGGGGGGTTAGAAAAATAAAGGAAGGGATAAGCAAATAAAAATGTTTGAAATAGCAAATTTTTAGGAAAGAGAAAAAAAATTATGACATAAAAACCGTCTCAATTTTTAACTCTGGAAATTGGCTGATACTCTTTTGTTTCATAATGCTTGTATATTCAAATTTAGACCTTTATTTGTATGCACGATAATTTCTCGATGTTATCTAAATGTAATACAAAAATAGAAATGCCGTATTTGAAATTTTGTCAAAACAACAGATCCATTCTTGACAAACGAACTGTAAAAAGTTTATATTAGTTTGAATTTTACAATATATTTTTAATTAATACAAATAAAAACGTCAGTTTTCTAGAAGTTTTATTATATTTTGTGGTAATGACATGTTTCGCCCTTCTAAGGTATTATCAAATGTGACGAAACATCAAATCATTGCAGTTTATATACACTAGTAAATGGAGCAGAATATGGTAATTAACGAAAATTTATGTGACTTTATACATTCTTCTAGTAATAAAACTTCTAGAAAACTGACGTTTTCATTCGTATTAATTATTCAATATGGAGTTTTACATCATTGTTCAAGAAACAATATATTTGTTTTTATTTATACATAATAATATGAAGATATATAACTGAAAACACTAAAAATAAATATATATATGATAAGTAATTTCATAAAAAAATAAGAGGGCTGTAAGTAAAAAAAAAATTATTGAAAAGTAGGTATCATAATTAAACAAAAGAATTACTAGTATTTTTTTAAACCTTAGACACCCGTCTAAATTTGAATTACAATCAAGTACAGAAGACCCGCGATTTTCCAAGGTCGGGTTAAAGGAAAGCGGATTATCCGGGACACTTGAATGCAAACAAAAATTCAAATCTGTCACAATGACATTGGGCGTTTAGTTCACATTTGCGCCACCGCCAACATACGTTTGTGGCTCTATAGTCGTGTCATAAAGTTTCAAGTTTGCAATAAAGCACCCGCAGCTTAGTTTATACTCATAAAACATTGTCATTAATTTTATTTTACTGTGAAAAAGTGACTATAATAATGGATAGACGCAAACGAGTCATACTTTCAATTGAACAAAAATATGATATAATTCAAAAGTTTGAAAATGGTGCAATCGTTAAATATTTATTGAATCAATATAATGTTGGTGATCAAACTATTATTATTATTGTTATTTTGTTTAAAAAAACTCCTTACATCATTATAGTGCGAGCCAAATCGATGTAAAGGCTGAAAAAAAAGAATATCAAAGGAAATATAAATAGAACCTTATGAATAGGAATATGCCAGTTATTTCCTTGCTGCCTTTATCGTAAGGGTATTTATGAATTCGCCTATACGGGACAGGACGAAAACTATAAGGGACATCATTAATAAAAAGAGAAAAATTTGCAGGAACATAAGCAAGAAGCAGAAAAATAGATTTTTCAGGAACATAAGCGCTTATAACGCATTTTTAAATTTCTCTTTGTTTACATTTTTTTCTTCATGTTTTCGGATTAACCGGGAAATTGATTATATGGTATTTTTTTCACCATCCATCCTGGAAAATCGGGAGTGTACTATACTTGTTCAGTTCGATTAATTGTGGGTAGTATATAATAAAACTTATGCAAATTCCAATTACAAATGCAATCGAAGAGCGCAACACCTTATGTCACCTGTTACACAATCAAGATTTAAGCTGATTCAATATGTGCATGTAATAGGTGGCTTGTTTATTACTTACATAGGTAGTTGCTTCTCTGTGAGAGTGTGCAGCTCAGCTAGGGTGTAATTTTTTAAACTTTCCTCAAACATTCCACTGGCATAGTGTAATTTTCCCAGCAACAAGTGAGCATCAAGGGCCACTCCCGCAATCTTCCCCAGCTCATTTGCCGCCAAAAGCAGGAAGGACTTGGCTTCCGCCAGACCTTGTTTCGCTTTAGAAAAATTCGTTTCAATCGGTGGGAATTCCTCGAGGTAACTCTCCAGTTTTCCTTCCCCAATAAGGAAATTTGAAAGACACTCTAAAATATACATTAAAATTTACAAATACGAATTGTTATCGAAATTAATTGTTGCGCTAATTGATGTTATGTTAAGTAAAAACAACCACCTTGAACGTATTCTCTTACCATAATTCGGAGATCTAATTTTCAATTGTTCCGCAAGCTCTATTACTTTTTTCCAGTTTGAATCTTCTCGGCTTTTTTCGATTTCGGTTTCTATACGAACCGCATTTCTGCCCCTTCCCGTCATTTTTATTTATAATAATTTACACATGAACGTCAAATCTGCAAAATTATACACATTATCAACCAGTTATTCGAACACTCATCGAATGTCAACTTTAACCCGGATCGGTGTTGCCATTTAAAAATAATACTCACCCGTGATGCACACTACCAACTGTAAAAATATTAAATTTATGAGGATATTTGTACGGGATCAAATATTTATATTTTTTCTTTTATTTATTTTACAAAATTGACGAATTAAAATTCGCTTACTCGCCTACCGTAAGCTGGAAATGATTGTTTGAAAATGTTCATAAAAGTTTACGTAAAATTTGCTAACTTAACTTAAATTTGCTAGCTAAATTCCGTATTACAGTGAATACCTGTTTAGAGCTGCTGTATCAAGGTAAAAATAGTTATGATGCTATCCAACCTTCGATAGAAGATGAACAACAACAAGAAGAAGTGAATTACAATAATTTATTCAATTATTGAAAAGAATGTCCATAAGGTTGACATGTTTTTGTTTTATATGTGAGTATTAGTCCATTTGACAACGTATTGTATGCAAATTAAAATGTTTGTATACTTATTTCCTAATACATTATTTTAAAATAATGGAATCTGCAACATTATAAGGTAAGTCGTCGAGTTTAAAGTCATATATTTGTATGTAATTATTTTGTTTTTAAATGTACCCTTTTGCCAAGCATTCTACTCTACCTGTCATCACTACGCGGTACATTTTGAATAAAATGTCACTTTTAGAATGATATTTTCTTTGAAACCAAATTATTATAGCAATTGTTGATTATGTCAGTATCTTCCACGAATACCAAAGAAACAATAAACACCCACTCTAAATCCTGATGCGTACAACTTATTAATCTTACTCTTTAGTCTTTATTGACTTTTCAATCGTAGCGGACAAAGAGTTGATCTTCTTTCTCTCGTTTTTCTCTCTCGTCTCTATTTCTCTTCTTTCTTTCTTTCTTTCTCTCAATGACAGAGAGCCTTATATGTCGCAGGGATTACGTTAGAAGTAGCCTTTCTATCCCATTTCTCTGGCCATGATGGTGGAAGGCTTAGGTGACTTATTGTGTCGTTTCCAAGGACTCCGAGTGTAATAGTTATTAAGAAAACGGTTATTACCCCGGCTGTATCCAACTGATTTCTTGCTGGGCATGCTGGACTACCAAATATTGGAAATTAGACGAACTATCCATTTGGATGTTCATTTTTTTCAACTGATTCGTGGTCGAATACATACCTAACTGTGATATTTTGAATGACTTGATTTTGTTTGTTCCTGACAATCATCTTCGACAAAGGCAACATAGATTATTTCACCTGCCACTGTGTAGAACCAATCTACCTAAGGTAATGCCCGTGGGCAGGGTAATAATCCTTCTAAACCACATCTCTTCGGATGTGGACATCTTCCACGATAGTGAGGCTACCCTCAGAAAGCATCTATCTCTTATATACTTACTTACTTACTTCCTATGGCCATATAACTCTTGAAGAGTTTTAGCCTCCTTGATGATTTTTCGCCAAGCTCCTCGATCCTACACCTTTTGCTCCTAGCAGTCCGATTTGCCCAACCTAGCCAGATCAGCCAGACCATTGTCCATGAGGCGCTGGCTAGGCCTTCCTAGAGGTCTTACTCCAGTCAGTCTAGACGCTTACAGGGTCTTGATTGCTCTGGTCTCTTCGGCTCGGCATACGTGCCCAATCCATGCTAGGCAACCGGCTCTCACGGCGCTCGTTATAAGGGGCTGCTGGGTCATCGTACGGATCTCTTGGTTGGTCCTATGCCTCCAAGTTCCCGCTGCAACACCGGTCTGGTTCTCAGGATAATTATAATTATTCTATTCTCAAACCAGTAGATTCTTTGTTGTTCTTTTAGAGTCATTGTCCATGACTCAGAACCATATGTCACCACTGGCTTGATGATGGTGTTATAAATACGCAGCTTGGTGTTTTATATAATGTATAAAATTGATATTTGATTCTCTTGTTCTTCGTATTGTTTCTATTTACTTAATTGTTCTAAATTTTTTAATTATCTTGTGTTTATGTTTATTGTTTATATTGTATTTTTGAATTTTTTAAATTTCACAATTGTTTCTTCTGTGTGTTAATAGTTTTTTTGTATTCTATAGTGATAAGCGATTTGATAATGTACTGTGATATTTATGATTTATAAAAAAATGAAAAATTGATAATAACATTACACTTGGAGTCACCTTAATCCCTTAGGGTAATTAATGATGTATGATTTGTAATGGATGACTGCCGATGATTTTAAATAATTACGAGACTTAGTAAACGTGATTGGATAACTATTATTTTCTCATTACTGGATATCTGCGACCACTTGTTCCATTTTAGTCCTGTCCCTCGAAGCGTGTATGAGGCTGCCCACTGTCTGATATTTCTCAGCCATGTCATTCTTCTGCCCCAGTTAACAGATATAAACTTAACATTCTTGAACAATTTTTTCCCAGGATTTTTTTTTATTTTTCCGACACTCTACTTACTAGGGTCATTCATAAAATAAGGTTCCCATATTTGTTTAAAATATACAGCTTTATTGTTTTCTTTGGCATTCTACATAATTTTAAAGCTTAAATCTTACTCTATTTTTCTACAAAATCGTCTCTTCTGTCTAAACACTTTTGCAGACGATGCTCCAACTTTTGTATCCCCAAGTCATAAAATTCTGCCGCCATTCATCTGAGAAATCGAATAACCTCTTCCTTGACTTCATCATCAGTATGGAAGCGCATTCCACCCAAGTGTTCCTTTAATTTTCGGACTAAGTGGTAATCACTAGGGGCTAGGTCCGGACTGTAGGGTGGGTGGGGCAAAACAGTCCAGCCAAAATCTGTCAGCAGTTCTTGAGTTTGATTTGAGACATGAGGTCGAGCGCTCAACACGTTTCTGCTTGTGGTTTTCTGTGAGAATTCGTGGTACCCACCGCGCACACACCTTTCGATAGCCAAATTTTTCAGTTAAAATTTTGTGAATTGTGGTGTTGGAAGTCCCAGGAATACGAAGAGCAAGTTCGTTAATGGTAATCCTCCGATCCTCAAGCATTATGCTCTCAACTTCGCATCTGGCGGAAACAGCGATAGGAAGCTCCATCTTCGATGGCTGCCAGCCCGACACTGAGGGGTGTAGCGTAGCGGGAGCGGCAGAGATAGAGAGTGGAGGAGTTGATGAGTCAGTCAGTGTTGCCAGATTTCTCCCAGCGCGCCACTATCTTTATTGACAGCATAGGGAACCTTACGTTACGAATTACTCTCGTAATACCAGGAACGCATTGGAGATGGTTCGACATTAGGAAGACAAGATGCTTTCTAAAGTCGAGAGTATTTGTCCCCTGAACGTACTTTCAGTAATATGAAAGAAGAGATATTTTACCTGTACTCAATAGATGCCTTAAACATTTATGCTGTTTGTAATGTCTTTTGAGTAAATAAACTGATTTTATTGATTGATTGATCTTATAATTATAAAACTATGTCCAAATGAGTTTCCTAAATGTTATTCGTTTGTTATGTCTCATTTATGTAAAATAAAAATAAATAAGCATGTAACATCTAACAAGTATCATTCGTAATTAGATTGGTAAGTCTCTGTTACATTAGTAACACACGATGTAAACAATATTGTTTTGTATCTAAGAGTAGATAAGAGTTTTGTATTATGTCACCTAAGTACAAAAATGCACTTGAACTCTATTCCAGTATGGCGTGATATTGTCTGGGTTGATAGTATGATTAGGAGTTATACGTAACAAACAAATTATTAAAAGCTCGAGTACAATGTACATCTGTGTAAATATTACGTAATTGCGTGAATTTTCTTTATCTGCAATAAATCTAATCGTTTTTTTTTTATATAAGTGTCTGGTCAGGCGTATGATAATTATAGATAGGCATACCCCATTTTTTAATGCCTCAAGACAAAATTCCCCTCAATGCCCCAAGACTAAAAGTCTTCAACCAGTGCGTCTAGCCAGTCATGACGTACCTACGGAGCCGAGACGTGGACACTGACAAAAGGTCTAGTCTACAGATTCAAGGTCGCCCAACGCGCCATGGAAAGAGCCATGCATGCAATAACCTTGAGGAGCAGATTTAGAAACGAATTTATTCGACAACAAACCAAGGTGACTGAGGTGGCTCTGAGGATGGGCGGGCTGAAGTGGCGATGGGCTGGCCATATCTGTCGAAGAACCGACGGCCGATGAGGGAGACGGGTTCTGGAGTGGAGACCACGTACAGGATTCCGCAAAGTTGGACGTCCCCTTGCCCGCTGGACCGACGATCTGAAGAGGGTTGCTGAACATGGATGGATGCAATGGATAGGGATAGGATAGGGGGCGGTGGCGTGTTTTGGGAGAGGCCTACGTTCAGCAGTGGATGACAGACGGCTAATGATACCCCCTTTTTAACACAAATTATAATTATTATTGTAATTCCTCGCATGGATTTTCATGCATGGAGTATTTTTAATGATTGATTGCCATGTCCATTCTGTAAACCACTGACCATGGCACGTCATGCGCTCCTGTCACCGTCAGTCTCCAGGCTGTAGCTAATGAGAGACCAATCAGCTCCCCGATTTGATCGGACCAGCGGTCGTTGGTCGTTTTTGTGGTCGCTTTCCTTCAACTTTGCCCATGATGGTGAACTTTTCAAGGTTGTCCTGATCTCTCCAGCAGTAGCGGTACTCCCATAGAAGCCCAGGAAGCCCGGCTTGTGTAAGAAATTTTGAATCATTTGCACCGCATCCTTTTCGACTTGGATTACCACGTCGTCCAGATGCTTTCGGGCCAGGCTCTTTGATTTTAGACTGGTGTCGGACCCGGATTGTGTGTGCGGCGGGGGGCCCCAGACAGCCTTTCACGTCCTCTGGGAGTGTCGTCTCCTCACGAGTGCGAGAGATAGGATAGTTGAAGACGTGATAGTCTTCGTATTAATAGCAATCTAGTCTTATATATCTTTAGAATTGTTCTTAAAATGATATTTTATATTCTATTTCACTCGCTATTGTGGTGGAAAGTTTGGCGAACTTTATATTGTTTCATCAGCTCTTTACACGACAGCATGAGCCAAATCGATGTAAAGGGTATTATAGCTGTCATAGTGATTGTTGTGACATGTGATATGTAGCTAATCTATCGTCATTTTATTGTCATGTGAATTCTACACTAGATCAAAGACAGTGACAATCACACTGCGAATCGAACCTGGAACCTTCGGGATGGCAGTCAATGCACTTACGTCGTTTTACATTTCAATATCCCGCTTCAATTTAAGTTGAACCATCTTGTGGACCCCCATTTACATCTCATGGAGCCCCAATTTTTTTTGAAACGGTCGTAGACCCCTTGCAAGTTGTCGTGGACCACTGGGAATCACTTATTTAAGAGATAAAAAATAGAGTTGAACCTCTGTAAGCGTTCTATTTGTGACACGTAACGTGGCACGTAAAAAACCACAAAACTTCGAAAACAAAATTTTAAATTCGGAACTGTCTCGTTATCAGTCATTCACATTAGAGTGACGTAATTTCTCATGGAATGACCACTTCGTGAACACAGCTGCTGTTTCTTAATCTTTAATAGTTTAAATCTGAATTTAAATCATTTAAAGATTAAAAAAAACGCTAAACAATAAATATTTTGTTATTTTTCGAATGAAGCACTTAATTTGTGGTGTGACATTATCATGATAAATAAAAATATGTTTATACATTGTTTTTACACTACTTTATTTCGTTTTATCAAATCAACCGGTTTCGCAACCGCCGCACATAGGGGTATTTCTGCTAATTAGGCAGCCAAAATTATATTATTTGTATTTTAATTTGAAATCATTTATATTTTTGAATTGACGGGAGATTTAACCTTTGGTGAACATATTTAATAGAAAAGTATAATATGACATAAGAGTAATTTATTGCGAGAACATACCTAATACATTTCGATGAAATAAAAAATCAGTGCACTCATTACGATGACGAATCCCATTCTTCTTCACTAGAGCTCCATTCAGTTGTATCATAAACAAACTCCTCCGTAGACAACTCTAAAAACTCAACTCGAAAAATAAATGTATCTTGAAATAAGGTGGTTTTAGCAATAGTATGATTCATTGACCCTAAAACATCGATTTTACTGGCACTTGCGGTCAACTATGATGCATTTAATAAGTGCAAACGCTCTTATTTTCAATTACAATCGATAAAACCATGGTCCAGTAGTACAACAAAAACCATTTTGAATACAAAAAACAAAGAATTATTTAAAAAAAAAATAACATGACTTTCAACCTACTAAAATATATTAAAATATCAATATATTTTAATAAAACTTGTCAGTATATTTGTATGCATACCTGTAATAAACGAATCCATAACAAAATTTTCGCAAGCGAACTCCAAAATAAAATAAGTAACTTACGAAATTACTGATTTTTTAAGAATTCCTTAAAGATATTCGAACACTAAGAACGACAGTCTAATTCAAACAGACACACTCCACGCTTTGTATTGGATGCCGGAAAGGGTTGCTCATTGTTTGGTGTCTATTCAACATTCCCAAACACATTTTTTTCTTATTACAGCAAATATTCCTAAGTGCGCCGAAGCTTTGTCAAGGTTACAAAAACAAACTTTCAGTTAGAGTAATAATTCTGTAGAATATGTTTGATTGTAACCTAACATTCTTCTTATTATTCCTTCATATAATGCATTCCGCTATTATTATTTTGTTAGAATTTACTAGGCAACAATATTATTTTTTGAAATCGACGTTATTTTTATCACTATTATATCCTAAAAATGTCATAATGCATTTTTTTTTGTATTATAAGTTTACAGTATTTACTACCATTAATGGTTTCCTTTATTGTATTGGATCTTGAGTTTTCGCGAGTACACATGTTGGAAATTTCGTTGCAGGATGCTGAAGTTGGATATTGTTGGATAGTGGGAGGATGTGAAGGATTGGGTCCGATATGTGGAACTGACTACCCGGGGAAAAGGAGTGTGGAGGGGTCAGAGTGGCCTTGGGCAGGGGCTGAGACCTTGTGTGGGGACCGAGGGACGGTGACAGTAAGTGGCTTTGGTTGTGGGCCGTTTGTTAATGGATGGGGATCGATAGGGTAAGGTTAGGACGTTGGAGTAAAGTACCGAGCCGACAGCGATGGCGGCGGCGTAACAGAAAGAAGTGGCGTCGATGACAGGAGGAGAAGCAACGGACAGAGACGCCCGAGGAGTGACGGTAGGCGCGATGGTGGCGGCAACGGCGGGAAAGATGGAAGGATGAGAGCAAAGGTAGAATGGGGTGTTAAAAATACCGTATTGAATTCAGTGTTTACCAGGCCGCAATGTTAAATTAAATGTGGGGCCGATATGATATGACAGCTGTCAAATGTCAAGAAATTTGGCGAAGGCTTCTCTATCTTGCGCAACCCGGAATAGCTTCTCCACATGTCTCATCCCGGTCCAGTCTCTTATGTTGCACAGTTATGACGTTTGCCTTCAACCAGGACCACGCTGCCCCTCGAAACAATTAATAAACATAAACATTTTTAACAATGTCATTTGATGAATATTGTTGGTACTTTACAAATGAGGAAGATTCTACATCATATTATTTTAAAATGGTGTGTCATTTTCAGCGAACGTAGGTTAGGCAACCAATTTGATATACCAGCACTGCGAAAATAACAAAATTATTATATTAAAATGTTTGTAACACGTATATAAGGAGTAATAATACAATCGAAGCCGTATTTTATATTAATTTCACATTTATAATCGAAATACAATGAAATCATGGCACGAGACACTAGTAGCTTTACGGATTCCAATACTGACATACGGCCCCATAAATCGCCAAGCTGCAAATATTGTTTATGGTGATTACGGTCTGGTAAATACTTTCAAAGCGGTATTGGGCGGTAAGCGTAGCCGTTGGAAACTATGGCGGCAGCATGGAAGGCGAGAAGTCTATTCAGACAGGTTTACATTTAACCTGGTGGAAGGGCGTGCGGAGCGAAGTGCAGGTTGGGTTTGAATGTGAGAACTGTAGGATATTCCTTCCATTTTGAAACACAATAAAACAATAAACCCCCCACTTCAATGCACATACATGTAGTTTTAATATTTATATACCATCTCAAAGTCGAATAAATATTATAACAATGGCCAGAATGCAAAAATTCAATGTTTTTTAAAGTAATTTCAAATGACAGCTGGTTCACGGACGCCATTTTGAAACAACTCTTCTTCGATCTATTGACCGTTTTTTTACTAATGAGCTCTCCTTTCACTAAAACCTGTATTAAAGGGCTTTACTTTATTATGTTATATTATATTACGGAGCCGGCTCGAGTGTGGTTCGGTGATATGGAATCCCCACGAGGCAAGATATTCGCTCATGTTAGAGAGGGTTCAGAAAAGATTTCTGAGATATCTCTACATGAGGGAGTTTGGTAGCTATCCGTGGCTTTATCCCACTGGATTCCTCTTGGACATGCTGGGGACCAGTAGCTTACAGATACGAAGGGATGGGTGCACACTAACCCATTTCTTCAGACTTATCAGGGGATTCTTTGAGAATTCCGTCATCTTGGAGGCTATACATCTTTATGATCCGGATGGTTATCTTCGACAGCGTCAGCACAGACTGTTTTATCTCCCAGTATGAAGAACCAACCTGCCTCTGGTGATGCCGGTGGGGAGAGCAATCAAACTGCTGAACACAATCGCTTCGGAGATCGACGTCTTTCATATTCGTGAAAGTACGTTCAGAAGACAAATACTCTTGACTTTGGAGAGTATCTTGTATTCCTAATGTCGAACCATCTCTCATGCGTTCCTGGTATTATATTTTTTTTAAGTTTTACCTGTTCTCAATAGATGCCTTAAACTATAATTGTTGTTTGTAATATCTTTTGATAAAATAAACTGATTTGATTTGATTTACTGATCTACCATTAATACAGCCGTGGCCGAAAAGAGATGGAGTTTGTTAAGTAGCTATCTGTGGCTCTATCTCTATTTTGGGAATGCTTGGGATCAACTCTCTGTAGCTTCGAAGAGATGGGCATCTCATAACCCATTTCTTTAAATTACTCAGGGGATATTTCGAGAACTCGACCGTGCTGGAGGGTGTTCGGCTTTTGTCCCTGATAGATATCTCCGACAGCGACAGGATTGATTTTTTTACCTACCGGCCGCCAGAACCAACCTGCCTCTGGTGACACCGGTGGGAAGAGCAATTAATTTGCTGAACGCGGTCTCCTCGGGGATCGACGTCTTTCATATTAGTGAAAATACGTTCAGAAGGCAAATACTCTTGATTCTGGAGAGTATCTTGTCTTCCTAATGTCGAACCATCTCTCATGCGTTTCTGGTAGTATAATATATACAATATTATTTTACCTGTTCTCAATAGATGCCTTAAAAAATAATTTTGTAATGTCTATTGACGAATTAAACTGATTTGATTTGATTTGAAAGATAAACATTCCCTCGCCCTCCTTCAGAAGAACAATTCTGACCACAAGGATTTATTCCCCAAATAAGGAAGACCAATAAAAGCTGAAAATCTAATTCAAATCCCAAGTTAAAAAGTGATTTGTTTTTAGTCACTTGTTTAATTACAATAAAATATACTCATTATGCGTACAGTATAAGAAGGGCTTTGAGTAGTTATTGTGCAATTACTTCGTTTAATAATATTATATAATAAAATTGAATTTTATCAAAAGTTTAATGGTAGAATAATTGGATCTTCGTGAGAAGAAATAAGGAGAACATGTGGTAAGGTGCAACTCAAGCAACGGAATGTGCTCAGACACGATGCGCAGTGATTAAAATAGGGGGAAATATTGAATGTCAGTTCCATTTCTGTTCAGTTCAGTATGCTGCCGTAAAGCAAAGTTATAAGGTGTAGTGACGGAATTATTTAACATTACGCGCCATATATTGTGTTTTGTTTTCCGTTTCCCGCTAATTTTTGACAGTTCTCGTAACGATTTTCAAAAAGCCGAAATGGCGTCTAAAAACAGACCGGCTGTTATAAATTTGGACACTATACTGCTGGAAATCGGCCAATTTGGAAAATATCAGTTTATGAATTATGTTTTGCTGGTGATTCCAATCTTATTTGCTGCAATGAATAATGGAAATTATATATTTACAGCGAAAGACACGGATTACAGGTTTGTAAATGGTTTAATATTTAAATCTTTATTTACAATTTTGAAAGAGTTCTACTTGTAACTGGCGTAAATATGTGTCAACTGTCAAATAACACTGTGATGTTTTATACCTTATTTAAATAGATATTAAACGTATTTTATTAAACAAATAGATGACTTTAATTATATAATAAGATTATTATTATCGAATGTTATAAAATTAATAAAATAATAACGTTTTCATTTAACTTCGATTTTGATACTTTACTCTGTAATGTCAACTCTGGTAATTTGGTTTTATAAATATTTAAATAAAATTAAAAACGCATGACCTATTTATTAATTGTTTCGATAGTAGGTACATGTTTTCAGTCATAAACATAATCGTAATTCGTTCATGTGTGTGAAACAGCAAGCTTCATTAACCGGAAATGTAAGTAGATCGAAAAGATAAGAAAGTGGTAACAATTGGCTTCCATAATTTGAATTATATTATATTTTCAAATTTGAAAAATGCGTTTTCTGTCCTACTTTCGAAGCGTCGGTATTTCAAATACAAATTGTATTATACGAATACACACGCTATTGTCCACATGTCTATTATATAGAAACTGCAGTAGCGGTGGAAGATTTTATATTTATTATAGTTTTACAAGGAATGTAATTAATGTCCACGACTTTACAATCAAGAATAGTTTAAAAAATCCTAAATATAATTGTTTTATTTAGGTTTGGCATTCAGTTTAAAATTTCTGAATATTATCTAAAACCACATAAATAATATTTTTAATATTACTGTGTGAAAAGTATTTGAAAGCATTATTCCACAAAATTTCTACTCGAAATGCTAACCGTGGAAAATTCTGTGTACCTACGTAAAATCATAAGATATCGTACGATGTCTTTCGTCTCTTTCTGTCGCGTTTTACAATTTCTCCCTCTATCACTCTCTTTCTAGTATGCAAACACACGCCTAGGTGCTAAATAACAATTTTGATCTATTTTTTGTGTGGTAAATTTGGCGTCATTGCGTTGTGTTTGCACAATTTTGAAGGCGCCAAAACGTTCATTTGTTTGAATTCAGAAACGTCAAAATCCCAAGGGTTTAGTTAACAGATAATCTAAAAATCGTGTAAATATTCATTTTAGAGAGCTTATTGCGTATAATGATATAAACGAGTGCATCATATTTTTTATTATAGTCCCTAGGAAACACGTGTAATATTTTTGTAAATGAGAATAATAGAAGAGAACAAAAGGGAATGTGTATAAATAAAATTTTTTTTACAGATATCATGCGTTTGATTATTTAAAATATTTATTGACAGCTAAGTTATACAATCACTACTTTAAAACCTGTACACGGATCGATCAGACCACTGATTATTTAATATTAATTCATATTATGCATTGATGACATTATGCAAATATCTTCAGGCTTGTTGGCATTGACAGCAAGTTCTAGTTTCAAAATAGTTTTAAAGACAATCGCTAGATGGCAGTAGTGCTCGATATATAATATGTTATCTCTGAGAAAAATGATTAACTTTGAATATGCGTAGTTTCCTTTATTTTTATATACACGTTATGTCATTTATTATTATTATTATCAATAATAGGTAAATTCAATAACGTTGCCTTACCGATACTATGTAGTTAATACACATTGCTTCTTATAACTTAAATATCTTTATTAATATAGGTATATAATAAAAAGGTACAGATTTTTGGTATTCACGTATCATTCAGCTTTGACTGCCAAACCGTTCGCATCCCGGAATAATTCACTTGACAATAAAATGGTGTTAAATTAGCTATATATCACATGTGATGAGAATCAATAGCTAAAAGGTTGTACACAGTAATTGTGTTCAAATTAATAACGGGCAGTATACAAATGTGGAAAGCAACGGGAAACTACCACATTAAAGGCCTAAGTGGCATCCCCAGAACCAGAAAAAATATTAGGTACATTTGCTGCATAATACCTTGGATTGAAATTAGCTAGCGTGATTTGTAATTTATCGTAAATATGAGATATTTTATCAATACATTTAAAAAAAATACCAGTGTGTCAGAGAGTCGCATATTAAAATGTGCATTTTAATAAAATCTGTCACTATATTAGTACGGTTACCTGAAATAACCGAATCCATCACCAAATTTTCATAAGCGAACGTCAAAATAAAAATATTCACTTTTTAAATCACTGATTTTTCAAGAATTCCTTAAAGAGATCCAAACACTTAGAACGACAGTCTAATTCAAACAGACACACTCCAGCTCACGCTTTATATTGGATGACAAAAAGGGTTGCTCATTGGTTGGTGTCTATTCAACATTCCCGAAAACTATTTTTTTTCTTATCGGGGATAAATTCTACGAATTCGATTTATGGCCGGCTAATTACAGGAAATACCCTTAGTGCGCCGAGTAGAGGTCTCTCAGTCATCTTCTTAATCACACCACCGCGCAAGAGATCTGCCTCTGCTTCTTTTGCCTGGAACACTTCATGTGACAACACCGTTACCCAGCTCTTTCCTGGCAATGTGACCAAAGAAACTCAATACTCGCTGACTGCATATTGCAGATAGTGTTGTTCTTACCCGTAATGGGTAAAATCCAGTATTTGTCTACAAGTATCTGTATACATTCAAAACAAAATGTTGTATAAAAAAACTGGTCCAAGTAAAAAGCATATAAAAATTGGAGAGTTTTCTCCAGGCGTTATCTAGTAACGTGTGGTAATTGGGTTGATGATAGCCTTTCACATTACATTAATAAAGATTTTCCGCTTAATGCTTACATCTAATCTTAATAGATGGCGCTAGTGTATCATCATCAGCCGTCTGTCATCCACTGCTGAATGTAGGCCTCTCCCAAAGCCCGCCTCTCCCAAAGCCCCCTAGCTAGCTAGCTAGTGTAGATTGAACTAAAATATGTGAAATGTTTCTCAACATAGTAGCATATATACATCTTTCAAAAATAATTGTCTGACGTGGTGGTCGTAAGAAGGGCGAAATGGGGAATGTGGTATTACATAAAGCGATCGCTTAACCCAACCAATGACAGGTCATAAGTCCTGTAAACGCCTCGACCACCATATTCTGTTTCCAAATAATTTACATCTTCGTCTCTATTGAGATACAATTAATTCTTAGTGTTGTTCTCGTTTGTCCGTTTCATAGATTGCATTGATCATGGTTACCCCCTGCCTTCTGCACCGCAGTTTATTTTAGACGTTCTAATTTGAAACACCCTGCTGCCGATATTAATCTATCCCCAGAGGCTGTGAGCATACTGAGTAATTAAATTAATTGCGGAGTATCAAATTCCGATTAATAAAGTATCGTATCATCCCTTTCTAAACCCCTAAGTGCAGTTTTTGTGCTTTCGAGATGTGGTGCTGGCAGCGAATGCTACGTATATCCTCAGTCAATCATTGACCAGCTGGGTATCAGGGCAAGACTCTCGCGGATGTGTTCTTAGAGAGTGTTAAAATATTTTGGACACATCACGGAGATATCAGGACAACCTTGAAAAGCTCATCATCTTGGGCAAAGTGGAGAGAAGCCGACCACAAGAACGACCACCGAGCCGTTGGTCCGATCAAATCAGGGAGCTGACTGGTCTCTCATTAGCTGCAGCCTGGAGACTGACGGGTGACAGGAGCGCATCGCGTGATCTGGTCAATTGTTTACAGGATGGACACGACACTCAATCGAAAAGAAGAAGTGCAGTTTACGTTTAGAAAGTATTTAAGTAGACAGTCTGCCACGGTTTCAAGTTGCCATAGATTCTAGATTCTTCCAGACTTCATCCAATCTTGGCATTGCCAGATGCCAGAAACTATTACGATTAGAAAGAACTGCTAGAAATATGTCAAAAAATGAGATTTTTCCTGTCTTTTCCATTCTATTTCGGTTCCTTCTATATGTTATCTTTCTATGTCCACTTTCTATGTCCGGCCATTAACGAAACGGCTGTGGAACTCTTATTTTAAATTCTATTTTTTAATTACTATTCCATTTGTCAATTATATTTACTTGTATATTTACTTAGAGCGAGCAGCAGAAATGAAAACCCTGGGCTCCATCGCTTGCAGAACCCTCAGAGATCGGATCAGATATGATACGATAAGGTCTATCTGTGGTGTTGAGGACATAGTGAAGTTTGGAAGAAGCAGAAGGCGCTTTTGGACGGTTCATGTGGACCCTATTAATAATACGAGAATTGCAAAAATTGACAAAAATGACAACCCCAACAGCAAGAGACTATCAGAAAAGCCGCCGAAGATGGAGGGATGGCTGGATATCATCATCCCAGGACAGCTCATCGTCTTAAACAGAAGAGTGGTCTTCGTGGCAGGGTGGTAAGAGCTCTGACTACCATGCCGAAGTTCCCAGGTTCGATTCCCGACGATGGCATTGTGATTGTCACACTGTCTTTGGTCTGGTGTAGAATTCACGTGACAATAAAATGGTGTTAAATTAGCTACATATCACATGTCATGAGAATCAATTGCTAAATAGGTGCACACAGTAATTGTGCTCAAATAACAAGCAGTATACAAATGTGGAAAGCAACGGGAAACTACCACATTAAAGGCCTAAGTGGCATCCCCAGAACCAATAAATATGAGATATTGTATCAATACATTTAAATATTAGTCAAGGTATGTACGTTCAGGGGACAAATAATAGTCTTGACTTTAGAAAGTATCTTGTCTTCCTAATGTCGAACCATCTCTAATGCGTTCCTGGTATTATGTTGTATTTTTATAATGTTTTACCTGTACTCAATAGATTCCTTAAACATTTTTCTGTTTGTAATGTCTTTTGAGTAAAAAAACTGATTTGATTTGATTTGAAAATATATACCAGTGTGTCAGAGAGTCGCTTATTAAAATGGATAGAGCAAAGAATGTCCGACTGTCTCATACGCATTATTTACGTATCACTATCGCTACTTTAATATTCGCGAGTGCGAGTGACACAAGTTATCAGTCATGTTATATCATGTGCGAATATTGTGCCAGTAGGTTTGAGACCGTTGGCGTTGTCACATTTCATATTTCCACATTTCATATTTATAAACATTTCTTACTTCTAATCGAATGTGATATTAACTTGATAAATACGAGAATGTTTTAAAATCGACGTTTTTACATTGATTTGGAATACACGTTTTAATCTAACATTTTGTTTATTTATTTTATTTGTTTTTGTACGATTCGATTTTCAAATTTCATTTAAAATACTTGCTAACAATGTTAATTTTCCTTGAATACTAAAATCGTGCTCAGTAGACTACAAAAAAGTCGTTAAATTCGTTAGATTTTTGTTCAAAACACATTTACTAATTTAAAGAACAAACATTCTAATTTGGAACCTCGTCCATTCTTTAATTGAATTCTGGCAAATCCTTTATTGTATTCTTATTTCTTTCTTTGAAGTACGCATTATCCTTGAGACGTCCTATGGTTCTGAGTTCACGACGGGTTAACGCTTCCTATGAGTTTAGGGACCAATTTAAACACGAGAAAATTAATTGTATTCGCATATTTAGGTAATATACGAGTATTTACAAAGAATGGAGAGGGATATTGAAAGAAGGGTTGGGGCAGGCAACACAATAAATGGTTAACTTAAAGTTGTCATCGCAAACAAAAGGCTATTCAACAAAGGTAAAATAGAAATCCACAATGAAAGATGAAAGTAGAATAAATGCAGTAGGAATGAAATTTCTTAGACGTACTCGTATGTATAAAAAAACAGCCTATGATAGAGTGTCCAATGAAAGTATAAGAAGTGAATTCAGTGGTCAACAAAATACTGAAACGAACATTAAAGATGGTTTGGACACATGGAAAGAATGAATGAAGAAACAATGGTAAAAAATAGTATCTATATTTACGATGTAAATGGAACTAGAAATAGAAGAAGACCGAGGAAAACCATCGCCCCCGCTCTTCCATAATTATTATACCAACAACAACAAACCATCACGTCGTTTCCCCGTAGGAATAGGCAGAGAGAATGGACCGCCACACTACTCTATCCTGGCACATCTCTTTAGATTCCCCCACATTCATATAGCGAGTCATACACGCACGTCGATTCTTCCGACTTCTAACATGATCAACCTCTAAAATTTGATTAATTTGGTCATGCCATGTTTTCATCGGTCTGCCTCGACTCCGTACTCCATTTACATCATTAACGTATACTCTCTTAACCGTTCTTTCGCCATCCATGCGCTCCATTTGTCTGAACCAACGCAGCGATCCAAAATATTCTAATATTCTGTATATGACAGTGCACACTGGTATTCTTGTACCGACCCTTATGTATGAAAGTGAAGCATGAAACTCGCAAAAATGATGAAAGTAGAATAAATGCAGTAGAATGAGATCTCTTAGACGAAAGTGCGGAAAATCTTTGCATGATAGTGTCGAGTGAAAGTATAAGAAGTGAATGCGGTGCGAATGAAAGTGTTATGAACAAAATAATGAATGGAACGTTAAGATGGTTTGGACACATGGAAAAAATGAATGAAGAAAGAATGGTAAAAAATGTGAGTCGGATATCGACGTGCGTGCATGACACGATGTGTGAATGTCGAGGAAGCGAGAGAAGTATGCCAGGAAATAAGAGTGTGGCAGTCCATTATTTCTGCCTACCCCTTCGGGGAGACGGCGTGATGGTAAGTTATTATAGTTATTACATTTATTGTGGCGAAGGAAAGAAAATTTAGGATCTTCTTTGATTACAGAAATTAATTTCGTTATATTTATTGATGACGCAGCATTTGTTTTTTGGATATTTTTTTTTTAATATTACAAGATTTCACAATGTCATTAATATATATTTTTCAACTGTTTTACATAGAGACATGGTTAATATGAAAAAATGACGACATATAATCATTTCACACTTCAAAATAAGAGTTCGAAATCAGAAGAATCGAATATGCAATAGATTTTGCATAATGGAGTTATAGTGCCAACTCTTATGTAGCCTTTCACATTATGTTAAAAAGATGTTCTGCCTAATGCTTAATAAACATAAATCTCCATAGATGGCGTTAGATGTAGATTATATATAGAGTAATCTTAAAAGATTAACATATGTAATCAAAATCTCCATAGATGGCGCATTGAAACTGACATGTGAAATCTGGTGTAGGACTTTAACATATATACAACTTCCAAAAATTTTGTCAGACATGGTCATAAGAAAGGTGGAATGGGGAATGTTGTAATTACATAAAGCGTGCGCTTAACCCAATCAATGACAGGTCATAAGTCCTGTAAACACCTTGATCAACCATATTCAGTTTCCAATTTGCATCTTCGTCTCTATTGAGATACAATTAAATCTTATGTAGTGTTTGTAGCTGTCAAAAGAAGGATGAAAGTAGGATAAATGCCATATAAATAAGATCACCGGGAAGAATGTGTGAGCAAACGATATATGATAGAATACCGAACGACGAATTATCGAAGAAATATAAATATAATTGCATCATATGTAAAATAAAAAAATGATCCCTAAGATGGTTGGGACATATGGACCGAATAGTTGGGTGAAGAATGATAAAAAAAATTTATTCAAGCAATGTGAGTGACCAAGGAAAGCATGGAATGACCACATTAATCAATTATTAAAAGACGGTTACATTCGAAGCCGGAAAAATCGACGAGCGTGCATGTTACGGTGTATGAATATAGAAAATTCTCGATAGAATGTCAGGACAGAGCAGTATGACGGTGCATCATCTCTGCCTACCCCTACGTAGACACTGCGTGATTGTTAGATAGTTTTTTTTTCTCAAGAATGACCAAGAGAATGGTTGGAGTGAAGTGAAATTATTTTGTGTAAAACACAACAAAATGTGTGTTTACGTACATAAAAGAAAGAATTATGATTTTATTCTATATTTTATTTTCAGTTCTCACGAATCCACAGATATTCAAAACATCGTGTCTAGAATGTGACATTGAAGCTATAGCGACTTCAAGAGTTCTACTTTTTAACCATGTTTCGCCCTTCTAAGGCATTATCAAAAACAAATTGATAATGCTTTAAAAGGGCGAAACATGTCATTCTCATAAAATACAATAAAACTTCTAGAAAACTGACGTTTTCATTCGTATTAACAAATAATCTTATTGATAATTTGGTAACATATTATCTACTATAGAAGTTATTGTCGTTTCTAGAACTCTAATTAAATGAAATTTAATTGTATCTTAATAGAGACGAAGATGCAAACTGGAAACTGAATATGGTTGATCAAGGTGTTTACAGGACTTATGACCTGTCATTGGTTGGGTTAAGCGCACGCTTTATGTAATTACAACATTCCCCATTCCACCTATTTCTTTATGACCATGTAAGACAATTTTTTAGAGGTTGTATATATGTTACAAATCTATGCTTATCTTCACATGTCAGTTTCAATACGCCATCTATGTAGATTTAATTACATATGTTAATCTTTTTAAGATTAATCTATATAATCCACACACTAACGCCATCTATGGAGATTAATTTTTAGCATTTAGCAAACTACTTTCTTGATCAACCATATTCTGTTTCCAATTTGCATCTTCCGCTCTATTGAGATACAATTAATTCTTGAAGATATTGTCCTTTCTAGAACTTTAATTAAATGTTTTAATATTGTAAAACACTCATGGAATTTTAGCTTTATCGCGTAAAAGTCTAATTACATAAGTGATATGTATCACGGTCACAATATCTACTACAGACTAAACATATTATATCGGATAATTAGTCCCTAAACTTGACAGGAAACAAGTCATATATAATATCGGTTTCAGATAACGATTTTTCAAGCACAAATGCAGATAATACTTTCATTTACATTTTAAGGCAGAGTTAATGCATTTTTATGACAGCGATCTATGCAATAAATGTTATCGAGTTAACTTTTTAGATATTGTAGCACTTTGTAAATCTGATATAATTAACTCTTTGCTCGCTACGACTGACTTTAGTCAGATTAAGTTGAGCGCATCAGGATCTCGGGTGTGTGTTAGTTTATTCTTAGATATTCGATGAAGAAACTGATATAATTAGTTATTGCTTTAATGATTTAGGCAGCAAAGTGAATGGTGCACTTAAAGTTGTCATCGCAAACAAAAACCTATCCAAAAAAGCTAGAACGGCAGTGCTCAATGGTGTATGGAAGCGAAGCATGAAACTGGCAAAAGAAGAATTAAAGTAGAATAAATACAGTAGAAATGAGATCTCTTAGACGAATGTGTAGATACTCTGTGTATGATTGAGTGTCGAATGAAAATATAAGAAGTGAATGCGGTGCGAATGATGGTGTCATGAACAAAATAATGAAAGGATCATTAAGATGGTTTGGACATATGGAAAGAATGAATGAAGAAAGAATGGTAAAAAAAATTATATGTTAATGATGTAAATGGAACCAGAAACAGAGGAAGACCGAGGAAAACGTGGCACGATCAAATAAATCAAATATTGAATGTCGGCCATGTGAGGATCCAGAGAAATCGACGCACGTGCATGACACGATGTATGAATGTTGAGGAAGCGAGAGAAATATGTCAGGAAAGAAAAGTGTGGCAGTCCATTCTTTCTGCCTACCCCTTCGGAGAGATGGCGTGATGGTTAGTTAGTTAGTTAGTTAGTTTAGTTAGTTTAAAATACTCGTACTTGTAGTAATTTCTGTCGACAGTAAAAAATCGTTATCATAAAATAACATGTTTTGAATTTTCTCATCTGTAAGATTATTTTACAATATAAACAAATATGCTATTCTTGAAACACCTTTTAACACCGAAGTATAAACTTCTGGTTGTTCACGATCCATGCAGCTGTATAATTAATTTTAAATTTGCTTTTGAAATAAATATCAATATTTAATTACAAATATTAAATCCCGAGAAGCTCGTAAAAAAACCTACTTTATTTTTAGTGGCAACATTGTTTTTAAATAAAGAACGATTATAGTTTTAAATAACTACGGGGCTTGCATTAAACATTTTGAAAAATGAATTTGATTATTTATCGGAACAACAAGATGGCGCCCGTAGCGAACTGTCATCTGAAATTGCTGAAAATCAAAAACTGTATTTTGGCCATTGTTTTATGGTAGTATTTTTTGGAAAAAAAAAAAACTAACTAACTAACCATCACGCCGTCTCTCCGAAGGGGTAGGCAGAAAGAATGGACTGTCACATCGTGTTATGCACGCGCGTCGATTTCTCTGACTCCTCACGTGGACGACATTCAATATTTGATCTATTTGATCGTGCCATGTTTTCCTCGGTCTTCGTCTATTTCTAGTTCCATTCACATCGTAAACATATACTTTTTTTACCATTCATTCTTTCCATATGTCGAAACCGTCTTAATGATCCTTTCATTATTTTGTTCATAACACCATCATTCGCACCGCATTCAGTTCTTATATTTTCATTCGACACTCTATCATACACAGAGTATCGACCCATTCGTCTAAGATATCTCATTTCTACTGGACTTATTCTACTTTCATCCTTCTTTTGACAGTTCCATGCTTCGCCTCCATACATAATGGAAATATAAATGATTTTTAATTACTATGATTCATGATTTTTAGCGCGCATGCCCAAACCATCTCAGCGATAATTTTGATGTATTCTTTTATAAATAATATGTAGTATTTAATCTTACCTTCGCTCAATATTTAAAATCTATTGGCCTCAAACAGTGTTAAATGCTGTTCTCTGGACCATGGCACGCGAAAAGCCAATAAGAGAACAAGTCGCTAGACGCAAATGGCAGTGGATCGGTCACACTATGAGACGGAACCCAGCCTGCATCGCTTAGGGCGCACTAGACTGGTCCCCTATGGGGGGAAAGAGAAAGCGAGGCAGACCTAGAGCAACCTGGAGAGAAGAGCCCTGCAGGACGAGGTTAAGGCAGCAGGCCTCACTTGGGATGATGTTAGGCATCCGGCATGCAATAGAGTCGGGTGGAGAAGGTTCCTTCAAATCAATCAAATCAAATCAGTTTATTTACTCACATTACAAACAGCATAAATGTTTAAGGCATCTATTGAGTACAGGTATTTTTAACCAGGAATGCATTAGTGATGGTTCGACATTAGGAAGACAAGATACTTTCCAAAGTCAAGAGTATTTGTCCCCTGAACGTACTTTCACTAATAAGAAAGACGTCCATCTCCGAGGAGACCGCGTTCAGCAGACTAATTGCTCTTGCCACCGGTGTCACCAGAGGCCGATTGGTTCTGGCGGCCGGTAGGAAAAACAATCTGTGCTGTCGCTGTCGGAGATATCTATCGGGGACAATAAGACCAACATCCTCCAGTACGGCCGAGTTCTCGAAGTATCCCCTAATTAATCTAAAGAAATGGGTTATTAGATGTCCATCTCTTCGAAGCTGTAGAGAATTGGTTCCCAAAAGAAATGCCGTCCTTGAGGCCTTATGCACCACAGAGGTGAGACCGGACAAAAAGAGGAAAGAAGAAGAATCTTTCCAGGATACGAGTATATTGTACAAATATCGAAAAATTGTTTGAATATTTTCTAATAATATTATGTATTATTGTATTTTACGCTGCAATTAAATATTATCAATATTTTATCGACCATAAATATTATATTACCGGAAATATTGCGTAAGATATATACATAAAAAAGTATATGAAATATATACTATTTTTAACCTATATTCATGTAAACGTATGTGTATGTATAGTATCATACACTAAAAGATGCAGTTATCGTGCATAAAGATAATGATGAATGATGGGGAAACTCAGATGTTCGAGAATATTATTGTCAGCGGGATAAGAGAGCATTTTCCGGACGGAGACATCCGTATAAACTTTGTGTCGATAACGGTGACCACGCGTCCGACGAATGCGCATGCCCAATACCAGACAGCGCACTCATTGCAAGTGGCGCCACCTGCCATTCCGCTACATAATTCTATGATCTTTTAATCAGATATGAATAGACTATTGATATTTTAAAAGATTAAAGTGTTATTTGAAATGTCTCATTACAGATGTCTCACTGGGTAATAATTATTAACATGTGTCATATATTAATTAAGCGCATTTCTTTCATAAATACATTATACGATAATTCTACCCCATTGATTAAACCGTAAGTCATTAGGTATGCCATTATAAATAAATTATTTACGTAAACGATTACTAGTGAAAGATTATATACATACCCACATTTGGAAATTTAATATGTCTAAATAACTAACAAACCATCACGGCGTCTCCCAAATGGGTAGGCAGATATAATAGATTATAAACAGGTTAAATAAAATAACTTTGTTTTATGTATCACAATTGTATTTTTATTTTACGCGACAGCTGTTTCGTAAACCTATGTCGACGTCATAATTGTAACACTTGATGATGTCAACATAAGTTGACGAAACAGCTGTCGCGTAAAATAAAAATACAGTTGTGATACATAAAACAAAGTTATTTTAATTTAATAAGTTTATAACGTTAAAGTATCATAGTGTTTAGGCCAAAACAATGGATTATTTAAACCATAGATTGCCACACTTTGCTTTCCTGACATACTTTTCTCGATTCCTCAACATTCATACATCGTGCCATGCACGCATGTCGATTTCTCCGACTCTTCAAGTGGCCGAAATTCAATATTTGATTTCTTTGATTGTGCCACGTTTTCCTCGGTCTTCATTCATTTCTACTTCCATTTACATCGTTAAAGTATACATTTTTTACAATTCTTTCTTTATTCATTCTTTCCGCGTGTCCAAACCATGTTTATCTTCCTTTAATTATTTTGTTCATAACACTTTCATTCGCACTGAATTTACTTTTTATATTTTCATGACACTCTCATAGATAGATTTTCTACAAAGTATATGTTAACGATGTAAATGAAACTAGAAATAAAGGAAGACCGAGGAAAACGTGGCACGATCAAATATATCAAATATTGAATGTCGGCCACGTGAGGAGTCAGAGAAATCGATGCGCGTGCATAACACGATGTGACAGTCCATTATTTCTGCCTACCCCTTCGGATAGACGGCGTGATGATTAGTTAGTTAGTTATGTTTTAATGTCAAACGAATTTTTAAACAAGAATTTAAAGCGTCATTTGTTTCTGCATTCAATTCATCTCATTTGTTTCCAATTGATAACGGTTTTTAGTGTATTTTTTTCTGGTCATCGTCTCACAAATGAGTTTGACATTCTCCCATTCGCCTGTATGTAAATAAACACGATAATTCTGCGGTTATCGGTGCAAAAGACTCTAAAATGCTTATCATACGGCACAAAACACGTGGCGGTGTATAAATAACCGCGACCGGTTAAAAATGGTATCCATCACGAAAGTAGTCAGATTAGTATCCCTTGCGTCTCCCGCAGAGAGGACGCGTCTTTCCACCGCGGCGCCAAAGTTTGAATTTAAAAAACTTTCGAACGAGTTCTGTTTTTAATTTTATTTTTTTGAAAATGGGCGGGAAAGTGAAAGAAGTCAATTTAGATTCGATTCTCTTTGAAATCGGGCAATTCGGTCATTCGCAGAGAATCACATATTTTCTAATTGCTCTTCCTGTGTTGTGCGCGTCTATGTATAATATGAATTTTAATTTCACTGCGAGGGACACAACTTATAGGGGAGTATTTTTTTAGACATTTTAAATAGAGAACGTTTTATAACTTTGCGGAGTTGCCGTGAGATGGTAGTGCAAGGATCGCGAACGGTTATAAATAGATGAGTAAGTTTCTCAGATGTTTGGTTAGTTGTTCGCTTTAAGCCACCGGGCAAACGGTAAGTAAGATGATTCCAATCGTTTTAATCTCATTTGTTTATATTATTATACAATAATAAACGTCGTCTTCTATTGTACATACATCGAACGAGCGCGTAAATAAATAATATTATTAAAATATTCAATTTCTCTAGCGTTTGCAAAGTAGGCCTTGAAATCATTAATGAACAAGGTTTTTAACCCTTTTTGTGCCGTAGACTTCATTTGCAGTAAACAACATGTTTCAAAATGCGTTTTACTACATTTGCAGCTCAGGCAAAAGTCCCTATTCATCATAATATTTCGCACAATTTAGTATTAAGTACCTATAGTACAAAGGTTTATAATATAGTGTGTTTTTTTAGAGGTTTGGTTTTTAAACTAGCAACATTGTTTCTACAGAATGTCAATTTGACAGTTGACAGTTGATTTGTAGTCAGTACGTTTTGCCATTTTACCATAAATAGACTGTGACGTCAAAACAGCGCAGGTGAATTGTGCAAATTTATTTTGAAAATCATGGTTCGGTTCGATTCGTCACAGCGTCGACATAATCGTCCATCCGAGCAAGTTATTCGGAAGACTATGGATCGTTTTCGCACCACGTGGATACACTCTAGTGGATAAAACGCATCCACAAAGACAACAATTGTCGAAAATTGGACTTCACGATTGCGCTTCATTTGAGCTAGCCGTGGCGCTCATATGCCCGACATCATATTTAAACAATAATGGCATAAAATCATCTATTGAATAAAGCCAATGTCATAGACATTAACATTATTGAATATTTATTATTTTTTTAAATACGTATTGTATACCTCTAAAAAAACACTATATTTTATGTCAAAACATCTCCACCTATTAAATTTTTTATTTATGTTATATCTTTTTCTCCTTTAATTATTCATTCTGTTTTTGTAATCCTAATGAAACTTCTGTTGGCACGATAAAACAAAAGAAAACGGCAAACTTAAGACTTTAACACTGTGGAATTCTATTATGACGAATTTTTTTATAAATTAAAACACTGTTTTTTACACTTTTGAGTTTATTTTTCACTATACGTTACAAGTATTATATCTAACCTAATAATTTTATATTTTATCGAGTTTATATCGTCCCAATGATGAAGGTGTACAGCCTTCGAAACTCTCGAGAAAAATACACTCAAAAGTGGAAAAACAGTATTTTGATTCATTAATAAAATTGTCATTATAGAATTCCACAGTTTTAGCGCCTAAAGTTAATCAAATTTTTTTTTTTAAATTGATTTGAATTACTTTATAAAACATTGAAGTTACTTTCACAACACTTTTTGCTCTTATCACAAACATGTTT
The DNA here is from genome assembly GCA_022606425.2 of Lepidostoma basale. Lineage (NCBI taxonomy): Eukaryota > Metazoa > Arthropoda > Insecta > Trichoptera > Lepidostomatidae > Lepidostoma > Lepidostoma basale. The sequence continues at coordinate 382,603 of JAHDVF020000747.1, read as the reverse complement.
CGGGCCGCAGAGGTGTTAATTCATAAACAAATTGAAATATATAGTAATTTTTTTTTATGTATACAAATACTTGTAGACAAATACTGGATTTATCCCATTACCGGTTAAACATTAAAGATTGATTGTTTTCAATAGAGACGAAGATGTAAATTATTTAGAAACAGAATATGGTGGTCAAGGCATTTGCAGGACTTATGACCTGTCATTGGTTGGGTGAAGCGATCGCTTTACGTAATACAACATTCCCCATTCCGCCCTTCTTACGACCACCACGTCTGACAACCATTTTTGGAAGATGTATATATGCTACTATGTTGAGAAACACTTCACATATATTAGTTCAATCTACACTAGCGCCATCTATTAAGATTAGTTGTAAGCATTAAGCAGAAAACCTTTATTAATGCAATGTGAACAACTCAATTACCTGGAGATGACTCTCCAATTTTTATATAGTGGTGTAAATGAAATATATAGTGGTATAAAAACAAAGTACATAAGTGTTTTAAATTACGTTTATAAGATACATTCAAATATGAGCTGTAAATTTAGTCTGTTGCAGTGCGAAACCATTTTTTAACCCTCCCTTCCCTGTGATGGGTATCTTCTACACGTTGCTTCTAATAACCATCAATATCTCTATACATTTAATAAATACAAGGTTAAGATTTTGGGTATTCCTCCATAATATATTTACGCATCGATTAAAAAATAATATTAATAATAATCAGAATTCATCGGGTACATCGGAGGTATTTTGTGAACACCGGAAACAAAATTCGTAGCGCTGAGTACACGACAGTATATTCGCATCTCACTCTTGCATATGTTCTAGCTCAATGTTCTCACTTTCGCCGTCCCGCCGCACCGGCGGCAATCGCTTTCGGGCTTGCAACCAGAGCGGGTCTATGCCCGTTCCGTAAGCGTTGCCAGATGGTTTTTTAATGTTTTTAATTTTAAATCAAATCTCAATTATTATAATTTTTGACTTCAATTATAATTATATAAGGGGATTAGCTATGAATGTTCCTATTTTTCCGATTTAACCTTTCCCTTACGGTGCTAAAATAAAAACGTGCGTTCCGGTGTAGGATAGTCAGTACGCGTTAAAAAAATAGCGATTTTAAATCGGAAAAATAGGAACATCCATAGCTAATCCCCTTATATAATTATAATTGAAGTAAAAAATTATAATAATTGAGATTTAATTGCTAAAAACATTAAAAAAAACATCTGGCAACACTCACGGAACGGGCATAGACCCGCTCTGGTTGGAAGCCCGAAAGCGACTACCGGCGGCGGCGGGACGGCCGAGAGTGAGAACATTGAGCTAGAACATATGCAAGAGTGAGATGCAAATATAGTGTCGAGTACTCAGCGCTACGAATTTTGTTTCCGATGTTCACAAAATATTTATATAAATTTATATAATTTTTTTAACGCGTACTGACTACCCTACACCGGAACGCACATTTTTATTTTAGCACCGTAAGGGAAAGGTTAACTGCAAATGTAGCCAGACGCACTAATAGTGTTAATTGCGTATTCCTAACATTAAGTCGCACTTGAGAATTTCACACGCATTGCTCACAAGAATTCCGGGATAGCTCTCTGGTATGGACAAGTCGTAAAATCAAATTTTAACGAGCCAAACACATCGGAAGTTTTATTGTCAGTTAAAATAAAAGAATTTCGCTTTTAGCGGTAAAATTCAAAATAAATATAGAACATCCATTAAACAAATGTTATGTTCATTTGTCATTGCGTCATTTGATAAATCTGGGTAAATAACAAAATAATATTCTTGTAGATTCGCCATTGCTTTGTGTTGTAGATTGAAATTAAAAACATTGTATTTTCACAACACTTTTCGGACCCTTAATCTTCTTCTTTCGGTGCTGTGTCAGGTCCGCTAACTTGGCGATAACTGCAGCAAAGGCATCTCTGTCCTGCGGCACTTAAAACAAGTTCTGAACTCTAGTTATTCCTCTCTACTCTTTGATGTTCCACAACCAGGACAGCTGCCTTCTAGCAATTCCTCGACGTCCCTCCACTTTACCTATTTATATCAGTCGAAAGAGATGGTATTTTTCTCCCCTTAGCACATGACCCAAATATGAGACCTTTCTAATTTAATATAGAAATTTAAAGAAATTTAACAACAAACATGTTTCGAGCTACAAATTCCTTTCCCAATTGTATATGTTTTAAAGAATGAACGGACGTCCGACTTCCGAAACATATTTGAAAATAGTGTTGTGAATGTGCAATGTTTTTCAAAAGATTTTCAAATGTTATTCCAGAACACAAAGTAATAGTGAATATAAATAAACATTATTAGTTAAATATAATATATGAAAACGGTAAACAAAAGTTTTTATTAAAAAAAAATTATTGATAGCAGAATTTTAATAAAATATTTATAATTCATAAGTGTTATTTATTACAACTTTCATACTTTAAAACGTTTAAAATATCATAAATTCATATATTAAAGGGTAAAGCCGTCGAAGCACGTCGAGAAAAATAATCACGAAAATGTAATGATCAGTGTTTTAATTCATAAAAAAACGTCATTATACATATCCAGAGTGTTAACGAACTATTTGAAAACATTGTACGTTCACAACACTATTCACAAACATGTTTCGGACGGCAGAAGTCTTTCATCAGGGTATTTAAAAAAATGTCAAAATATAATAATACCAAAGTTTTCACACGTATCATTGTTAAGTTTTTAAATCATATTTGAAATACACGCGTATTCAGTTATATAAAACGATTTTGAATTAATTATTATCAATATTTTTATGCGGATGACGCTGTCCTACTTGCAGACAACGAGCATGAACTACAAGTACTGGTGAGTAGTATGTATGTGGTATGCATGCGAAATGACCTAATGATGAATGTGAATAAGTCCAAGGTAATGATTTTTGAAAAAGCAGAAATCATTACAGACAGACAGACATTAACGTGAATGGTGAAAAATTGTAGCAAGTAGATGAGTTCGTGTATTTAGGTAGTATGTTTACAAAATATGGGCGGGTGGAGAGGGATATTGAAAAAAGGATTGGGGCAGGCAACAAAGTGAATGGTGGGTAACAAAAACTTATCCAAAAAAGCTAAAATGGCAATGCACAATGGTGTTCTAGTATCGACCCTAATGTATGGAAGCGAATCATGGAACTGGCAAAGGAATGATGAAAGTAGAATAAATGCAGTAGAAATGAGATCTCTTACACGAATGTGTGGATACTCTGTATGATAAAGTGTCGAATGAAAATATAGCAAGTGAATGCGGTGCGAATGATGATGTTATGAACAAAATATTGAAAGGATCATTAATTAATTAATTAATCATGGTTTGGACACATGGAAAGAAAGAATGGTAAAAAAAATATATGTTAACGATGTAAATGAAACTAGAAACAGAGGAAGACCGAGGAAAACACGGCACGATCAAATAAATCAAATATTGAATGTCGGTCGCGTGAGGAGTCAGAGAAATCGACGCGTGTGCATGACACGATGTATGTATGAATGTTGAGGAAGCAAGAGAAATATGTCAGGAAAGAATAGTGTCGCAGTCTATTCTCCCCTTCGGGGTGACGATGACGGCCCGATGGTTAGTTAGTTTATTTATTTATTTTTACACTGTTTTTATCCACTTTTTACAATAGTTTGTATTTCTGGACATATTAGAAGGTTTTACACCTTCATCATTGAGAGAATGTTATAAACTACAATAAATCTTCGATATAAACTACAGTGCTTAATTATTTTCTTATGACCATAAAACTTTTAAAGAGTTTTAGCCTCCTTGGTGAATTTTCTACAAGCTCCTCGTTACTGCGCCTTTAGCACCCAGCAGTCCGATTCGCCCAACCTTGCCAGATCAGCCAGAACATTGTCCATTAGGCGCTGTCTAGGCCGTCGCAGAGGTCTTACTCCAGTCGGTCTGGACGATATCAAAATAACAGCTAACTAACTAACTAACCATCATGCCGTTTCCGCGAAGGGGTAGGCAGAAATAATGGACTGCCACACTTTTCTTTCCTGACATATTTCTCTCGATTCCTCAACATTCATACATTTCTCTGACTCCTCACATGGTCGACATTCAATATACTTATTTATTTGATCGTGCCACGTTTTCCTCGGTCTTCCTCTATTTCTAGTTCCATTTAAATCGTTAACATATGCTTTTTATACCATTCATTCTTCATTCATTCTTTCCATATGTACAAACCGTCTTAATGATCCTTTCATTATTTTGTTCATAACACCATCATTCGCACCGCATTCACTTATTATATTTTCATTCGACACTCTATCATACACAGAGTATCCACACATTCGTCTAGGAGATCTTATTTCTACTGCATTTATTCTACTTTCATCCTTCTTTTGCCAGTTCCATGCTTCGCTTCCATACATAAGGGTCGGTAGAAGAACACCGTTGTGCACTGCCATTCTAGATTTTTTGGATAAATTTTTGTTTACGATGACAACTTTAAGTGCACCATTCACTCTGTTCTAAATTACAGTATGTGATTAAAACGTTCTAGCGATGATGAAGGTATTAAAACCTTCGATAAATGTCGAGAAAAATAGACTCAAAAGTGAAAGGGCTGTTTTAATTCATAAATAATTCGTCATTATGGAATTCCAGTGTCACCTTAAGTTTATCAAAAGTTAATTAATTATTTTTTCGTATTTGTCATTTGGAATTAAAAAACAACACTTTTATCATACAGTCATAAAGTAAATTTGCCCACACCTAATTCTGCTCAATTGATGGGCTTCATTATCAGTTTAATAATGTTGAAATAAACTACATACACACACGCGTTATCATTAGGTGTATATAAGCATGATAGAGGTCACTAACATAGGAAAAATACTAGGGTCATTCGTAAAATAAGGTTCCCATATTTAAAAAAATATACAACTTTATTGTTTTCCTTAGCATTATACATTATTTTAAAGCTTAAAACTTACTCTATTTTTTACATATTCGCCGTTTCTGTCTAAACACTTTTGCAGACGATGCTCCAACTTTTGTATCCCCAAGTCATAAATTTCTGCCGCCATTCCTCTGAGAAATCGAATAACCTCTTCCTTGACTTCATCATCAGTATGGAAGCGCATTCCACGCAAGTGTTCCTTTAATTTTGGGAATAAGTGGTAATCACTAGGGGCTAGGTTCGGACTGTAGGGTGGGTGGGGCAAAACAGTCCAGCCAAAATCTGTCAGCAGTTCTTGAGTTTGATTTGAGACATGAGGTCGAGCGCTCAACACGTTTCTGTTTGTGGTTTTCTGAGAGCATTCGTGGTACCCACCGCGCACACACCTTTCGATAGCCTAATTTTTCAGTTAAAATTTTCTGAATTGTTGTGTTGGAAGTCCCAGGAATACGAAGAGCAAGTTTGTTAATGTTAATTCTCCAATCCTCAAATGCTCTCAACTTCGCATCTGGCGGAAACAGCGATAGGAAGCTCCATCTTCGATGGCTGCCAGGCCGACACTGAGGGGTGTAGCGTGGCGGGAGCGGCTGGGATAGAGAGTGGAGGAGTTGATGAGTCAGCCAGTGTTGCCAGATTTCTCCCAGCGCGCCGCTATCTTTATTGACAGCATAGGGAACCTTACTTTACGAATTACCCTCGTATATTGGTTAGGTTAGAGAGTTTATGCATTTAAAAAATAAAAACAAATCATGATATAAATAGGCAAAACCCGGATGTCATCTAGAAAGCGAACGAGAATATTTTGAATACAAATACAACACAGAGCAAGAGAGGAATACTCGTAGGTACTTCTCTCCGAAAGTAATTCGAAATGGACACGAATGCGTGTGCTCGAAAACGTTTCTGGATTAATTTGAAATTTATTCTGATAATTGTTGTATGACAGTAGTGTAGAAAACAAAGGAAAACTATTGGTGTTGTTTTATTTTCACACCACTATACGTATATTTCAATTGTGAAATTTTTAACGTGTTATCTTTTCCATGAGCATTGAGAACTATGTACGAGTATCATAGATACACGCTGAATAACCAGCAATTGGTACATGTATCCACTATGAGAGATCTCGGAGTCATCTATGAGAGAAGATTAACCTTTCACGCTCATTTTGAAGGAATTTGCCCTTAAGATGTTGGGCTTCATCATTCGGACCGGAAGAGTTTTCAGAGATCCCAATGTGCTCAGAGTCCTATACAACGCGTTGGTTCGGAACAGACTCGAAAGTGGTTCTGTGATATGCTGGAGAGGATTCAGAAAAATATTCTGAGGTATCTCTACACGAGGGATTGTGGTAGTTATCCGTGCCTCTATCCCACGGCATTACTTTTAGGAATACTCGGAACAAAATTTTGAATATTTTATGTGAAAAAAAGGAAATTATGTACTTTTCATTTATCTAGACATAATCCTTATTGTGTTAAATAAATTGATGGTCTGTTCTGATGTTAGACTATTTGTGAAAAGTCTTTATTTAATGTTTGATTATTTGTGAATTTGTGTATTTAGGTAGCATGTTTACAGCGGATGGCCAAACGGATAGTGACGAAAAAAGGGTTGGTGCGGGTAACAAAGTGAATGGAGCTTTAAAAATGGTTATTGGAAACAAGAATTTATCAATGAAAGCGAAAACGGCCGTTCACAATGGAGTTCTGGTCACAACCCTAATGTATGGAAGCGAAGCATGGAACTGGCAGAAGAAGGATGAGAGCAGAATAAATGCGGTAGAGAGAGTTCCCTAAGGCGTATGTGTGGTAGAACGATGTACGACAGAATCACAAAAACTGATATAAGAAAGGAATGTAGAGCTAGAATTTGGACATGGACTTGGATCTTCTGGCTTACAGAGGTTCAGCTCTAATGGCTATTCCTCTTACGGAATGAGGAATGTAGAGCGAAAGAAGGTATTATAAACAAAATTATGAAAGCATCGCTGTGTTGGTTCGGACATATGGAGCGCATGGGTGAAGAAATAATGGTTAGAAAAGTATACGTTAACGATGTAAACGGAGTACGGAGTCGAGGTAGACCGAGGAAAATATGGCATGACCAATTTAATTAAATTTTAAATGTTGGTCATGCTAGATGCCGGAAGAATCGACGTGCGTGTATGACTCGCTGTATGAATGTGGAGGAAGCTAGAGAGGTATGTCAAGATAGAGTAGTATGGCGGTCCATTCTCTCTGCCTACTTCTACGGGGAAGCGGAGTGATAATTTGTTGTTGTTGTTGTTAAAACTGGAATGTCATAATGGTGATTTTTTAAGAATAAAACTAAGTAACTAACTTATCATCACGCCGCACAATGGGGCAGGATTCAGATTTCTCATACAATAACCCAAAAAATAAATATTATGATTCATTAAACGCTTTGTTATTATATGATGACTCAGATATATTTAGCATATGATCACGAGCAGATAGACAAGCTAGACTGTGACACGTTCGCTCTAGCACCCCTCAATCGGAGCCGATTACTCGTAGAGGTTACACGTCCGTTATTTCAAGTCAGCGCAACACCTAGTTTCTAACATTTCTTTAGTTGTATTATTGATAAAAAAATTAAAGTTTTAGTATGGAACCTTACACGTCAGGTATGTATCCTCTTTTTCGAGTTAAATTAATTGTAATTACGGCTTGTTTTAAATGTAAAAAAATTAAGGCGATTTCGCATTAAAATGATACAGAGGTTTTTGTAATATTAAAAAAACATTTAGAGATTTAGTATAGAATCCCGATGAGTTCCGCAAATATTTTAATTGATTTATAATAAGTAATTGTTGTACTTTATTGATATGATGTTATTTTTTGCCACTTTTTGCACCTTTTTATAATAACAGCACATTTCGAATAACCAAAAATGAAAAAAAAATACACCAATTTTGTATCTTATTTTGTTTTTCCTTTTCTCGCATACCTAGGTACCAGCTCCAGCACTTTGTTCATGACAAAGCATAAATTAATAACGCTTATGAAGAGTTTCGGAAAAGAAAAATTGGAGGATCAGATTGATTTCCTGCAAAAAGAAATCATAAAACGGACAGGGTGTGTTGATGAGTTAGGAAAAAGTGTTACGTGTGTTAAAAATTTTATTCGGTTTAAATTTGATTATAAATCATGATGGGAATCAGCTCACTGGATGAAAGAAAGATTTCTCGATGTTAATAAAACGTGGCTTGATACATCCGTTTCTTTCATTCGCGCTACAAAAACATGTGGCGGTCGCCCGATGATTCCTTTTGAGGAGAGTACAGAAAGGGTGAAGCGGCAAAAGACGGTTAATCTGAGGAATTCTGCATCTCTGCCAGACTTACTCTACGCAACACAAATGGAACTTAGAGCTGCATGACAGGCAGATGCCTCAAAGTTGGTTCGAGGTATTTTATCTGTTCCAACAGGTTCAGGTAAATCTCATCAAACTTCCAGGGAGTCTTTTGGAAACGTGTTCATGTCAGCAGAAGATGCTTTAGCACTTTTAATAGAAGCGGACTTGCCTCCACATCAGTATAACGCTATTAAGTTGAAATCTAAAAACTTATATCCTTCGTATAAAACTGTACAGGCCTAAAAAAGACGATGTTATCCAGAGCCAGAAAATATACATGTCACGGATACTTTGGTATATGTTGATTTGCAGATCATGCTTAATCTCACGATTGAGCGTTTAATTATCACCCATCAAGATGTTGTTTTTACACTCAAACCCAAAGAATTAAATAATATGATATTAATATTATATCGCAAATGGGGAGTTGATGGATGTTCGGGGCACAGTTCACATAAACAGGCTTTTTTTGACGCAGATGCCGATGATGCAGCGGTTTTTATCACATCATTTGCCCCCTTACGCCTAGTGTCTGGTGCCAACATTATTTGGCAAAATCCAAGACCTGGTTCAACGAGGTATTGCAGACCTCTGAAAATAGAATTTATTAAGGAATGCACAGCAGTACATTTGGAAGAAAAACGAAGGGTAGATGAAGAAATAAAAAATATTACCACAACCATAGTCAGACTAGATGGGCGCGTTATCGTAATCAAACATCATTTAATATTCGCAATGATTGATGGCAAAGTATGAAATGCTATCACACATACTTCTTCTACCCAAAAATGTTACATACGTGGTGCCACATCTAAACAATTGAATTATAATATATAGATGCATTGCTAACAAAATAAATAAAAACAGAAATTTTTGAATTCGGCATTTCGGTCTTGCACGGATGGATACGCTTTTTTTAGTGTCTTCTCCATTTGACGTACAAACTGCCTATAAAAGCTCGAGGGACAGACAAGGAAATCGTTGAAGAAACTAAGAAAAAAATTCAAGCTCAGTTCAAAGAAAAATTAGGTTTGATCGTGGACAAACCAAGCCGGGCTTTGGTAACACAAACGATGGAAATACCGCCAAGCGTTTTTTTTTTAAATGCAGAGGTGTCTGCAGAAATAACCAATATAGATGTAGAATTAATAAGAAAAATGCACACCATTTTAATAGTTATATCATGTGGTCATGAAATTAGTGTGGAAAAATACCGGGAGTATGCGTTACATACAGCCAGATATTTTGAAGAAAAATATCCGTGGTGTGCCATGCCATATATATGCCACCCACACATCACGAATATTTAATACACGGACCTGAAATAATAAAAACGTCAATATTGCCGATAGGTCAATTAACCGAAGAAGCGCAGGAAGCACGTAACAAAGATTTTAAAAAGTTTAGGGAGTACCACTCGAGGAAATCCAGCAGAACGAATTAAAACACGGATATTTTAAATTTTCTTTTACTCTCATCAGATCCTTTAATAACTAGTAAGAGGAAATTACCGAAAGAGAAACTAACTAGATTCCCCAAAGACGTTTTGGATCTGATAATACCTCCATCCACAGGGTCCTCCAGCCAAAGCGAAAATGATGAATCCGATGACAATGATAGTGTCTCAGAAATATCTGATAACGAGTAAAAAAAATATTGGTATGTATTTATGAAGGGTAAAATGGACGTTCTTTCAAGAAACGTATGTATTATGTAAAACTAAGCTGCATTTTACGTTATTAAAAATAATAAAAAATGACTTTAACGAGCATATAAAAATAAGACAGTATTTGACACATATTTCATTGTTATTGGAAAAATAAAGTGTTAATATTCATGACATTGTCTCTTATTTTCATTAACCCACCTAATTACATTAAATCCTTTGATTTACAGCTATATATATAGCTTCTATGAGTTAATGACACGTTTTCATATTTTGGCCCCACTGTGCGCCGTAGGCAGGGAGGATGGACCACCATACCGTTACTCTAGATTCCTCCACATTCATACATCGTAACATGCATGCTCATCGATTTTTCCGACTTCAAATGTGGCCGCCTTTCTGCCACACTGCTTGTATACTATGGGCTATGGAAGCTAGAGAGGTATGTCAGGATAGAGTAGTGTGGCCTCTCTGCCTACCTGCCTACCCTGCGGGAAAACGGCGTGATGGTTTGTTGTTGTTGAAGTGTATTATTATTTTATTTTATATTTTTCTATATTTATATTTTATATTTTTCTTATTTACAGAAAGATTCTGATTTTGAAAATTTGGTTTGGTTCATGTGGTGCTCCTGTAAATTTGAAGATATTTCGTGTATAAGTGAATTATTTTGGTCAAATTAATTGTTGCCGGACTTTATAATAGTTAATTGGGACACGTAATACGTTTGTACTGTTTTGCTGTGAAAAATTATATTAGTTTTTTCGTTTTTATAAAGAATTTTGACCGGTGTAAAAATTAATTTTTCATTCCATTTGTTCCAATGACTATCTGAATAATTTCTTCAATATTATTTTTAAGTTCTTGCTGGTTAAGTGCCTAATTACAGCTAATTAAAAAAACGGTGGATTCGTGTAACATAAATTAAATAAATACAAAAGTCCGGATCGTCCATGTCAACATGTGCAACATCGAAAAAAACATTATGTGTTATTATAATACATTATGTACTTAATTAAAAAAACGGTGGATACGTGGAACATAAATAAAATAGACAATATGTGCACCGTCTAAAAAGAACATTTGAAGACTACAGGGGAAAAACAAGGAATGTCAGTAGAAGGTTAATTTAAATAAATTGAGAATAAAGCTAATCAAAGTCTATATATTTCTTAGCAATTAGCAATCGATTATCTGGCCATAGTCGATGACACACATGATTTGTGACTATGAAAATTTTACTGTGGATAGATACGTACAAATGCCGCTAGATGGCATTTTTACATTTATTTTGAATTTTAACTGACATTCCTTGTTTTTCCCCTGTAGTCTTCATTTTGTGTTAAATTATTATTTTTTTGTTATTTTATTTTATATCATTGTATTTTATATTAATTGTTTTAGATTTATTTTGTGGGTGTTGGACGATCGAAGTATGCGCGGTAGATGCCTATTGGTGGCGATGAGGTTCGCAACCCATCACACCGCGTCTCCCGCGGGGCGAAAAGAGAAGGATGGAGTGCCGCATCAGTAAAAGTGTGATAGTCCATTTTTTCTGCCTACCCTTTCGGGGAGACGGCGTGATGGTTAGTTAGTTAGTTATATTTTTCTTATTATTCGCATGCGAGTTATGTTGTTATTAAAGTCAATAGCTCACGCAGCGAGTGACAGATAAATCAATAAAGGAGACTTCAGACAGTTTTATTGGTCCCTTAATTTACACACAATACTAAATTATTCGACTTCATCATTCTGGTCCGTTGAACCAGCAACTAACGATTTAATGAGATTAGGCGGTACAAGGATAATGCTCGTATATGAATAATTTTGTTTACAGGATGTGAACACATCAAATAACCATCGCGGAGGGATTAATTTGAATTCATAATAATAATAATAATAATATAATTATCGACCTTCCTGGCAGAGTGGTGAGAGCTCTGACTCAGTGGCGGTACTTCCATACAAGCCGAAAAGCCGGGCTTGCCTTAAAAAAATCTATTATAAAACGATGTTTTTGCGTGTTTGAGCGTCTCTTCGTCTTCTTCTTTTTATCCTGTCACACCTCCGTGGTGCATTGGGCCTCAATGAACCTTCTCCACCCGACTATCGCATGCCTGATGCCTAACATCATCCCAAGTGAGGCCTGCTGCCTTAACCCTCCCTTCCCTGTGATGGGTATCTTCTACACGTTGCTTCTAATAACCATCAATATGTCTATACATTTAATAAATACAAGGTTAAGATTTTAGGTATTCCTCCATAATATATTTACGCATTGATTAAAAAAATAATATTAATAATAATCAGAATTCATTTGGTACATCGGAGGTATTTTGTGAACATCGAAAAAAAAAATTCGTAGCGCTGAGTACGCGACACTAGATTCGCATCTCACTCTTGCATATGTTCTAGCTCAATGTTCTCACTCTCGCCGTCCCACCGCGCCGGCGGCAGTCGCTTTCGGGCTTGCAACCAGAGCGGGTCTATGCCCGTTCCGTGAGCGTTGCCAGATGGTTTTTCAATGTTTTTTGCAATTAAATCGGAATTATTATAATTTTTTACTTCAATTATAATTATATAAGGGGATTAGCTATGAATGTTCCTATTTATTCGATTTAAAATCGCTAATTTTTTTAGCGCGTACTGACTACCCTACACCGGAACGCACGTTTTTATTTTAGCACCGTAAGGGAAAGGTTAACCTCGTCCTGCAGGGCTCTTCTCCAGGTGGCTCTAGGTCTGCCTCGCTTTCTCTTTACCTCCATAGGGGACTAGTATTGTGCGCCTTGAGCGATGCAGGCAGGGTTCCGTCTCAGAGTGTGACCGACCACTGCCATTTGCGTCTAGCGACTTGTTCTCTAATTGGCTTTTTGCCTGCCATGGTCCAGAGAACGGCATTTGACACTGTTTGGGGCCAATAGATTTTGAATATTGAGCGAAAGCACCTATTTATAAACACCTGGAGTTTACCAATTACGTCCGCGGTAAATTTCCAAGTCTCACATCCGTACAGCAGTACGCTTTTAACGCTACTGCTGAATATTTGGAGCTTGAGCTTTCTCGAATTGATACTGGAACGCCATACAGGCCGAAGCATAGCGAAAGCTCCCTTTGCCTTGTCGAGTCTGCTGGCTACATCTTCCTCCGCACCTCCCGAGCCTATCTGTCATACTACCGAGGTAGCAGAAGCTGGTCGTGGTCACAAGGGTGACACCGTGGAGCAAGATTGAGCCGTCTACGAATAAAATAATATTTTAAATTTTCTAGTTAAAGCGATTTAATTCGTTGCGTTGCAAATGACTCCGCTGACATGTGCAGAAATGACCTAAGTGTATGTTTTGTTCCACTCATACGTGCCGTATTTTATTTCACTCATACGTACCGTAGGTGAGGTGCCCGCGAAATCGCCTACGTCCACATGTTTTGTTTCATGTTTTCGATAGGCTTCATTTGGCCTTGCAAAATGTAAAACGGTCTTTGTCGCACTTATGTATTTTTGGCTTGTAATTATATAGCATGTATACCAGATGATAACTACAATTTTGGTATGGATTTGAAGCCGGGCTTTATCACTCTGAAGTATGTTACTATTCGATGTGTCACGAACTTCATTTATATTATCAGAATGTTATCTGTCATTTACGTTATGTGCAGAAATGTTATAAAAAGAAAGAATATCATCGCAAACAAAAGTCTATCCAAAAGAGCTAAGATGGCAGTGCACAATGGTGTTCTTGTGCCGACCCTTATGTATGGAAGTGAAGCATGGAACTGGCAAAAAATGATGAAAATAGAAAAACTGCAGAAGAAATGAGATCTCTAAGACGAATGTGTGATAAATCTGTATAGGACAGTGACAAATGTAATTATAAGAAGTAAATGCTGTGCGAATGAACGTGTTATGAACAAAATAATGAAAATAGTCGTAAAGATGGTTTGGACACATGGAAAGAATGGGTGAAGAAGGTATAACACATGTAAACGACGTGAACGGAGCTAGAAATAGAGGAAGGCTGAGGAAAACGAGGCACGATCAAATAAATCAAATATTAAATGTCGGCCGTGTGATAAGTCGGAAGAATTGACGTACGTGTTTGACTCCCTGTATTAATGTGGAGGAAGCAAGACAGTTGTGTCAGGAAAATGTGGTGTGGCGGTCCATTCTCTCTGCTTACCCTTCCGGGGAAACGGCGTGATGGTTTGTTTGTTTGTTTGATTCAATTCCTTTAGTAAAAATCAAACATATTTTCCTTATGCAATAACTCAATCGCCATTTTATTTTGTTTTTAAATTTTATCAGTGTTTTTGTTTAAAAAAAATACCTTAGCGTGAAATTCGTTTATCGAATATGTATTCTTAATTCAAACATTGGAAAACGAATCAGTTATGATAACTTTAAATAATAAAATTTGTAAGTTAGTGAGTGTAAGTGTTTTTTGCTAGTTCTAGGGCCTTTAATGCGGTAGTTCCCCGTTGCTTTTTACATTTTTGCATACATCAGTTTATTTTTTAACCCAATTAATGTATACAACTTTTTATCTACTGATTCTCAAGACGTGTGATAGGTAGATTATCTAACACCATTTTACTGTCATGTGAATTCTACACCAGACCAAAGACAATGTGACAATCACACTGCCATCGCTGGGAATCGAACCCGGAACTTTCAGTATGGCAATCATAGCTCTCGCCCTCTGCCACGAAGGTGGAAGATGAAGATTTATTTATTTATTTATTTATACATTATACACAAATGAGACATTACAAACGATAAAACATTTAGGCGACTCATTTGGACACAAAACAGTATAACAAAGATAAAATAAAACAAAACAACATGAGACCAAAAAAATCATACATATCAGAAGGAATCCAAATATGTCGACGTCAGTGAGGCAGTACTCTTTCGAGAATTTGCAATATTTTTTTTATGAATACTGCCTCACTGACACTGAAAATGTCCAAATCCGAGATGATTAGATTCAGCGTCCGAATTGCTCTTCCTACTGGCATCACCAAAGGCAGGTTGGTTCTGCGTGACGGAGTAAAGAACAATTGATGTCGGCGTTGTCGCAGGTAGTTATCAGGAACATAAAGACCTATTTGCTCCAGAACATAGGGGTTCTCAATAGAGACCCGAATCAGTTTGACAAAATGTGTTGATAGTAATCCTAACCTCCTCAGTTAGAGGGAGTTATACCCCAGCATGCCCAAGAGAAATGCCGTTGGATAGAGCCAAGGATATACCCCGTACTCTCTCATGTAGAGGGCTCTAAAGAATAAGATAGTCTAGGGAATAACGTAGGAGGTATTCTGAGGTGTCAAAGATATGACGCCAATATTTTTCTTTGAATGATATCCCCTTAAGACACCCAAAATGGTTTCACGCAGTCAGTCAGAATATTCAAGTCAATTTTTTAAATATTGGTCTCCAGGAGAGGTGACATAAATTGGCCTCCACGCAGTCCTGATTTAATCGCTATGGACTTTTTCCTGTGGGGTTATCTCAAGTTTAAAGATTACGCCAATAAACCGACTGCTCAGGCGCATTTGAAAGAAAATATCGTCACGAAATGGCAACCATCACTGAGTGTACCTGCCGAGCCGTCATAAGAAATTTTACTGTTCGACTAAATGAGTGCCGCGAACACGAGGGTTTACATTTGGATGATATTATTTAAAAATAAATTCCCAAATTGTGTACTTAAATAATTAATAAACATCTTTTCATAGACTTGTAATTCGTCCGCACTATCCGCAACGAGAACGGCATCGTCCGCGTAATGTATCAGGTATGCAAGTCAAATGATTTGATGATGAATGTCGGAAAGTCAAAGGTGATGGTTTTCGAAAGGGAAGAGCAAATGACAGTTTGTAATATAAGTGTGAACGAAGAGAACTTGGAACAGGTGAGGGAATTTGCGTATTTAGGTAGCATGTTTACAGCAGATGGCCGAACGGATAGTGACGTCGAAAGAAGGGTTGGTGCGGGTAACAAAGTGAATGGAGCTTGTGGTGAATTGTCCTAGTCCGTGGGGAATTAATCCATCCTGGTCACGGCACCAAATGTGATGGTATCGTCCTATCCGCGAGGACCTAGTGTGGAAGGATTCCTCTCCTTCTCCAGTCCTCTCCTGCGTCACGTCACCAATGTGGTGAAACATCCTGGTCACGGCACCAAATGTGGTGATATGAGCTACCTACGAGGAATTAATCCCTCCTGGTCACGGGGCTTACAGGTGTTTTACCTTACGCGAGTTGGCCTTCGTGATCGTCTAGAAATAATACCGTATGACCCTTCGTTATGACCGATGTAATCCAAGCCCTTTTATTTGGCGAATACTGATAATTTCATTCTAAAGCTAATCGTTCCTAACCCTTCCGAATATTCTAAGCAATCCTGACAAACCCACGTGTAATCAAACTATATGTCACTTAATATTTCCTAGGAACATCTAAACCAAACAACCTAAAATATCTCTAAGTTTACAAAATATAAATTCAAAATATTATCTCTAAAAAAATGTGGCAGCCCTGGAAGAAACATTCACAAATAATTTGGAACAAATACGATGTACAGTAATTTAAATCAGAACGTAGTGTAATAATGATGCAATAAAGAACAGCTTTCTGAAAGGTACAATTATATAGCAATTCAGTATCAAAATATAATATATTAAGTACCTATATAAGGAGTTGTAGGGGATTCGGATATAATAGTGTTAGTATCGCGGGGAACCAGTCTTTTCGTCAGACTGATGATTTTTCTCCACTGCTCCACAGCAGAATCGTCTGGTGACCAGACGACCTACTTCCCAACCCTTAATCAGTGGACCTGGGGATTCAAACCCATGAACCTGGCCATCACCCTATCGGGGGTTTCCGAAGATGGTCCACCTCCACCTGTCTGCCGTGGTCGTCAGCCAACCAAATTAGCTAACGCCTTGTGTACGGAGCTCGTGAAGCGATCAGAGCAAGTGTAGACGGCGCCAAGTTCGGCTATCTATCACCAGACTTCACAGCATCCTTCATGAGTATGGTCTATCTACAATGTCTGCACTTGCTGGGTCTTAGAGAGCGAGCTACACTCTAGAAGATATTCTACCATAGGCGAGGCAGTACGAGAGTAGACTTCCCAAGCTCCCTTCATACCATCTCTGTCGCAACCCTGTAGCTGTCATATAGTTGTCGTATAGACGAAGATCGAATTATATCTGTTAGTGAGCTACATTTCCCTAATTAGTGATCAATAATCGTTGGTTGTTTAGTAAGTGGTATATTAAATCGGGTCCTTTAAGTTGCCCGTATGTTAAACTTATTGTATTCTGCGTGCAATAAGGGAAGAAATCAATATAAGGGATACATGTATATTCAGATTCTGCATATGTATAAATACGTATGCATAAATAGAAACATAATTATGATAGTCCTAAGACAAGTCAGTCTCAATTCCTGAAAGTAATAATTCTTAAATATAGACTTAGCTTTTCCGTCGTAACAGCTCAGGAAAACTGATTCTATAGTATTTTTAAATCTGCAAATGCCGCACCCCTCGTACCACTATACTTGTATACAAAATAAAATGAAGTTCTTGATAATCAGAACAACAAACACCCACTGAATTTAATACCAAAAGCGACCGCTTCCCGTCAGGTCAAAAGTCAACCGCCTCGAGCTATCTTTCTCCCTGGCCCACACCCCTCTCGGCTCAACTCCCCTCTCTCCCCTCTCCCCTCTCCCTGCGTCTCCTCTTCTCCCCGCGCCCCTAACCCATGCCCATTTGGTTAGGTGTTATATTTTCTAGTCATTTGAATTTATTTACGTACATCTGAATTCACGTATCTCTCTCTACGATGGTTCAATACCATCACAAGCTTTAAAAATAGTTATTGGAAACAAGAATTTATCAATAAAAGCGAAAACGGCCGTTCACAATGGAGTTCTGGTCCCAACCCTAATGTATGGAAGTGAAGCATCGAACTGGCAGAAGAAGGATGAGAGTAGAATAAATGCAGAAGAACGATATACGACAGAATCTCAAATGCTGATATAAGAAAGAAATGTAGAGCGGAAGAAGGTATTATGAACAAAATTATGAAAGGATTGCTGCGTTGGTTCGGACATATGGAACGCATGGATGGAGAAAGAATGGTTAAGAAAGTATACGTTAATGATGTAAATGGGGTACGAAGTCGAGGCAGACCGAGGAAAACATGGCACGACCAAATTAATCAAATTTTAAAGGTTGGTCATGTTAGAAGTCGGAGGAATCGACGTGCGTGTATGAATGTGGAGGAATCTAGAGAGGTTTGCCAGGATAGAGTAGTGTGGTGGTCCATTTTCTCTGCCTACCCCTGCGGGGAAAGGGCGTGATGGTTTGTTTGTTTGTTTTTGTGTTTTTTCATAGTCCATTGTTTTGGCCGATACACTTAGGATACTTATTAACTGTTAAAATTTAAAACGCTGTTAATGGTATCACAATTAAAAATATATATTGTAACATAGATGATGCCAACGTCGCTTGGCGAAATAGCTGTCGTTAAAATATATATTCTTTCTATAAGTATAAATTGTATCTCAATAGAGACGAAGATGTAAATTATTTTCTGGGAACAGAATATGGTGGTCGAGGCGCTTACAGGACTTATGACCTGTCATTGGTTGGGTTAAGCGATCGCTTTATGTTAACAACATTCCCTATTCCTCCCTTCTTACGACCAACACGTCTGACAAATTTTTGGAAGATGTATATATGCTAAAATGTTGAGTAACACTTCACATTCGATGAATGGTTTACTCTGTGTTTTTAATTGATCCACTAAATATAAACTTTCTTTTAATACACCTTGTATTTATCAGCCGCCTGTCGTCCACTGATGAACGTAGGCCTCTCCCAAAGCACACCACTTCTCCCTATCCATCGCCACTCTCTTCTATCCAGGTCCAACGGGCAGGGGGACGTTCAATTCTACGGAATCCTATTCGCGGTCTCCACTTGGACTTGGACTTCAATCTTCTGGCTTACAGAGGTTCAGCTCATGTGGCTATTCCTCTTACGTCTGACGGGAACATTGTTGGAAGGTGATTTGGTGGGTTGTTAGTTTATGCGGGGGCATGATTTGTGTGGCCCGGAGTGTTCCTCCCGGAGTGTTTGGGTCGTAATTTGAGAGGTCTTTTATTGTGGGGTTAGGATGAGAAGGGAGTCCTTTGTAAAAACGTTCGGCAAATTTCAGAATGAATTCATCTATCATCGGGATTTCCGATTCTAGGTGCAGTTGCGTGATCCTGGTCCATGAAGGCGCATCAAGCGATAAACGGATAGCTTTATTTTGCAGGATTTTGAGTTTTCGTATGTGACTCGAAGCTGCATAGCCCCAGATTGGTCCCGATCTGTTCATATATGAATTATTCCATTTCTGTACAGATTGTACTCGTGCATACCACTGTTATGCAATTAAATCGTTACTCACTCGTAAAAAAGCACAACTGTTACAAGGTAAACAACATGTAAATGTGAATGATTTTTTACGAATTCCGCATAAATTATGATGCATTCTACTAGTGTTGAAGTGCAATTATACAGATTTTAAATCCATTTTTTTCACTTGGATAGTAACAACATACACCATGTTTAAATCCCTTGAGCATTTGGTTGTCCTATAGACCATTTCATGAAATTATAAAAATAAAACAATTAAAAAAAATTACATGTTAACGATGTAATGGAACCAGAAATAGAGGAAGACCAAGGAAAACGTGGCACAATCAAATAAATCAAATATTGAATGTCGGCCATGTGAGGAGTCAGAGAAATCGACGCGCGTGCATGACACGATGTATGAATGTTGAGGAAGCGAGAGAAATATGTCAGGAAAGAAAAGTGTGGCAGTCCATTATTTCTGCCTACCCCTTCGGGGATACGGCATGATGGTTAGTTCGTTAGTTAAAACAACGAGTTAATTTTTACCTTTTTTTTAATTTATCGAATAATACGTACATACGTCTTGAACTTCTGGCTTATAGAGGTTCAGCTCTAATGGCTATTCCTCTTACGTCTGTAGGAAACATTGTTGGAAATGTGATTTGGTCGTGTTGTTTGCTGGCTAAATGTATGGCCCGTAGTCCTTCTCCGAAAGAGGGCGAAGTAAGGAAGTGAATCATGAAACTGGTAAATAAGTATGAGTAAAAGTGGTAAATAAGTATACCTTCTTTACCATTCTGTCTTCACTCATTCTTTCCATGTGTCCAAACCATCTTAATGACCCTTTCCTTATTTTGTTTATAACACTTTCATTCGCACCACATTCACTTCTTGTCTTGCATTTGTCACTCTATCATATACAGATTTGCCACACATTCGTCTTAGAGATCTCATTTCTACTGCATTTAATCTACTTTCATCCTTCTTTTACCAGTTCCATGCTTCACTTCCATACATAAGAACACCATTGTGCACGTGTTATGGACAAAATAATAAAAAGGTTTTTAAGATGCTTTGGACACATGGAAAGAATGAATGAATAAAGTATATGTTTATAACGTAAATGGAACAAGAAATAGAGAAAGATCGTGTTAAATGAGTAGAATACGATATATTTACTAATTCCAGGTAATATTTTCCTGTATTCTGGGGTTAATTTCTTAATTTTGGGCCACGTCAATTACTTCATGGACAAGTGCTATATTTGGTCCATATTACTATAAAAATATATATATATACAGAGTGGAGACCTGGACCCTCAAAGTGAACACAATAAACCGTATAGAAGCACTTGAAATGTGGCTTCATCACAGAATGTTGCGGATCTCATGGACTGATATGGTCACCAACAATGAGGTGCTACATAGAGCCAGAGTAGGAAGGGAAGTAGGAAGGGTTGTCTGATGTGAAGTCTAGAAAGATGGCATATTTGGGACACATTCTCCGCAACGAGAAATACGATCTGCTGCACCTCATCATGAAAGGTGAGATCAAGGGTGAGCGCGGTGTGGGAACACCCCAGATATCCTGGCTCGAGAATATCAAGGAATGGACACACGGGGGGTGAGGGAGTTGTTCCACTGGCAGAGGACAGAGAGACCTACGCCAAGGTGATACCCGACGTCGAGAGGACCTGACATGGCACTCGAAGAAGAATTACCTAAATTACCGTATTCTGTTCATTTAACTCCTGTATATAAACAGCAGCGCGTTTGATTCTTCGCTACATTTGATAATGCATTGGACAGGCGAAACATGTCATTCACATAAAATATAATAAAATTTCTAGAAAACACACGTTTTCTTCTCTTCTTCTTCTTTCTCTTAGTTTAGGTCGTATGACCTGTTTGTGACGGTGGACTGTCCTGGGATGATGATGTCCAGCCATCTCTCCATCCCTTCGGCGGCCTTCCTGGTAATCTCTTGCTGCTTGGGTTATCATCTTTATCAATTTTTGCAATTCTTGTATTCTCCATGCGGTCCACGTGGTCTCTCCAAAAGCGCCTTCTGTTTCTTCCCATCTCATATGTCTTCAACACCATAGACAGACCTTATCGTTTCATTACTGGTGCGATCTCTGAGGGTTTTGCCTGCGATGGAGCGTAGGGTTCGCATTTCTGCTACTCTAAGAAGGTTCTTAGTTCTATTGGTATCAGTTCTGACCTCTATTCCATACGTCATGATGGGGCTAACGCATGCCTTGTATATCCTGACTTTAATTTCGGTTAGCATGTGTTTGTTCCTCCATATTGTGTCGCGCAAGCAGCCAGTCACGGCTGTCGTTTTGTTGGTTAGTGCTCGCACCTCGTCATATAGGTCACTGTAGCTACCGATCTCTATGCCTAGGTAAGTGAATTGTGAATTTTTAAATACAATAATACCTATTGTATTATATTTAAAAACTATTTTCCATTCTAATGCACCCTATCTAATTATTCTTTCGCCTGACCATTTCTCGTTATTTAGGGTTGGCTTCCCTAATATAATCCTGGGTCATCTGGTTGTCCAGTCCTAGCGCCTTCAGGTCGTTCCAAACTGTGAACATCCACGTTGCAGTAGGTCTACACGGTCCCCTCCATCCATCTTCCAGTAGCAGGGCCTTGTACACAATGTAGTCAACGTCCCTCCTACTCACATGGCCGTACCACTGCAAACAACGTTCCCTAGCCTTTTCCGTTATAGGAGTGATTTTTAGGCTTCCATACGTCATGATGGGGCGAACGCATGCCTTGTATTCGGTTAGCATGTGTTTGTTCCTCCATATGGTGTCGCGCAAGCAGCCAACCACGGCTGTCGTTTTCATTTGTATTAATTATGTCTGACACATCATAACTATTTTTCCTTTGCGAAAAGAGGTTAACAAAGATAAAGTCATGCGTAAGTAATAACTTACAGGCGTGGACGATGCGTGAATCACCAATATTCAGAAACCATTTTGCATATACCTACATACAAGATCGACACAACAGATTAAACATATGTCAACACATTGTGGGCGGAGAACGTAAAAAAACGCTTTAACTAACTAACTAACTAACCATCACGCCGTCTCCCCGAAAGGGTAGGCAGAAAGAATGGACTGTCACACTTTTACTGATGCGGCACTCCATCCTTCTCTTTTCGCCCCGCGGGAGACGCGGTGTGATGGGTTGCGAACCTCATCGCCACCAATAGGCATCTCCCGCGCACACTTCGATCTTCCAACACCCACAAAATAAATCTAAAACAAATAATATAAAATACAATGATATAAAATAAAATAACAAAATAAAAATAATTTAACACAAAATGTTATTTTTAGATGGTGCACATATTGTCTATTAAATTTATGTTCCACGTATCCACCGTTTTTTAATTTAGCACATGTAACACATTTTTTTTTTCGATGTTGCACATGCTGACATGGACGATCCGGACTTTTGTGTTTATTTAATTTATGTTACACATATCCACCGTTTTTTAAATGATTAATGCATTAATAAAATATATTGTTTATTATTTTAAATATTATTATTTTATTTTTTAACATTCTGCAACATTGTCGTGAATGGTGAAAATCTGGAACAAGCAATTGAGTTTGTATATTTACGAAGTAAGTTTACAAAGGATGGGTGAGTGGAGAAGAATATTGGAAGAAGGGTTGGGGCATCTAACAAGTGAATGGTGCATTTAAAGTTGTCATCGCAAACAAAAGCCTATCCAAAAACCTAAAATAGCAGTGCACAATGTTGTTCTTGTACCGACCCTTGTGTATGGAAGCGAAGCATGGAACTGGCAAAAGAAGGATGAAAGTAGAATAAATGCAGTAGAGATGAGATCTCTTAGACGAATCTGTGGATACTCTGTGTATGATAGAGTGTCGAATGAAAATATAAGAAGTGAATGCGATGCGAATTGTGGTGTTATGAACAAAATAATGAAAGAATCATTAAGATGGTATAAACACATGGAAAGAATGAATGAAGACAGAATGGTTAAAAAAAGTATATGCTAACGATGTAAATGGAACTAGAAATCGAGGAAGACCGAGAAAAACGTGGCACGATCAAATGAATCAAATATTGAATATTAGCCAAGTGAGAAGTCAGTAATCGACGCGCTGAAAGATCGCGTGAGGAACACCAGAATAAGAGAGATATGTGAGGTTAAGGATATTATAAGATGGAGCAGACAGCGGAAAAGGGACTGGTACGGTCATGTTCTTAGAATGGACACCACCAGACTTCTCTATATTGCGTTGCATAATCAGGACTCATGGGATTCGTCCTCGTGGAAGACCTATTAAAATATGAAAGGACAGCTGGGAATCTACCTCACAGGAGGAGCAACACTCTGGAGAACAGACCACATAGGTCTACAACAAGGAAGTGAGGAGTCAGTAATCGACGCGCGTGCATGACACGATGTATGAATGTTGAAGAAGCGGGAGAAATATATCAGGAAATAAAAGTGTGGCAGTCCATTCTTTCTGCCTACCCTTTCGGGGAGACGGCGTGATGGTTAGTTAATAAGTTATTTTCTTTTCCTTTGGTTTGAAGTCAAATGTAATATTTTTTGCTGGTTCTTAAGATGCCACTTAGGGTTTTAATGTGGTAGTTTGCCGTTGATTTGATTGATTGGTTATTTGAACTCATTTACTGTGTACACTTTTTTAACCCTGATATTAATACTACTACAAAACGCAAACCAAAAAAAAATTCTTAAAAACTATAATTATTTTCCTCCATTCCTTCTGCAATGATAACGTAAACTTGAAACTCCGCCAGAGAATGATCAAATGCTATGTGTGGTCTATTTTATTGTACGGGTGTGAAACTTGGACCCTGTAAGTTAACTCAATGAACAGACTGGAAGCATTTGAAATGTGGCTCCATCGCCGAATGCTCAGAATTCCCTGGACAGATATGGTTACCAATACCGAAGTCCTGAGGCGAGCTAGAGTTGACAGGGAATTGTTATCAACTATCAAGGTTCGAAAGATCTCATATCTGGGTCATATACTGCGTGGAGAAAAGTACCACATTCTCCAACTGATATTGGAGGGGAAAATTGAGGGACGCCGAGGGCCCGGAAGGAGACAAATGTCCTGGCTGCGAAACGTGAGGGAGTGGACCGGCATCCGAAGTGTGGAGGAGCTGTTTCGAGCGGCGCAGGACAGGGACAGGTTCGCCGAGGTGATCGCCAACGTTGGGGGGACCCGACAGGGCACTTGAAGAAGAAGAATTGTAGCAAAATTCCTGTTTCAAAATCAACATGTTAAGTACTTTATAATTTATAGAATGATAGTCCATATGGGTTATTTTTGTTCGTTTCCTGCTGAGGGTAGTGATCCATGGAACTGCATGTGGCCTGCCTTTCATTCAGTCTAAACGTTCATGACGCTGTAATCTACTTTACTTTCTCTTTTTACATGTATTTACATAAATGATATGTCTTCTGTAGTGAGCTTTTTGTCTACATCCATTTGTAATACAAGTTTTGAGAATAATTCGTTTAATGAAAGACCGGCGTTTGAGGTCACTGCCAAAAACGCTTATAGATTTAATGTTCAGAATCGTGATTCCATGTTTAAAATTTAAATATGCAAAGCGTCAACCATTAGTCGGCAAAAAAAACAGTAAATTAAATTATTTCAAATAAAATTTGAAATGGACACTGACCGAATTCCGAATATAGTTTATGTTTGTTTAAAACAGAGCTTCCCAAACTTTTCCTTGATGGAACACTTTGAGGGTCTTTGAATTTTGACGTAGCACCTTGCGTATTTTGAAGGCCAGGTAATCAAATCAAATCAGTGTATTAACTCAACAGACATTACAAACAGCATAAATCGAAAACTTGGACTTGGATCTTCTGGCTTACAGAGGTTCGGCTCTAATGGCTATTCCTCTTACGTCTGTAGGAAACATTGTTGGAATGTGATTTGGTAGTTGTTTTATGATGGGGCTAAATGTATGGCCCGGGGTGTCCCTCCGAAAGAGGGCGAGGGGGAATTTAGGGTTTATGATAAAGTCTTACATTATTGTCAAGGAATGGAAGACTAGTTTGGGTTGGGATTGTATTTATAAAAAAAAGTCTGTTCCCGAGGGGAAGATAAGAGGGGCAGTGCCTGGATGGAGTTGTGGTAGGAGATAGCATCCTGCGTGAGACCATTTTGTTTGGCGGAGTACGTAGTGGGCTATCGGGGAGGATTTTTTTCATTTTATCCGCATTGATTGCGGGAAGGGTAAATGACTGAATGATGATGGATAACTTGGTGGTAAAGGGTCATTATTGATAAGGAAGATGGTAATAATTTAGGTCGTGGTCTAGAAATGAAAGATATGATGTTGGAGTAGTGTAAGTATGTGTACCAAAGCAGTGTGATAACAGTGGGCTGTCATCGGGCAAGGACGCTAACATTACTCATTAAATGATATGGACCTGTCTTTCCTCTCAATGCCAACCTTCCTCTTTAGAGAGCAAGGGAGAAACTCGCCGAAAAAAGGCATCTATTGAGTACAGGTAAAATATTATACACATAAAACATAATACCAGGAACGCGTTAGAGATGGTTTGACATTAGAAAGAGGATATATTCTGTTCATTAGGATTACGATATATTTCTGTTCGATAGTTATTTCAAGAGTATTTGTCTTCTGAAGGTATGTACTTTCACTAATACGAAAGACGTCGATCTCCGAGGAGACCGCGTTCAGCAAACCTATTGCTCTTCCCACCGGTGTCACCAGAAGCAGTTTGAATTAGAGAACTCGGCCGTGCTGGAGGATGTTGGTCTTTTTGTCCCCGATAGATATCTCCGACAGCGACATCACAGATTGTTTTACCTACCGGCCGCCAGAACCAATCTGTCTCTGGTGACACCGGTGGGAAGAGCAATTATTCTGCTAAACGCGGTATCCTCGGAGATCGACGTCTTTCATATAAGTGAAAGTACGTTCAGGGGACAAATACTGTCGACTTTAGAAAGCATCTTGTCTTCCTAATGTCGAACCATCTAATGCGTTCCTGGTATTATGTTGAATGCATATAATATTTTACCTGTACTCAATAGATGCCTTAAACATTTATGTTGTTTGTATTTGTTTTTTTTTTCGACATTGGACAAGAAATAAAATAAATTGTGGCGCTAACGTGAATGTCATAAATGAATTTTTCAGACATAAATTTGTTTAAGTGAAAATATAGAAGAAAGCTTTGTTGTTAATACTTTTTCGTGCAGCCTTCCCGAGCACAGTTTGGGAAACTCTGTTTTAATAAATTGATACGCGTAAAAAGGGATCGTGTCCAAATAACACGATTATTATATTTTGTAGAGTTGCTGATTTTTTTTTATAATCAACATGTCAAAAGTATACGTTAACGATGTAAATGGAGTACGGAGTCGAGGTAGACCGAGGAAAACATGGCATGACCAAATTAATTAAATTTTAAAGGTTGGTCATGTTAGAAGCCGGAAGAATTGACGTGCGTGTATGACTCGCTGTATGAATGTGGCAGAAGCTAAAGAGGTATGTCAGGATAGAGTAGTGTGGCGGTCCATTCTCTCTGACTACCCCTGCGGGGAAACGGCGTGAAGGTTTGTTGTTGTTGTTTGAACTTATTACTGTATACAATTTATTTTAGTTATTATTATTATTATTTTGTTGAATCGCTCTTTACATCATGACAGCATGAGCCAAATCGATGTAAATGGTATTATAGCTATCATATTGATTCTCGTGACATGTGATAGGTAGCTAATCTATCGCCATTTTATTGTCACGTGAATTCTACACCAGACCAAAGAAAGTGTGACAATCACACTGCCCTCGCCGGGAATCGAACCTGGAACCTTCGGGGTGGCAGTCAATGCACTTACCACTCGGCCACGAAGGTCGTCATGACATGTGATAGGTTCTACGGCCATCTTAATGTGTCACGTTAATTCTACACTAGACCAAAGACAGTGAGACAATCACACTGCCATCGTCGGGAACATAAGTGTTTGGATAGCAATGAGAATGGTTGAGAACCTGTTAAAAGAAGCGCAGGACAGGATGCTTTTGCTGCAGTGATCGCCAACGTAGGTGGGACGAATTCATAAACAATTAGTTTTTTATGTTTTGTCAATTTTTGTTAAATAATAATCGCTATCCCCTTTTTCGCGTGTGATTAGATGCCACGTCTGACGCACGTGGCGTCTACGTAGCAACCGACGCCATTGCAGCCGGGCACAGCGTCGCGACGTCTCGGTGCCCGAGTCGTGGGTGCTTTGTTCATTATAATATGATATTTATCTCTCGAGCTGTCGCGCACATGTCAAAACGATGACTGGGTTCAAACAACCTTTTGTATACATAATAAAAAATAATAATAATAATAAAACATTTTGTATTTAATCACGGTATATTATAATTGATGCCAACTCGCTTCATCTGGATCTAAGCGAATGGCAGGCAAAAACAAATACTCTGCTTTCGATTTAATTTCGATATCAACCAACTACAAGTACCACAGAACAGGGAAATAAAAAACATACTCAAACTCCCAGTTGACACCCCACTAAAGATATCTACAAAAATACAAAAATCTTCACAATAAAAATACTGCAGCTATACGAAATAACATGTACAATCAAGCAATTAAGTCGAAAATTATTACATTTTAATACGACCTTCAATCTCAACAATAGCATACATCAGTGGCGGGCACTTCCATAGAAGCCCAGAAGCTGGCTTGCGTAAGAAATTTTTAATCAAACCCCCCAAATTTAAGTAATCATGCCCCCGCATAAACCAACAACCCACCAAATCACCTTCCAACAATGTTCCTATCAGACGTAAGAGGAATAGTCACAAGAGCTGAACCTCTGTAAGCCAGAAGAGGTTTTGATTTAAAATTTCGTACGCAAGCCGGGCTTTTGGGCTTCTATGGGAGTACCGCCACTGGCATACATGACCATAACACTAGACAAGCAAAAAACCTGTATATCCCCAAAGTATTCACCACTAAATCCGGAATAAGATCTCTTAAATTCATAGCATTTTCTGCACTTAATAGACTTCTGGAACACCTTAAAGATTAAACAAAAACTAAAAACACTTAAATTATATTACCTTAATCAGAATTCATAACATTAACATTCTAAACTGTTTACTTTGGAACACTATTATAATACCGCAATTTACTTAAAATGATATTAAATATCTAACTCATATTCTATCTTTTTTTTGTATAAATTATTTTGTGATATTTTCAAAACTCTCCCCGCGTTTCTGTTTCAAACCGAGAATTTATGTATTTTTCATTTCTATTTATATTTAACTTTTAAAAACTTAAATTTGAATGTAATTTTTACTTTCCGTAATTTGTTATTTGTTCGATTGTTTAGTTTAGGTCTTTCAACCTTTATGTGCATTTGTTTCTATGTCAATTTGAAAAATTTCTTTTACATAATTTTGAAGTTCTTTGCTGGAGTTAATTTGGGTACCTAATTACCATTTTAATGATCCGTTCATTATTTTGTTCCTCATTCATTCGCACCGCATTCACTTCTTATATTTTCATTCGGCACTATCATACACATGATTAATTTATTAATATCTCTTCCTCACTATATATTAATAGATTATGGCAACTTCGTTGGCGCAGATTCATGTCCACGTGTAATGTTTATTATGAACTAGCTGACCCGGCGAACTTCGTACCGCCTCAGAATCAATAAATGTTGTGTTAACTTATTAGTTGAATTAAATTCAGTGATTTATTAAGTACTACCAGTGCTCAAATAAATAAACGTACACAGGAAAACCAAAATCACCCTGTATAAGACTATCCCTGTATAAGACTATCACCCTGTATCCGAACAGTGGTGACTTATGGGTGTGACTGTATGGAAATGACAGCGAAATCCGCAGAGCGACTGGATACTTTTGAGAGAAAGGTGCTACGCAGAATTCTAGGACCTGTGAATGACGGTGAAGGCTGGAGAGTGCGGCATAATGACGAGCTGTACCATATTTACAAAGCTCCCAGTCTCTCCACACAGGTCAGACTGAATAGACTGAGATGGGCCGGTCACGTGCAGAGGATGCCGTCATCGCGAACCCCAAAAAGATTGCTGGAGTGGCACCCAGGTGGTAGAAGACTAATTGGACGACCAAGGCTGCGATGGGAGGATGAAGTTGAGAGAGATGGGGCGAAATTGTTACGAGTGTCAGATTGGAGGGTCCATGTGGAAGACAGGAGGAGTTGGAGGCGAAGAATACTGGAGGCTAAGGCGATATGGGCTGTAGGGCCATCAAAGAAGAAGATGAAGAATTTATTAATTCATAATGAATACTCAAAATGAATTGGGCTCAATAAATGTGCAAAAGTCAAAATGAATAGTATTTGAATTACATTGATATGAATGTCATTTGCGTGGCATTTAGAAGGGAATTTCTTTTTAATGCCATAGCATTGCGAAAAACGTCTTCTTCTTCTTAGTGTAGGCCTTGTGGCCTGTTTCTTAAGAGGAATTGGCCTCCTGCGAGGTCGACTCCCAGCTGTCGTTCCATTTCATTGGTGGTCTGCCCGGGGGTCGTCTATCTTGGGGTTGGCCGTGCAACACAATGAAGGGAGTCTGGATGGATTCATTATCCTCACGTGTGCATACCAGTATCTTCTCCTTTGCTTTCCCCACCTAACGACATCCTCGACCTCGCATATCTCTCTAATCCTTGAATTTCGAAAATTGAATTGCAAAAAATGTCATTCTCATAAAATATAATAAAACTTTTAAAACAGACGTTTCCATTCGTATTAATGAAATATTTTATTCGCTTTCTTGAAATAAACTGATTTCTTTCTTTATCATTTTCTTTTTTGTATAAAGGTACAACACTTATATTAAAAAAATAAAATAACATAGACATGTTTCGGACAACCAGTCCTTCTTCAGTGATACATATTATGAAGATACATTTTAAAATGGTTACATCTTAATTTAAATTAATGAATTTATTAATTTTTATTAATTTTTACATCTGTCAGATCATGTAAACAATTTTATAATTTTTTTTAAATGTATCTTTATAATATGTATCACTGAAGAAGGACTGTTTGTCCGAAACATGTCTATGTAATTTTATTTTTTTAATATAAGTGTTGTACATACAATGTATATAAAAAGAAAAATAGAAATAAATCATCACAACAACACAAAAGTCTGGCGTATATAGAAAATAAACTGAGTTCATTTAGAATTTAGATGAACACGTTAATTTTCTTCAAAAAACCTTTTGGTACGTATGTAATTCAGAATAACAATTTAAAATAATGATATTCCTGTTTCAAATTCATTTTTATATTTTTACATGGCAAAAACTGGTCCCTGTACATATATTTTTTGCATGGGGCAATTATCTGACAAGGTGAACTGCACAAAATTGGCAGTTATCTTTTATGTTATAATTCGGTCAACAAAAAATTTAACTACATACTCTTACCAAAAATAGTACCTAATGACATCTATACGAATCAAGTCGAATTATTAATATACTTTGGAAATTAAAAAACTTTGTTTAAACCACTATTTATTAAAAAATATTAAAAAACACGACATGTTTCGAAGGATACCTCCCTCTTCAGGTGTAAAAATATAACAAAAACTAAACAAAGAAAGACTACTAAAAAACGCATTTAAAATTCGATACAATAATTCAAATTTATAAATTAACCTGGGCTATTTGTTATAAGTAGGTACTAACAATTATTTTTTAAGAGTAAGAAATAATAAATAATAATAATACATGATGATAATATAATTTAGAAAAAAATGTAATTTAGAAAAAACATACATATGAAAAGACATAATTTATATAGAAATTAATAAATGATTAATTTGCATTTGATTGGGAATGGGAACTTATAACAAATAGCCCAGGTTAATTTTTAAATTTGAATTATTGTATCGAATTTTAAATGCGTTTTTTATTAGTCTTTCTTTGTTTAGTTTTTGTTATATTTTTACACCTGAAGATGGAAGTATCCTCCGAAACATGTCGTGTTTTTAAATATTTTTTTTATTAAATAGTGTTTTAAACAAAGTTTTTTAATTTCCAAAGTATATTACTATGGAATTCCACAGTGTAATGCCGTAACTTTCAATAAGTCGAATTATTAATAGTTTAAAAAATAAATAGAGAAGAGGAAGACCAAGGAAAACGTGGCACGATCAAATGAATCAAATATTGAATGTCGGCCATGTGAGGAGTCAGAGAAATCGACGCGCGTGCATGACACGATGTATGAATGTTGAGGAAGCGAGAGAAATATGTCAGGAAAGAAAGGTGTGGCAGTCCATTCTTTCTGCCTACCCCTTCGGGGAGACGGCGTGATGGTTAGTAGTAAAAAAATAAAATCTAGCGCCATCTATAATGTCAAACGTGATTTAATTTGTACGAGTTAATTTTTTATCAATAGATGGCGCTCATTGCATATGAAGTTTTACTTACAGATTGAATGTGAAGTTCGTATTCAACTTGATACAGTTTTCGTGATTTATTTTTCTAGAGGTGTATATTGTCTAGATCTTGAGATCTTCAACTTTAATTATCATGTTACAGGTGTGTGGTGCCAGAATGTGACACGGGGAATTCAACTCTAGAAGCAGAATGGCTGCATTACGCCATGCCTTCCAGCACAGACCCCAGGAGATGCTCCCGGTATGCTGCATCCAACACTACCCTCGACACCTGCAGTCCAGAGAACTTCGATCCCAATTCTATAATCGAGTGTGAGACATGGATGTTTGGAAACGGGGACTCTATAGTCAAAGAGGTAAACAAACATAAATAAATAAAAAATCTCAATGACTATCAAAAAATCATCATTATCAGCTCATAGCCATCCTCTTCTGGACGTAGGCCTCCTCTATCTACGTCCAGTTCTTTGGGCAACACACATTGCCCAAGAAGCAACACACATTCATGCTGTACCGACGGTCCCTATAATGCTGTTCCTCCTTTCAAGTTGGTGACGTCTTGGGTTTCGGGTCGCATTTCTAGGATGCCAGCAATCTCAAATAAAGTCATTTCTCAAATAAAACCTCTAACTACACCCCCGACATTCCCTACCGTCACAAGCGCTCAAAACACATTCTCCTTCAGAGATACACCACGGGCCACACTTCACAGTCACTTACCCCTTTCCCACCAGAACCCCTCCCAACCATCACCCCCTCAGATCCACCTTAGACGTGTAAAAAAAAAAGGGAAAAAAAATGTACTATAACTATTTAATGTCCTCCTAATTCTTCCCTCATTACCCCATCCTACATAACATATCCTCATTCCCAACAAAGTCACTTCCAACAGGTGGGGAAGCAATAGCTTTCGGGCTGATACTCCCGAAA
This sequence comes from Lepidostoma basale, assembly GCA_022606425.2. Taxonomy (NCBI): domain Eukaryota; kingdom Metazoa; phylum Arthropoda; class Insecta; order Trichoptera; family Lepidostomatidae; genus Lepidostoma; species Lepidostoma basale. Next base: position 349,724 of record JAHDVF020000747.1, on the reverse strand, counting down.
GACAAGATCATAAATAGATAGAGGACGCCAGCAAAATGGTTGTTTTGTCTGTCTATCATCGGAGCTATGAGTGACATGAGATGGCATTTTAATTAAATTTTATGTCATTATATTTAACACTCCTTTTTTTATTAATATACTAACTGCAAATTTCTGATGAAACTAACAGTAAGAAGAGTAATTCCACACCACAGATTAATTATTCACACCTTTGCTGATATGCAATATGGAGTACCGCTATCTGCACTACATCTAGAGACAGGAGCCCCCCCGTAACTTGGACTTTTGCCTTGTATCCGTTTTCTTACCAGTGCCTTTTATGCTGTCTGCTCCATCTTATAATATCCTCAACCTCACATATCTCTCTTATTCTGGTGTTCCTCACACGATCTCTCGGCGTCTTGCCTGCTATCGTCCTCAAAATCTTCATCTCGGAAGTCCTCAAAACTTGTTTGGTCCTTGCTGTGTCTGCGCTTGCTTTGATGCCATATGTTATTATTGGTCTTACGCGTGCTTTATAGATTCTCATCTTACTCTTTACGGCCATGTCTTTGTTTTTCCATATTGTGGATTTTAGAGCGGTAGAGATTGCAGCTGCCTTGTTTACTTGGGCTTGTATTTCTTCCCGCAGGTCAGCTCCTCCCACCAGGTCTATGCCTAGATACTTGAAGGTCCTGACCTGTTCTATGGGTTGATTTTCTATAACTAGGATACATGTTTTGGGTGTTTTGGAAAAGGTCATACATTTTGTTTTTTCGATAGAGATCGTCATGTTGTATTTCTTACAGGCGTACATGTAATTACACACGATTGGATGATATTTTTCAGTTCGGGATACAATGTCAGAGCTTCAAGAGGACTCTGGTTGGAACAGTCCACAGTTTTGGTTTGCTGTTCGCTCTTCCTATTGTGTCCTTCGTTTCGGACAGATACGGTCGCCGCGTGGCGCTGGTCGGCTCTGCAACAATGGCCGGGATCCTGGGACTGGCACGCTCCTTCTCCACCAGCTACTCCATGTTCCTGGTCTTTGAGTTTTTGGAGCCAGCCTTTGGCTCCGGGGTATACAGCTCTGGTTTCATCCTTGGTAATTATAATTCACCCACAAAAATAATTTAAATACTTAATTAATACAAATGAAAACGTTGTTTTATAGAAGTTGTTTTATATGGCAGTGCACAATGGTGTTCTTGCGCTGAACCTTATGTATGGAAGCGAAGCGTGGAACTGGCAAAAGAAGGATGAAGTTAGAATAAATGCAGTAGAAATGAAGAGAAAAAAATAAAAGTGATTATACAACAAAATCAAAAAAGTTTTAGAAGTAGTATAAAGAAATTCAAAAAATATTTTAATAGCCATGTGTATTTTCTTCGTTCAAAGATTTAAGAACTATTTTGGAGGAAATTGAGCGAGATCGATTCGTTGGACCAGTCCAAAGGAATGCCAACAATGAAGTACTTACAACTTGGCAATCCATCCCGGAAACTTTTTCTTGTCTTAAAAAAAGAGCAATGGGCATTTTAAAATTTTTTCGTCGACTTTCTTCAATGAACTTTATTAAATCAGACATAAGAAGTACACTTACAGACGACAATACTACTGCTTGTATTCTATTAAAAGCTATGAACCCATATAAAAAATTTGGCATCTAGAATCCAACACCAAAAATCTCACTAATAATGAAGTTTTGAGGGTTCTAATTTTTTTTAAATATGTATATTTTTTATTTATTTATTTTATTTTGCCATTAATTATTTTTTTCAATGTATTAATGCTTTGTTTATATTAAAAATCTGAAGTTACACAAACATTTGATGCATTTTTATGTCCATGGCATGTGGCACGCGAAAAAAAAAATTTTTGGCTCAAAAAGATTCGCCATTCATGTCCTTTTGCATATTTATCAGCTCCAGAGGTTAGGTTAGGGATATTCCTCTACCTCTCATCTCATTTCATTTTAACGTTTTGCTATTTTAAGTTATTTTAATGTATTTTTTAATTTACAGGTATGGAATTGCTTGGTCCAAAGCGCAGAGTTCTTGGAGCGACGATTCTCTGCATGTTTTATTCCTCGGGAGCTATGCTACTCGGTGCCATGGCATGGCTCCTTCCTTACTGGAGGTCTCTTCTTCGCATCATCTACGGCCCGTCCATCCTCTTCGTCACGTATTTCTGGCTGATCCAAGAGAGTGTGCGATGGCTCATCAGCAAGGGGCAATACGATAAAGCCCTCAAAATCCTCAAAGAGGCTGCGAAGACAAACGGAGTTACGCTATCTGAAAAATCCACAGAGAGCCTTTACTTGAATGTGGATAATAGTCACAATGATGTAGAATTAAGTAGAGATGTTGAAAAGAAACCACAGAAAGCGCAATCCATCCACATGCAAGCATTGAAGTCGAGAATTATTGTTTTGAGGCTGTCGACTTGCGCACTCTGGTGGATTACATGTAATTTAGTTTATTACGGGTTGAGTATAAACGCAGTTTCTCTGATTGGAAACGTTTATTTGAACTATATCTTAGTCAGTTCTGTGGAATTACCCGCATATTTGACTGGATTCTTTGTGTTGGATCGCTATGGACGAAAGCGCACGCTTTTCTGCGCCTTTTTCGCCAGCGGTCTCGCCTGTATCGCTTTCCCTCTATTGACTACAGGTAAATTTAATCAATGTTCTAATTTTTATTTTTATTCTTTTGTTTTTGTTATAAGTGTTTTAGTCTTTCTTGTATTTAGATTATTAATTATTGACACACCACTATCAGAACTTCGGTACTTCAGCGGTACTTCCATAAAAGCCCAAAAGCTCGGCTTGCGTAAGAAATTTTGAATCAAAACCCTCAAACGTATTTTTATGACATTTTATTAATGAAAATAGTATCGAAGATGCATTTTCCGAATTATTAAAGTTAGCCTATTTGGTTGTCACTATACCAGCCACAAGTGCATCTGCAGAGCGTGCGTTTTCAGCATTAAAATGAATTCATACTTACTTAAGAAATACACAGGGACAAGATCGCCTTTCCGAACTCTTCATTATTGGCATAGAAAAGAAACTTTTGGAAGATCTCAAACATTCGACATCTTTTTACGTAGACATTATTAAATAATTTTTTAATAAAGATATGCGGTTTGTTTTAGAATATAAGATATTTCTGTATCAATCTCGTTGTTCAGTTCAAAAGGAATAAAATGTAATTTTTCAAAGCCATCGAGATGTGTTTATAAATTCTGTCCAGTCATTTTAGGTGTATAACTTTGCTTCCGCCGTTTTGCAATAGTTATACACCTATTAATATACCTTTTGTGAGTTTTGTAGACTAACTACAGCGAAAAAAGGAAATTTGGAATACTTGGAATATTTGGAATACATTTTTGTATGACTGTCTATTTATATTATACATATAACCATAAAAAATCAGATGGGCTTCCCTTAGTTGGTTAACCCTAGGCACGCCACTGACCACTATGAGCTAGGTAGTAAGCTATTTTTCCCCAGGTCATCACTATGAACTCAAGGGTGATAGTCAACGTTAGAAGAGACCTGACAGAACACAGAAAGAAGAATGAGCTAGGTGATTAAATACATTCGAGTATTCTACTACGAAATTTAACATTAAAAATTGCTCAGTACATTGACAGATCTTGGTTCTGTAACATTCCTTTTCTGAGGAATTTTCTCTTTAAACCAATACAGCAATTTTATGTATCTAACACCAAGGATTTAAGTCAATAGTGTTAGAATTTATTGACAGAATTTATTTATGACAATATGAGAAGAATAAAGGTGATGGTTTTTGAAAGGGAAGAGCAAATGACAGTTTGTAACATAAGTGTGAACGAAGAGAATTTGGAGCAGGTGAGTGAATTTGTGTATTTAGGTAGCCGAACAGATAGTGACGTCGAAAGAAGGGTTGGTGCGGGTAACAAAGTGAATGTAGCTTTAAAAATAGTTATTGGAAACCAGAATTTATCAATTAAAGTGAAAACGGCCGTTCACAATGGAGTTCTGGTCCCAACCTACATGTATGGAAGTGAAGCATGGAACTGGCAGAAGAAGGATGAGAGCAGAATAAATGCGGTAAAGATGAGGTCTACGACATAATCTCAAATGCTGATATAAGAAAGGAATGTAGAGTGGATGAAGGTACTATGAACAAAATTATGAAAGGATCGCTGCGTTGGTTCGGACATATGGAGCGCATGGATGGAATAAGAATGGTTAAGAGAGTATACGTTAATGATGTAAATGGAGCACGGAGTTGAGGCAGACCGAGGAAAACATGGCATGACCAAATGAATCAAATTTTAAAGGTTGGTCATGTTAGAAGTTGGAAGAATTGACGTGCGTGTATGACTCGCTTTATGAATGTGGAGGAAGTTAGAGACGTGTGCCAGGATAGATTAATGTGGCAGTCCATTCTCTCTGCCTACCCCAAGGGGAAACGGCGTCATGGTTTGGTGTTGTTGTTGTTGAGAAGGATATAACCACCCCAGTTTCTTAAAACTTTTTTAAATTTCAGTTTTGCTATTCGTGCAGAAGGCATTTTTTTCAAATTAATTTCAAAATATTATAATATATTGATTAAGACATACAATATTTCACATTTATGATTTGGTAGTGGATGGCAAAGCATCCCAATTCTAAAATATTTTAAATAAAGTAAATGAAATGACTTTCTTTTATTAAATTTTTTTTAATCTTGTTCTTTTTCAGATGCCAAGTGGATTTTGCTTGTGATTTACTTGCTGGGAAAGTTCTTCATAACTTTGGCCTTTAGTTCCCTGTACGTCTACACTTCTGAGCTGTTTCCGACTCTCCTGCGACACTCCTTGCTGGGGACGTGTTCCATGATTGGTCGTCTTGGTGCCATCATTGCTCCGCAGACTCCTTTACTAGTGAGTATACACAACAAAAATATAGAGATAGACGAATAATCCAGGCGCTATACAAGAATGAGGCCGCCATAATCAGATGTGACGAGGGTACAAAGGAAGCCAGTATAAGACAAGGGGTAAGACAGGGATGCTCTCTGTCACCTGCTCTTTTTAACGTTTACATACAGAATGCGATTGACGACTTGAGAGAGAGAGAATGAGTCACAGAGAAGGTGTAAGGATACACGGGCAAAAGATAGACATGATAAGGTTTGCTGACGATATTGCTATGGTTGCTGAAAGTGAGGAGGAACTGCAGGAGGCCTTAGAAACTTTGCAAGACATTCTTCAAGATAGCTACAACATGAAGATAAATAAGGACAAAACAAAGCTGCTAACTGTAGGCCGAACGCAACATCAGATGAGAGTAGTGATGTCAGGAGTTCCACTAAAGAACACCAAGGAGTTTGTCTACCTCAGGAGCAAAATAACATGGGACGGTCGGTCTAAGAGCGAGGTCGACAGCCGTATACATCAGGCTAGGCTTGCATTTAATAAAAGGTCGAAAATAATAGAGTCAAATAATATAGACCTAAAACTGAGAATACTCCTCATCAAGACCTATGTATGGAGTGTCTTGATGTACGACTACGAGACATGGTGCCTATCCGAAAGGGATAACCGGAGACTAGAGGCTTTTGAGATGTGGTCCTATAGAAGACTCTTTGGAATTTCCTGGAGAGACCACATCACGAATGAGGAAGTTCTTCAAGGAATCGAAGGAGGAAGGCACCTGCTCAGGACCTTGTCCGAAAGGCGTTCAAGATGGATCGGCCATGTAATACGTCAAGAAGGTATCTTGCATGCCATAATGGAGGGTATGATCGAGGGGACAAACTCTAGGGGACGCCCACGCCGAGAGTACCTGGAGGACCTGTTGGTGGACGTACGCTGCTCATCATATGCAGATTTCAAAAGAGCCGCACAAGACAGGGAAAAATGGAAGAGAATAATGGAGGAAATTGCTGCAAACCAATCCCAGGATTGAAACCAGAGAAGAAGAGATACACAACAAAAATTTCAACAGCTTAATTTTTACCTTTCGTCCTAGCCATTTGATTTGGCTCTCGCTACGTTTTTTTTCCGATTTTGGACCATTCGATTTGTAGTATGTATTTTCATGTCATTTTTGACAATTGACATTCAAGTAGTAAATGCTTTTTGAGAACTTAAAAAGTATTTTATTTAAAATCGGGGATAAATTACCAACACATTAAAAATTTATAGCAGCGTGTCACAATTATACACCCAGAATTGTATAAAACAAGAAATATACTCACTTGACTCATGAAAACTCCACGTTTTAATCTTGCTACAACTATTATGGTATATTTTCACGAGTGCGAGACAATTTATTGGTAGTGTTTTTTCCTACGCCTCTGATTTGAATATTGCATCATTTGATCCGGGACATCGTTCGTAAATTGTTAGCTGCCTTGATGATTTTTCAAACAATATGCAATTGTTTATTCAATATTACCACTTTTGACTTCAACTGTAGTTAAGATTAGACCGATCAACCTGAAACGAAAAGTCTATGAAGCCTGCGTTCTACCAGTTGGTACTTATGGTCATGAAACTGTAACATTGTCCAAACAAAGTGCCGAGAAACTACGAGTGACCCAAAGAGCCATGGAAAGAGCCATGTTAGGAGAGTCAGAAACGATACGGTGAGAGAAAAAACAAAGGTCACTGACATCATCCACCGGGTGGCGACTCTAAAATGGCAGTGGCCAGGTCACGTAGTCAGAAGCTCAGATGAAAAACGGACAAGGAGACTGCTGACTTGGAGACCGTGGACGGCAAAGAAAAGTGCAGGGCGATCACAATTACGGTGGAAGGATGATCTGAACAGACACGTCGGAATAACCTGGATGCGGTCTGCACAAGACAGAGTGACATGAAAGCGAATGGAGGAGGCCTCTGTCCACAGCAGTGGACGGGAATAGGCTGAGGAAGAAGAAGAGTAGTTAAGTTGTAAATATATGTTAACATCAATCCCACATGGCCCTAGAAAGTGCAAGAGCAAAAATGACGAAAGGGCACCGCTGCGTCATATGACAGTTTTGAGTGTATGGCGGGCCTCTTATAAATGTAGTTAATTGAAAAAATTATTGATATTCTATTTTGACACTGTAGTGTTAACACCACCCAAGCAAGCACTTTTTTATAGGAATATAGTAAGGATGAAAGTAGAATAAATGCAGTAGAAATGAGATCTCTTAGACGAATGTGTGGATATTCTGTGTATGATAGAGTGTCGAATGAAAATATAAGAAGTGAATGCGGTGCGAATGATGGTGTCATGAACAAAATAATGAAAGGATCATTAAGATGGTTTGGACATATGGAAAGAATGAATGAAGAAAGAATGGTAAAAATTATATGTTAATGATGTAAATGGAACCAGAAATAGAGGAAGACCGAGGAAAACGTGGCACGACCAAATAAATCAAATATTGAATGTCGGCCATGTGAGGAGTCAGAGAAATCGACGCGCGTGCATGACACGATGTATGAATGTTGAGGAAGCGAGAGAAATATGTCAGGAAAGAAAGGTGTGGCAGTCCATTCTTTCTGCCTACCCCTTCGGGGAGACGGCGTGATGGTTAGTTAGTTAGTTAGTTAGTAAGAGAAATATTAAATATGTTTTTAATGAAAATCCCGGTATTACAATATTTAAATGATTTGTTTCAGGCTGAGTATATACCAGGACTTCCATCCTACCTCTTCGGCTGCATGTCCATCTTATCCAGCCTCTTGATGCTCACGTCTCCGGAAACTCTGAACATCAAATTGCCGGACACAATAGAAGAAGCCGAAAATATTGTCAGAAAGAAACCCCCAAAGACTATCAAGATATAAAAGCCAACTGATGTAAATTTAATAAATTTTTAAAGCTTAGATTAAGGAATTGTTGCATATGTGTTTAGGTATTTATTTTTACTTTTTTAAACATTAATGTCATTTTTCTTATCCTTTTAGCTGGTACACTTTGCGTGTAATAACTTTAATGTCAATATCAGTATCTCTATAAATATTAGGTGTATAACTTTGCTTCTGCCGTTTTTTTCCGAAATTCGAGGCTTTATCGTAAAAAACTGGTTATACATTTATGATTCAAAGTATTGTCCATCGCTGGCCACTACTTTCTCCCATCTTTCGGGCAGCATACGAATCCCACGTTGAAAAAACTGGTAATCTTTTGAAGCGATCCACGAATCGATCCAATTTTTTACTTCTTCATAAGACCGGAAGTGTTGGTCAGCTAGGCCGTGTGCCATTGATCGAAACGAGTGATAGTCCGAGGGAGCAACGTCTGGAGAATACGGCGGGTGGGGTAGGACTTCCCATTTCAAAGTTTCCAAGTATGTCTTGACCACTTTCGCAACATGGGGTCGAGCATTGTCATGCTGTAAAATCACTTTATCATGTCTCTCGTTGTATTGCGGCCGTTTGTCTTTCAATGCTCGGCTCAAACACATTAATTGCGTTCGATAACGATCGCCTGTGATTGTTTCAGTCGGTTTTAACAACTCATAATACACTACGCCGAGCTGGTCCCACCAAATACTGGAACTATAATCTTGGAACCGTGAATATTCGGTTTGGCCGTCGACGTGGAAGCATGGCCGGGATATCCCCATGATTTTCTGCACTCGGGATTATCGTAATGAACCCGTTTCTTGTCCCCAGTCACAATGCGATGCAGAAATCCCTTCCGTCTTTGCCTTGCAAGCAGCTGTTCACAAACACACAAACGCCGTTCAACATCTCTCGGCTTCAACTCGTACGGCACCCAATTTCCTTGTTTCTGAATCATTCCCATGACTTTCAGGCGTTTCGAAATGGCTGGTTGCGTCACTCCCAATGATCCTGCCAATTCTTGTTGCGTTTGACACGAGTCTTGATCAAGTAATGCCTCCAATTCTGCATCTTCGAAAACCTTCTCTCTTCCACCGCCATGTTGGTCTTCGACGTTAAAATCACCATTCTTGAAGCGTTGAAACCACTCTCGGCACGTTCTTTCACTAATAGCGGCCTCACCATAGGTATTTGAGAGCATTCGATGAGCCTCAGCCGCAGATTTCTTCATATTAAAGCATAAAATTAAAACCTCCCGCAAATGACGAGAATTTGGCTCGTAAGCTGACATGTTTAATCGGGAATAACTTTATGATGCAGACACAAATCGACTAATATTTCGATGGCGTTATGTTTACAAATACTTAAGCTTATTGTATGACATCTATGATCTATTTATTCCAACTACCACTTACCGCTACTGCCATCTATTGCAAAACGGCGGAAGCAAAGTTATACACCTAATACAATAAATGCTGGAATAAGATTTTCAGTATTCCTCCATCATACATATATGCTTCGATTGAAATATTTCATTAATACAAAATAGTCCGGTGGTAGCCTAGGGGATAGAATGCTTGCCTTCTGATCCAGGAGACTTAGCGACACCCTAAGCCTTGACACTATCAGATTCCTAATTCATAATAATGAGAAATTTCTGCTCAGTTTGAAGATTGTATGTTGAATTCTAAAACTATTGATTTAACCGCCCTAGACATATGAACGTACATGATACGCACACTATGACTGTACCTTTTTGTGCTATCCAGTATCACGTACGCTCTTGAAAAAAAAAACGTACCCAAAATCTACAAACCGTAGAGATATGTGCGTGTGCCAACAATACTCGAATACAAGTCTTCACAAGTATGATAGTTTTACAAGGGGAGGGCGAAGTCTGCGATCGAGTCTTTGACGTTTCGTAATTTAAAAAAATATAATTAATATGTAATTAAATTTAATTAATAAAAAACCTAATTATTTTTTGCATGTTTCTCGGAAAGTTACCTGAAAGCAGAGTGGTTAAATCTTTGGTAAAATATATTCTTTATTTCACTTATCAGCCTTCTATCTTCCACTGCTGAACGAGGCCTCTCTCAAAGCATGCCACTGGCCCCTATCCATTTCCACTCTCATCCATATGTCCAGCAATCCATACAATATTCCCACCAGTGTGCAATTGAAACGGTTCCAAACAATACGCAATTGAAAATGTTCCCACGAGTGTGCAATTGAAAATATTCCCACCAGTGTGCAATTGAAATTGTTCCCACCAGTGTGCAATTAAAAATATATTCCCACCAGAGAGCAATTGAAACTATTCCCACCAATATGCAATTGAAAATGTTCCAACCAGTGTTCAATTGAAAATGTTCCCACCAGTGTGGATTTGAAAATGCTCCCACCAGTGTGCAATTGAAAATGTTCTCACCGTTGTGCAACTGAAAATATTCCCACCAGTGTTCAATTATAATAAACTCAAATAAAAGAGTTAATAAAAATCCTGTGCCTTAGAAAACATTATTGTACCGGAGGAACATAATTACAATTATTTCACTTATTGAAAAACAAAAAACATAACAGCCCCTTGATAATTATAATGTGCCATTGTAAAACACAACATCTCAAAGGGGATATAATGGACCTTAAATAGTTGAGAAACTGTTATATAAAGAAACTCTGATCTTTAATAAAACACTGTTGTTATATCAACGTTTATTTTTATTGAATCGTTTCTTCAACCAATGTTGGCATCATCAGGTGTTAAAATCTAATGTTGATTTTAAATTAAACATCAATTTTAAATTTAAGTACAGTAGAACGTCGTTTATCTGGACTAATTGGGACCAGAGATGTTCCGCATAACGATTTTTCTGGATAATCAAACAAGAGCTAATTCTTTTAGCCAAATAAGGTCGCACCGTGAGTGTAAAACCGAGATAACTGCAAATATAAATTTTGGAGACATGGGAGTTTAAAGACTTCATATTGCTTGGAAAAACTGTTTTTTTTTTTAATAAACCAATGATTTTCGGTTTATAGGTATATTACTATAAACCGAAAATCATTGGTTTATTTAAAAAAAAAACAGTTTTTCCAAGCAATATGAAGTCTTTAAACTCCCATGTCTCTAAAATTTATATTTGCAGTTATCTCGGTTTTACACTCACGGTGCGAGGTGTAAATCGTTTTTATTTTTCCTCAACTCATTTATTGATTATCTTCTTCTTCTTCCCTTTTTGTAGACTCAGGAGTCTGTTATTTCAGGCGGGTCCTCTTGAGATGCTGAACTCCAGCTTTCTCTCCACCGTTTCGGGGGTCTTCCTGGTCGGCGTTGTCCATTTGGCGTTCCATGGAGAGCTATGTGTGGTATTCTATTTGAGCTCATCCTTTCTACGTGTTGATGCCAGTATCGCCGTATTTGACGTCCCCATCTGACCACATCTTCGACCTCGCAGATTTCTCGGATTGCTGCATTCCTAACTCGATCACGTAGGGTCTTGCCAGCTATAGCGCGGAGCGTTTTCATCTCGGTTGTCCTGAGCATGCTCTTTGTCTTGACAGTGTCTGCCCTCGATTCAATGCCATTATTGATTATGAAATTACTAATTTTACTGCAAAAACAAGTGTGTATGTAGCACATGTACATAAAAAGGCTTATATTAATCTACTTCTTCTTCTTTGCTAGTCTTCTTCCCTCCACTGCTGGATATAGGCCTCTTCCAATTTCCTCCACTCGTCTCTATTCTGCCCCCTTTGTATCCAAGATTTTCCAACCCTTTTGACAATATCATCGGTCCATCTCATGGGTGGCCTTCCGACACTTCACCTATCCATCTGTTGCCACCCTGTCTAGCCAAGTGTCCAGCCCATTGCCATTTCAATTTTGCCACTCGGTCCATGACGTCAGCAACCCTGATGCGGCGTCTGATTTCTTCATTCCTTATGCGGTCACGCAAGCTCACACCAAGTATCTGTCTTTCCATGGACCTCTGTGTACACTTGAGCCTGTGGACACTTTTTGCTATAAGAGTTGTCGTCTCTAGTCCGTATGTCATCATGGGCAGTATACACATGTCGTAGACCTTTCTTTTGAGACAAATATTACTCTACAGTACTGGAAAAATAATCAGAGATTTTTTTTAACAAGATTTCCTCATCTTTTTTTACGCTTCATCATCTCGCCTTGTCTGGATATTTGAAGTTCCGGTTAACTGACATCTAGATAAACGACGTTCTACTGTAGAGTGTTTCTGCCAAAATAATGGATTATCTTAAAAGATTTAAAAAAACTATGTTTAGAACCTAAAAAAATGATATTTTAATGCATATTTGCAGTTTCAACGCAATAATTAAATTGACTCTATTTCATGTTTTGACCAAAATTGTAATTCATGAATAATATTAAGGAATTAATAAAAAATAAAAATGTGGATATAAAATGATATTTATACAAAAAAAAATATTATGTATTATATTTGTTTAGGATATAGTTTTTTTTATACTATAAATAAATTTGGCTAAAATGTATTTTCTATACTATATTTTAGATTATAAATGTATTGTTTTATTTATGTGAATATGTATAATTCATTGACATTAATATTGTATAGATTTTAAAGACTCCGATGTTTTAATCGAAGATTTTACAAATCGTGTTTTTTTATTCTCTTCTTCTTCTTCTTCGTCGTGTCAGTGGCATTATAGTTTTGTTGGGATGGTCCTAAAAGGATTAATATGTATGACTATTCTTCAATTGCCATTATGGTGGAAGGTTTAACCTTGTGTCATTTCCATAATTATAATAACACCACACTTGAAGGCACCTTTCTTGCCCCAAAAGCTTTGTTTATTAATAAGATTTAAAATTTTATACTATCATCTTTGCGTGCCAACTTTTTCTATTCAAACAAATGCATTTGTTTTTTTAATAAATGTTATATGGTAGAGAATTTTTCATTAAGAGCGCTTGAACTTTGAAATTTAATAAAAACAACCTGATTAAATGATATTGCCCCAATTCTTTTATTTATTTAAAGGAAATTCAATGACATTATGTATCAAATATAATATCGGCCAAATGGCTTCTACAGTTTCGCTGCAGGTGGTGTATCCTGGTGGTCAAAGGGTTTTTCAATAGGAACGCTCGACTTTGACAGCGTATAGCGGCCATTTTGGTAAAGCGATAGCTGTCAAATTTAACAATAATACTTATTTAGTTTTGATATTTTACTATGAAACGCTACACGCTTCAACAACGCGTTCAAATTGTTAAAATTTATTATCAAAATCAGTGCTCTGTTCGCCAATTTATGGTATTCATGGCTGTCCTGTAGAGTCCACAATATGTTGTTAGATGCATAAATTTGCGACTCTTGTGGTTTAAACTGGATGATATGGATACCGACAACATATGGTTCCAACAGGACGGGGCTACGTAGCACACAGCACACGCCACAATGGATATTCTGTACGAGCGATTAAAAATGGAGCGTCCTTATTGAAAGACCCTAGACGTAAAAATCAATGGAAACACTGTTTTTAGCATCTGATGTTTATATTTAGGCTCGCTTCAACATATTTGTTCTATTGTCCTAAAGCTGTTTGTTTTTAACACAAATTAAAATGAGCATTTCTTTCCAGTGTAAAAAAAGACAATTGTTATTTTTTTTTCCATAATTAAATAAAATTTATTAAAAAATTATTTTACACATTGTTATATGTTAAATTATATTTGATAATTTTTTTAACATTCCCACTAAAGTATTAAAAAAATATAAAAAAATCAGTATGCATTTTGTACGTAAAACTTTTTTATATGAATTATAATTTTATTATTATTTTTCAAATTCCTTGTGTATACTATTTAGAATAGACGTTCCTTTTTTAAATTTAAATGATTGACCAATGACATTGACAAATATATACGTGATGTATACAAATTTATATATGTTGTTCTCAATTATCTTACCAACCATCACATCCTTTATCCCAAAGGGGTAAGCAGAGATGATCTCTGATTCTTACATATTTTTCAAGATTCTACTATCATAGCGATGGCCACCGGTAAAGGCAGTAATGAATCTAAAGAATCATATTTTTATTCAAATTCTAATGATTCACTATTTTTTCCTAACAGATATACGTATTCTTCTTCTTATTTTAATAGATCTGACAATCTTTGACACAAATCATGTCTCTTCGGATGATGAGGTCCAGCTGTCCTTCCATCTCTTAGGCGGTCTTCCAGGTGGGCGGTGTCCGGAGGGGATTTCATAAGCGGCTGTAAATGCAAGTCTGTCACCATCCATTCGGGCTACATGGTCCCTCCAGTATCTTCTTCTGGATCTACTCCACTGAACGATATCCTCTATTTCGTAAGTTTTTCTTATGTCTACGTTGCGGACACGATCTCGGAGGGTTTTTCCAGTAATTGATCTTAGGTCCTTGATCTCCGATGTTCTTAGTAGTCCCTTGGTTCTTAAAATGTCGGCCTGCGTCTCTACAGCGTACGTCATGAAAGGTCGCACGCATGTTTTTTAAATTCTGATACTGCTGTCGATACGCATATGCTTGTTCTTCCAGACCAGATTCTTCAGACACCCTGACACGGCAGAGGCTTTGCTGACTTGTTCTCGTACTTCGGTATAAAGGTCATTTTGGCTGCAGATCTCTACTCCCAAATATCTGAAACTCCTAACTTGCTCCACAGGTATATCATCAACAGTCAGCTTGCATCTTGTAGGTAACCTAGATATAGTGAGACAAAACAAAAAGTATCACTATATCTATATAAATAAAAGCCAAAGTGTGTTATTGTGAAGACCATTTACTTGGTTAATCCGTCTAATATAAAATTAAGTTAAATGAATAAAAAACGTGATTTTTCACAGGTATATCATCAACAGTCAGCTTACATCTTGTAGGTTGAGACTTTTCGTTTTGTTGACTGATATTGTCATATTTAGCCTTAATGGATATTACAAATATAAATAAATTTAAGTCACAAATTCGAAGGAACGTCCTTGTCGCACATTATTTTTGGCTTTTAATCATATAGCTAGGTGCATATATACCAGAAGATATCTACAATTTTTGTATGGATTTAAAGCCGGGCTTTATCACTCTGAAGTATGTTACTATTCGATGTGTCTGTATAAAAGAACATGAGTTTGATGACGCAGAAAATTATTTTTTGTATAGATTTAAAATGCGCCAAAATGGGATTTAAAATCAATTAATTCACGAAATTAATTTAGAAAGATAAAACTCTTTTAATCCGGAAAAATACATTAACATGACCCTCTACTAATATTATAACACAAAAAGTCGGACGGGGTTGCCTTACTGGTTGACCCAAGTCACGCCACTGGGGCCAACGTTATTTTACCAAGTTGCCTTTGTCACGATACATAGTCTTCAAAGTATTGAGCTGAGATCATCAATGCTTTGGCCTGGTGGCAGTCCTTGCTAGCCACATATGTAGACATCTTTGTATCTTACAGATAAAAACATTGTCCATATATGTAGATACCTAATCTGTCTAATGCATGATTCGATCTAACAAGTTTAGTATGATAATCCTGTGAAGTGATGTGTTTTCATACAACAGAGATAATGAAAGTGCTTGGTTTAAGTCTCATTATGGTTGTTATGGCTTATCCATAATGTAAAATCAATAATACTTGGTCCAAGATTCATTATCTTGTTTGATGACGTGAATGCTGGTTGTCTGATTCAAATTGTTCCCATAATCATCCCCTCTATTATGTTGTGGAGGTGACCCTCATGGCGCATAATAAAGCCGAAACCATTGGGTTCGTCTCTCTGAGATGGTTTTGGTAAGTTGCCTCTCTCCTTTGATTCTTTGGGGTTGTTGAGAGGGTTGAAAGACGGTGGAAGTTTCAACGTTTATTCTCGATCGTAATTGTACATTAATGGTAACTCGTAATGGCCGTCGGCGGCGAGCAGCTGAGGACGATGTTACGCTGGGGGTAGTGTCGGTCAGCTGAAGCGAAGACTCGCCAGAAGCTGCGTGACGTAGTAGAGTGGATTTGTAGATCGGCGGGAGAGAGTCCGAGATCCCTCTTGACGTAGACTTGCTAAAGTAGACTCGTTTCGATTGAATTCGTGATAATGACTGACGTGTAGTTAACCCCACAATTCTACTGAAAACCAAATCATTCTTGATGTGGTATCTCCAGAAAATTTCATTTCATTTTTCATTTATTTGAATAAAAATTACAAACATCACAGACATATAATTCCAGATCGTTTGCAATTACATTATAAGAGTTTATAAGAGAAGCATAAAAAACCCATTAAGGTTGGTTCTGCAGCGCGGTAAATAAAGCAATATGTGCTGTCTTTGACGAAAGTAATTATCAGGGACAAATAGACCTACATTACTCAGGACATCCGAGTTTTGTATATGGTCGCCAATCAGCTGAAAGAAGTGAACTCCCAAGTGAATATTCCTCCTTCTCTTCAATGATTGGTAGCTTAGCATACCTAGTAAGAATTCGAGGTAAAGAAAGCGCAGATTTTTTTCTGCACTCGCTACACAATCAGAGAACATCGGATCCCAGGCGGTGATCAAATAATGGAACTATATTCCAGCCGACTTCTTACAAGGGTATACAATACCCGAAGTACCCGAGTGTTCGAAAACATCTTGGCATTCCTAAAAATGCCTAATATCCTACTATAGCACCACACCTACAAATATCCTATAAACAGGTCATCATTCATTCATTCATCATTTCTCGGCGCTACATCCCGGTGTGAGACTTGGTCTCCTCCACAACGGTCCTCCACTGACTTCTGTCTCTGGCCATCTCTCTCCATTCCCCAGCTCCTTCCATTTTCTCCCAATCTTCTTCCACGCAATCCGCCCATCTTTTCCTCGGTCTGCCTCTTGGTCTCTTTTCGCGGGGCACCCATCTGGATATAATTTGTGGGGTTCTACCCTATAAACAAGTACTATATTTAAAAAAAATATCTCTCATTTTGAAATGACGTCACATGAGAGTAAGAGGGTTCCAACTCCCAAAATTTCACATTTGGCTTTTTTTCGTGAAAAGGGTTCTTACTAACCTTATCTATACGTACAATTAAAAAAAAACATGTAATAGTATCGTCATTTTGATGTTACGAAAATAATAAAGTTCCATCTGATCATTCAAAACACACGATTCACTGAAGAAGGATTCATTTACACTTAAAACTTTATTATTCCAACTGTTGACACCGAAAATTTACACGCTTCTCGGTAAAAGAGTTTCATCTGCTTCATTGTAAACATAACTGGTCCAAGTTTGGCATGTAGATAGGAGTGACATCTCCAGGCGGCTTCTAACAATGCGCTAATGGCGGTAGCCTTTCACATTGTGTTAAAAAGATGTTCTGCTTAATGCTTAATAAACACAAATCTTCATAGATGGCGTTAGTATGTAGATTGTATAAACTTCCACGTAAAGAGTAGTCTTAGAGATTAACATATATACAACTTCCAAAAAGTTTGTCAGACATGGTGATCATAAGAAGGAAGATGGAAGGGGGAATGTTGTATTACAATACATAAAGCGTGCGCTTAACCCAAACAATGACAGGTCATAAGTCCTGTAAACACCTTGATTAACCATATTCTGTTTCCAATTTGCATCTTCGTCTCTATTGAGATACAATTAATTCTTCATATGGAACCCTTTTATTCCAAGATACACACCTGAAACCAATAAAACTTTGACATCATTTTTCTCAGCTTTTTACTTTTGACAGTTGGAACCTTCTTACTCTCAGGTGACGATGTGTAGCGCGTACACAACACCGCTACACGCGTATTTTTTGTATCGTAACGAATATGTGGAGTAAACTTAATTTGATATTATATTATTTTTACGGATTATGTAGCTTTGTTGTATCGGTGATATTAATTATATTTTATTATTCTTTTGGTAATAAACATAGTTGACGATATATAGTATATAAATATAATATTTGTATAACATACTGATTAGATAATGTATTGAATAATTGGATAAGCGTTTCTCATTAACCTTGGAACAGCGTGGTGTAACGTACATTTGCCAAAACTGGTGTTTTTAAATTAAATGTTGCTTTATTGCAATGTGTGTTATAGTTTGGTGCATATGGTTTTTGCGTAATAAATAAAAAATGTGATGTTTTAAAATTAAAAACGTGGAAATATATTATTAAAAATGCATAACACAAATTCTCGTTGCGGATAGTGCGGAAGAATTACAAGTCTTGGTGTCGAGAATGTATGAGGTATGCAAGTCAAATGATTTAATGATGAATGTCGGAAAGTCAAAGGTGATGGTTTTTGAAAGGAAAGAGCAAATGACAGTTTGTAACATAAGTGTGAACGAAGAGAATTTGGAGCAGCTGAGTGAATTTGTGTATTTAGGTAGCATGTTCACAGCGGATGGCCGAACGGATAGTGACGTCGAAAGAAGGGTTGGTGCGGGTAACAAAATAGTTTTAGGAGCTTTAAAAATAGTTATTGGAAATAAGAATTTATCAATGAAAGCGAAAACCGCCACTCACAATGAAGTTCTGGTCCCAACCCTAATGTATTGAAACGAAGCATGGAACTGGCAGAAGAAGGATGAGAGCAGAATAAATGTGATAGAGATGGGGTCCCTAAGATGTATGTGTGGTTAAACGATATACGACAGAATCTCAAATGCTGATATGTACTCGTAGAGCGGAAGAAGGTATTATGAACAAAATTATGAAAGGATCGCTGCGTTGGTTCGGAAATATGGAGCGCATGGATGGAAAGAATGGTTAATAAAGTATACGTTAATGATGTAAATAGAGTACGGAGTCGAGGCAGACCAAGGAATACATGGCATGACCAAATTAATGAAATTTTAAAGGTTGGTCATGTTAGAAGTCGGAATAAACAACGTGCGTGTATGACTCGCTGTATGAATGTGGAGGAAGCTAGAGAGGTGTGCCAGGATAGAGTAGTGTGGCGGTCCATTAACTCTGCCTACCCATACGGGGAAACGGCGTCATGGTTTGTTGTTGTTTTTGTTATAACACAACATGTAGTGATAACTGACGTGTATTTAAAAATTGTATTTTTTTAAATATGTAGGTATACCCTTACGTATAAAAGTAATGCATGTAACTGATAAATGAAGAATGAAAGTATTATCGAATAATTGTGTTAGATTTTCGATTTATAAGACAATCCAAAAAAGCTAAAGCTTTTTCTTTTTGTCCTGTCACACCTCCGTGGTGTATAGGGCCTCAAGGAACCTTCTCCACCCAACTCTATCACATGCCTGTTGCCTAACATCATCTCAAGAGAGGCCTGCTGCCTTAACCTCGTCCTGCAGGGCTCTTCTCCAGGTGGCTCTAGGTCTGCCTCGCTTCCTCTTTCCCCCCATAGGGGACCAGTCTTGTGCGCATTGAGTGATGCAGGCTGGGTTCCGTCCCAAAGTGTGACCGATCCACTGCTATTTGTGTCTAGCGACTTGTTCTCTTATTGGCTTTTCGCCTGCCATGGTCCAGAGAACGGCATTTTCATTTATTTGAAACATTACAGACATACTCGTATAATTCCAGATCGTTTGCAATTACATTATAAGAATTTATAAGATAAGCATAAAAAACCCATTAAGATTATGAAACAGAAAGAATCATAATATTGATATTGCATCCCTGAGGCAATTCACACTATCACGAAATATGTCGACCTCCGAGGCGACCCGATTAAGCGATAATATTGTCCTACCCACAGGCATAACCATTGGCAAGTTGGTTCAGCAGCACGGCAAATGAAACAATCTGTGCTGTCTTTGACGAAGTTAATTATCAGGGACAAATAGACCTACATCACCCAGGACTTCCAAGTTCTGTATATGGCCGCCAATCAGCTGAAAGAAGTGAACTCCCAAGTGGATATTCCTCCTTCTCTTTAATGATTGGTAGCTTAGCATACCTAGCAAGAATTCAGTCGGAAAGAGCCACGGGTAATAACCGCACTCCCTGAGGTAAAGAAAGCGCAGATTTTTTGTCTGCACTCGCTTCACCATTTGACACTGTTTGGGGCCAATAGATCTTGAATATTGAGCGAAGGCACATATATGGGAGGGAGGGAGAGAGATGATGTGGTTTTTCATCGTTTTTAAATGTAATTCACAGAAAAGCACGATATAAACATTAAAAACTTATGCACATATCGCAATATTTATATAATCTTATCAACACATATTGTATTTTGATTTATCGATAATTCACTGACGTATTTAGGTACATTATGTCGTCATAATACAAATATTTGTACAGTATACGCAGATTGACCACACAACGTAAGCGCTTATTTAAGTAATTACTTTGAATTAAAACGAACGTTTTCTAAAAGTTTTATTACATTTTATGGGAATGGCATATTTCGCCTTGCTAAGACATTATCAAATGTACCATTGATAATGCCTTAGAAACGCAAAACATGTCATTTCCACAGAAAACTAAGATTTTCGTTCGTATTAATTATTTATTAATGAATTTAGATAATCGTGAGGCATTAACACTGTAGAATTCCATAATAACGAATTATTTATTTATTAAAACATTAATTTATCCATTTTTGAATTTATTTAGAAGTTTCGAAGGCTTCACACCTTCATCATCGGTAGAATGATATAAGCTCTTCTTCTTCTTCCTCCTCTTAGTTTAGTCTGTCCTGGAATGATGATGTCCAGCCATCTCTCCATCTCTTCGGCGGCCTTCCTGGTAATCTCTTGCTGCTTGGGTTTTCATCTTTAACAATTTTTTCAATTCTTGTATTCTCCATGTGGTCCACGTGATCTCTCCAAAAGCGCCTTCTGCTTCTTCCCCATGTCATAATGCCTTCAACACTACAGACAGACCTTATCGTTTCATTTCTGATCCGATCTCTGAGGGTTTTGCCAGCGATGGAGCGTAGGGTTCGCATTTCTGCTACTCTAAGAAGGTTCTTAGTTCTATTGGTATTGGCCCTTTCTCTATAAACTCGTTTATAATAAAATTTTATATCATTCTCCCGATGATGATGTTGTAAAACTTTCGAAACATGTAAAGAAAAATAATCTCATAAAATGAAATACAGTGTTTTAATTCACAAATAATTTGTATTTTTGATGGAGTTTTAAAAATGTATATTTACGTAGATACTAAAAATGATTTAGGTATAATAATATATTCGTCAGTTTGTCTTCATCCACTGCTGGACGTAAGCCTCTCCACCCCCACGACATCCCTCTCGGTTTCTCAACAGTGTTCTCCAGGACCTTCCCGTTGTCCACCCAATATCATCGCTCCACCTGGTAGGCTGATTCTTCGACCCGACCTTGGCCTCCATTCAGTAAGCCTCTGGCTCCATCTTCCATCATCCCGTCGGCACACATGTCAAGAATATATAACTAACTAACTAACCATCACGCTTTTTTGACACTTATTAACCGCCCTACCTTCAGGTTATTTTCCGGGAAACGCGCAAAAAAAGTAGGTTTTTTATTAATGAAATTTGATTATACATTAATTTAAATTTTTTAAATTACGAAATGTCAAATACTCGGCCGCATACTTCGTTTGCCCCTTGTAAAACTATCATATTTATGAAGAATTGTACTCAAGTGTTTTTTTTTTTTATATGTATACAAGAGGTCGTTTGAACCCAATTACTGTATACAATTTATTTTCGCTATTATATTGATTCTCGTGACATGTGATAGGTAGCCAAACTATCGCCATTTTACTGTCACGAGAAATCTACACCAGACCAAAGACAGTGTGACAATCACATTGCCATCGCCGGGAATCGAACCCGGGACCTTCGATATGGAAGTCAGAGCTTTTACCACTCTGCCACAAAGGTCGTCTGCCTTCGCCTGCCCCTTGTAAAACTATCATATTTATGAAGACTTGTACTCAAGTGTTGTTGGCACACGCGCGTATCCCTAACAGTTTGTACATTTTAGGCACATTACTTTTTCTCAAGCGCGTACGTGATACGGGATAGCGCAGAATGGTAAAGTCAAAGTGAACGTATCACGTACGTTCAAATACGTAGGGTGGTTAATAATTGTTTTTTATCCCTATTAATAGTGATATGCACATGGGGCTAGAAATCCGCCTCGATGGTCAAAAATAAAAAAAATGATATCAAAGAAAAAAAAATCCCCTGAACTTCAGAGGAGGAAATTTTCGTTTGTGTGGAAAATAAAGTGGAAAGAAAATTTGTTTCTGCTGTTTAAAAATAGAGTGACATTCATGTGATAACATTCGAAAAGTGACAAGTGTCGAGTGATCTTAAAGATGGCTGTTAAGGAAGTTGATCTGGATAAGATTTTAGACGAGATCGGGGAGCTTGGGAAACACAACAGAAAGATTTATTGTCTTCTTT
The DNA here is from genome assembly GCA_022606425.2 of Lepidostoma basale. Lineage (NCBI taxonomy): Eukaryota > Metazoa > Arthropoda > Insecta > Trichoptera > Lepidostomatidae > Lepidostoma > Lepidostoma basale. Next base: position 327,502 of record JAHDVF020000747.1, on the reverse strand, counting down.
CTCTGGTTATCATGTACGCTGCCATTTGCAATACCAACTATATATTCGCTGCTGATGACGATACTTACAGGTGAGATTTTTAAAATATATATACAGAACTAATGAAAGAACTAGAGCACAGGTTTCCAATCTTTTCTGGAGCACCGCCCCCTTTACAAGAAAAATAAACCTTCAGCGCCCCCTCCCATAAAAGTTATTCCAAAAAAGGGAAAATGATTACAATACATACAATAACAAAATAAACCAATATTTATGTTATTCACTGTAAAATTGAATATCACGTTTGTACAGAAAACCATAAACCGACGCGGCGAAATCTAGTACAACCAGAGACATCTAGCAAGAAGTTTGACAACTAGTAACGCGGATCATAGATAAAACTTCAGTATTATTGCTAGAAGCAAGATATATTTTATTATTTTGTTGTTTTTTATGGCGAAAGATTATTTTGGATCATATTATATGAGCCAGTATGCGGTAAGGGGTTAAAATGAGATAGTTTGGACATAAGGAAGGAATGGACAGAGAAGAATGGTTAAAATGTTTCATACAAGCCATGTGAGTGGAAAGAGAAGCCGCGGAAGACCAAGGAAAACATGGCATGACGAAATTAATCAAATACAAGGCGGCCACATTCAAAGTCGGAAAAATCGACGATGTATGAACGTAGAGATATATAAAGAGGTATGTCAGGACAGAGCGATATGGCGGTCCATCCGCTCTGCCTACCCCTCCCGGGAAACGGCCTGATGGTTAGATAATTTTAACAGTAAAAATTAAACTAACTATCACGCCGTTTTCCCGAAGCGGTAGGGAGAAATAATGAACTGCCTATTTTTTCCTCACATACTACTCTTGTTTCCACAATATTCACCTTCTTCTTCTCAGTCGTATTCCTCATGATTGAGGGTCGTGCCCATCCTGTAAACCATTGACCATGACACGCCACGCACTCCTGTTACCCGTCAGTCTCCAGGCTGCAGCTAATGAGAGACCAGTCAGTGCCCTGATTTGATCGGACCAGCGGCTCGGTGGTCGTCCTTGTGGTGGCCAATTGGTGTCAAAATTCATACATGATGCACGTCTATTTTTCAATCTTCTTCACGTTGTGTGAAATGATGAACTCTCTGCTTTTCTCTACAAGTTGTCTTACATTTTACTTTTCTCTCTTGTGCCTCGACCTTAGATAAATCCGTTTTCTTATTTTGCTGGAATTTTCCACTGTAGATATGGTTAATTTGTCTTTCAATATGTAGCGCATAACCTTACTCACATAAAGAATTCTAAATAATAATCATATTTGACCATAAACCAGAAAACCAGAAAGGCACAAAAGGCAGATCAAAATAAAACGTTTCTTGTTTGATTCTCGCTACATTTGATGCCTTAACAAGGCGTGACATGACATTTCCATAATATAAAATAATACTTCTAGAAAATATACATTGTCATTTTTTTATTTACGTAGAATACCATATTTCGAATTATTTATAAATTCAATAAAAAATTGGTAAACTTAGTAGAATGAAACATTTTACTTTATTAATTGCTTTTAAGATAATCAAATGAATCTATTGAAATCTCTTGAAAGAAGATAATTCTTCTTCTTCTTCACTTTTGGTAGACTCAGGAGTCTGTTATTTCAGGCGAGTCCTCTTGAGACGCTGAACTCCAGCTTTCTCTCCACCGTTTTAGGGGTCTTCCTGGTCGGCGTTGTCCGTTTGGCGTTCCATGGAGAGCTATGTGTGGTATCCTATTTGAGCTCATTCTTTCTACATGTTGATGCCAGTATCGCCGTCTTTGACGTCCCCATCTGACCACATCTTCGACCTCGCAGATTTCTCGGATTGCTGTATTCCTAACTCGATCACGTAGGGTCTTGCCAGCTATAGCGCGGAGTGTTTTCATCTCGGCTGTCCTGAGCATGCTCTTTGTCTTGACAGTTTCTGCCCTTGATTTAATGCCATATGTGAGGATTGGTCGCACACAGGTATTATAAATGCGTACCTTGCTGTCAGTCCTCATGTCCTTGTTTCTCCATATGACATCTTTCAGGCAGCCTGCAACCGCTGCAGCCTTATCTACCTGTGACCTTACTTCTCTGGGGAGGTCATTAGAGCTGGCTGGAAGTTAATTAAAAATAATTATTAAATTAAACGATGTTTTAAGAACTACGTACACTTTTGTCTTTCTGGCAGACGGATTGATGGCAGCAAGCCTGGTGAAACCGGCCATTGTCGAGATAGAGGTAAAAGTTGAGTACCTAGTTCTTAAAAAACATCGTTTTATTTACTTACTTTTGTTTTGTTCTCACGTCTCAGTCTGGTTAATTGGAAAACGGTCCTAAATGGTGGTTCAATGTTCTCCACCTTAGACCACCGGCCCACACCTAAAGTTACCCTTCTCCCACTCAGTTCTGTACCCATGTCCAACAGAACTCCATCCAAGGCCACTCATTGTCACCATTCCTCGATCTCCACCCAAAAATTCAGCCTCTATCCAAGGCCACCACCGACCCTTCGACACTCCTCCTTAGTCAGGTTCAAATGTCGGTCCCAATCCACCACATTCTCCGAGAAACCCTCCTCTCAGCATCCAAAAATCTTCTTATTTCTCTCTCTCAGCCTATTCCCGTCCACTCCTGGACAAAGGCCTCCTCCATTCGCTTACGTGTCACTGCATCCAGGTTATTCCGACGTGTCTGTTCAAATCATCTTTCCACCGTAGTTGCGGTCGCCCTGCACTTATCTTTGCCGTCCACGGTCTTCAAGTCAGGTCTTCTCGTCCACTTTTCATCAGAGCTTCTGGCTACGTGACCTGCCCATTGCCATTTTAGAGTCGCCACCCGGTGGATGATGTCAGTGACCTTTGTTTTTTCTCTCACCGTATCGTTTCTGACTCTGTCTCTTAGGCTTATTCCTAACATGGCTCTTTCCATGGCTCTTTGGGTCACTCGTAGTTTGTTGGCAATCCAATAATATTCAACCTTAACATTCAAGAGAGAAATTTCCAACATTTAGGGATAGAATAGCTTTCTGGATTCTGAGAAGACGATATGTAGCGCGTATTCGAATTCAACGTTGTGTCAAAATTTCAAAGCAATCAGTAAATAACTTTCGGAGATTTAAGATTTTGAACAGGAACCTTTTATTTATTAATAATAGATAATAGCAACAAGTATTTCTTCCATTGAACTGGACTGTAATAAAAACGTATAGTTTGTTTAAAAAACATAAGTAAATTGTCGAATTTGAATGTTATGAAGTTATTACAAACAATAAAAATTGTTTCTTGCAGATGCGTAGTACCAGAATGTGACACCGCTGATTCACCAATAGAAGCCGACTGGCTTAACTACACTATGGCATCCAATGTTAAGTTCAGGAGATGCAATCGCTACGCTCCCATCAATAGCAGCCTCCCTGATCAGGCCACGTGCTCTCCTGAGAACTTTGATTCAAACACTACGATTGATTGTGAGAAATGGGTGTTCGGAAAAGGAAAAACGGTTATCAAAGAGGTGAGTTAGAAATAATCAACGTAAGTTTAAAAATATGTTTTTGAACCTAAGAACTACATAATGTCTTAAGCAAGTTACGATGGTCTGATAATCAATAAAGACTTTGAGAGTCTTCTTCACTAGTTACAATTAAAGGGATTGATTTGGACCAAAGTGTAATATTTTTTGTTGGTTCTTGGGATACCACTTAAAGCTTTAATGTGGTAGTTTCCAGCTGCTTTCCACATTTTTGTATACGACATGTTATTTGAACCCACTTACTATATACATCTTTTAAGCTATTGATTCTTATGACATGTGATAGGTAGCCAATCTATCGTCACTTATTTGTCACGTGACCAGACCAAAACAGCAATTTTATTTTTATTTTCCTGCATCAATAAATAATATAATAATAAAGACTATATTTATTGTAGGACAACAGTGATTGTTAATACATATACAAATGAACAAACATACATTTAAATAACGACATAGAAGGTTATCCACCACTTACCCGAAGCTGTTATAAGACGCAGCGACACCCTTTCGTCAGCTTTGCTCATACAATCCCTAGGCCCGCTCCCCGCCCACGCGGGACTTACGTTAACTGAGAAATGCAACATAAAAAAAACAGATGGCAAATGGGTCTCTAGGCCACATTTAATCTAGTTAAATTTCTATTTACTTATATGTCCTAATGTCACAAAACAGAGCAAAATATAGTACATGATTTTGTGGCTTAAAATTATTTCAAACAGATATTGGTGAGGGTCGGACACATTGCAGGGTAGGAGAGAAAACTTGGAATAGAGATTATAATCAAAATACTACGCAATACATAGGTGTTATAGTAAGAATAAAAATTATTGTTAGTGTCCAGGTTTTAAAACCCACAGCCAAACAATGGCCATACGACCAACAACGAATTTCGTGTTCAAAACTGTCAATTTTTTTCTATTTTTATCTATGATTACCTCGTTTTCAGTTCGGAATCCAATGCCACAATACAAAGAGAGTTACAATCTTCACCGTCCAAAATGTTGGGCTGTTCGTCGCTCTTCTGGTCGTGGCATTCTTGTCTGATGGTTTTGGGAGAAGGTTGGCTATTGTGGTCTCTGCTCTTCTGACTGGGATATTAGGATTAATTCGCTCCTTCTCCGCCAATTACATCATGTTTGTAGTCTTTCAAGGCTTGGAGCCGACGCTGGGTTCTGGGCTCTTTGGCGCTAGTTTTATTCTTGGTAAGTGCTTCAAAAACTAAACCACTTAAAATGTAGCTATGTGAGACCAGTTGGGTTTCGTATACTCGTAAAAATGTTAAAATAATTATTGTCTTTTTTCTTTCATTACTTTCACTTTTGTCTTTATTTCAAGAGTGACCGGTTTCGCCAGGCTCGCTGGAATTAACAGACCGGTTTCACTGTTATTAACTTACTCCTTTACACACTGATACACACTGATCGGGAGGTGATAAATAAGATTATTCTATTTAATGGGAGTAATGTTTTTACCTTCCTAGAGTTATATTGTCTCTCCGATGGTGTTATTTCCTGACATACTTTTCTCACTTCCTCTACATTCATACTTTGTGTCATGCACGCACATCGATTTCTCCGACTCATAACGTGGTCGACATTTAATGTTTCATTGATTTGATCGTGCCTCGTTTTCCTTAGTCTTACTCTATTTCTTGTTCTTACATCGTTAGGCAATTTATTATATAAATTAAGTCCTCTAAATGATAAAAAAAACACCTTTCTCTGTACTTTCAAGTCTGGGTCTCCGGAGCCGGAATCTATCACGACCTCTCGTCAAATAGATATGTATTTCGTAACTATAATGTATACTACGTACTAGTCAAATAGTACTTGTGCACTGTCACCTTAGCTTTTACATTTCTAAACAAAAAATATTTTGCTTTATTTTAGGAATTGAAATGGTGGGTCCGAAACGTAGAGTCCTCATAGCAACAATTCTTTGCATGAGTTATTCCTTTGGCGCCGTGATACTTGGTGGAATATCTTGGTTACTGGCTTACTGGAGACATCTATTGTGGGTTATATACTGCCCATCGATCCTGTTCCTTTCCTACTACTGGTTCGTGGACGAAAGCGTCAGATGGCTGATCAGCGATGGCCAATTTGAGAGAGCGGTTCGATTACTTAAAAAGTCCGCAGCCACCAACAGAGTAACACTATCAGAAAAATCAATGGAGAATTTATATCATAATGTCATGACATCCCAAGCTGATTTAGAAATCAAAACAGATTCAGAAAGAGAAGCAGATGAGCTTGACACAGATGTTGAAGCTGAGATTATAGCTGAACCAGAGAACAATGACTCAATGTTTGTACAGGCTCTCAAGTCTAGAAGAGTTCTTATTAGGATACTTGTTATTACGTTTTGGTGGGTTACCTGCACTATCACATATTACGGGATATGTAAGAACGCAGTGCCACTATTCGACAACGTCCATTTGAACTTCATGGTGGTTTCTTTGATCGATATCCCTGCATATTTTACCATGTTTCTGGTGCTGGACCGATGTGGAAGGAAGCCCACTCTGGTCGTAGCCTTTATCGCCAGTGGAGTTGTCTGTGTGGTGTTACCACTTCTGCCAGCTGGTTTGTATATACCTAATTTTCTTTTTAAGTTTCAATGCTAGTAATTGGTTTGCAGCAGAGTCTAATGTCGTTGCCGATTCTTGGGATGCCACTTGGACCTTCCAATTTTTTTGTAATACAGCAGGTTATTTGAACCCAATTACTATACTCGTATACATCTGTTAAGATAGTTAGCTAGTCTATTGCCATTTTTATTGTCACGTGAATTCTACTAGACCATTGACTGTCACACCGAAGGTTCCGGGTTCGATTCCCGGCGAGGGCAGCGTGATTGTCACACTGTCTTTGGTCTGGTGTAGAATTCACGTGACAATAAAAAGGCGATAGATTTGCTACCTATCACATGTCACGAGAATCACCATGATAGCTATAATACCCTTTACATCGATTTGGCTCATGCTGTCATGATGTAAAGAGCGATTTAACAATATAACAATAACAATAACCCGGGAACTACGGTGTGGCAGTCATGGTCTACCACGAAGGTCGTCTAATATAATACTAATTACTTTATTGAAAGTTAAAGCGTTAACAATATGTAATTCCATTGTTAATTTGGAAGCATAATTTTTATAACATTTTTTAGCCTACCCATTCTTTGGGATTCCATTTTACAATTTCAGCTTCTTAATTTCATCTTGATTGTTGTGTTCTTTTTCTTTTTTTATGTTTTATTTAAACCATCTTCGTGTTAGCTTTCTTCAATCATTCATTCCATAAGCTCAGACCATCTTAGTGAACAATTAACATTCGATTTACGGTTCTATTTTCAATATTTACCCGCGGTATACTATATAGTATTCAGTTAAAATATATATTTTTAATTGATTTTATGCAAATGCTACAAGGTTAATTATTTTAAATATTTTTTATTTAAAAAATATTTCGTCATGAATCAAAACTCGAATATTTTTTAAAATCATTAAATACAGTCCCTTTTTCGCTGTCTGCTCCATCTTATAATATCCTCAACCTCACATATCTCTCTTATTCTGGTGTTCCTCGCGCGATCCCATAGTGTCTTGCCTGCTATCGTCCTCAGTGTCTTCATTTCGGAAGTCCTCAAAACTTGTTTGGTACTTACTGTGTCTGCCCTTGCTTCGACGCCATATGTTATTATTGGCGATTATGATTGTAAATACATTGAACGAAGTTTTTTTGTCAATATATCTTAACCATTAACGATTTAAATTGAACAACACAGTAATGTTTATATACAAAACATTGTGTAAAGAGTTTTGAGAATAACATACGAGAGAATTACGTACATAATTACATTCATCAATGTACCTTTTACCATTTTAACTTTAAAAATTAATGAATCCAAAAAACTTTGAGCTGATCTTGCTCCATTCGGTATTTTAAAAAAAGCAACTTGCAAAATTCCCGGGTTGCAACTATTTCCAATTATTCTTCTTGTTCTGATCAAAAGATGACATTGAACATATTATATGATCGGAGCTAGAAAAACAAAAGTATTGTAATAAAACGCAATAATTATTTTTTCCATTATTTACAATGGAGTTGCATCAGAGAATTTCATTAACAGGCGTTAATATTTTACAGTACTAATATTATTAATTCCTTGTGTTCACCAAGCGTTCTACGATAATATTATCACTTTTATATTCAGTATTAAAACAAGTATAAACATAACCCTAAACATGTTCTAATTTTCATTTAAAAATAATCTTATTTAAATAAATAAGATTATTTTAAACATAAAACAATCGCTCAACCCAACCAATGACAGGTCATAAGTCCTGTAAGCGCATCGGCCACCATATTCTGTTCCCAGAAAAACAATTTACATCTTCGTCTCTATTGAGATACAATTAATCCTTATATTTATAAGAATTAATTGTATCTCAATAGAGACGAAGATGTAAATTGTTTTTCTGGGAACAGAATATACAGGACTTATGACCTGTCATTGGTTGGGTTGAGTGATCGCTTTATGTTTAACAACATTCCCCATTCCGACCTTCTTACGACCATCACGGCTGACAATTTTTTTGGAAGTTGTATATATGCTAGGATGCTGCGCCTATCTTTACATTTTTTTAATTCACTCTACACTAGCGTCATTCCCATTATTAAGACTGGGAAGCATTAAGCAGAAAAGCTTTATTAATGCATTGTGAAAGGCTCTGCAAATCATACAGTACTAGATTACGCCTGGAGATATCTCTCCAATTTTTATGCCTTTAACTTGGACCAGTTCTTTTACACAACATTTTAAATGAATACATTAAAAATGTTGTGTAATCTTATTTATTTATTTATTTTTCAGATCCTCGGTGGATTCAGCTGACGACATATATCCTTGGAAGGTACTTCATTTCCTTGGAATTTGGTTCTCTATACATTTACACATCAGAAATTTTCCCTACTCTTCTTCGCCAGTCTTCACTTGGACCTCCACTCGCTCCTCAAACTCCATTTCTAGTAAGCTTATAAATTACATTACCCAATTATATCAAGGCAAGACTCTCGCGGATGTGCTCTCAGAGAGTGCTGAAATATTTTGGACACATAGCCCGGAGAGATCAGGACAACCTTGAAAAGCTCATCATCATGGGCGTGGAGGGAAGGCGACCACAAGGACGACCACCGAACCGCTGGTCCGATCAAATCAGCGATCTGACTGGTCTCTCATTAGCTGCTGCAGCCTGGAGTCTGACGGGTGACAGGAGCGCATGGCGTGCCATGGTCAATGGCTTACAGGATGGACAAGGTCCTCAATCATGAGGAATACGACTGAGAAGAAGAGACCCAATTTTAATATAAATAGTCAAAAACCCAGATGTCGTCAAGAAAGAGTATAAGCATATTTTGAATACAAGAGAGAGAGGTATACTTCGATTCTCTCTGACAGTAATTCGAAATGCGTACGATGCGCACGCCCGAGAACGTTTCTGGATTATTTTTAATTTCGTTCGGTTTATTGTTCTATGACAGTAGTGTAGAAAATAAAAGGAGAACAATTTGGTGTTGGTTAATTGTGAAATTTTAAACGTGTGTGAAAAAAATATTTACATTAACCATTTTAGTACCGTGATGTTTTAAGCTTAGGAATACTCACATACCGCATGTTTTTAATTATTTTAAAAAAATGGGGCTATAAAATGATATATAAAAATAACATTTTTCAAGTTGCATTATCGAAATTTCGTATATTTGATTTTTCTTTCAGGGTTGTCACAAGCATAAATAAAAATAATTTTTAATTTTTTATATTAAAAAAAAAATTATTGAGAGCAAACATTAAAAAATCAGTATCAGTTCTGGTCTATTATCCCTTGAAATAACATTTTTAAGTTTACAATTTTAATATAAATAAAAATTCAGGCCTATCACAAAATTATTACATTTTTATTTTGTAAAAACGGGCAAATTTGAAATTGTGTCCTGAAATATGATAAAAGCAAGGTTAAAATGTCAAAACACTTGAAATTCAGGTATTAATTTAAAACAAAAAATGGATCCTTAATATCGATCCTACCATAAGTGGTAGCACTAGTGCTCGACTTCTACAAAAATCCCTTTTTCATTAAGATCGACTAACGTCAGAAGGTTCCTTTTTCTTGCAGAGATAGTGTATAGGTGTCGCTAGCCACACAAAAAATGTTAAAATTCCTACTGGAATCATTTTTAATACAAAGTGGCCTTACGGTATTGGTGGTGCGCCTACGTAACTGCCACCAGTGGCCTTACGGTATTGAAGTGATTCAAATTTTAAACTTTTTACTGATTATGATTGTACATTGAACTAAGTTTTTAAAGGGGGTCGAGTTTTAAATGCGTTTTAATAAGTCTGATTTTTTTTTTTTTAATATTTGCACCTGGAGATGGAGGTCTTATTACAATGGAATTCACCAGAATATAAACTTTCAATAAATTAAAAACTAATTTCGAAAAAGTTATTAACGAACGTATTTTGTTTTCAATTTTCAGACTGACGTTTACGTGCCTGGGATAGACACGTACATCTTCGGAGGTCTATCATTTACGTCGGCCCTTCTTCTGCTGACGTCACCAGAAACCACACTTACCCGCTACCCATCAACCATGAAAGAAACAGAAGACGTTGGACGAAAGAAAACACCAAAAACAAATTGAACTATCAAAGATATTGAACAAGTGCATCAATCGTTCTATTTGATATTCAAATAGGAAACAAAACAATCGCAATCCATAAATAATCCGGAAATACAATGTGATTTATATTTATTAAGAAAGTAAATTATGTATAGAAATGAAGTTTGGAGCTGGCAAAAGAGATGAAAATAACATAAATGCCGTTGAAATAAGAAGAATGTGTGTGAAAACGATATATGATAGAATACCGAACGACGAAATAAAGAAAAAATATAAGACAGAAAAATTAAAGGATCCTTGAGATGGTTTGGACATATCGTGGGTATACTGGCAAAAAACGTTAAGTCGAAAATTGTCAGTTTTGACTTAGTGATGCAGTATTGTAAAGTTTACAATGCTCTACAAATTGGCAAAATACACGAAGTCGAATGAAACAGATTTTTTCTCTAGTTTTAAAAATAAATTTAACGTTAAATCGTACAAAAGGTATTTCATACAGGCTAAAAGCTTCAAAAAACTTAATATTTTTCGAAGAGTCTTGTTGAACATTTTTGTACTGGAAAAAAACGTTAACTCTACTTATTGTCTTCGGCTGAAAAAAATTCCCTCGATTGACTTTTGACAACGACACTTATATGTTTCAAATTTAAAGAAAACTTAAATGTTCGATTTCTCAAAACAGCGATTTTAGACTTAACGTTTTTTGCCAGTATACCCACGATATTATTATTATTATTTTGTTGAATCGCTCTTTACATCATGACAGCATAAGCCTAATCGAGATAAAGGGTATTTTAGCTATTATATTGTTTCTCGTGACATGTGATAGGTAGCTAATCTATCGCCATTTTATTGTCACGTGAAATCTACATCAGACCAAAGACAGTGTGACAATCACACACTGCCCTCGCCGGGAATCGAATCCGGAACCTTCGGGGTGGCTGTCAATGCACTTACCACTCGGCCACTAAGGTCGTCATATGGAACGAATGGACGAGAGAATAATAGTTAGAATGGTGTATACAAGCAGTGTGAGTGGAAAGAGAAGACGTGGAAGACCAAGGAAAAGCATGGCATGACCAAATTAATTAAACATTAAAAGGTGGCCACAAATCGGAAAAATCGTCGAACGTGCATGTGAAAATGTATGAATGTACTCGTATATGATTCTTGAGAGGTGTGTCAGGACAGAGCAGTATGGCGGTCCATCCTCTCTGCCTACCCCTCCAGAGAAACAGCGTGATGTATAGTTAGTTAGAAAGTAAATTATTTATATTTTTGCCAAGTATGTTTAAAATAGCTCTTACTTGTCTTTTTTATATTAATAAATTTTAACTCAACATTAAATATAAATAATAACGTTAATTTCATTGAAAATGCATGCAATTGAATGGATCTTCACTATTTTTCTGCGTATGTACAATACTTTTGAAAACTCCTATATATCTTCGCTTTTCTCGCAGAAAGTTTATTTTTTATATTTAAATATTGAAACCAAAAAAATGTAGTCGTCATCGTAATGACCAGAAGATGGCAGCAAGCTGCCGAAACCGGTCACCGATAAACACATGTGGAAGCACACTAAATATATATTCTTCTTATTCTCCTTATAGACCTTTGGTCTGTGCCTGAAATCAGGCTGGCCTCTTTTGGGAGGTTGACTCCCAGCTATCTCTCCATCTCTTCGGCGGTCTTCCGGGGGGACGGCAGCCGGCAGGAATCTGATGCGCCACAGCGTGTGGGATTCTGGTGGGATCCATCCTCGCACGTGCGCATTCCAGTATCTTCTGCGTTGTCTGCCCCATCTCACGACATCCTCCACCTTGCAGATCTCGCAGATGGCCGTGTTCCTCACCCTATCGCGAATAGTCCTTCCTGCTATCATCCTCAGCGTCCTCATCTCTGCCACCCGTACTTAAGCCTTCGTTCTTGTGGTATCCGCTCTGGTCTCAATGTTATATGTCAGTATAGGCCTTACGCAGGTTTTATATATTCTGACCTTACTGTCAGTTCTCACATACTTGTTTTCCATATTATATCCTTGAGACAACCTGATACCGCCGAAGCCTTGTTGACTTGTCCTATTGTTTCACTGACAAGATCATTTTGACTGAGCAGATCCACTCCCAGATATCTAAACTTTGCAACCTGTTCCAGCATTCTGTCATTTAAGGATAACCTGCATCCTAAGGGTTCTTTTGAGAATGTCATATTTTTTTGTTTTTTCAACTGAGATTATCATATTGAAGTTGGCGGCCGATGTCTGAAATCTATTTAAAAGTCTTTGCAGTTCGTCTTCCGACTCTGCTATCAGTGCAGCATCGTCCGCGCAGCATATGACGCTCACTACATCCTTCCCTATGCAGTATCCCAAACCAAGTGATGTGATAATAATAATAAAAATATATATATATATATTTTTTTGTTTGTATTCATTATTTAAACTGAACTTCTACCAAGAAATATTAATTATTTTTATATTTAGTTACGAAATGATTTACATGAAAAATATAATTTGTGATATATTGTAATCATTATAATTCTACCATATATTGTAATAACTATTTATTTTTTATATTTAACTAAAATATTATAAAATGTGCATATAATAACATGTATTAAGCTTAAATAAATATCATAATATTTAATAAATGACAAAAATATTCTTCTTCTTCTTTTAGTAGATCTGACGATCCATGGCACAGCCATCGCCGGGAATCGAACCCGGGCCTTCGGTATGGAAGTCAGAGCTCTTACCACTCTGATAATGCCTGAGAAGGGCGAAACATGTCATTCCCATAAAATTTAATAAAACTTCTAGAAAACTAACGTTTTCATTCACGTTTTCACGTTTTAGATTTAATAATTTAATTTTTACATATTTGTTCAAGAAACAATTATAGCAGTTTATTATTAATTTCATGTTGATAGTTGAGAACTTCTTTCAAACTGTGCAACAACGTAATTTTTTAAATATAATAATTTGGTAAAATGTGATTTACGATATTGAAAAGCAAATGAACACTCCGCTCCTACAGATATATTAAAACATGTTTTATAATGTTATTTAAATGTGCCTTTAAAATGTCACTTGTACTACAGTTAACTTTTTGTATGTAAATGAAACAAATGAAAATAAAAATAGAACAATATTCAACAAAATAATACTGCTTCTTAAATCTTTTGTCTCAGTTTTTTAATTCAAATTAAAATTAGAATATTTTAAAAGTATCATGCGGAACAAAAGTTCGAACCACACGATTGGGCGATCAATGACCATGTGTGAACCAATCAAAATGTTACAGAGAGTTTGGCGTGAGATATGAAATAGTTTTCATCTATTTTTATCACTATTACAGAGCAGAATTTAAATTGAGAGCAGTTGAATCGCTCTCGAAATACGCTCACATAAAGAGTCACCCGTAAGTACTACAATAATACATGCACAGTCGTAATCGCTTAATACGAAAATTCTCATTATGAGACGCTTAAAACGAAAAATAGTTTAAATGCTTAGCAAGAAAAATATAATAGTTTAATTGCTTAACACTAAAATTGCACAATTGCTTAATACACAAAATAGTTTAAATGCTTAACAGAAAAATAGTTTAATTCCTTAACACGAAAAATAGTTCAATTGCTTAACACTAAATTAATAAATTTACCTAACACAAAAAATTTAATTGCTTTACACGAAAAATAGAAGATTTATTAATACGAGAAATAACAAAATTACTTAATATGAAAAATAGAAAATTAATTAATACAAAAAATAATAAAATTGCTAAAACAGTGTTTTAATTGATAAAAACGGGATATGTTCCCGTTACATCTCCCCTCTCCTAAATCCTAATTATACCCTTTCCACTTTTATACATATGTACAGGTAGAGGTGACCGCTCTGTTATATTTTATTTTTTAAATTGTATACATTGATAAAGATTTTCTTGCTAAGGTTGTATTTTGTAAATTAAATTTTGCTGATATATAATATTTTATTATACTCGTAATCTAAAAATTTGATATTTTTTTTAAACATTTACTAAAAAAAAAATTCTCACATCAAAAACTAAGAATTAATTTACAAAAAAAAAAATCAACTTTATCTGAGAAATGATTGTTTAATAAAATGTGTCCAATTTTTAAACAATTGTTTTCTGATCACTGTGTGTATCGTGTCTGTTATGTTTGGCATACAAAGTACACGAATAGCAATTATTTGGGACGAGATTACAAAACGTTCGTTTATTCTTGAGCACTACTTGACATTTGAAAAAAAAAAGTTTTTTGGTTGCCATGTCGATTATAGTAAAAACTAGTTGCAACCCGTGAAATATTCACGGAAGTAAAGATTTTCTGCTATTTAAACTTGTTTCACTGTACAATCGTAATCACTTATAAGTTTTAACTTTTAAAGTAAATGTTAAAAAGATAAATTGTTCTCAAGTTGTTTTCTACGTAACTGTTATACAACAATAACCAGAACAAAATACAAAATAATTCAGAACGTTTTCGGGCATTCGCAAGAGTAGGTACATTTTGAATTATTTTCGGAGAGAGTAGAGAATTCCTTAGTATTCCTTAGGTATTCTCTCGCTCTATTGGGAATATTATAATTTTAAAACAATGCTAACTAACTAACTAACCATCACGCCATTTCCCTGAGGGGTAGGCAGAGATGATGGATCGCCACAATGCTCTGTCCTGACATACCTCTCGGGATTCCTCTACATTCATACATCGTGCTATGTACGCACGTCGATTATTCCGACTTCGAATGTGGCCGCCTTTTATTAATTGATTAATTTGGTCATGCCATGTTTTCCTCAGTCGTCCTCGGCTTCTTTTTCCACTCACGCTGCTTGTGTATAACTTTTTAACTTTACAACATTCTACTCTCACCCATTCGTTCCGTATGTCTAAACCATATATTCTCTTCTCCGGTCTCAATCTAATGATTGGTCTGCAACAAGGCGACGCATCTCAAACCATCTCGGGATCCTTTTAAGAGAGAGTACCTCTAGTCTCAATAGATGGCGCTAGTGTAGATTGAACTAAAATATGTGAAATGTTTCTCAACATGGTAGCATATATACAACTTTCAAATAATTGTCAGACGTGGTGTTCGTAGAATAGCGGAATGGGGAATGTTGTATTACATGAAGCGATCGCTTAACCCAACCAATGACAGGTCATAAGTCCTGTAAACGCCTCGACCACCATATTCTGTTTTCAAATCATTTACATCTTCGTCTCTATTGAGATACAATTAATTCTTAATTAAATATTACATTACCCAGGCTCTAATCTAGTGCGTTATGTTTTTTTTATTGTATCACTTTCACAAAAAGAACAGTAAAAAAACACTGAGTGACCCACCGGGCAATGGAGAGGAAGATGCATGTACTGCCAACTATCTCGCCATCTTTTCGGTGGTCGGAAACTCTTCGATAGACTCTCCCGGGCTATTTATGGAATCCTATTTTCTGGCATACGTGAGACATGCTCGTTTCAGTAATTTTTCCTTTGGCGCCCCATCTGATAATGTCTCCAACTTCGCAAATTCTTAAATTTCTGTTTTTTTTCCTACCGTAAATAAACGATTGCATGAAGAAGTGCTGGACACAGAAGGAAATATACAATAACAACAATAACAAACCATCACGCCGTTTCCCCGTAGGGGTAGGCAGAAGGAATGGACCGCCACACTACTCTAACCTGACATACCTCTCTAGCTTCCTCCATATTCATACAGCGAGTCATACACTGACATGACCAACCCTTAAAATTGTATTACTTTGGTCATGCCATGTTTTCCTCGGTCTACCCCGACTCCGTACTCCATTTACATCGTTAACGTATACTTTTTTTAACCTTTCGTAATTTTGTTCATAATACCTTCTTTCGCTCTACATTCCTTTCAAATTCTGTCGTACCTACATCGTTCTACCACACATACGTCTTAGGGATCTCATCTCTACCGCATTTATACTGGTCTCATCTTTCTTCTGCCAGTTCCATGCTTCGCTTCCATACATAAGGGTTGGGACCAGAACTCCGTTGAGAATGAAATATAAAGTAGAGTAAACGTGGCCTCGCATCCGATTGTGTTTGCGTATATTAAATGAAAGTCCCGGGTAGATAAGGACAGGCCTAGGAAGTGTACGAGCGAGGCTGGCGAAAGGGCGCTGCTGCGTCCTATAATAGCCTCGGGTATGTGGTGGGAACCTTTCTGTGTTCCCATTATTTTCTGTACACCGTAGCACTTTCATTTTAATGACACGCAGGAGTTCCTGTTATTAAAACAAAATTTTGTTGTATCATTTATTACTAAGATTGTTAATGCAAACTGAAGTGGACATGGGTAGGATATGTCGCCATACAAGGAATAGACAGATGGACAGGCAGAGTCTTGACGAGGATACCATGGAAAGGAAAAAGAGGCTTCGGTTGATCAGAAAAAATGAGCTGGCGACATAATTCTAGTCTGTGGAAGAAAATGGATGAGTACCCCGCAGGTTAGAGGAAAATATAGACTGATTTAAGAAGCCTACATCCAGCAGTGAAAATATGACTGAAGAAAAGCGAAGAAATGTTTATTACTTATGATACTTCAACGTTATTACTGTTAAAATTTAATAAAGTTTATTGTAACACCTGATGTTGCCAACATCGGTTGGTGAAACAGTTGTCGCGACACTCTCAGTGAATAAAATGTGATATTATAACAGTGTTTTAAATTTTAACAGAAATCATATTTCTAATTATTCAGAGAGTTAAAAAATAATATATTTAATATAGTAGCTCTCACAGAATACTTTTTTTTACCATTCTTTCTTTATTCATTTTTTCTCTTCATGTGTTTAAACCATCTTAATGTTACTTTCATTATTTTGTTCATAACTTTATGTTCGTCATTGTTCATTCTCAATTTTACCCCCTATTAACTACCCTACGTATTTGAGCGTACGTGATACGTTCACCTTGACTGTACCATTTTGCGCTATCCCGTATCACGTACGCACTTGAGAAAAAGTAATATACCTAAAATGTACAAACTGTGTGTGTACATTTGCGCGAGTGTCAACAACACTTGAGTACAAGTCTTCATAAATATGGTAGTATTACAAGGGGCAGGCGAAGTGTGCGGCCGAGTATTCGACGTTTCGTAATTAAAAAAAATAAAATTAATAAATAATTAAATTTCATTAATAAAAGACCTGTTTTTTTGCACGTTTCTCGGAAAGTAACCTTAAGTAGGGCGGTTAAAACCTGTGAGACTTAAGATTTCTTTAGTTTCTTGAGCACAGTTTTGTAATACCGCCGCAGAACGGTTCGAAGTCTAATTTAAATTATATTCATGTTTACACCTGAAAAAAAATGTAACACGATCAGTATACCGTTACCATTCGGTAGCGACACATCAGCTCAAAGTCGTTATTTGATATCAGCGTTTTACACGCTTCGTTGACAGATTCCAATCTCATTGTTTACGTACTAATATGATATTGAAATCTTGAGAAACGCGATAACATTTCTGTATCGGCAGTGATTTGTTTGAAATAATGACAGTCATTTGAAAATTTCCGTTTTTTACGCATAATTCTAAAATATTGTTAGTAGTAATAAATATAATATAATAATATTGTTTTTAAACATTTGTTTGTTGTTTGATTGAGTTACGGGTGTATCAAAACAGATTGGCAATATAAATAAACGTGTGGTGTTAACCAAAGCAATTTGAAAGTATTTACCAAGACATAAGCACCATAAACAATTTTAGCATCATGGAGATTTATGGGATCGTATGTAGTATTGCAATCCGTGAAGTTAATATGTGTCTCGTGCCGTGATCTCTTTTTATTTCGATTATAAATATGAAATTAATGTAAAATGCGACATTGATAGTATTATTACTCCTTATATAGGTGTTTTTTAGAGGTTTGGTTTTTAAACTGGCAACATTGTTTCTACAGACTGCCAATTAGACAGTTGACAGTTGATTTGTAGTCAGTATGTTTTACCATTTTACCCAGTTGCTCGATAAAGTTGTCAAAAATTGGACTTCACGATTGTGCTTCATTCGAGCTACCGTGGCGCTCATATGCCCGAAATCATATTTAAACAATAATGGCATAAAATTTTTATATAACAATGTGTATAAGGGTGTTTTTTTTAGAGGTATACAAATTCAAAATGAAAAAAAACACATTAAAATAATGTTAATGTCCAAGATATATTGGCTTTATTAAATTGATAATTTTATGCCATTATTGTTTAAATATGATATCGGGCATATGAGCACCACGGCTAGCTCAAATGAAGCGCAATCGTGAAGTCCAATTTTTGACAATTGTCGTCTTTGTGGATGCTTATTATCCACTGGAGTGTACGTGGTGCGAAACGATCCATGGTCTTCCGAATAACTTAGTCGGATGGACGATAATGTCGACCTTAAAATGGACGTAGTGCACGATTAGTTTGGCGAACCGAACCAGGATTTTCAAAATAAATTTGCACAATTTGCAAGCGCTGTTCTGACGTCAGTCTATTCATGGTGAAATGGCAAAATGTACTGACTATAAATCAACTGTCAACTGTCAAATTGACAGTCTGTAGAAACAATGTTGCCGCTTTAAAAACCAAACTTCTATAAAAAAAATCCTATATATGTGTTACAAACATTTGAATAGTACATTTGTGTTTCCGCAGTGCTGGTATATCAATTTGGCTGCCTAACCTCTCTACACTGAAGATTCTACATAACATTTTCAAAGAATGTGATCTAGAATCTTCTACATTAGTAAAGTACCAACAATATTAGTAAAATAACACTGTTAAAAAGGTTTGTTTATTAATCGTCTATATTTTTTTAAATTTGACAGCTGTCAGATAAAACCGGCCCCATATTGAATTCAACATTACGGTCTGGTAAAAAGAGATTTCGAGACGGCATTGTGTATTAACAGTCACGCACTGTGATGAAAACCGAGTGATCAGTGATACGCGAGTTCATATTGTTGCGACTGTCGCGTGAGCATGTTGTGTGTTCATTTCTTGCACTATATATAATACTTTTTCGACATTTATTGTGTATCGGATAACGATGTATAACTTCATATAATTTTTTAAATATTTTTCTTTTATCTATTGTCTACCAGTTTTATTATATTTTTAGGAGTGACATGTTTCACTTTCCAAAGGCATATCTTAATTGATAACGCATGGCAAAACATGTCACTCACATAAAATATCTAAATAAAACTTCTAGAAAACAGGTGTTTTCATCAATATTGAATTAATATTCTACGTCTATGTCATAGTAAAACCATTTTAAATCAATCAAATATTAAATATCAGCGATGGAAGCGAACCGTGGAACTGGCAAAAGATGGATGCAGTAGAAATGAGATGTCTTAGACCATGGGTCGGCAACCTGCGGCCCGCGGGCCGCATGCGGCCCGCGAGACATCTTGGTGCGGCCCGCGAGATTCTCGCCGCAACGCACATGACGGACGATATTATACACAATCGAGTGAAAGGAAGCGAGAAAGGGAGCGAAGAAATAGTGAAGTTGGAGCGAAGGGGGAGCGGGGGGAAAGAGAAGGAAGGCAAGAACGCCACACGCACCTCGCATCATTCCGCTGTCGACCGCCAGTAACACTACTCGTTCGCTCGCGCTGCGCTAACTACCCACCCACGCGGCGTTTACATTCGCTGCAAGTTTTATTTTTTTATAAAATCTGTTTTGTGAATTCTCTTAGTGTTTTTGGTAAGTACCTACCTACTGCATGATAATAATATTATTCCTAAGATTACAAGTAATGAATATAACAATGCAATATTAAAGTATCCATGAGTTTACGACAGTTTAAAAAAAATTACAATGATAAACTTTTTAAGACGAGGTGCACTATGAATGTAATATTTTTATAAGCCTGAAAAACTCCATACACATTAAAAATAGCTTCCGAGAAAAAATAAATACCGCCAACGGGACTCGAAGTTACAATTGCCTTTTCTACAAAAAAATAAAATTGGTAGGTTCAGGTGAAAAAATTAATAAGAAATAATTGTTGAAAAAAAAAAGCAATGACTGTTGAATGAATAAATACTTGTATGTTACATATTTAGTTATTTGGCGGAATGGGAATAAGCCGACGTTGCTCAATGGCGAGAGCATCTGACCGGCAATCAGAAGGCTGCGGGTTCGAGTCCCGTCGGCGTTATTTATTCTTTCTCGGCAGATATTTTCAATGCGTATGGAGTTTTTCAGGCTAATAATTATTGCTTTTAAAATTTTCACAACGATAGTATTTGTTTACCCGTCAATAAAGGTGTACTTTAGGTATACTTGACATAAATTTTACGATTTTGTTTTTCGAATAAAAATATTGCTCACTGGGGGAGTATTTATTTAAGGATTTTATATAGGACAAAACTATGACTCTTTCCGTAAAAATAAATACATATTTTTATGTTTCTGTATTGTTACAGATTTATACACCCAAGATGGCTTCTAAAAAAAGGAAGATCGTTGATGAAAGACGGATTTTTAATGAAGCATGGACAAATTTATATTTTTTTATCGAATTTAAAGAAAAACCACTATGTATTATCTGTCAAAAGAGTATTTCCGTAGTAAAGGAATATAACCTGAAGCGACATTATGATATTGAGCACAAAACTAAATTTCAGTGTCTTGAAGGGGAATCTCGAAAAAACAAAATCATTAACTTGAAATCGTCACTCAAAAATCAGCAGAATACCTTTAAAGTTGTAACAGACAAAAGCGAATCAGCTGTTCGTGCCAGCTACAAAGTAGCAGAGATAATTGCAAAGCATTGTCGCCCATTTACTGACAGTGAACTTGTAAAAGATTGTGTCTTAGCTATCGCGGAGGAAGTATGCCCGGAACAGAAAAAAATGTTTGAAAACGTTAGTCTCTCTGCTAGAACTTGCACCAGACGCACTGAAGACTTGGGTGCTAACTTGCGTTAACAACTTAAGGATAAAGCGCAGTATTTTACTTACTTCTCTCTTGCGATGGACGAAAGTACGGACGTGTCGGATACGGCACAATTCCTTATATTTGTACGAGGAATTGACGAAAACTTTTCTGTTTATGAGGAGTTATTAAAAATGTGCAGTCTCGAAGGAACTACAAAGGGAGAGGATTTATTTCACCACTTGGACCAAGCTCTGATTTCGTGTGGCTTGAGCTGGGATAAATTAACTAGCATCACCACGGACGGCGGAAAAAATATGAGCGGTCATAATAAAGGTGTTGTCGGAAGAGTCAACAGCAAACTGCAAGAGTTTGGATCGGAAGTTCCATTTACATTTCACTGTATTGTCCATCAAGAAGCATTGTGTTGCAAAGTTTTATCGTGGAAAGAAATAATGGATACCGTTGTATCTGCTATTAATTTTATAAGAAAAAATGGGCTTACTCACCGCCAGTTCCAAAAGTTTTTGGAAGATGTAGAAGCTGAATATGGTGACGTGATGTATTACTGTGAAGTAAGATGGCTAAGCCGAGGAGCAGTACTTCAACGATTTTTTTATTTGAGGAAAGAAATTTGTAACTTTATGGAGATGAAAGGAAAGGCAATACATGAACTTTCCAACCACCAGTGGGTTGTAGATCTTGGGTTTTTAACTGATTTGACTGCCGAACTGAATATACTCAATACACGTTTACAGGGGAAAAATAAATTGATATGCAATATGTATTCAGATGTTAAATCATTTGAAATGAAACTAACATTATTTATCGAGCATATCGATGAAAGGAAACTCGATCATTTTCCAAATTGCAAGAAAGCAGTAGAAGAAGCTGGAATGAATTTTGTTTGGCAAAATACTAAAATGAAAAGTGCATTAATGCAACTACAAACTGAGTTTGAAAACCGGTTTGCTGATTTCAAAAAGATCTCACGTAAGATGGAGATTTTCGAAAACCCCTTTGCAGTAGATATCGGTAATGTACCAAGCGATTTGCAAATCAACGTGATAGATTTGCAAAGTAATAACACACTTAAAATGGCTTTTAAGGAAAAAACTAATTTGGTGGATTTCTATGGGAGTTTGCCTTCTGAAAACTACAAGGATTTAAAAAGGTTTGCTCAGCAAATAATTACTATGTTTGGTAGTACATATATTTGTGAACAAACTTTTTCAATTCTGAATTATCGAAAAAACAAACACTGTTCTCGGTTATCGAATTCACATTTAGACGCAATACTACGCGTCTCTACTTCAAAAATGCAAGCTGATATTAAAAAACTTGCAAGTCAAATGCAATCACAAAAATCTCATTGATTTTATTAAATACAATAAATGTCGTTAAAATATACACTTAGCGTTTT
The DNA here is from genome assembly GCA_022606425.2 of Lepidostoma basale. Classification (NCBI taxonomy): domain Eukaryota; kingdom Metazoa; phylum Arthropoda; class Insecta; order Trichoptera; family Lepidostomatidae; genus Lepidostoma; species Lepidostoma basale. The sequence continues at coordinate 304,904 of JAHDVF020000747.1, read as the reverse complement.
ATTTTTAAAACTAAAATATTTGTACATAAATATTGTATGTATACCTACTGCAAGTGCGGCCCGCACTGATCCCCATGAAAAATATTTGGCCCTTTTACAACAAAAGGTTGCCGACCCATGTCTTAGACGAATATGTGGATTCTCTGTATATGATAGAGTGTCGAATGAAATTATAAGAAGTGAATGCGTTGTGAATGATGGTGTTTTGAACAAAATAATGTAAGGATCATTAAGATGGTTTGGACACATGGAAAGAATGAATGAAGAAAGAATGGTCTAAAAGTGAATGTTATCGATGTAAATGGAACTAGAAATAGAGGAAGACCGAGGAAAACGTGGCACGATCAAATAAATCAAATATTGAATGTCGGCCACGTGAGGACTCGGAGATATCGAGGTGCGTAAATGACACGTTGTATAAATGTTGAGGAAGCGGGAGAAGTATGTTAGGAAAGAATATTGTGGCAGTCCATTATTTCTGTCCATTATTTCTGTCCATTCTTTCAGGCAGACGGCGTAATGGTTATTTAGTTATTTTAAACCATTTTAAAAGCTTTTTCAAATGATTTATCTCATTGCTTTTGTTTTATCAATTTAAACATTTATTTTAACTGGGTAACTTATTTATACAAAGAGTCTCATTAAGCACCGTTAATCAAGTGTTAACAAGGAACAATAAAAGTGCAGTTAATATGCTGATTTAAAAAATTAAAACACCGTTTTTTCACATAATCATGAGTTTATTTATCTCGACATTTGTCTAAGTTCTATTGAATCATAAAATATATAATTAATAATGTTCATAAAAATATTCTTAACAAAAATACGAAGCGCAAACAAATGAGAAATTCTGCACCTAATAAATACTAACATTTATTACGATTTAAATTAAAATATCATAAATTATAAATGGAAAAAGCATGTATTATAAATAAATAAAGATTCAGAAAAATGAGTTATCACGGTGTTAGAATATTAAATATATACTCGTATATTAGGTCCTTACATATGAAATTGGCGTTTTGTATGGGAGGAACATAAAGTTGATTTTTTTTAAATATAATATATTTATTTAATCAAAGTATGTACCATTACTATCTATGCACTTTTGCCATCTCATAGGTAGTTCATCGATCCCTTTACTAAAAAAACCATTCGGACGGGAATCAATAAAATCTTTGAAGTCGGTTTGGACTGCCCCATCGGAGTTGAATTTTTTCCCTTGCAAGAAGTTATCCAAATTTCGAAAAAAATAGTAATCTGTTGGGGCAAGGTCCGGAGAGTACGGTGGATGTCTTAGACATTCCAATTGAAGCTCTTCTAATTTGGTAGCCGTCTGTTGTGCAGTGTGTGGTCTAGCGTTATCATGAAGCAGCAGTGGCCTAGAGCGATTAACCAGCCTCGGTTGTTTAGCAGCTAGCTTTTCCATCATGGTTTGCAGTTGCTGACAATAGACATCTGCCGTAATCGTCTGGCCAGATTTAAGAAAGCTGTAGTGAACGACACCAGCACTAGTCCACCAAACGCTCACAAGTAACTTTTTTGGAGTCAATTTTTGCTTGGGGCATGGTTCGGCTGGTTCGGCAGGGTTCAGCCATTGCGATGAGCGCTACCGATTATCATACAGGATCCACTTTTCATCACACATTCGATTCAAAATCCCTTCATTATTGTGCCGGTTGAGTAATGCAACGCAGCAGTCAACGCGCGTTTGTTGATTTGCTTCACTCAATTCGTGAGGTACCCACCTTTCAAGCTTTTTTCACCTTCCCAATTTGCTTCAAGTGGATTAAAACAGTTTTATCACTAACACCGCAGCCTGCAGCTAACTCGGACGTGGTTTGCGATGGATCGGCTTCCACAATAGCCTTCAATTCTTCATTATCAACTTTGGTCTCCGGCCGTCCACGGGGCTTGTTCTGCCGGTCGAAATTTCCAGAACGAAAACGTTGGAACCAAAAACGCACTGTGTTTTCTTTTGCAGCACCGTCGCCATACACATCATTAATCCTTCGAGCCGTTTCTGCAGCACTGGTGCCACGGTGGAACTTGTACTAGTAAATAACGCGATATTTCAACTTTTCCATTTTGTAAACTGAGTGACGCCAAGAAAAAAAACAATTGAGGAAAAAACAACTGAATTATAATTTTCGAAACACAAATACGAAAATTGAATAATAAATTTGAATTTGGAATTCCTAACCAAAGAGAAGATATTTGAGATCAAAGTTGCCAGTACGGCAAAACGCCAATTTCATATGTAAGGACCTAATATATTAACTAACTAACCATCACGCATCACAAGTAGAGATGATGGACCGCCACACCGCTTTGTCCTGACATACTAGATTTCTAGATTCCTCTACATTCAGACATCGTAAAACGCACGCTCGTCGAATCTTCCGACTTCGGATGCGGCCGCCTTCCGGTATTTAATTAATTTGGTCATGCCATGCTTTTTTGGTCTTCCACTTCCATTCTTCCCTCGTCCATTCGTTCTATATGTCTTAACCATCTCAGGGATCCTTTTTAATATTACTTATGATGCAATCATCTGCCTTACATTTCTTCCTTATTTCGTCGTTTGGTATTCTATCATACTCGTATATCGTTTTCCCGCAGATTTTTCTCAGTGATCTCATTTCTACGTCATTTATCCTATTTTCATCAATTTTTGCCATCTCCAAGCTTCACTTCCGTATACAGGAACTAATTTTGTGATTGGATAATATTCTTCTTGTCCTGTCACACCTCCGTGGTGCATAGGGCCTCAAGGAACCTTCTCCACCGACTCTATCGCATGCCTGATACCTAACATCATCCCAAGTGAGGCCTGCTGCCTTAACCTCGTCCTGCAGGGCTCTCCCCAGGTGACTCTAGGTCTGCATCGCTTCTTCTTTCCCCCCATAGGGGACCAGTCTAGTGCGCCCTGAGCGATGCAGGCTGGGTTCCGTCTCAGGGTGAGACCGATCCACAGCCATTTGCGTCTAGCGATTTGTTATCTAATTGGCTTTTTGCCTGCATGGTCTAGGGAACGGCATTTGACACTGTTATAAGATCGATTGGCCCCAAACAGGATATTTTAACAAACAAACAAACCATCATGCCATTTCCCGCATGGGTAGGCAGAGATAATGGACCGCCACACTACTCTATCCTGGCAAACCTCTCTAGCTTCCTCCACATTCATACAACGAGTCATACACGCACGTCGATTACTCCGACTTCTATAATGACCAACTTTTAAAATTTGATTAATTTGGTCATGCCATGTTTTCCTCGGTCTGCCTCGACTCCGTACCCCATTTACATCATTAACGTATACTTTCTTAACCATTATTTCTCCATCCATGCGTCCGAACCAACGCAGCGATCCTTTCATAATTTTGTTCATAATACCTTCTTCCGCTCTAAATTCCTTTCTTATATAATATCAGTATTTGAGATTCTGTCGTATATCGTTCTACATATTTTAACATTACAAATATACCTAATATATTGTTTCGGCAGAAACAATGTGTTATTTAAACACATGTTAATCAAAACACTGTTTACTTATCACAAACATAAACAAGATTTTATTGTAACACCTGAAAATGGTCTAGTGAAACAGCTAAAAATTTACAGTAAAAAAACTGTTGTAACTTACAATTATATACTGAAAACTAAAGTTATTGCTAATAATTAAAAACAGTGATATAATGGTGTTGAAGAACATGGTGAAATTAAACTATTTTTATAAAGTTGACTATTTATAAAAGGGAATAATTTTTTTTAGTGATTTGAATTACTGTATTGTGTTTGGTGCAACATCAATAATGGCGACAGTAGACGTTGAATTGGACAACATTTTGGAAGAAATTGGACAGTTTGGAAGATACCAGAGGCGTAGTTATCTTCTGATTTCGCTCATCTTCATATTCTCCGCTATCTACAATACTAATTACATCTTCACAGCTGATGACGACACATACAGGTAATTATCTTTAATATGTTTGGTAAGGTGTCTCAAATCGTTTTGTTATTTTCTTCTAGTGACGGAATGTTCCATTAGCTAATATGAAGCAAAACGTCATTTCTTGTGAACTAAAAATGGAAAATTATATTCAGCATTATTAATATTAACTAATCATAATCATATAACAGCTAATTTAAAAAACGGTGGATACGTGTAACATAAATTAAATAAACACAAAAGTCCGGATCGTCCATGTCAACATGTGCAACATCGGAAAAACATTATGTGTTATTACATTATGTGCTAAATTTAAAAAACGGTGGATTCGTGGAACATAAATTAAATAGACAAATGTGCACCATCTAAAATAACATTTTGTATTAAATTATTTTTATTTTGTTATTTTATTTTATATCATTGTATTTTTATATTATTTGTTTTAGATTTATTTTGTGGATGTTGGAAGATCGAAGTGTGCGCGGGAGATGCCTATTGGTGGCGATGAGGTTCGCAACCCATCACACCGCGTATCCCGCGGGGCGAAAAGAGAAGGATGGAGTGCCGCATCAGTAAAAGTGTGACAATCCATTCTTTCTGCCTACCCTTTCGGGGAGACGGCGTGATGGTTAGTTAGTTAGTTAGTTAGTTAATATTAACTTCAAGTCAAATTTAGCTTATCTTCAGGGATAAGAGAGTTGCCTCCAATTATGGTGTAATTATAACTATAACACCCACGCCCCTGGAAACGACACAAAATTAGTCAAACCTTCCACCATAATAGCAAGAGGAAGAAAAGAACTAAGTCTTTTTTGCGCCATCCTGTGATTTACATATTTTTTGCCATTGATGGCAAATAGAAAAATAAAAAAATATATATTTAAAAGAAGAAGAGAAAGAAGCCGACCGAAGAATTCAGTTGTGTTGGGCGGCCTTTGGGAAATTACGTCATGTTCTCACTTCCAAAATACCACAATGCCTCAAGACTAAAGTCTTCAACCAGTGCGTTTTGCCAGTCATGACGTACGGAGTCGAGACGTGGACATTGACAAAAGGTCTAGTCTACAGATTCAAGGTTGCCCAGCGCGCCATGGAAAGAGCCATGCTTGGAATAACCTTGAGGGACAGATTTAGAAACGAATTTATTCGACAACAAACCAAGGTGACTGAGGTGGCTCTACGGATAGGCGGGCTGAAGTGGCGGTGGGCTGGCCATATCTGTCGGAGAACCGACAGCCGATGGGGAAGACGGGTTCTGGAGTGGAGACCGCGTACAGGATTCCGTAGAGTTGGACGTCCCCCTGCCCGCTGGACCGACGATCTGAAGAGGATTGCTGGCAATGGATAGGGGGCGGTGGATGACAGACGGCTGATGATGATGAATATTTAAAATGAGAATTAAACACTTTTAAAACGTGGTTTCAAACCACCTTATTTTGTGGTTAATAAAGTGGTTTTATATAATACAACGTTTTAAAAGTAAAGTGGTTAAAAAAGTGGTTTTATATAATACAACGTTTTAAAAGTGTTAAATTCTAATTTCAAATATGTCACACCACTAAGTAATAGCTTCTTTCCAAAGTTTAATGATATATTTTTTTCTTAAATTTAGGATGAATTTACTTTGAAACATTCATAATATATATTTTTGGTCTTTCTCTCAAATATGACGATTAACACATTGTGTGCGGGAAAGGTAAAAATAAACGAGTCTGGAAATTAAAACAAATTTTTATTTTTAACAAATAATATGTTTATTTTTTTATAAAGTAGGTCAAAAAAGCCCATTTAGTTAAAGAAAATCAAGTATTTGACTTAATTTCCAGTTAATTTTTAGCACAAGAGCACTCGCATACAATGTGTCAATATAAAAAGAAAAAAATACACAACAAAATATCATATAACTATCGACTAAGTACTTCAAATAATTAAATTAGCTTATTAGTTCACTGTTCTTTTTGATTTACAATGGTTGTAAAAATGCAGTAGAAATGAGATATCTTAGACGAATGTGTAATACTCTGTGTATGATAGAGTGTCGAAAGAAAACATAAGATGTGAATGCGGTGCGAATGATGGTTTTATGAACAAAATAATGAAAGGATCATTAAGATGATTTGGACACATGGAAATAATGAATGAAGAAATAATGTTTAAAAAAGTAAATGTTGACGAGGTAAATGGAACTAGAAATAGAGGAAGGCCGAGGAAAACGTGGCACGATCAAATAAATCAAATATTGAATGTCGGCCACGTGAGAAGTCAGAAAAATCGACACGATTTATGAATGTTGAGGAATCGAGAAAAATATGTCAGGAAAGAAAAGTGTGGCAGTCCATTCTTTTTGTCTGCTCCTTCGGGGAGACGGCGTGCGAGTTAGTTAGTTATATTTTACCTGTACTCAATAGATGCCTTAAACTTTTATTCTGTTTGTTATATCTGATTTGATTTGATTTGATAAGGTTTGGTACTAAAACTCCTATTTTTACGATCATCTATGATGATCGTAAAAAATGGACTAGGTTCTTCTGGCTTACAGAGGTTCAGCTCATGTGGCTATTCCTTTTACGTCTGATGGAAAAATTGTTGGAAGGTGATTTGGTGGGTTGTTAGTTTATGCGGGGGCATGATTTGTTTGGCTCGGAGTGTTCCTTTGAAGGAGGCTTGTGACGGCTGGAGGTGTTGGGTCGTAATTTGAGAGGTCTTTTGTTGTGGGGTTAGGATGCGAAGGGAGTTATTTGTTTGGGCAAGTTTTAGTATGAATTCTTAGTTAGTTCGTTGTTTAATTAATTTTATAAAGACAATACCTTGTATATATCATATTTCCAGTTATTTCGTTGGAAATATATTTCTTGAGATAGCGAGCAAAATAACATTAAGTTAATACAACAAAAAATATTTACTTTAGAAACTGAGGTTTAACTTTTAAATACATTAAATAGGATAATGTTTGATGACCTGGAAGTCAGCTGTCACAAGAGATAAAGTAAATAAAAGAATTATCTGATTCATAAATGGAATTTGTTTCGTGTTCTTTTGTTGATAAGATTCCCTCCAGACACACCCTAAGCTGTCTTGAAAGTATTTACCAGGTAGTAAGCACCATAAACAATTTTTGAAACATGGATATTTATGGGGCCGTATATACCGCTATATCAGTATTGTAATTCTTGATTGTGATTATGATCTCATTTTATTTCGATTCTTCTTCTTCTTGTCCTGTCACACCTCCGGGGTGCATAGAGCCTCAAGGAACCTTCTCCAACCGACTCTATCGCATACCTGATGTCTAACATCATCCCAAGTGAGGCCTGCTGCTTTAACCTTGTCCTGCAGGGCTCTTCACCAGGTGGCTCTAGGACTGCTTCGCTTCCTCTTTCCTCCCATAGGGGAACAGTCTAGTGCGCCCTAAACGATGCAAGCTGGGTTCCGTCTCAGAGTGTGACTGATCTACAGCCATTAGCGTCTAGTGACTTGTTCTTTGATTGGTTTTTCGTTTGCTATGGTCAAGAGAACTGCAAAGATCTTGAATATTGAGCGAAGGCACCTATTTAAAAACACCTGGAGTTTTCCAATAACGTCCGCGGTAGATTTCCAAGTCTCGCATCAGAACAGCAGATCGCTTTTAAGGCTACTGCTGAATATTTGGAACATGAGTTTTCTCGAAATGATACTGGAACGTCATACAGGGTGACGCATTGAGAAAGCTCCCCTTGCCTTATTGCGTCTGCTGGCTACATCTTCCTCCATACCTTTCGAGCCCGCTATCATACTAACGAGCCCGCTATCAAGCTGGTCATGGTCACAAGGAGGACACCGTGGAGCAAGATTGGGGTGGAGTCATGTGTGGGCATTTCGATTATAAATGTGAAATAATACGACTTCGATTTTATTATTACTCCTTATATACGTGTTACAAACATTTAAATTATAATACATTTGTGCTTCTGTAGTGCTGGTATCAATTTTCCTGCTTAACGTCTCTACACTAAAGATTCTACATAAAATATTAAAAGAATCTTCTTCTTCTTCTGCTTTATTTAGGACTGTGTCCTGTTATTTCTCGAAGCCTGTTCCTAAGATGCAGATGCCCAATTGTCTCGCCATCTTTTAGGTGGTCTTCCTGCAGGTCGATTTCCTGTTGGTACTTTATTTGCAGCTATATTTATCACTCTTTCAGAACATGCTCTTTCCACATAATCTCTCAAGTAGCGTCTTCTCTGTCTTCCCCATCTCACGATATCTTCTACATTGCAGATTTTTCTTATTCTGTCTCCGAGTGTCGTTCCCGCAACGGATCGGAGAGTCTTCATTTCTGTGGTTCTTAGGAGACTTTTTGTTCTGATGGTGTCAGCTCTCGTTTCTATTCCATATGTCATTATAGGAATGTGATGTAAAATCTTTCCCATTTTTAAAATACCAAAAATATTAATCAAATGACATTGTTAAAAATGTGTACGTTTATTAATTGTCCCGAAAAAGTTGCGATATTTTTTACAATTCCTGACATTTGACAGCTGTCAGATGATATCGGCCCCACATTTAGTGAATAAACAGTGATTTCGATACGGCGTTGGACACACCCCATAAAGGTCATAGATAAAATAGTACATTCATAGACCGCATCCTGTTCAAAATCTATTCACGTTTATCTCAGCTTGATTAAAACAAGAATAACTGATTGTTTATTTATCTGGAAAGAATGAAGGCACGTACTTCCAAAGTCCATTAATGCTTATCTTCAAAAATACTTCATCATCGGGTACATGGGTTATTTTTCTTTAGTGCATTGCTGATTCATCATGTTATAATTTGTTCTTCTTTAACCTTTCCCTTACGGTGCTAAAATAAAAACGCGCGTTCCGGTGTTGGGTAGTCAGTATCCGATCAAAAATTAGCGATTTTAAATCGGAAAAATAATAACATTCATAAGCTAATCCCCTTAATTAATGATTAATTGTTCCCCCATTCCCCATTCCACCCTTCTTACGACCATCATGGGGAATGTTGTAATACACAAAGCGTGCGCTTAACCCAACCAATGACAGGTCATAAGACCTGTAAACACCTCGACCACCATATTCTGTTTCCAATTTTCATCTTCGTCTCTATTGAGATACAATTGATCCTTGAAATGATAACTCGCAATGGGTAAAATCCAGTATTCGCCCTTAATTAATTATAATTGAAGTAAAAAATTATAATAATTGCGATTTATTTGCTGAAAACATTTTAAAAATCATCTGGCAACGCTCATGGAACGGGCATAGGTAGACTACACTCTGGTTGCAAGCCCGAGAGCTACTGCCGGCGGCAGTGATAACATTAAGCTCCTCGCGCTTCCACAGTATGTATACAAGAGTGAGATACGAAAATAGTGTCGCGCACTCACAGCGCTGTTTATACGGGAATTTGTTTTCGATGTTCACAAAATACCTCCGATGTACCCCATAAATTCTGATTATTTTTTAAATCAATGCGTAAATATATTATGGAGGAATACCTAAAATCTTAAACTTGTATTTATTATATTTATAGAGATATTGATGGTTATTAGAAGCAACGTGTAGAAGATACCCATCATAGGGAAGGGAGGGTTAACGAGTTTGACTCGTTAAATAACGAGTATGACTCGTAGTGTGTATTCAAATCGTTGAGTAAAAACTAGCAACCATTATTAAAATATATTAAAAGTGTTGGGAATAAAATAAATGGTGCTCTAGAAGATCGCTTAGATTAGTGATTCCCAAAGTGGTTAATATAGACTCCCAGGGGTCTACGACAACTTGCAAGGGGTCCATGTCAGCGAAAAAAAAATTGGGGGTCTAAGAAATGAAAATGGGGGTCCACGATAGTGGATCTCATGTCGGATGTTCGAAATCGTTAGCGACTTTTTTTTAGCTCATTCGGCAAAGATCGGACATTCGATTTTCCCAAATGATATAAAAAAAAAATAAAAAAGGTCGACAAACGTTTCGACCGGCAGATTTTCTCCAATAAGCTAAAAAAAAGTCGACAACGAATTCCGTTTTTTTTTTGCCTGATTTAGCTCTGTGTCAGCTTCAAAAACTACTTTTATAGTTATAGATGAATTTGTAAAAAAAAAAACAATTTAAGGAAAGCAGGGGGTCTACACAAAATAGAAGAAATCGGCAAGGGGTCTACGGGACAAAAAAGTTTGGGAACCTCTGGCTAAGATAGTTTGGATATATGAAATGAAATGGTTAATAAGGTGTACAAGTGTACAAGAAGTGTGAGTGAAAAATGAAGCCGCGGACCGCCGTGGAAAACATGACATGATGAAATCAATCAGTTTATAAAACGCGGCCACCTTCGAAGTCGGAAAAATAGACGAGCGTACATGTTACGATTTATGAATATAGAGGAAGCTCGAGAGGTACGCTAAGATAGAGCAGTATGTTAGTTAGTTAGGAAAGTAGGACGAGTATTATACGAGGCATTTTGTTTGACACATTGCAGCGACTAACAAAAAATTGCGTCCTACGTACGAAGCCTTGTAAAAAGAAAGAAGAAGACTATATTTATATTATATCGTCAGGAGCAGCCATCATATACATTATCTCACTAAAGGCACTCGCCAACGACCATACCACGTTGAATGCACCGGTTCTCGTCCGATCACCGAAGTTAAGCAACATTGGGCGCGGTCAGTACTTGGATGGGTGACCGCTTGGGAACACCGCGTGCCGTTGGCCCTCCTTTTTGCTTCCATCCTATCTGCTGCCTCGTCTCCTCGTATTGTGTGCATTACTTTATGTATAATTTCTCCAAAACTTTTGTTATATACCTGATCTCACTCGCAGCTGTCGCCAACGACCATACCACGTTGAATGCACCGGTTCTCGTCCGATCACCGAAGTTAAGCAACATTGGGCGCGGTCAGTACTTGGATGGGTGACCGCTTGGGAACACCGCGTGCCGTTGGCCCTTCTTTTTACCGTTATTATTTTATATTTTTTCTTCTTCTTCTTCGATAGCCCTACAGCCCATATCGATCCTTCAGTATTCTTCGCCTCCAACTCCTCCTGTCCTCCGCTTCGACCCTCCAATCTGACACTCGTAACAATATTGCCCCATCTCTCTTTTCATTTATTTTTTTTCAATAAATTAAATTGTTTTTTATTTCCTCAACCGAATCAAACCATATTTATTACAGACAATACTGAAATAACAATTTTATCTAGCAATGGAAAGAATACAACTTTTTCCTTAACATTTTGTTCTAAATATAGCACTGGTCCTCAAATTTATTTGACTAAATGTTCTTTTTTTAAATATCAATAACTAACTAACAAATTAACCATCACGCCGTTTCTCCGGGGGGGGGGGGTAGGCAGAGAGGATGGACCACCATACTGCTCTGTCCTGACATACCTCTCTAGCTTCCTCTACATTCATACTTCGTTACATGAAGAAAGATAAGAAGAAGATATATATACATTTGATGCATAAACTTTTATCCTACCGAAATTTCATATACTCGTATAATGAATAAAATAAATCTTCTTCTTCATCATCATGTCAACAGAAAGCTTATTATGTAGGATGGTTCTTAGATGTTCATACTTCCTATTATATTGCAATTGTGGAGGAATGTTTGGCCGACTATAGAAACACCACACGTGGAGGTACCTTCCTTATCATAGGAAAAATTTGCTTTAGGTTTCCAATATTACTTGACCATGGAGTCAATGGACTAAGGTTTAAGAGAGAGATCGCTTGGGTTCAGGTTTAGGAGTTTAGGGTTAAGGAGACAGAGGACTTGGGTTCAAGTCTGGACATGACCTAATTCATTCTTCATAATAATAAGTTTTCCATGGAAAGAGCCATGCTTGGAATAACCTTGAGGGACAGATTTAGAAACGAATTTATTCGACAACAAACCAATGTGACTGAGGTTGCTCTGCGGATAGGCGGGCTGAAGTGGCGGTGGGCTGGCCATATCTGTCGGAGAACTGGCAGCCGATGGGGAAGACGGGTTCTGGAGTGGAGACCGCGTACAGGATTCCGTAGAGTTGGACGTCCCACTGCCCGCTGGACAGACGATCTGAAGAGGATTGCTGGACATGGATGGATGGGAGCGGCAATGGATAGGGGGCGGTGGCGTGCTTTGGGAGAGGCCTACGTTTAGCAGTGGAAGACAGACGGATGATGAATAATAAGTTATTTCTTCTAATATTGGAGATTGTTTAATAAATTTTAATATAATTTATTTAAATCCTTCGTATTCTTCGTTTCTTTTAAATGGATTTGGCGATCTGTGACACAGTATGTATCCTGAGATGTTAAGGTTCATCTGTCATTCCATCTCTAGGGTGGTCTTCCTACTGTGGTGCTATTTAAAAAATAAATAAATAAAAGTACAGATCATTAATAAATGTGTCTTCATTACAGATGCATGATACCAGAATGTGATGGGGATAATACTTCTCTTGAAGCAGAGTGGTTGCATATTGCTATGCCATCCAGCACGGATCCCAGAAGATGTTCCCGATATGCCTCCACCAATACAACTCTTGAAAGAGATACGTGTAGTCCTGATATCTTCAACACAAGTGAAGTTGTCACATGTGAAAAATGGCTTTTTGGAGGAGGGAACACAATAGTCAAAGAGGTCGGTAATCTAATCTTATTAGTTACTAATAAACAAATATTAGATAATCCAATGTTTTGGCGGTGTACTATGATCCTTCGATGTTATTGTGTTTAATTTGGAAGGGAGTTGTTTTTGTATAATACATCAGGTCGTTTGAACCCAATTACTGTATACAATTTGAAATAATAATTAAATAAAGCGATGTTTTTTAACTACTTCCACTTTTGTCTTTATTTTGACTGATAGACCAATATTTACCACTCCTAATCTGTGTAATAATCTGTATATAAAGGAGTCAGTTTGCAATAGTGTCACCAGTCTGTCGATGCCAGCAAGCCTGGCGATACCGTCCCCTGTCGAAATAAAGACAAAAGAGGAAGTAGTTCAAAAACATCGTTTTAATTAATTATTATTTAAAATGAACTTCCATCAAGAGATTTTAGTAAAATCATTTAAGTATACAATTTGTTTTAGCTATTATATTGATTCTCATGACATGCGATAGGTCCCATTTTATTCTCAAGTGAATTACACCAAACCAAAGATAGTGTGTGAACCGCCGGGAATCGAACCCGGGACCTTCGATATGGCAGTCATAACTCTTGCCACTCTTCATTTATTTTACATAATGAAGTGTTTAATTAATTTCAACGAAATTGCCGCGATAGCTAAGTATAATTTAAAAAATCTTTTTTTCTAGTTGGGAATACAATGCCAGGGGTGGAAGAGGACTTTAGTCGGCACTGTTCACAGCGTGGGTCTTCTTGTTGCACTACCAATAGTGGCATCAATTTCTGATCGATATGGACGCAGGGTGGCATTGGTGTCTTCGGCGGTATTGGCCGGCATTTTCGGGCTGGCCAGATCCTTCTCCACCAACTATATAATGTTCATGGTCTTCGAGTTCTTGGAGCCAGCACTTGGTTCTGGGGTTTACAGTTCGGGATTTATTCTCGGTGAGTCAATTGTTCTTTTGATAATGCCTTAGCAGCGCGAAACATTTCATTCCATTAAATATAATAAAACTTCTAGAAAACAGGCGTTTTCATTCGTATTAATAATTATTATTTAATGTGAAATTTTTATCATTGGTCAAGGAACAATACATAATGTATATATTTAGTTTTACGTGAAAATCATAGATGGCGGTAATCACCCAATTATAATAACTCATAATATCATTACTCATCGGGGTTAGGTATTCGCTTTTATTGGAGAGGATAGATCGCCCAGACTTTTTCCTTTATTCACCTTCCTTAATATATAATGAGCGTTTTAAGCTCGCGCGTTGATTCTCACGACATTTAACATGGCAGATATAATTGCGTTAATCTGATTGAAGTTGACGGGAATAGATTAAATATAGGACACTAGAATTCCACTTTGAAGGACTTACATCCATATTTATTGTTAGAAATAAGTTAATAATTTATTTATTATTGTTTATTGAGCAATGATGTAAAAATTCTTATTAAATAATTAATGCAAATATCTACAAAAACATACAAATACGATTCTTCTATAGTAACTGTAATACCAATATTTAAATTCATTAAATTTTACTCCTGATCTGATAATAATCTATATATAAATTACTCTTTTTGCAACAATGTCACCAGTCTGTCGATGCCGGCGAGCCTGGCGAAACAGGTCCCTGTCGAAATAAAGACAAAAGTGGAAGTATTATTTAAAATGAACTTCCATTTCAGTAAAATCATTTGATTATCTTATAAAAACATTATTTGTATTATTTTGCTGAATAGCTCTTTATATCAATACGGAGCGAGCCAAATCGATGTAAAGGCTAGGATAGCTATATAGGTATATATATTTTTTTAAAGACTAATATCAAGGATTTACATCAATGATATTATAATTTATTTTACAATCTTCAATGTGAGCAGAAAATAGCTCATTATTATGAAGAAGGAATCTGGTCGTGTCCAGGCTTGAACCCATGTCCCCTGGATCAGGAGCCAAGCGTTCTATCCCCTAGACCACCACCCGGTTCTGATGTTCTGATTCTATTATAATGATTCTCACGACATGTAATAGGTAGCTAATCTATCGCCATTTTATTGTCACGTGAAATCTACACCAAACCAAAGAAAGTGTGAGAATCACACTGTCATCGCCGGGAATCGAACCCGGGACTTTCGGTGTCGGAGTCATAGCTATTGCCACTACCAAGAAGTTCGTAATAACTCTAAATTATTATTTGTTAGTTTCTGTCCACGGGATGGGCTTGCAGCAAAGTTTAACATCTTTTGCTAGTTTTTGCGATGCCACTTGGGCCTTTAATGTGGTAGTTTTCCGTTGCTTTCCATCAGTGGCGGTACTCTCATAGAAACCCAGAACCCCGGCTTGCGTAAGAAATTTTGATTCAAAACCCCCAAATCTAAGTAATCATGCCCCCGCATAAACCAACAACCCACCAAATACCCTCCAACAATGTTCCCATCAGACGTAAGTGGAATAGCCACAAGAGCCGAACCTCTGTAAGATTAAAAATTTCTTAAGCAAGCCGGGCTTCGGGCCTCTATGGGAGTACCGCTTCTGCTCTCCATATTTCCATATAGCAGGTTATTCAATTACATGACATTTGTTAGGAAGCTTAACTGTCGCCATTTTATTGTCACGTAAATTCTACACGACACCAAAGACAGTGGGACAATCACACTGATATGGGAAACCCGGTATCTTCGGTGAGAACTCTTAGAAACCATTTTTTTTTTGTTTTATTTCAGGGATGGAATTGGTTGGTCCAAAAAGAAGAGTTCTTGGAGCTACAATTCTTACCATGTTTTATTCTTCCGGAGAAATTCTTCTCGGCGCTTTAGCATGGGTGCTTCCTTACTGGAGACATCTCCTCCGAGTCATCTACGCCCCATCTCTGCTCTTCTTCGTTTATTTTTGGATGATCCATGAGAGCGTGAGATGGCTCATCAGCAACGGACAGTACCACAAAGCGGTGGCAATTCTCAAAGACGCTGCTGCAACAAATGGAGTCACATTATCAGATAAATCCATGGAATCGCTTTACTTGAACGTGGAGAGTTCTCAAAACGAGATAAAAACAGACATCGAAGGAAACCCAGAAAAGAAGCGTTCCATCTACGCTGAAGTAATGAAATCAAGAGTTATTTTAACAAGACTAATAACTTGTTCTTTCTGGTGGATAACTTGTACATTTGTATACTATGGATTGAGTATAAATGCTGTGTCTCTCACTGGCAATGTATATTTGAATTTCATGTTGGTTGCTTCTGTAGAACTGCCAGCCTATTTGACAGGATTCTTGGTCCTGGATCGCTATGGAAGGAAATATACTCTATGTTGTGCCTTCTTTGCTAGTGGAGTTGCTTGTATTGCATTTCCTCTCTTACCAACAGGTAATATTTTCTCTAAAACAAAATAAACTAACTAACTAACTAACTAACCATCACGCCGTCTCCCCGAAAGGGTAGGCAGAAAGAATGGACTGCCACACTTTAATCGATGCGGCACCCCATCCTTCTCTTTTCGCCATCGCGAGAGACGCGGTGTGATGGGTTGCGAACCTCATCGCCACCAAAAGGCATCTCCCGCGCGCACTTCGATCGTTCAACGCCTACATAATAAATCTAAAACAAATTATCTGTAATACAATAATATAAAATAAAATAACAAAGAAAAATAATTTAACACATACTCGTATTGTTATTTTAGATGGAGCACTTGTCGTCTAACAAAATAAAGTATGTTAAATTTATTTCATGTTTCTCGAACAACAAATTTATATCGGTAGTTATAAAATCTTTTTTACCATTGTGAGCAGGAAATAGCTCATTATTATAAAGAAGGAATCTAGTCGTATCCAGGTTTAAACCCAAGTCCCCTGGATCAGGGTCAAGCGTTTTGTAGACCACTGACTGTTTTTTTTTTTAAATGAAAGACTAACAACAAGGATTTGAATCAATATGAACAGAAAAAAGTTCATTATTATGAAGAAGGAATCTGGTCGTGTCCAGGTTTGAACCCATGTTAGATTAGGAGCCAAACGTTTCGTCTCCTAGACCACCGACCGATTTTTTAAATAAAAGATAACACTAAGGAATTGAATCAATAGTATTAGAATTTATTTTACAATCTCCAAAATGAGCAGAAAATAGCTCATTATTATGAAGAAGGAATCTGGTCGTGTCCAGGATTGAACCAGAGATCCCTGGATCAGGAGCCAAGCCAATAATTAAGTGTGAAAGAAAACGTATGTTTTTAGAAGAAAAATATAATTTCGTATGAAGCACTTAATTTGTGGTGTGACATCAAAAATATAATATTTGAAAACACTTTAATATTTTGTTTTTTCATCACTTTCTTTTATTTTATCGAACCAAACGGCTTCGCTCCTACCGGAGCTTCGGCGGGATTACAAAAACAAACTTTAAAAGAAAAATTTTGATTGATCATTTTAATAAAATTAAGAAAGTGTTACTGAGATGGTTTGGACATATTGAACGAATGGATGAGGGAAGAATGGTTAAAAAGATATATACAAGTAGTGTGAAAGAAAACATGGCACGACCTAATTAATCAATTACTGAAAGTCGGCCATGTTTGAAGTAGGAACAGTCGACGAGTGCGCTTGTCGCGGTATGTGAACGTAGAAGAGGCGTGAGAGTTATGTCTACCCTTCTGGAGAAACGGCGTGATGGTTAGTTAGTTATTTTTTTAGTTTGTTTTTTTAACCCTTACAAAACTTTGACGGGAATGAAACCAATAGAATGTTTTACAACTTCATTGTCAGGAGAATAAAATCTGTTTGAGAAATTCCGTTTCAAAAGTGGAAGAAACAGTGTTTTAATTTATAACAAATTCGTCATTATGGAATTCCACAGTGTGAATGCCTAAAGTTTCTCTAAAATCAATATAACAAAATAGAGTGATATATAAACAAAGTTTTCAGGTGTTTTGTATTATGATTTTATAAAGAAAACATTTTTTTCATTTTAGATCAAAACTGGATTCTTTTAGTGACATATCTATTGGGGAAGTTTTTTATAACCCTTGCGTTTGGTTCTCTTTACGTCTACACCTCTGAGCTCTTCCCAACTCTTCTGCGACACTCTTTGCTGGGAACATGCTCCATGATTGGTCGTATTGGTTCTATCATTGCTCCGCAGACTCCCTTATTGGTAAGAGATCAAAATATCCATCAAAATAACCAATCGTTTAGTCTTCTATGAGTATCACAAGATAAACGTCGATTGTGCATTATATAAATTTTTTTTTTTTGAAACAATATAATATAAACCTCGGACGCATGGGTGTCGTCACCGACACAACGGCTATAAAGGTCGCCATCTGGAGAACGCTCGCTTGTTTCGCTGCCATTCCGTAACTGATGTATATGGTTTAAAAACATGGGTCGCACTCTAAAAGACCGCATCGAAAAAATTATCTCCGTGGAACAAGAAGAAAACTCGAAGTCACCCGTGATACCTGAATTGCGAAAGTTTATTAATTCTTATAATTGAATTTTTTTTCAGGCGGAATATGTGCCAGGACTACCGTCGTATCTCTTTGGAAGCATGTCAATATTGTCCAGCATCCTGATGCTCACATCTCCAGAGACCCTTAACATAAAGTTACCTGATACTATAGAAGAAGCAGAAAATATCATGAAGAGTAAAATTAATATAGCCTCATAGCTATCGAAATAAACTTACCCATATTCCAATACAATATTAGGTTATTTTATATATGAGGCGTATAGAAACAAAAACGGCATCATCAAATTGTTGGTGAACAATGGAAAATGTTTTAATATTAACCTGTTTAAGGTTATACGTTGCAACAATTTTTAAATATTTAAACATAGCCCTCCTCTGGTTTCAATCCTGGGATTGGTTTGCAGAAATTTCTTCTATTCTTCTCTTCCATTCTTCCCTGTCTTGTGCGGCTCTTTTTAAATCTGCATATGATGAGCAGCGCACGTCTACCAACAGGTCCTCCAGGTACTCTCGGCGTGGGCGTCCCCTAGAGTTTGTCCCTTCGGTCATACCCTCCATTATGGCATGCAAGAGACCTTCTTGACGTATTACATGGCCGATCCATCTTGCACGCCTTTCGGACAAGGTCCTGAGCAGGGTGCTTTCCTCCTTCGATTCCTTGAAGAACTTCCTCATTCGTGATGTGGTCTCTCCAGGAAATTCCTAATAGTCTTCTATAGAACCACATTTTATTTTTATTTTTATTATTTTTGTTTTTTTATTTTATTTTTTTAATAGGAGGCATTTGAGATGTGGACCTATATCTGATACCTGATTTTCTCTATCAAACTGAATATTTAACTCATTTTTGTATTTTGCTTGACATTGGCGTCATTGTTTCTATTCGCCTCATAAAATAATTATTATCGTCAGCCTGTAGAAGGATGTAGGCATTCTTCATCTGGTTCCACGTCTTTTGATTCTGGATAGCACGCACCCATGTCGTACCTACATAGAAGTCGGAGACGTCCAGGGTTTCAGATCGTAGTCCTAGAACACCAGAAAAAGAGACGTTTTGTCCATCTACAGGCAGAACTGCAACAACATAGCCCACCCAGCCATTTTGGCGCTGCCTTATTACATATATAACGTTAATACAAACAATCAAACCATCACGCCGTTTCCCCGCATAGGGTTAGGCAGAGAGAATGGACCGCCATGCTAATCTATTCTGACACACCCCTCTAAATTCCTTTACAACAACGAGTCATACACGCACAATGGCCGTTCACAATGGAGTTCTGATCCTTATCTTTATGTATGGAAGCGAAGCATGGAACTGGCAGAATAAGGATCAGAGCAAAATAAATGCGGTAGAGATAAGGTCCCTTAAGACGTATGTGTGGTAGAAAGATGTACGACAGAATCTCAAAAAGAATTGTAGAGCGAAGGAAGGTATTATGAACAAAATAATGGAAGGATCGTTGCGTTGGTTCGGACACATGGAGCGCATGGACGGAGAAATAATGGTTAAGAAAGTATACGTTAACTATGTAAATGGAAAACGGAGTCGAGGAAAACTCGGCATGATAAATTAATCAAATTTTAAAGTTTGGTTATGGTAGAAGTCGGAAGAATCGACGTGCGTGTATGACTCGACAGACCAAAAGGCCTAATCCACGAAGAAAACTCCATAAAAGGTCAACTTCATATAATTTAGACGATGTTTTTATGTATCAACTCAAATATACATATCTTTTAAAACGTAACTTCTACCAAGTTATTATTTAGGGGCAAATTATATAAGTTTCTCTAGATACGTTATTAAAAGATCCCATAGTGTGCTTAAGAAGAAGAATAGTGTGCTTCTGGCATTACGGTGTAGTGTAATAACTACACAATGTAGTCTATTGCTTCAAATTATAATTATTAATTCAAATGTTTAGTTTTTTTAAATATAATTGTTGAAACAACATTGGAAAATGCTGAGAAGGTCCAAAGGCGACTTACATCCTACAAAACATCCGGTCAACTACTTGAAAAGAACATACCACACGGTAATCTTTCTATTTGTCTCGCACACTTGCGAAACGAGAGTGCGACGTAAATAGTTATGACATTCCGCTCACTTTTCGAACGATTGAACCTGACTAAAATATAAATCTTGCGAGAGTGAGACGTAAAGAGAGTGTGTGAGATAGACGTGTAATTTTTACTATTTTTACTATACGACACTGGATGTGTTTGTTTGTTTTTCTCCGATTTTCGATAAAATTCTTATCATGTAAATAGGTATAGATTATAATGTATAAGGTGTCCCAAAATTGAAGCAATCTTCGAATTTGCCGCCTTTTGTGCAGTTAATTGTTGGTAACACTAAAAAAATAATTTGGTAGCTGATAGTTTAGGGTTAGTAAAAATGGAGCGTTACACGATACAACAACGTGTTTTCATTATTGAACTATATCTCAAAAATAATGAAATTTTGGCGGCTGCAGTTCGAAAATTTCATACACAATATGGTCAGAATAGTGTTTTATCTTCATGTGAAGAGTTTAAGAGACTGCATCAGTTGAAGACGCTAAACACACTGGTCGCCCAAAAACAAGGCAAAAACTAGCTTTTTTGAAAATGAGGCTGGTCAAGCAGTGAATGTTACTGGTGCTCGATATCGCGACATGATAACACAGTTATTTCTACCGAAATTGGATAGTATTGATGTGGCCAATATGTGGTTTCAACAAGCCGGTGGCACATGCCATACAGCCCGTGAAATAATTTAATTTTGGGACACCTTTATTATTATGTAATTAATTCAATCGATGCACATTTATATATTTATTATTTGTAGTAATTAAGTATTGTTTAAACATTAATGTACATAAGTGATATATTTATTAAATATTATATATTAGAAATCACAAATTATCTATTTGTAGAAATGATCATACTTGAATATGGAATAACAATAAAAAAAGCAAAATTTTAAAACAAACGAAAACGAATTATTGTTTTTTTTTTTATACATAGACTCTCCTTCGCGTAATTGGCAGGGGCTTGTCTCTCCTACTCTCTTGCCAATGTGGTGAAAGGTTTCACCGACTTGTGTTTTTTCCAGGGACGCCGGTCTAATATTTTTAATAACATCACACATTCCCTCTTCCTTGCATTCATATAAATACAATTTGAATAAAGGCAAAGAGAATGCTCTTAAAGGGTGTTAAAATATTTTGGACACAGTCTGCTGAAGCTGAAGCAAAGATGGCGGTACATATTTGAGTTCTAGTGCCAACCTTTGTGTTGTGTTCTAGTGCCAACCCAGA
The DNA here is from genome assembly GCA_022606425.2 of Lepidostoma basale. Classification (NCBI taxonomy): domain Eukaryota; kingdom Metazoa; phylum Arthropoda; class Insecta; order Trichoptera; family Lepidostomatidae; genus Lepidostoma; species Lepidostoma basale. The sequence continues at coordinate 283,538 of JAHDVF020000747.1, read as the reverse complement.
ACCTGTTGTGTACATAAAAAAAAAAAAGAATAGAAGTGAAGCATGGAGCTGGCAAAAGAATGATAGGGTGCTATGGATGCAGACTGCGCAGGAGAGATCGACGTGGAGGGATATGGAGGAGGCTTTCGTCCAGGAGTGGACGGCGATAAACTGAAGAAGATTAATTGACATCCGTCGTTAAAATAAATTGTCTCTAAATATTTAGACAGTCTCTCAGATGCAAACTGGCTGTAGACGATAAACCCATAGAACAGATCATGAAGTTCAGATATCTAGTTGCAGCGATCTATACCTATAATGATGTTTAAAAACAGACTGCAAGATAAAGCAGCAGTTATCTCCGGATGCCTTAGGGACACTGTCTGGGATAATAAGCATGTGCTAGTGGAAAGCAATGCTAGAATTTATAAAACATGCATCAGGCCCATAATGACTTACGGAATCGAAGCAAGAGCAGACACTGTCAGAACCAAACATCTCTTAAGAGTAGCAGAAATGAGAACATTGCGACCAATTGTGGGGAGAACCCTTAGAGATATAATACCCAATGAATAAATTCGCAAATCTTGCAAAATTGAAGACAAAGTGAGATGGAGTAGGCAGAGAAAACGATTCTGGAGGGACCGCATCGAGAGAATGGATCCAGCAAAATTTCCTAAGATCGTGATGCACGAGATTCCAGAGGGCCGTTGACCACCAGGACGACCACCAAAGAGATGGAGAGGAGGCTGGTCGTCTTCATCACAGGAAGAAAGTTGATATCCTGTATAAACAGATCGCAAGATCTACAATCAGAAGAAGACAAAGAAGAAGAAGAATTGGTCTTAAAAGAAATTTGAATTGATGTATTGCTGATTTTTGGCTCTTTTGACTAATTAATCAAATCAAATCAAATCAGTTTATTTCATCAACAGACATTACAAAATTAATTTTTAAGGCATCTATTGAGAAAAGGTAAAATAATATATTGTGTACGAGTATAGTATACTACCAGAAACGCATGAGAGATGGTTCAACATTAGGAAGACAGGATACTCTCCAGAATTAAGAGTATTTGCCTTCTGAACGTACTTTCACTAATATGAAAGACGTCGATCTCCGAAGAAACCGCGTTCAGCAGATTAATTGCTCTTCCCACCGGTGTCACCAGAGGCAGGATGGTTCTGGCGGCCGGTAGGTAAAACAATCTATGCTGTCGCTGTCGGAGATATCTATCAGGGGCAAAAAGCCGAACACCCTCCAGCACGGCCGAGTTCTCGAAATATCCCCTGAGTAATCTAAAGAAATGGGTTATGAGTTGCCCATCTCTTCGAAGCTACAGGGAGTTGGCCCCAAGCATTCCCAAAAGAAATGCTGTGGGATAGAGCCACGAATAGCTACCATAGGGTACAATTAGGGTATCTAAGGGCATAGAACCGGCCCTGGCTGGAAAAAATAAAGAATACCATAGTTGAAAAATTGAAATATTTGAATGATCATTATGTGTAAAATAGCGAATGGATTGGCCAAGAGTCCTTGATTTATCTGATTAAATAAGATCTATTTAGTACGAATAGTAGGTTGTAATTAACATTTTTCTAGACACCCAGAAATAGCAATTTCAAAACCCTTTCGCCGCTTAAAATGCAAGGACTTTGGTCAAGTACGACAACATAGATATTTTATTTAGTGACATATTTTATTTAGTGACATTAAATAATGAAAACATGATACACAATTTCTTTATTAGACTATATTTAGTGTGCACAATTTAAAAAAAAAAATTCACGTGTAATAAAAAATAATTTGTTCATATAAGTTTACCCTCGATTTCGTTTCATTCTGTCGTACTGTTAATATCGTGTTACAGACGACGAGCATTGAGTGTCTTTGGTCACATTGCCAGGAGAACTTGGTTACCTGAAAAAGTATAGTCACAGGAAGTGTTCCAGACAAAAGAAGTAGAGTGTGACCAGATAAAGAATATGTCAGGGGACAAAACCTCTACTCAGCGGTGAGGGCTGCTATGCGGTGAACAGTGAGGGATGGAGGCGTTTTATTTCATGGATCACGACCCTCACTAATATGGAAACGAAGAAAGATGAAGAATTGATCTAAGTATAGAGTTTTATAGTTTAAATAATTATATTGATTTATTTAAAAGAAGGTGATTGATTTATTTAAAACAAAATTATGAAAGGTTCGCTGCGTTGGTTCGGACATATGGAGGGCATGGATGGAGAAATAATGGTTAAGAAAGTAAACGTTAATGATGTAAATGGAGTACGGAGTCGAGGTAGACTGAGGAAAACATGGCATGACCAAATCAATCAAATTTAAAAGGTAGGTCATGTAAGAAGTTGGAAGAATCGACGTGCGTGCATGACTCGTTGTATGAATGTGTAGGAAACTAGAGAGGTGTGTCAGGATAGAGTAGTGTGGCGGTCCATTCTCTCTGCTTACCCCTACGGAGAAATGGCGTTATGGTTTGTTTTCGTTGATTTATTATGTGTAAACTTAAGAAGGGGGAAAACGCGCATATTTTTTTTTTGTTTATTCAATTTATTTTTTATTATTTTATACACATGGTATTGACTGACCTTCTTGGCAGCATGGTAAGAGCTCTGACTTCCATGCCGAAGGTCCCGGTTTCGATTCCTAGCGATTCAGTGTGATTGTTACACTGTCTTTGGTATGGTGTAGAATTCACGTGACAATAAAATGGCGCTAGATGGCTACCTATTGCGTGTCATGAGAATCAATATCTAAAATATATTGCATACAGAAATTGGGTTCAAACGACCTGTTGTATGTAGAAGGAAAAAAACAAAAACAAAAAAATAAAATTTCTTCACGATCAATATTCCAAATTCAAATTTTATAACAACTCTTTTTATCTTTATCTTCACTGGCTCAAATATCCTGAAATAATCCAGTATAAACTACGTATATGCTAGAATAGCAGAGATGGCAGAGCACAATGGAGTTCTATTGCCGACCCTTATTTATGGAAGTGAAGCTTGGAGTTGGCAGAAGAATGTGCGGAAAAAAAACAATGTGCGATATAATATCTAATGATGAAGTAAGAAAGGAATGTATGGCGGATGAATGCGTCCTAAATAAAATTAAGAAAGGGTCACTTAGACGGTTTGGACATATGGAACGAATGGATGAGGGAAGAATGGGTAAAAATATATGTACAAGTATTGTGAATGAAAAAATAAGTTAAGGAAGCCCATGGAAGACATGGCATGACCAAATTAATCAATTTCTGAAATGTGGCCTTGTTCGAAGTAGGAAAAATCGACGGGCGTACATGTCACTATGTATGAATGTAGAAGAGGTGCGAGAGATATGTCTGGATAGAACAGTATGGCGGTCCATCCTCTCTGCCTACCTCTCCAGTGAAACGGCGTGATGGTTAAGATAGTTAGTTGGTTAGCATGGTGGATGGTTTTAAACGCAATTTACGTAAGAGCATCCTCCTATATACGAGTATATGATCTTTGTTTTGCTGATAGCCCTAATTCCAGACAATCTACACTTCGATTAGCAAACTCCTTAGCAATTGGCAGATTAATTAAGCCCAAGCAGATTAATTGAGTCAAGCAGATCCGCCCGCTTGGAATATGCTCCCTGCACGCCTCAGATGCATTGACAATCCGACCGATTTCAAATCTAACATAAAAACTCAAGTTTTCAAAATATCACATAAAATAAAACAACCAATGTCTGGTCACTAGTGTCAGATACAGTTCCCATGACTAAATAACACTATCAAAGCGCCCTTGAGGCGAGTGAGTCATGAAAACAGCGCTATACAAATTAGATAAATTATCAATATTAATTTGATATTGATAATTAGATAAATCATCAATATTAATTTAATATTGATAATTAGATATATTATCAAAATTAATTTAATATTGATAATTAGATAAATTATCAATATTAAAAATAAACCAATTATCAAAATTTGTTTAATATTGATAATTAGATAAATTATCAATATTAAACAAAAACCTATCCAAAAAGCTAGAATGGCAGTGCACAATGGTGTTCTTCTACCGACCCTTATGTATGGAAGCGAAGCATAGAACTGGCAAAAGAAGGATGAAAGTAGAATAAATGCAGTAGAAATGAGATCTCTTAGACGAATGTGTGGATACTCTGTGTATGATAGAGTGTCGAATGAAAATATAAGAAGTGAATGCGGTGCGAATGATGGCGTCATGAACAAAATAATGAAAGGATCATTAAGATGGTTTGGACATATGGAAAGAATGGTAAAAAAATTATATGTTAATGATGTAAATGGAACCAGAAATAGAGGAAGACCGAGGAAAACGTGGTACGATCAAATAAATCAAATATTGTATGTCGGCCATGTGAGGAGTCGTGCATGACACGATATATTAATGTTGAGGAAGCGAGAGAAATATATCAGGAAAGAAAAGTGTGGCAGTCCATTCTTTCTACCTACCCCTTCGGGGAGACGGCGTGATGGTTAGTTAGTTAGTTAGTTATCAATATTAATCTTGTTGACGAGTCCGGTGAAAGATTGGGGCTAACAATAAATGTCAGTAAAACCCAATGGATGACGTTCGGACGGCTTGACTACAGTGGGTCAGTATTGCATTTGAACGGCCGTAACGTTGAAAGGGTCGAAAAATTAAATACCTCGGCAGCATACTAACACAATCTCTTGACCCGGATTTACAGTTAAAATGCAGAATTGAGGCAGCTACTTAATGATAACATAAACTTGAAACTCCGCCAGAGAATAATCAAATGCTATGTGTGGTCTGTTTTATTGTAATGTGAAACGTGGACCTTAAAAATCAACTCAATGAACAGACCGAGTTCCCCAACGATTTCGATATTCGTATTGCGTTTCAATATTCGGCTTCAATTAAGTTGAACCATCTCATGTACCCCCAATTTTTACAATTGTCCTAGACCCCTGGGGGTCTATATAGACCACTTCGGGAATCACTGCTATAGAGGAACCCCGATATATGTATCTGTCAGAAACGAATATTGTGGCGGTCCATCCTTAGTTAATTATTTAGACTTTAGACTAAAAATAATCGCATAGCAACAAGCAGATTTAAAACACCCATGCACCCATTTTATTAGACTACAATGGATAAAATTAAATTCAATACGTAAACTTTATAACCTTCCCTCCTTTCCTTTGTGCGGGATATCATTGTTATTTTTCTATTGGAATTTAAAAAAAAACATGTTTCGATTACTCATTGTTAGAAATTTGCACAATACATTCTATGGTAGGAGATACAATAATACGATGACATTTTTGTTATCTAAATTCCAGTGACAGCCCGCGAAAAGGCAAAAAAACTGTAATTCATGAAATTTTAATTGTATTTCAATAGAGACGAAGATGCAAACTGGAAACTGAATATGGTTGATCAAGGTGTTTCCCCATTCCACATTCCACCTATTTCTTTATGACCATGTAAGACGAATTTTTGGAGGTTGTATATATGCTACAAATCTATGCCTATCTTCACATGTCAGTTTCAATACACCATCTATGTAGATTTGATTACATATGTTAATCTTTTTAAGATTAATCTATATAATCCACACAGCATATATACAACCTTCAAAAATTTGTCTTACATGGTCATAAAGAAATAGGTGGAATGGGGAATGTTGTAATTACATAAAGCGTGCGCTTAACCCAACCAATGACAGGTCATAAGTCCTGTAAACACCTTGATCAACCATATTCAGTTTCCAGTTTGCATCTTCGTCTCTATTGAGATACAATTAAAATTTCATGAATTAATCACCCACCATGGGTGAAATCCAGTATACAAGTATAAGTATACATTCCTATACATATGTATATATTCTATACAAGTATAAGTATACATTCATAAAAAAAAACTGTAATTAATTAACTAACTAATCATCGCCGTCTTCGCCGAACGCCGAACCGACACTGTTCATTCATGACTCAACATTACTACATCGTGTTATGCACTTCTTCTTCTTCTTCTTCTTCTTCTTCTTCCTCAGCCTATTCCCGTCCACTCCTGGACAAGGGCCTCTTCCATTTGCTTCCATGTCATTCTGTCCTTGCAGACTGCATCCAGGTTATTCCGACGTGTCTGTTTAGATCATCCTTCCACCGTAGTTGCGGTCGCCGTGCACTTCTCTTCGCCGTCCACGGTCTCCAAGTCAACAATCTTCTTGTCCACTTTTCATCTGAGCTTCTGGCTACGTGACCTGCCCATTGCCATTTTAGAGTCGCCACCCGGTGGACGATGTCAGTGACACTTCAGTCATGACAGTCTTGCACTTAATTTTTGTTAACTAACTAACTAACTAACTAACCATCACGCCATTTCCCCGGAGGGGTAGGCAGAGAGGATGGATCGCCACAATGGCCTGTCTTGGCATACCTCTCGGGCTTCCTCCACATTCGTACATCGTACCATGCACGCACGTCGATTATTCCGACTTCGAATGTGGCCGCCTTTTAGTAATTGATTAATTTGGTCTTATGTTTTCCTCGGTCGTCCTCGGCTTCTTTTCCCACTCACGCTGCTTGTGTACAACTTTTTAACCATTCTACTCTCATCCATTCATTCCATATGTCCAAACCATCTCAGGGATCCTTTTTTAATTTTATTCATGATGCAGTCATCTGCCTTACATTTCTTTCTTATTTCGTCGTTCGGTATTGTTAATTATTGATTTAAAAGAGATTATTGGAAACAAGAATTTCCTTTTTGCAGACCTCAAACGAATGCTCGCCAGGAAGAAATTCAGCACTGATGAAGAGGCAATTGCCGAAACTGAGGCTTATTTTAAGGCTAAAGAAAAATCATAGTATAAAAATGGTATCGAAAAAATATATATATAACTGATATAATCATTGTATCGCCCTTGAAGGCAACCATACTGAATAATAAAATCTAATTTTACAAAAAAAATGTGTTTTACTATGTTAGCCTACGAACTTTTCAGCCCAACTTTATGAATAGTGTTTTTGGATCTTAAACGTGCATTTGAAACAATAAGATTCATAAATAATAATAATAAATGTGATATTGGGATCAAAGTAAATGAAAATAAGTGGTTCAAGAATTATTTGTAGAATATAAGTAAAAGTTGTCATCGCAAACAAAAACCTATCCAAAAAAGTTAGAATGGCAGTGCACAATGGTGTTCTTCTACCGACCCTTATGTATGGAAGCGAAGCATGGAACTGCTGAAAAAGGATGAAAGTAGAATAAATGCAGTAGAAATGAGATCTCTTAAATAAATGCGTGGATACTCTGTGTAAGATAGTGTCAAATGAAAATATAAGAAGTGAATTCGGTCCGAATGATGGTGTCATGAACAAAATAATGAAAGGATCATTAAGATGGTTTGGACATATGGAAAGAATGAATGAAGAAAGAATGGTAAAAAAATTATATGTTAACGATGTAAATGGAACCAGAAATAGAGGAACACCGAGGAAAACGTGGCATGATCAAATAATTCAAATATTGAATGTCGGCCATGTGAGGAGTCAGAGAAATCGACGCGCGTGCATGCCACGATGTATGAATGTTGAGGTAGCGAGAGAAATATGTCAGGAAAGAAAAGTGTGGCAGTTTATTCTTTCTGCTTACCCCTTCGGGGAGACGGCGTGATGGTTAGTAAGTTAGTTTTTAAAACAAAAAAAAAACATATTTGACGTTTCAGTTTTCGAAGAAAGAATTCAATTTAAAAACAAAAGCATTCTTATATCTTACAAAATATGGATCATAGATGTCGTTAATTGACTTTTAATTTCAAATACTTTTTAAATTGGTATTCTTAATTGATATTCTGAGGATATTGGATGCCCACACATCAAATTGTACAGTTAATGGTGGCATAGGATACCTTCATGTTATTGAATACCATATCAATCATAAACGAGAGACCAACATACCATACAAAAGTGCACGCTCAAAATAACTTGTTGTATCATAATTATAAAAAAAAAAAATAACCATCACGCCGTTTCCCCGAAGGGGTAGGCAGAAGAATGGACCGCAACACAGCATTATCTGACACATTTCTCTCGATTTTTCAAAATTCAGACATCGTGTCGTGCACGCATATACAATTCTCCGACTCTTCACGTGGCTGACATTCAAAATTGAATTTATTTGATTGTGCCACGCTTTCCTCGGTCTTCCTCTATTTCTAATACCTACCGTTTACTTTGTTAACAATATACTTTCTTTAGCAATCTTTCTTCATTCATTATTTCCATGGGTACAAACCTTTTAAATGATCCTTTCATTATTTTGTTCATTACAAGATGGTTTGGATACAGAGAAAGAATGAATGAATAAATAATGTTTAAAAAGTATATGTAAACGATGTAAATGGAACTAGAAATAAAGGCAGACTGAGGAAAACGTGGGAAACTTAGCCTTATTTAAATCGTACTTTAAAATCGTTCCTCATTATTTTGTTCATAACAAGATGGATTGGACACATGGAATGAATGAATGAAGAAATAATGTTTAACGATGTAAATGAAACTAGAAATATAGGAAGACCGAGAAAAAGTGAAACGATAAAATAAATCATATATTAAATTTATTGAACGCTAAGGCATTAACACTGTGGAATTCCATAGATACTTAGGGAATTGTAAATAAATTTGTTTAATCCACAAAATATTCAAAAAATATTTAAAACCACGACATGTTTCGGAGGATACCTCCATCTTCAGGTGTTAAAATGTAATAAAAACTAATATAAAAATGCATTTAAAGTTAGATATAATAATTCAAATTTATAAATAACCCTGGTCAATTTTTAAATTTGAATTATTATATCGAATATTAAATGCGTTTTTATATTAGTCTTTCTTTATTTAGTTTTTATTATACTATATATATTAAACATGTTTTAATTTTTTTTAAATATTCTGTGGATTAAACAAAGTTATTTTCAATTTCCTAAGTAAATCATATCGCACCGTGAGTGTAAAACCAAGATAACTGCAAATATACAGTTTGGAGATATGGGAGTTTAAAGACTTCATATTGCTTGGAAAAACTGTTTTTTTTTATTTAAATAAACCAATGATTTTCGGTTTATAGTAATATATTATACCTATAAACCGAAATACATTGGTTTATCTAAAAAAAAAACAAGTTTTTCCAAGCTATATGAAGTCTTTAAACTCCCATATCTCCAAAATGTATATTTGCACTTATCTCGGTTTTACACTCACGGTGCGCTATATGAAATGTCGGCTACGTGACGAGTCCGAGAAATCGACGTGCGTGCATGACACGATGTATGAATGTTGAGGAATCGAGAGAAGTATATCAGGACAGATAAATGTGTCTGTTAATTCTTTCTGCCGGGGGGACGGCGTGATGGTAATTTTGTTATTTGATACAACATTGAAATACCTTCAAGTAAAAATAGTAAAAGCAAAAACCATTCAAACATATTTGAGTTATCTATGAAGAATGTAGACAGATAACCTTAGATAACCGCACAAAAGTAAAAGGAAATAAGTCGCAATATAAATATTATATTTATTTTTGTTGGGTATAAAAAAAACAATTTATCTTAATCTGTGCATTAACAGAATTAAATGTACCTTTACCAAATAAAATATTTATTTTAATCGAAAATGATTACCATTTCGCCTTATCAGAAAAGAAGTACAAGTAACAATTTGATAAGGATTATTATTATGTATTAAAAACAGTTTAGTTAAATATTTCATTGTATTTAAAAAAATAAAAGTCTTTAAAAACTTCGAATCTACAAGACACGCGTACGTCCTATAATGACATTAGTCTTCTTAAAAGATCTTCATTGGCTCAAGTGTCCTGAAAGAATCCAGCATAAACTATGCTGGACGGTTTTTAAAGCGCTTCACGGAATGGCACCAGCCTATATATCTGAACTTTGTGTTGCTGATAGCCCTTGCGAAAATCTACGCTTCGATCAGCAAACTCCTCGGCAATAGGCAGATTAGTTGAGCCAAAGCGCAACCCCCGGACAAATTTCGGAGATCGGGCCTTCGCAGTGGCAGGTCCGTCCACCTGGAATATGCTTCCTGCACGTCTCAATTGCATTGACAATCCGACAGACTTTAAATCTCACCTAAAAACCCACCTTTTCAAAATATCCCATAAAATGTAAGCAACGGTTATCTGATTGCTGGTGTCACACGCAGCTCTCATGACTAAAAACATTGTCAAAGCACCCTTGAGGTGGGGTTATCACGAAAACGGCGCTATACAAATTAGCCTAACTATTATTATTATAGTTAATTAAATAACTTTACTGAGAAGTTTGGAGTCATATCTAGGATCGAACCAATTTCTGTATAAATATACTTATCATGCTGTCTCCTAAACCTTTATTAAAAAGTTTTTTTTCTATTATGTATATTTGCAAAGCAATGGCATTCATAAATATGAAAATACAGTCTCTTCTATTTAGTATAATATGACATACAATTCCATAACTTGGAAATGCAGAGAAAAACATTCATATTAGATTAAAAAAATGGTGTGTGTAGGCAACAGAGAAAGGGATTCTTACCATATACCTGAGCTGTTATAGGGCGCAGCGTTGCCCTTTCGTCAGCCTCGCTCTTGCACTTCCTAGACCTTTTCCCCATTATATCAATCGCAAGGTGATGCCAGACCGCATTTAATCTAATATACATTCCCCCCTTCTACGCCCCGCTCGCTTACACATGTAATCTTACACTATATTCTTAAAGCCAACATTAAGTGAACCTAGGTATCACCTAGGTATCACAGTGACGACAAACTTTTTGGATTTTTTTAAATGAGGAAGGCGGAAAAATGCGGAGGTGTGGATTGAAGCGAGGTAAAGGGGGTCATAGAGTGAGAGTAAAGGGAGAACATGAGAATTAATAAGATGTGTACAGGTCGTTTCAACTTAATAAGTGTATACAATTTGTTTTTAGCTATTATATCGATACAATTTAACCGATGTGGCACTCCATCCTTCTCTTTTCGCCCCCGGGAGAGACGCGGTGTGTTGGGTTGCGAACCTCATCGCCACCAATAGACATCTCGATCTCAAAGATCATCCAACGTCCACATTCATATCACCATTTTTTGTCACACGAATTCTACACCAGACCAAAGACAGTGTGACAATAACGCTGCCATCGGAGTTAGATGCCAGTTGGATGTCTCTATGCCAGCTGGACTGGCGATGTTATAAGGATTTCTGGACCTGGATGGATGAGAGTGATGATGGAAAAGAGGCTGTGGCGTACTTTGAGAGAGGCCTACGTTCAGGAGTGGACAATAGACGGCTCATATAAGTAATGAAACAGTGGGAGCGAGATAAATATCCTACTTGCATTCATTCAACATCGGGTTATATACGTATATGCTTGAATGAAATTATATGGAAGTGAAACACGAAACTGCCAAAAGAATCAGCCAAACGATGTAAGATTTTCAAACGTTGACATCAAAAAGGAATGTAGAACAGAAGAAAGTATTACGAACATAAAAAAGGATCACTGCGATGGTTTGGATATATGGAACGCATGGATGAAGAAAGAATGATTACGAAAGTATACGTTAATGATGTTAATGAGATTATTTTTGATTGTTTTATCTCCCACGATGCAGAACCAACCTGCCAATGGTTATGCCGGTAGGTAGAACAATATCTTTGCTTAATCGTATCACCTCGGAGTTTGACGTATTTTGTGATAGTTTGGATCATCTGAGGGAAGTACTGTCTTTATTATAATTGTATGGTATATTATTTTTATTAATTTGTCATGCATCTTATTATTGTGTATCTCTAACTTGTATCTTTAGTGTATTGACGGTTAGTTAGTTAAATTATACATATAAATTGTGACAAATTTGTCAAATTTGTTTTAACAAATCCTCTCAAACATTGAGTTTGAGAATGCCCTCGCAAGGCGAAACAAATTTGTCACAATTTATATAATTTATGTGAATTCAATCTAAGTAAAATCACTAAACAATCATGTTTACTATTATAAATTAATAATAGAGTTTTCCAAAATTAGTACTTCAATCATCAATAATTTAGATTGGTTGGTCATGTTAGAAGTCGGAAGAATTAACGTGCGTGAATGAAAATGATAAGTGCTTAAGTCTAGAGAAGAATGTCAGGATAGAGTAGTGTGGTGGTTCATTTTATCTGCCTACGCTTCAAGGGAAAAGGCGTGATGGTTAGTTTGTTTGTGTGTCAGTTAATGTTCTCTAATTTTCAATATTTTAATCGATTTTTCCTTGCTTTTAATAAATAATGTGTTAGCAGTTTGTTTTTTGGATCTTAGGAAATCCGTATGACTCGTCTTTCTTGACCGACGTTTCAGAGATCGTTGCAGTCTCCATCTTCGGGGTAGTAAACTAACTAACAAGCCATCACGCCGTCTCCCCAAAGGGATGGGCATAAATAATGGACTGCTACACTTTAACCGATGTGGCACTCCATCCTTCTCTTTACGCCCACGCGAGAGACGCGGTGTGATGGATTGCAAACCTCATCGGCACCAATAGGTATCTTCCGCGCACACTTCGATCGTCCAACGTCCACAAAATAAATCTTAAACAAATTATATAAAATACAATGATATAAATTAAAATATCAAAAAATATATATTTTTATTGTTTCTTGAACAATGATGTAAAACTCCATATTAAATAATTAATACGAATGAAAACGTCAGTTTTCTAGAAGTTTTATTATATTTTATGAGAATGACATGTTCCGTCCTTCAAAGGCATTATCAAATGAATAAGGCCCAAATAAATTAGCCCTTCTAAGGCATAAAATATAATAAAACTTCTAGAAAACTGACTTTTTCATTCGTATTAATTAAAATTAAAATAATATAACTTTTAATGTTAGGACGACCGAGGAAAACACGGCATGATCAAATTACTCAATTACTAAAAGGCGGCCACATTCGATGTCGGAGTAATCGACGTGCGTGCATGTTACGATGTATGAATGTAGAGGAAACCAAGAGGTACGCCAGGACAGAGCATTGTGGCGATCCATCCTCTCTGCCTACCCCTCCGGGGAAATGACGTGATGGTTAGTTAGTTAGTTAGTTATGTTAGGAACTTTAAACAATCCAACTCTAGCAAGAACTTTAAAATATTGTTGAAGAAATTATTCAAATTATTTTTCAGGGTAGTATAGGTATATATAACAACCCTGAAGATGGTGATTGCAGCGATCTCCGAAACGTCTGTCGAGAAAGACGAGTTACACGAATTTTCAAAAGATCAAAAAAAAATTGATTGGTTGTAAAAATATAAAAATTTATTCGACATAAACTCGGCACTTTATGTTATTGTTTTAATGTGTTGTATTTATTGATTGAATAAAGTAATATTGGTGAAATAAAAATGTTTTATTTTTTAATGGGCGAAGTAGTTCCCAATCCAGCCCTGTGCATCTAGAGTGAACCTGAAAATGTATTGCAAAAAATAACCTCATGTTTAGTATAGCGTGAACAGTGACACGGGCAGCAGTGGATATATTCGCCTCAGAGTTCACCAGGATATTGATCCCAAAACGAGTTATGGTAAAATTAAAAAAATAATAATCACGCATTTAAAAAAAGAACAGTTTTTCGATTATTTGAAAAATATTCTTAATTTGAACACCACGCGTTTTGAACATTGAATATAATTTAAAACACAGAATAGTTTTGTGTTCCAAATCTGTGAAGTTAATTTTCAAAATAAGTGTTTATTTTAAAACGCCCTTGAAACGCGTGTGTACATTTCAGTCTTGGAAACTTAATAATAAAAAAATATTACGTCAAAATGTTTTGTCTATGTCTGTAATATGAAAAAAAAACAATATTGTATGCTTCGCTGTTTTATATTAAGCATTTATAAGAGTCTAACTAACTAACTAACTAACCATCACGCCGTCTCCCCGAAAGGGCAGGCAGAAAGAATGGACTGTTACACTTTAACCGATGCGGCACTCCATCCTTCTCTTTTCGCACTGCGAGAGACGCAGTGTGATGGGTTGCGAACCTCATGATTTAAAAATCAATTGTGTTCTTGTGCCGACCCTTATGTATGGACATGAGGCATGAAACTGGCAAAAGAAGGATGTAAGTAGATAAATGGAATAGAAATGGGATCTCTTAGACGCATGTGTGGTAAATCTGTATATGATAGAGTGTCAAATGCAAATATAATAAGTGAATGCGGTGCAATGAAAGTGTTATGAAAAAAATTAAAGGGTGTTTAGATGGTTTGGACACATGAAAATAATTAATAAAGACAGAATGGTGAAGAAAGTACGTGTAAACGACGTGAACGGAGCTAGAAATAAAGGATGACCGAAGAAAATGTGGCACGATCAAATCAATCAAATAATTAATGTCGGTCGCGTAAGGAGTCGGAGAACAACCTTTCGTGGCAGAGTAGTAAGAGCTCTGCCTTCCATACCGAAGGTCCTGGGTTTGATTCCCGGCGATGGCAGTGTGATTGTCACACTGTCTTCGGTCTGGTGTAGAATTCACGGGACAATAAAATGGCGAAAGATTGGCTACCTATCACATGTCATGAGAATCAATATAATAGCTAAAAAATAAATTGTATACAGTAATTGAGTCCAAACGACCTGTTGTGTACATAAAAAAAAACACGATATGGTGGGCGTATATTACAGGATGTATGAATGTAGAGGATTCGAGGGGATTATGTCAGCACTGAACAATGTGGCGGGTTTAATTAAAAAACGCCGTGTTATTCCGAAATAAATAAATATATGTCTGATCGAAATGTTTACGAACAAGACATTTGTTTCAGTAAATTGTATATCTGTCTTAATTTATATAACGAACCAATTATCTTACCTTCACGCCGCTTCTCCGAAGGGTCGGCAGAGGTGATGGACTACCACACTAGTATATTCTTACATACTATTCAGATTTCAGCATCGTTAAATTAATAAATATAATAATACTTTTAAATAATAACTTCCAAATTTTACACCTGAAGATGGAGGTATCCTCCGAAACAAGTGGGGTTATTTTCAATTTCCTAAGTACAAGTGTTTTTTTAGAAGTTTGGTTATTAAACTAGCAACATTGTTTCTAGAGTCTGGCAATTTGACAGTTGACAGTTGATTTATAGTCAGTACGTTTTGCCATTTCACTTAGAATAGACTGACGTCAGAACAGAGCTTGTAAATTGTGCATATTTATTTTGAAAATCATGGTTCGGTTCGCCAAAGTCATCCATTTTACGGTCGACATAATCGTCCATCCGAGCAAGTTATTCGGACGACCATGGATCGTTTTCGCACCACGTACACTCTAGTGGATAAATAAGCATCCACAAAGACAACAATTCGTCACCTGAGAGTAAGAAGGTTCCAACTGACAAAAGTAAAAAGCTGAGAAAAATGAAGTCAAAGTTTTGTTGGTTTTGGGTGTGTATCTTGGAATAAAAGGGTTTTATTCCAATTTCCAGAGATTCTTTTACCGAGAAATGTGTAAATCATGTCTGGCAACAGTTGAAATAATAAAGTTCTAAGTTTAAATGAATCCTTCTTCAGTGAATCGTGTGTTTTGAATGATCAGATGGAACTTGATTATTTTCGTAACATCAAAATGACGGTACTATTACATATTTTTTTTAATTGTACGTATATATAAGGTTAGTAAGAACCCTTTTCACGAAAAAAAGCAAAATGTGAAATTTTGTTAGTTGGAACCCTCTAACTCTCAGGTGACGAATTGTCGAAAATTGGACTTCACGATTGCGCTTCATTCGAGCTAGCCGTGGCGCTCATATGCCCGAGTCATATTTTAACAATGGCATAAAATTATCTATTAAATAAAGCTAATATCATAGACATTAACATTATTTTAATGCGTTTTTTTTTTCATTTTGTATATGTATTGTATACCTCTAAAAAAACACCCTTTATGTTGCTATGGAATTCCACAGTGTTAATGCCTTAACGTTCAATAAGTTCATTACTTCTACTTTCATCTTTATTTCGAGAGCGAACGGTTTCCCCAGGCTAGCTGGCATCCACAGATTGGTCAGTCTGGACAGACCAAATCTATCTATACTAGCCTGGCGTAGCCGGTTGCTGTCGAAATAAAGACAAAAGTGGAAGCAGCCTTTAAATAACACCATGCTAAAATGGCAGTGCACAATGGTGTTCTTGTACCGACCCTTATGTATGGAAGCCAAGCATGGAACTGACAAAAGAAGGATGAAAGTAGAATAAATGCGGTAGAAATGAGACCTCTTAGACGAATGTGTGGATACTCTGTGTTTGATAGAGTGTCGAATGAATATATAAGAAGTGAATGCGGTGCGAATGATGGTTTTATGAACAAAATAATGAAAAGATCATTAAGATGGTTAGGACACATGGAAAGAATAATGATAAAAGAATGGTAAAAAAAATATGTTAACGTTGCAAATGGAACTAGAAATAGAGCAAGACCGAGGAAAACTTGGCACGCGCGTGCATGACACGATGTATGAATATTGAGGAAGCGAGAGAAATATGTCAGGAAAGAAAAGTGTTGCAGTCCATTCTTTCTGCACATCCCTTCGGGGAGACGGCGTGACGGTTAGTTCGCTAGTTCAGATATTGTAGATATTCTGTAGTGAAATGTGACCGAATTGCGGCTCGCACTAATCCCCACGTCAAATATTTGGAGCTTTCACAACAAAAGTTGCCGACAAATGGTCTAAGGCATTATCAAATGTAAATATTCGACGTTTGAAAATGCCTTAATGCCTTTAAAAATATTACTAACAGAGTATTATTTTTGCTTCCCTTCACCTAGTTTTTATTATTATTTATAATTCAATTATATTCACGTTTTTTACTAATCAAACACCATTTTTTCAATTTTAGATAAATTTAAGGCTAATACTGTGGAATTCCATAACGACGATTTTTTTATGAAACACTGCTTTTTCCACTATTGAGTTCATTTTTCTCGACATGTTTCGAAGGACTACACCTTCATCATCGGGAAAACGATATAAACTGATTCTGAAACGTTCTTCCGATGATGAAGGTGTAAGCCTTCGAAACCTGTCGAGAAAAATAAACTTAAGAGTGGAAAAACAGTGTTTTAATTCATAAAAAATCACATTTTTTTTAACTTTAGAGGTTATTTTTATCGACATGTTTCGAAGGTTTCACACCTTCATCATTGGGAAAACGGTAGAAATTCGAGATTTGAACAAATATAACTGCACTTAGTATTACAACACTTTATTTCACTTATCACAGACATGTTTCGGTTATAAGGTTATAACATAACATTTTTCTATTAATTTTCTTAAGCAGATTTTTTTTAAATTTTGTACTTTGAAAAAGGTTATGTTATAAATGAAACATGTCTGTGATAAGTGAAGTTATGTGTTGATTGTACAAATGACATTAGAATTTTTTTTACAATCTTCAATGTGAGCAGGAAAAAGCTATGAAGAAGGAATCTGGTCACGTCCAGGCTCGAACCCTAGTCCCCTGGATCAGGGGCCAAGCGTTCTATTCCCTAGACCACCACCCGGTTTAACTATTATAAATTAAAGTGTGAATCCACAACAGAAAGTGAAGGCGAATATAGAGGAAAAATAAAGTTCTAGAGTATATATCAATTATTTTCTCGATGATAAAAGTGTGAATGGAGTACGGAGTCGTGCAAGACCACTTGGCATTACCAGATTAATCAAATTT
The DNA here is from genome assembly GCA_022606425.2 of Lepidostoma basale. Classification (NCBI taxonomy): domain Eukaryota; kingdom Metazoa; phylum Arthropoda; class Insecta; order Trichoptera; family Lepidostomatidae; genus Lepidostoma; species Lepidostoma basale. The sequence goes on along the minus strand of JAHDVF020000747.1, from coordinate 265,784 downwards.
TAAAGGACAGCCATGTTATAAGTCGGAAGAATCGACGTGCGTGTATGACTAGCTGTATGAATCTACAGGAAGCTAGAGACGTGTCAGGATCTATTAGTGTAGTGGTCCATTCTACTCCTTCGAGGACACGGTTTGATAGTTTATTGTTGTTTTTCAAGATATGTGAATAACAAATATAGCCCAATTATATTGTAATGCTCTCAAGTACAGAATACAGCGGTAACACTTGTAAATGCAAGTATTAGGTATAATAAGGTTACGGCACTTGAAATTTATAAAAGGTTGTGAAGCGTTTATTGTCAGTTGATAAGTACAAAATCATTGGTGTCCTATTCAGCTATATATAGAACTCGGTATTGTTATGTTTGCCTTCATTATATTTTTCCTTTATCCGCACAAGTGTAAACACAAACAAAGAATTGATTTATATGTAAGGTTTAAATAGAAAACTTGAATAATGTATACAAATATTTAAAATAAATTTATTTGCCACATCGCATAGAGTTCAATAAACGTGTATTATTAAATAACCAATACGAATAAAAACATACAGTAGGATAAAGATCCTGGCACACCTCTCTAACTTCCTCCACATTCATGCAGCGAGTCATACACGCACGTTGATTCTTCCGACTTCTAACATGACCAACCTTAAATATTTGGTAGTGCCATGTTTTTCTTGGTCTGCCTCGACCCCGTACTCCATTTACATCATAAACATAAACTTTCTTAACTCAATTATTTCTTCATCCATGCGCTCCATATGTCCGAATCAACGCAGCGATCCTTTCATAATTTTGTTCATAATACCTTCTTCCGCTCTACATTCCTTTCTTATATCAGCATTTGAGATTCTGTCGTATATCGTTCTACTCTGAGGTCTTAGGGACCTCATCTCTACCGCATTTATTCTGCTGTCATCCTTCTTCTACCAGTTCCATGTTTCGCTTCCATACAATAGGGTTGGGACCAGAACTCCATTGTGAACGGCCGTTTTCGCTTTCATTGATCAATTATTGTTTCCAATAACTAATTTTAAAGCTCCATTCACTTTGTTACCCACACCAACCCTTCTTTCGACGTCACTATCCGTTCGACAATCCGCTGTGAACATGCTACCTAAATAAACAAATTCACTCACCTGTTCCAAATTCTCTTCGTTCACACTTATGTTACAAACTGTCATTTGGTCTTCCCTTTCAAAGACCATCATATTTGACTTTCCGACATCCATCATTAAATCATTTGACTTGCATACCTCATACTGTAGTTTTAAAAAAAATTGTTATCAAAATTTAATAAATGTTATTCAATAATTTATATTGTTAGGGGTTTCTCCGGCACCCCCAAAAATAGTTTCCCGCACCCCAGTTTAGATCAGTGATTCCCAAAGTGGTCTATATAGACCCCCAGGGGTCTATGGAATCTTGCAAGGGGTCTACGACAACTGTAAAAAAAATTAGGGGTCCATGAGATGTAAATGGGGGTCCACGAGATATTGAAACGCAAAACGAATATCTAAATCTTTGGCGACCTTTTTTTAGCTCATTTGGGGAAATCGGACGATCGAAATCTTCGGTGACCTTTTTTTTACCTCATTACCACAAAGATCGGACATTCGATTTTCCCAGATTAAAAGGAGGTAAAAAAAACATTCAGATTATTTTTTACCTGAAAAAAAAAACAATTTTAGGATGCAGGGGGTCTACACAAAATAGAAAAATTGGCAAGGGGTCTGCGGGACAAAAAAGATGAAGGTTGACAACCATCTGAAAAGCGTGTTTAACGTTTGTAACCTAATTGCAGTGTACTAAAAATAATTTCACGGCATTAACGACGCTGTCTTCGGCCAGAAGTTGGCAATCTGACTGCAATTCAGGAAATAACTTATCTGAAGATATAAGCAGACCTAATCATTGAATTTGGTCCAGAATTTCATTACGATAAAGAAATTCGTTTACAAAAGATGCGCGAGTGGAGAGGGATATTGAAAGAAGGGTTGGGATAGGTAACAAAATGAATGGTGCACTTAAAGTTGTCATTCTTGTACCGACCCTTATACTCGTATGTGGAAGCGAACTGGCAAAAAAAAGATGAAAGTAGAATAAATGCAGTAAAAATTAGATCTCTTAGACGAATGAGTGGATACTCTGTGTATGATAGAGTGTCGAATGAAAATATAAGAAGGGAATGCGGTGCGAATGATGGTGTTATGAACAAAATAAAGAAAGGATCATTAAGAAGGTTTGAACACATGGAAATAATGAATGATGAAAGAATGGTAACAAATATATCGCACGTTGAAAACAAAAGTGACACTATGCAAAAATCTAAATTTTTCAGTACGGTCATTTAAAGTTTTGCCTGCTTATTAACCTAATTAAAATCAACTAGATTCCGATAGAATAATATCTAAACTAATATATAAAACAACAACATTAGATATATTTCTACTCACAGTCAAGTTATTGACCTCACAAAAACTTTAAATGACCGTACTGAAAAATTTAGATTTTTGTATAGTGTCACTTTTGTTTTCAACGTGCGATATGTTAACGATGTAAACAAAACTAGAAATAAAGAAAGACCGAGGAAAACGTGGCACGATTAGGTAAATAAATCAAATATTGAATGTCGCCCTCGCGAGGAATCAGAAAAATCGACGCTCGTGCATAACACGATGTATGAATGTTGAGGAAGAGAGAGAAATATGTCATTATTTTTGCCTACTCCTTCGGGGAGGGGGCGTGGTAGTTAGTTAGTTAGTTAGTTAAAAGATATTTAATAATAAATTCTGCCGCCGTCGATTTACTTTGGGTCAAGGGATTTTAGTTTTTGATCTATGAAGTGGTAGACAGAAATAATGGACCGCCACACTGTTCTTTCCTGACATATTTCTGTCGCTTCCTCGCATTCAAATATCGTGTCATGCGCGTAGGTCAATTATTTTTCACACATTTTTCTCGGTCTTCATCTATTCTATTTTCGTTACGTCATTTACATAATATTATTAATATATTGTTGTTATAGCTCTTTACATCATTACAACGTGAGCCAAATCGATGTAAAGAGGGAAAAATAAAAGAACATCAAAGGAATTATACATATGTATAAATATGTAAATAGAATATCGACAATTATCCCTTTGTTGCTCTTGTCGTAAGGATATTCACAAATTTGCTATAATTGCATCCAAAGAGATTTATCTCCTTTGGCATTTCGTTTAGAAGACGAATCACTTTCTATACAGGAGAACTTTGAAGCTAAAGTTGTCATCGCAAACAAAAGCCTATCCAAAAAAGCTAAGATGGCAGTGCACAATGGTGTTCTTGTGCCGACGAGAATAACTGTTATTCTTTAATAAATAGTAGTCTGACGTAGAATTCACAATTGCAACAAAAAAAATTTAATGTCACTTAATGAGTTTTACCTTTGAACCGACGATATATTGAAAAAAAAAATACCTGTAATAACACAAAATATTAATCAAGGAACACAAAAAAAACATTATTAAGATTTTTAATGATATACACAAGTGAATGGTGAAAATCTGGAACAAGTGGATGAATTTGTTTATTTAGGAAGTATGTTTACAAAGGATGGGAGAGTGGAGATATTGAAAGAAGGGTTGGGGCAGGCAACAGAGTAAATGGTGCACTTAAAGTTGTCATCGCAAACAAAAAAGCCTATCCAAAAAAGCTAAGATGACAGTGCAGGCAGATGGTGTTCTTTTGCCGACCCTTATGTATGGAAGTGAAGCATGGAACTGGCAAAAGAAGGATGAAAGTAGAATAAATGCAGTAGAAATGAGATCTCTAAGACGAATGTGTGGCAAATCTGTTTATGATAGAGTGACAAATGCAAGTATAAGAAGTGAATGTGGTGCGAATGAAAGTGTTATGAACAAAATAAGGAAAGGGTCATTAAGATGGTTTGGACACATGGAATAGAATGAGTGAAGACAGAATGGTAAAGAAGGTATATGTAAACGGCGTGAACGGAGCTAGAAATAGAGGAAGGCCGAGGAAAACGTGGCACGATCAAATCAATCAAATATTGAATGTCGGTCACGTGAGGAGTCGGAAAAATCGACTTTGATAAGGAAGGTAGACAGACCAAGGCTATGGTAGAAAGACTAAGCTAGAAGGGGCACAACCAAGCTCTGCCAAATTGGAGGGTGCAGGGAAGAACAGGGGTAGTTGGAGGCAAATACTTGTAAAATGTTCGTCTTTAACTAATTAGTTCAAGATGAATCTTTAAAAAAGACATTTATTAAATAATATAATTAATGAGAAGTGAAAATCAATTATAATAGTTGAGCTATTGGCTGTAATCAATGACAAATGTCACCACAATATGACATATGCCTAGTTGTATAAATTTGATAAACGAGGAAAATTAATTACCATTACAAAACTAACGAACTAACGAATCATCACACTATTTTTTTCTTTTTCTTCTTCTTCTAAGTTTAGGTGGTAAAATATGTTTATGACTGTGAGCTGTCCTGGGGCAATGATGTCCCGCCTATTCTCCATCTCTTCGGCAGCCTTCCTGATAATCTCTTACGGCTAGATTTTCTTCTTTAACAATTTTTACGATTCGTGTATATGAGTGTTTTTCAAAAAGTTTGCTCGTTGCGTAATAATTCCAAACGTCACATTTGGCGTTCCACTAATACATCACGTCGCGTAGTGGATGTGACGTATGATGCCAGTATTGAAACAAACTCCAAAATGCAGGTTTATGAATATGATTTTACTAAATATTACATTGAATTCAGATTCTAGATGTCGGTCATTTTTACCCATGAAAAGCTGTAAGTCAAACAATCAATACTTACATTATAGAATCACGTTCGTAGTGGAAAATAAAAACAGCACGTCGTGACGCCCGACCACTATTTCACATAACATAATGCGACTGGTGTCAATTTACGAACATGGCGACCGTTGACGAGCTATAAAATGTTGCCATCAATCAAATATATACTTAGTTTATAGTAAATTTTTCGTTTAAATCAGTATATCGACGTAGCGTATACGGAATTTTCCACCAACGTCGTTTTGAGTGACTAAATAAAAACAGTATTTTATATTATTTTGAACTCTAATACGTTGTTATCTAGGAATATTATTGAATCTGGATCATATAATCCTTCCAAATAACATAAAACTCTTGGACAAGAAGTAGCTTATCAATGAATATTTTTCGTTTATAAAGTGCAAAAGGAGCATGGGACACTAGAAAAATCACCACTTTTCTATCGTATATTCCCAATAATTAAGCAAAATAAACAGATATAAGTACTTTTGGATATGTGAATAATCAATTTGTGAGTTATTCTGTTGTTTTGAGATATAAAAAAAACAGTTTTAAAATCAATAGCCTGCAGAATTACCTCGAAAGTCATAGGACATGTAATTTTCGAGTAAACATTTTATTTGAAAAACACCCCCATATATTCTCCATACGGTCCACATGATCTATCCAAAAGGGCCTTCTTTCTCTTTCTTGTTCCATTCTAATCGTTAACATACAGGTACATCTACTTTCTTTCCTATTCAATCTTCATTTTGTTTTTAACTAACTAACTAACCATCACGCCATTTCCCCGGAGGGGTAGGCAGAGAGTATGGATCGCCACAATGGCCTGTCCTGGCATACCTCTCGGGCTTCCTCTACATTCATACATCGTACCATGCACGCACGTCGATTATTCCACTTCGAATGTGGCCGCCTTTTAGTAATTGATTCATTTGGTCATGCCATGTTTTCCTCGGTCGTCCTCGGCTTCTTTTCCCACTCACGCTGCTTGTGTACAACTTTGTAACCATCCTACTCTCATCCATTCGTTCCATATGTCGAAACCATCTCAGGGATACTTTCTTAATTTTATTTATGATGCAGTCATCTGCCTTACATTTCTTTCTTATTTCATCATTCGGTATTCTATCATGTCAATATTTTTCTGTGTCAAAACCATCTTAATGATTTTTTTTCTTGAACATTATATAAAACTCCACATTGAATGAAAACGTCTGTTTCTAGAAGTTTTAATTAATTTGATTGGAATGACATATTTCGCCTTGCTAAGGTATTATCAAATGTAGAGAAGAAAATAATTTAATTAAGATAGAAGTAGAAAATGAGATCGCCAAAATGTGAAGTTGAACTTGGATCTTCTGGCATGTAAGGGTTCAGCTTAAATGACTATTTCTCTTACGACGCATTGAAATAATGGTGAAAAATATACGTGTTAACAATGTAAATAGTGTCTAAAATCGAGGAAGATCGAGAAAAACTTGGCACGATTCAATGAATCAAAATGTTATTGTAGACCTTTCAAGGTAGCAATCCACGCACATGTATGACACAATGTATGAATGTTGAGGTTTCGATAAAAGCATGTAAGGATAGTTTTTTTTTTCACGACCTTCGTGGCAGAGTGAATAAGCTATGACTGCCATACCGAAGATTATGGGTTCGATTCTTAGCGATGTCAATGTGTTTTTCACACTATCATTGGTCATGTGTAGAATTCAGGTGACAATGAAATGGCGATAGATTAGCTACCTAGCACATGTCAAGCGGTCTATTCTTTCTGCATACCTTTACCTGGAACAAACTGTTATTATAATATTATTGTCTTTTTTTATGTTTACAACAGGTTGCTTGAACCCAATTACTATTATATATCGTAGGTTCAAAGGTAAAACTCATTAAGTGACATTTTGGGGAAAAAATATGTGAATTCTACGTCAGAAAATAATCACCAAATGTATTTATTAAAGAATAACAGTTATTCTTTAATAAAAACACTTGGTGATTATTTCCTGACGTAGAATTCACAAACTGATACAGAAAATGCAAAAATCAATTTTTTTACCAAAATGTCACTTAATGAGTTTTACCTTTGAACCTTTTTTTATTTTAGCCATTATATTGATTCTCGTGACATGTGATAGGTAGCCAATCTATCGCCATTTTATTGTCACGTGAATTCTACACCAGACCAAAGACATTGTGACAATCACACTGCCATCGCCGGGAATCGAACCCGGGACCTTCGGTATTGAAGTCAGAGCTCTTACCACCCTGCCACGAAGGTCGTCTGTTTGTCGTCATTTTGATCAAAACATGTCCATGTTATGATGTTTATCACTCAATTGTTTCGTCATTTAGGATTGCCAACACATGATAACACAATCTAATCAACTCTATCCTCGTGTTTTAATGAAGGCTAAAGGGATATCAATTGAATTATTTGTGTACAACAAAACACTTGTTTATCTGACGCATGGACTATGATAGTAAATATTGGATTTATTTACGTTAATACAAAAGTACGCTGATCTAAATTGATGTTCGGACCATAAGACTCATCAGACAATAAGACGCATCAGACCATAAGACACCCCCGAATTTTCGGTTGATTTTTCAAAGTAAAAAAGCGCGTCTTAATTGAGGCCACTAGGACAAGAGTGGTCTAACCAACATTTTTTGAAAAATTGAGTTACTGGTCTAACCCACACCTATTTGTGACCTACTATAAAAGAAAAATTAATCTAACCACCATTTCCAAGTGGAAACATAGATATCGCCATAAATACTTCTTTTGCTCTGACAAAAAATCAAAATATATGGAGTCAAATGGGTCTATTATAAGTAACCATCAAAAAATATCCTTAAACATTATATTTCCCAATATTTCAAAATACTATTCTGAAGACATTCACCAAACAAACAAGGTTTATCACTAAAGAAGACCCTAACCCATTAAAAAAAAATGGGGAAAAAACGTCAAATTTTCAATCGCATTTATCTCCATTGTCTAAATTTGGGGTTAGACCACCAACAATATACCATATATATGGATTAACAATTATATATTAACTCATGTGCATATTATCCAGAACCATTATGACACCTATCTATCTACAAGTATATAAAAAAATGCAGTGTGTGTTATTGTGTATCCCTATAACTCCCTTAATACTTAATATTTATTCTTCATTTTACACTATTTATTAATTGCACACCGGCGGTTGTTCTGGTATTGTATAATATAGAAACTAGAGCTGATATCGTCAGACCCATTATGCCATATGGTATAGAAACATGAGCTGACGTCTGAGATGAGAGTACTGCGAACAATTGCAGGGAGGACTCTCGGGTACAAGGATGGAAACTCTAAAACAAGGGAGACTTGTCAAACGGGAGACCTCGTGAGATGGGACAGGAAGATGGTGGTACTGGAAAGACCATGTGGATAGAATGAACAGTGTAACAATTCCCAATGTTGCTACCCACAATCTACACGTGGAACATCGAAGACCGCCGAAAAGATTAAAAGATAGCTGATGCTGTACTTCCCAAGAGGATAACTACCTTTCAAGAACAGATCAATGATCTAGAATAAGATTAAGAAGAAGAAAATAATTTTAAAAAATGGGATTCTTTACAAGTTAATAAATATTTAATGAAGTGATCTTTGGAACAACACTATACTAAAACGGAGCATTAAAAACTATTAACGTGTCTGAGAACTTCTAGAAAGATTATTGTATTGGTAATAACCTAATACTTTTAGTCATTACTAGCAATCTTTAGTAATAACAAAATGTCATAAGTTTCGCTTGTTTGGTTTTAAATTGGATTCTTACACGGGTATATACAGGGTGTATAGAGGAGAATCTCAAGTTGAGAACGTGTACATTTATAGTTCTTATATGAGGGTATTATTTGCGAACCCGGCAAACTCCACCAACAATCAAAAGTGAGATATGAATTGGGTCTTATTCATAATACATTTGCACACAATTTTTATTGATTTTCAGTTTCAAATTCGGCTCCATTCTGAAGAATTTTGCTTTTAAAATATAGGGTTTGTTGCAAACATGGCAACCTCCACTTGAGTGTTGCAAAGCTGGCAAACTCCAAAATGAAATTCATTATTTTACTTTAATTATCAACATAATGATGATTATTTCATGGCTGATTACTTTTAAAATACTAACTGGTTGAGATGAAAAAAATAAATATCGTAAAAAAGCGCATTTTATTAGCGTAGCAGTTTTTTGCGATTTACTCAAAACATCTAATGATGGAGTTTGCCAGGTTTGCAAATAATACCCATCTAGCATATATATATATATATATATATATATATATATATATATATATATATGTATATTATATATATATATAATAATATAATATATGTATGTATGTATGTATGCATGTATGTATGTGCTATGTAATTATATATATATATATATGTAATATGTAATATATTATATATATATATATATATAATATATATATAATATATGTATATATATATATATATATATATATATATATATATATATATATATATATATATATATATATATATATATATATATATGCAATCTTATTTTATAAATAAAAAAAACTATATTTTTCATCCATCTAAGGCAGTGATTCCCAAAATGGTTCCACGGTAACTTGCAGGGGTCCACGACAGTTGCAAAAAAATTGCGGGTCTCCGAGATGCAAATGGGGGTTCACGAGATGTAAATAGGTTTTTTTGTTTTTAGTCCATTTGGAAAAAATTGGACAATCGAAATCATTCGCCTTTTTTTTAGTTTAACAGCAACTTCCGGTTACTAGGCACAGAATTCAACGGCGACCTTCTTTATTAGCTCATTTGGGGGAAATTAGATGATCAAAATCGTTAGCATCCTTTTTTTCTTTCAACGGCGACTTCCGGTTAGTAGGTACAGAATTCGGTGGCGACCTTTTTTTAGCTCGACAACGACTTCCGGCCACTAGAATTCGGCAGCAACCAATTATTTTTAGCAATCGATTCGAAAAATCAATTAGAAAAGCAGGGGTCTACAAGAGATACAAAACATCGGAAAGGGGTCTACGGGACAAAAAAGTTTGGGAACCTCTGATCTAAGACGACATATTTTTATATATCATTGTTAATATTACTCAGCCCATCGTTTTACCTTATCCTCCACACTCCATTTACACAGAGTGGTTCAAAGATTTTCTTCAACGCCTTCCTTTCGAAGACCAGTAACGCATTTCGTTCCATTGACAGTTTTTCCTTTCTTGTTCAACCAGCTTTTTTATTATTATTAATAAAACAGCTACACAGTTTATCAATGAAACCGAATCCTTCCGAAATTATAGAATTATCAAAACTGCATAATATATACAATCAAATATTGAATGTCAGCTACGTGAGGAGTCAGAGAAATCGACGCGCGTGCATGACACGATCGTAACGTCACCAACGTAACCTTGAATCTCACCGACTCGTTATTTCTAATACCATAATAAAATAGCCGCGGGAGAGTTGATAAGTGTCAGTTTTACGTCTGTGGGTCTCTTATCAACTCTCCCGACGGCGATTCTATTATAGTATTATATTTAAATCGGTGAGATTCTAGGCTACGTCGGTGACGTTACGGTGCCGTTACGGTTACTGTCCAGTGTAAATGGAACTTGACTTGTCTCCCTCGACCGACGTTTCGACGGATATTTCTTTCTCATTCTCATACTGCCAGCAAAACGGTACAGCTGAGAACGAGTTAAGCATACATGCCCACCACACATATAGACTGCAACAATATCCGAAACAATAATAATAACATATGGAGTCTAAGCAAGGGCAGACACAGTAAGGACCAAATAAGTTTTGAGGACTTCCGAAATGAAGACACTGAGGACGATAGCAGGCAAGACACGGAGAGATCGCTTGAGGAACACCAGAATAGGAGAGATATGTAAGGTTGAGGATATTATAAGATGGATCAGGGAAATTATAAGATGGTCGCTGGAAAAAGGGACTGGTACGATCATGTTCAAAGAATGGATACCACCAGACTCCCCTATATTGAATTGCATAATCAACCTCATGGGACTCGTCCTCGTGGAAGACCTCTTAAAAGATGGAAGGACAGCTGGGAGTCTACCTCACAGGAGGAGCAACACTCTGGATAACAGACCACATAGGTCTATAATAAGGAAGAAGAAGACGTAGAAGACATATATGGAGACTGAAACGATCTCCAAAACGTCGGTTGAAGGAGACATCACCTTTCCAATAATGTTCACAAATGCTGATCTTCATGCAAGAAAACCTACGAACAAGTCCAACTTAATATTACACACGGTTCATAAATACTTTTGTTCTGAATTATTTGAGGCCAGAAACAACAGTTTTGCTTATTTACATTTGTCACTCAGTAAAATCTTGCCAAAACGGCGCGATGTATAGACTCATACAAACACTTTTATATATTGATTTTATATTTTCTTTGAAGGAATGAGCAGATCATAAACTATACCTCACCTCCTGATATACAAAACGGTCATAAGGCCGATCTTCACTTATGCAGCCCCAATCTGGGGTTATGCAGCTTCGAGTCACATTCGAAAACTCCAAATCCTGCAAAACAAGGTTATCCGTTTATCGCTTGGTGCGCCTTCATGGACCAGGATCACACAACTGCACCTAGAATCGGGAATCCCGATGATAGATGAATTTATTCTGAAACTTGCCGAACGTTTTTAAAAAGGACTCCCTTCACATCCTAACCCCACAATAAAAGACTTCTCAAATTACGACCCAAACGACTCCAGCCGCCACAAGCGCCCAAAATCGATCCTCCTTCAGAGGAACACTCCGGGCCACACAAATCATGCCCCCGCATAAACTAACAACCCACCAAATCACCTTCCAACAATGTTCCCATCAGACGTAAGAGGAGCTGACCTCTGATGAGCTGAACCTCTGTAAGCCAGAAGATCCAAGTCCAAGTCTATATATTTTTTGGTAAGTTTCTGAGTTTTTTTTATGGCCATATCAACAGTAGAGTTGGTGATGCCTAAAGTCCAGGTCATTTATCCTTTATAATGTAGATTTTCTCGCATGACGTCACATAGTCTACCCATATTTCCTGAAGTGGAAAAATTTGATAGAGGATTCGACTTTTATATCTTCTTCTTCTTCGTCTCCTTATAGACCTTTGGTCTGTTCCTGAAATCAGACTGGCCTCTATTGGGAGGTTGACTCCCAACTATCTCTCCATCTCTTCGGCGGTCTTCCGGGGGAACGGCAGCCGGCAGGAATCTGATGCGCCACAGCGTGTGGGATTCTGGTGGGATCCATCCTCTGCACGTGCGCATTCCAGTATCTTCTGCGTTGTCTGCCCCATCTCACGACATCCTCCACCTTGCAGATCTCGCGAATAGCCGTGTTCCTCACCCTATCTCGAATAGTCTTTCCTGCTATCATCCTCAGCGTCCTGACTACATGTTTTAGTCAAAATTAGTTTATTTGGAACTTCTGGGTTTCTTATAACCTAATTAAATAATATAATATGTTTTAAATTTTAAATTGTTTGAGAAGATGTGTTCTCGAAATTGATTAAGTATTCGTTAATCTCATAAGACGTCAGTTATTTACAAGTGTAATTATATCATCATTGTAATAATCTCGACCCTGGGTGGACCTTGCATGGATCCAGGAGTCTCCTCGATACTTATCTTTCTGCTACCTTAGTTTTACAATTTGCTATTTAGTGTAGATGTATCGACGCCGAGAGAGTCCATCAATCTTTTACTAATCGGATTACATGGAAGCTCTATTTCTTTTATTAAATTTCAGTCAAGGATGTCTCTAGTTTCTATTACAAGCATATCTCGAAAATCTTTTTCGAAAACTCAGTTTTCACTTCATTTAACTAACAAACTAACTAACCATCACGCCGTCTCCCCGAAGGGGTACGCAGAAAGAATGGACTGCCACACTTTAATCGAAGCGGCACTCCATCCTTCTCTTTTCGCCATCGCGAGAGACGCGGTGTGATGGGTTGCGAACCTCATCGCCACCAACAGGCATCTCCCGCGCACACTTCGATCGTTCAACATCTACATAATAAATCTAAAACAAATTATCTAAAATACAATGATATAAAATAAAATAACAAAGAAAAATAATTTAACATACTCGTATAATGTTCTTTTAGATGGTGCACTTGTCGTCAGCTGGACGATCCGGACATTTGTGTTTATTTAATTTTTATTCCACGTTATCCACTGTTTGTTTTTTATTTACTGTAATTAGGCACTTAAAACAACCCAACACCAGCAAGAACTTAAAAATATTATTGAAGAATTTATTCAAATTGTCATTGGAACAAATGAAAAATTTATTTTTACACCTGTCAAAATTCTTTTTGTAAACGAAAAAACTTATATAATTTTAACACCAAAACAGTAAAAACGTATTTTTTGTCACAAATAACTATCATAAAGAGCGACAATAATCAAATTGACCAAAACAATTCACTTATACACGAAATATCTCCAAATTGACGGGAGCACCATATGAACCAAACCAAACTTTCAAAATCAGAACCAAATATATACTTCATTTATATATATAATAAAGTTGTTATAAGTAGGTTGGTCATGCTAGAAGTCGGAAGAATCGACGTGCGTGTATGACTCGGTGTATGTATGTGGAGGAAGCTAGAGAGGTTTGCCAGGATAGAGTAGTGTGGCGGTCCATTCTCTCTGCCTACCTCTGCGGGGAAACGGCATGATGGTTTGTTTGTTTTGTTATAAGTATTGTAATTTATACTTAATCCACTGCATCGGAAAGGGGTATTAATTAACATAATAACGCATGTTTCTATATGAATAAAAGAGAAAGTGTGTTATTGTGTATCCCAATATCTGTGTAAATATTGATTAGAACGAGGTGAAACCTTCAAAATTCATTAATTGTACCCTGGCGGTTGTTCTGATAATACTTTTTGTTACGAATCGATTTGTTCAATATATATTGAATATCTTTATACACTCGAATATAGCAATAGCGAAACGTTACTGGGTCAGCTAGTCCTAAACAAAAAAAAGATTTGGACACGTAGATCCAGTGTAACAAGTTAAATACGTGCTTCAAAAGAGAACTTGAAAAAATTCTCACTGGACACCCTGTAGTTTATTAACTTTAAGCGCGAGTATGACTAATGTTTGTGGATATTATACAAAAAACACATTTCTTTTCTCAGTGGAAGAGATTAATAAAATAAGAAGTTTATGGATCGAAAACACGCGTCAACTGAGTATTTATAAATGAAATCCGTTGATAAAATGGCTTAGTAGGCAATCGTAAACGAATAGTGTTTGAAAAATCGTTATGCTTGGATGTTGTTTATTAAATTATAAATTAAATACAACGTTATGAGTTATATTTTGGTGCCCTTAAAAGTGATTTAAAAAGTTGTAACTAAATTGTTCTTCTTCCACGAAATATTAAAAATACGAAATAATAAGGTATGCAAGTCAAACGATTTAATGATGAATGTCGGAAAGTCAAATGTGTTAGTTTTTGAAAGGGAAGAGCAAATGACAGTTTGTAATATAAGTGTAAATGAAGAGAACTTGGAACAGGTGAGCGAATTTGTGTATTTAGGTAGCATGTTCACAGCGGATGGCCGAACGGACAGTGATATTGAAAGAAGGGTTGGTGCGGGTAACAAAGTGAATGGAGCTTTAAAAGTAGTTATTGGAAACAAGAATTTATCAATGAAAGCGAAAATGGCCGTTCACAATGGAGTTCTGGTTCCAACCCTTATGTATGGAAGCGAAGCATGGAACTGGCAGAAGAAAGATAAGAGCAGAATAAATGCGGTAGAGATGAGGTCCCTAAGACGTATGTGTGGTAGAACGATGCACGACAGAATCTCAAATGCTGATATTAGGAAGGAGTGTAGAGCGAAAGAAGGTATTATGAACAAAATTATGAAAGGTTCGCTTCGTTGGTTCGGACATATTGAGCGCATGGGTGAAGAAAGAATGGTTAAAAAAGTATACGTTAACAATGTAAATGGAGTAAGGAGTCGAGGTAGACCGAGGAAAACATGGCATGACCAAATTAATCAAATATTAAAAGTTGGTCATGTCAGAAGCCGGAAGAATCGACGTGCGTGTATGACTCGATGTATGAATGTGGAGGAAGCTAGAGAGGTGTGCCAGGATAGAGTAGTGTGGCGGTCCATTCTCTCTGCCTACCCCTGCGGGGAAACGGGGAAACCGTTTCCCCGCAGGGGTAGGCAGAGAGAATGTTTTTTTTTTTTTTTGTTTATATTACTAAAGTTACTGTCTAATGTGTGTAGATTGCTATGTGTAAAAATATTTCTTGAATCTTGGTGATTTCTATCGCCCTGATGATAAAGACTGCATGCAACGCCATCTGAAACGTAAGTCGAAAAAGAAAGCACAACTTACTATGGATGAACCCAAGATTCAAGGAATAAAAATATTATTAATAATTAATACGAATGAAAACGTCTGTTGTAAAGAAGTTTTATTAAAATTAATAATACCTTTATTATATTTAATGATGCCATTTGATGCCTTAGCAAAGTGAAACATTCCATTCTGATTCAATGTATAAAATCATCTGGAAAACGGACGTTTTCATTCGTATTTATAACAACATTATTTATTGTTTCTTGTACAATGATGTTTAACTCCATATAAGATAATTATTACCTCTGTTTTCCGGAATTTTTAAATTACTTTACATGTATAACATGCTTAGCCTTGATAAGGCATTATCAAATGACATATGATAGTGCCTTTGCAAGTCAAAATATGTCATTCCCATAAAATAAAATAAAACTTCTATAAAACAAACGTTTTCATTTCTATTAATTATTTAATATAGAATTTTACATCATTGTCCAAGAAAAAATAAGTTTAAAATTATTTTTATTTAAATTAGTGAAATTATTTTTCTGTGTGTTATTGTGTATCCCAATATCTCTGTAAATATTGATCAGATCGAGGTGAAACCTTCAAAATTCATAATTTTTGTTGTATTAGATTTTAGATTTTTGGGATATTTCTTTGCTAAATATAATATGTGGAAGCAAGTAATTATTTCATTGGGTATTTAATGTTTATGACATTATACGTTTTTTACTAATTTTGTTTATATTTTATCTTCTTCCTGAGTCTTGTCAGGTCTCCCTAACGTTGACTATCACCCTTGAGTAGGCCTCATGGTGATGACCTGGAGAAAAATATCCAAAGTGGTATCCTCTTGCCTTCTCTGGAGGATTTTCTGTCGGGGTTACCTTCCCTTAGCTGGGTGTATCCAGTTTTATGGCGCTGGAAGCTCGCCATTCGTCCTCTCTCTATCTGCTATGGCACTAAGTAATATGTGCCACATTGCCCGGGGTACGCGGGGTCTTTAAAAAGACCTCTCGTGGACGCTAGAGAGCTGGACTTGATAGTAGTGTTGCTGTTGTAAATGCAACATGGCATCTTACGACATTTTGTAGAGGCATATTTTCCACCAAAACATACCCCATCGTAGCCCTACTCCCCCTTTGAACCCCAATACTTTATGACAATGATTAATTTAATGTTATTTTTTTCTTTAAGGTACAGGAAAAATCTGAAAACACGTATTAAAACGCAACGTCAATAGCAATAATGAAAATAAAAATTCTGAACTGCGTTAAAACAAAATATAAAAATCTTAAAATTTAAGTTTTGAATAAAATACGTACAAAAAAATATTATATATATCTGAAGTGAGTTCTTAATACGAAAGTGGTTGTCGTGATGGCTGAAGAGAAGAAAATGACAGATACTGAAGCCGCGCATCAGAGAAGACCGTCATTGGAGTGCATGTCATCACAGCTGGACGCCATTTTAGAAGAATTAGGAGATTTTGGAAAATATCAAATTTTCAATATAGTCCTGATCTTCATACCGCTAATTCTCTGCGCTTTCTTTGGTCTTACCTACGTTTTTGCTGTAAACGACACTCCCCGCAGGTGAGTTCTTTGTGTTTACCTGTTTTAATTTCTTGCATTATCTAGTTCTATCTTCTAACTCCTCTAAGGAGTGTTTAATTTTGAAGGAAATCATGAAACATGACTTCGAATGTATAAGTTTACGATATAAATGACATCCCTTAGACGTAAGTAACATTCGAAAAAACTAACTAACCATCACACCATCTCCCCGAAGGGGTAGGCAGAAAGAATGGATTGCCACACTTTTCTTTCCTGACATATTTCTCTCATATTCATACATCGTGTCATGCACGCGCGTTGATTTCTGACTCCTCACGTGGCCGACATTCAATATTTGATTATGTCTTCCTCTATTTCTAGTACCATTTAAATACATCGTTAACATTTACTTTTTTACCATTCATTCTTCATTTATTCTTTCCATGTGTCCCAACCATTTTAATGATCCTTTCATTATTTTGTTCATAACACCATCATTCGCACCGCATTCACTTCTTATATTTTCATTAGACACTCTATCATACACAGAGTATCTACACATTTGTCTAAGAGATCTCATTTCTACTGCATTTATTCTACTTTCATTCTTCTTTTGCCAGTTCCATGCTTCGCTTCCATACATTAGGATCGGTAGAAGAACACCATTGTGCACTACCATTCTACTTTTTTTTTGTTTTAAATATTTCATGCATCATCCAATCCTATCTCAGCTCATGATTTCCTTCAATATTAAACACTCCTTAGAGGAGTTAGAGGGTTTTATTCCCTCTAACTACTCTAAGGGGTGTTTAATATTGAAGAAAATCATGAGATATGTATCATCAATGTATGAGGTATGCAAATCAAACGATTTAATAATGAATATCAGGTGAAACGTGTTAGTTTTTGAAAGGGAAGAGCAAATTAAAGTTTGTAATATAAGTGTGAACGAAGCGAATTTGGAACAGGTGAGGGAATTTTTTTATATTCCAAAGGGATAGTGACGTTGAAAGAAGGGTTGGTGCGGGTAACAAAGTGAATGGAGCTTTAAAAATAGTTTTTGGAAACAAGAATTTATCGATGAAAGCGAAAATAGCCGTTCACAATGCAGTTATGGTCCCAACCCTTATGTATGGAAGCGAAGCATGGATCTGGCAGAAGAAAGATGAGAGCAGAATAAATGCGGTAGAGATGAGGTCCCTAAGACGTATGTGTGGTAGAACAATATACTTCGTATCAACGATATACGGCAGAATCTCAAATGCTGATATTAGAAAATAATATAGAGCGAAAGAAGGTAGGTATTATGAACAAAATTATGAAAGGATCGCTGCGTTGGTTTGGACATACAAAGCGCATGGGTGAAGAAATAATGGTTTAAAAAGTATACGTTAACGATGTAAATGGAGTACGGAGTCGAGGTCGACCGAGGAAAACATGGCATGACCAAATTATCAAATTTTAAAGAATGGTCACCTTAGAAGTAGGAAGAATCGACTTGCGTGTATGACTCGCTGAATGAATGTGGAGGAAGCTAGAGAGGTATGTCAGTATAGAGTAGTGTGGCGGTTCAATCTCTCTGCCTACCTCTGCGGGGTAACGGCGTGATGGTTTGTTGTTGTTGGAATCATGAGAGAAGACTTCGAAGAAATAAGTTTAATATATTAATTTTATAAATGAAATATTTTATCTGCAGAATGTTCAATGTTTTGTTTAAAATTTGTCCTTATTTAATATTATATAATGTAATTTATCATAAATAACGTAAAAACTATGCAATCATTTTCTCTTAGGCAACAAATCTATATATATAAAAATAAATGTTTATGTGTCTGTCCATGCTTTTCTCGAAAATTACTGAACCGATTTCGCTGAAAAATTCACAGTATGTTTTTATTTGTCCCAGGAATGTTTTGAGAGTAGTTTGAATGAAATCCAATCCTCTTCTTCTTTTGAAAAAAAACGATATCTTCGAAATTTTGACACAATGTTGCAATAAAATACGCGCATGTTTTTATGCACTTTTCTTCTTCTTCTTCTTTTGGAAATAACCGATTGCTTTGAAATTTGGTTTTTTACCGATTTCTTCGAAATTTTGACACAACGTTGTACATATTACACTACGCGGGTGTTTTCATAATAAATTAAAATAATACTCTACAATATTTAATATTGATTTTTCTTCTTCAAATGCTACCCTGGTGTAGGAGAAAAACTCCTTCACCCTTTGAATTCCGGTTCAATCTTTGATATATCTTATCTAGGACATCTGGGTCCTTACCACACCGCAACTACCCTCAATCTTTCCCTTCATGGTTAGGTGCAGCAAACCGAATTTTACGTAGCGGGGAATCAGTCTAAATATTCAATTTTGATTAATTAAAAACACTAAGCATCTATCTTAAAGTTTAAATACATGCATGTATATAATATGAATCCACGAGGAGTGAACAGGTGAATACGTCTTGAATGGATTGGTGACGGTATAAAAAAAAACGTCACTAAGTCAGTTCTGTAAAATTTGCGTGTTTTGGAATGTCTGCGCACGAGCAAATATTGCGCCTGCGTAGATATTTCAGATTAAATCCGCATGCGCAACTTTTGCGCCTGCCTGCGTAGATATTTTAGATTAACTGCACATAATTGAAAAGCTTCAAGCACCCATCACGTTATTTATATCACGTTTTTATTCATGAAATCATTTTGTTTATTTTAGATGCGCAATACCTGAATGTGACAATGGCGCCTTAGAACCTCCCTGGCTAAAGAATGCTGTTCCTTTGGTGGGCGCCTCCTACTCCGAATGCACCAGATATGCCCCGATCAATGGCACATACGCAGCCTCCCTCCTAAACAGCGATCCTCTGGAGACATCTATCAATCAGAATTCCACCTGCCCTGAAAATCTTTTCGACCGTGAAACCATTATCCCGTGCAAAAAATGGATATACAATAACACAAATTCTATTTGGGCGGAGGTAATAACATATTTTATAATAATTTACACTTTTTGTATAAACTTAAGGAGCTTACATTATGAAATTTACCAACATTTGTGGGAAAATTAACACTAACTGCCTGCACAATAATAATATTGTACGGAGTTAAAATTACCCTTTACACGGTTTCTTCGTAAACTGCTGCGGGTTGGGTACTTTTTCCCATAATATAACCTTTTTTAACTCCTTTAAATAAATCGTTAATAAATAAGAACATGGAACGAAATTCAAATATGTATTTACTTTAAAGTACTTTAAAAGCTCGAGCAAATAAAAAAGTATTTAACATATAAATTGCGCGATGGGTAACAATATAATACTGTACGTCTTGGTAAAATTACCCCTTACGCGAATTCATTAAAAACTTCTGCAAATTGGATATTTTTACCCATGATATTGAACTGTATGTACGAGTATTTGTTTAGTTGTGTTAATCATTAAAAATGATAATGTTGTGTTCTTTCATTATTTAAACATTTTGAGCTAATACCGGTAATTTTTTTTTCAATACGTATTATTGCAATTATTATTTTATAAACCTCCTAATAATAAAATATAAATTTTTGGTTTGCGAAATAGTAAGTCAAATGCCAGTGGAATGAAATAAAAATATTTTTTTATGAAATCCGAACTTTCAGTTTGATTTCGGATGCCAAGACTGGAAGCGGACGCTGGTTGGCACCATGAACAACGTCGGTCAGCTTTTCGGCCTCCCCTTATCCGGGTTCATCTCGGATAAGTTCGGGCGCCGAGCAGGTCTGACGACCGGAGTCCTCTTGAGCTCCGTGTCCGGTTTAGCTCGGTCTTTCACCACGGAATACTGGGGGTACATCGCCCTCGAGTTTCTGGACGGAGCTGGTGGGTCCGGCATCTATGCAGCGGGGTTCATAATGGGTGAGGAAACCAAAAAAATATTTTGTAAAACATGGTTATGAACAGCCATTTTTGGAACTGGCAATTTTTCCGAACCGGCAATTTTCCCGAACCGGCAATTTTCCCGAACCGGTCATTTTCCCGAACCGCCCATTTTTCCGAACCGGTCGTTTTCCCTAACCGGGAATTTTAACTAGATCATTATGATATAAAATCATTTGTCAGAAATTCTTATTTATTTTGATCATCTATTAGCATAAATCATTTTTAATTATTTAATTGTCCTGTTCTCTTTTGTGTGATTTGGTGGAAGAATCAAACAAATGAAATACGCGAGTCATTTTCGAAAACGGTACTAATCAATATGCTTGACGCGATGTATGAATGTAGAAGAATATCGAAATGTATAATAGAATGAAATCCGTTCCATCATCATTGCCCTCACCCAAGAAAATATGGCATTTTGCTTAATTACTACATCATTTTAACCAAATTTGCAATTTACTCGAATCGGCCATTTACCCGAACCGGCCATTTACCCGAATCGGCCATTTACCCGAATCGGTCATTTACCCGAATCGGTCACCAACCCAAATCAGCCATTTTCTTTCCAATCCTACCGTTTTCCTATGTACTTAAATATGTTTTTCTAGTATCTCACGATTCACGCAGTTTATTTCTAATGGTTTGTGAATATAGATGTTGTGGATCATATTCACAAATCACGGAAAACATGGATTCTAAAGATATAACAAACTTTGAACCATAACAAAGGAGAATGGTGGCATAAATATATTTTTAGAAACAAAGGAATTGAAAGATTGAAAGACATAATATACAAATCAGTAACAAAGGAATATTTACACGTTTTGTTGAAATATTATTCCGTTATAGCATTAGAAAATGTGTTACAATACTTGAAAAATGTTTACTAACCTTTTCTCTATATTGAGTCTCTCACACTTCTCATTATATGTATCAACACCTATATACTATTAATTAATAATAAAAAAACTAATAACCATCACGTCGTCTCCCTAAAGGGGTAGGTAGAAAGAATGGACAACCACATTGTTCTATCCTGACATACTTCCTACGTTTCCTCTACATTAATATATCGTTTCACGCACGCACGTCGATTTCTACGACTCCTCGCGTGGCCAATATTAAGCACGTAGTTAAATTCACACACATATTGAAAAATCAACGTACTAAAAAACAAAGATATTACAAGTAAAAAATATATTTAGTATTTGATTGATTTTATTGAGACATGTTTTCCATGGCCTCCCTCTATTTCTTCTTCCGTTAACGTATTTTACATATGACTTCTTCAGCATTCTGTCTTCATTCGTGTGTATTCTGCGTTCATGTGTCCAAACCATCCTAATGTTCATTTCATTATTTTGTTCATAACACTTTAATTCGATTTCAACACTCTATCATATACAGATTTACTCACATTCATCTAAGAGTTCTCATATTTACTGCATTAATTATTACCGCTTAAACAGCCGTTGTCATCCACTGCTGGTCATAGACCTCCCCATACTTCTCCACGTATTCCTGTCTTGTGCCTTTCGCATCCAATCACCAGCCATTCTTCGAATGTCATCGAACTATCGTGTGGGGGGTTCCCTCTGTTTCTTTTGTCTTTGAGGGGTCTCCACTCCACAACCCTTTTGGTCCATCTATCGTCTACCAATCTGGCAACATGTCCATTAATTTATTTATTTATTTTAAAAACTAAACTAACTAACTAACCATCACGCTATCTCCCCGAAGAGGTAGGCAGAAATAATGGACTGCCATATTTTTCTTTCCTGACGCATTTCTCTCCCTTCTTAACATTCATAAATCGTGTCTCACGTGGCCGACATTCAATATTTGATTTATTTGATCGTGCCACGTTTTCCCCTATTTCTAATTCCATTTACATCGTTAACATATACTTTTTTACCATTCTTTCTTCATTTCCATGTGTCCAAACAATCTTAATGATCCTTTCATTATTTTGTTCATAACACCATCATTCGCATCGCATTCACTTCTTATATTTTCATTTGACACTCTATCATACACAGAGTATCACACTTTCTACTTTCATCCTTCTTTTGCCAGTTCCATGCTTCCCTTCCATACATAAGGGTCGGTAGAAAAACACCATTGTGCATTGCCATTTTAGCTTTTTTGGATAGGTTTTTTTTGCGATGACAACTTTAAGATCACTATTCACTTTGTTGCCTGCCCCCACCCTTCTTTCAATATCCCTCTCTCTTATCTGATATTTTCATTCGACAATCTATAATAACACATTCGTCTAAGAGATCTTATTTCTACTGCATGAATATATTTATTTTACTTTCAATAACATTAATTTTAATTAAATGTGGCTTTTTTTCTAAAAATAATGTAAAAAATTTATGATAATATCATTATATTATAATGATTTCATTTTTATATTATTATGATTTCATTTTTTTTTTTTCAGGTGTGGAATACGTCGGTCCCAAGTATCGAATTTTGGTCAGTTCTTTGATCAGCTACTCCTACGCCATAGGGGAAATATTACTTGGGTTAACCGCCTGGCTGTTTCCCTACTGGAGAACCCTCCATCGAATCGTCTACGTTCCCTCCCTTCTACTCTTCACATACCACTGGATCCTGCCAGAAAGTGTGAGATGGTTCTTGTCCAAGGGAGACGTAAAATCGGCAGAAAAATCTCTTCAAAAAGTGGCAGCTTTTAACGGAACAATTCTCTCTGAAAAGTCGATTAAAAAATTGTTTCATAGTGTGGAATATAATAAGATCAAGACAAGTGAAGAAGAAAAGACAAAAAATAACAAAGATGAAAGTGTTTTCGTTCAAATGTTGAAATCTAGAATTTTGGTGATAAGGATGTTGTGCTGTTCGATTTGGTGGATTACTTGTACATTTGTGTACTTTGGACTTTCGTTAAACTCTGTGTCCATCGCTGGTGATATGTACCTTAATTTTATCTTAGTTTCTTTAATAGAAGTACCTGCCTATACAGTTTATTACTACGTGGTGGATAGATATGGAAGAAGGATGAGCCTTTTGGTTTCGTTGCTGGCTAGTGGGATTTCTTGCATCATCTATATATTCGTCCCGTTAAGTAAGTAACCCAAAGTATACATATAATATACTACAATGACAATAAAATAAAACGCAAAATATTTCATTGCTCAACTATATCTATTTTGTTACCTTCAAAGTATTCCCCGTTGGATGCAATACACAAATACCAGCGTTTTTTCCACTCCTCGAAACACTTCTGGTGGGCACTTTTTGGTATGGCCTTCAGCTCCTTCAACGAGTTTTGTTTTCATATCTTCAATCGACTGGATATAAGTTCCACGGAGCGGCCTTTTCAGTTTCGGAAACAGAAAAAAGTCACATGGGGCCAAATCTGGAGAATACGATGGTTGATCGATTGTATTTATCGCGTTTTTGGCATTGAATTCGGTCACAATTGTGGCTCTGTGCAATGGCACGTTATCGTCGTGCAAAATCCGTGAATTGTATTTATACTTATTTATCTAATTTCAATTTTTCCAAGATGAAAATGGAGAAATACATCGACAGAAGTGCTGGTGCTGGGAACAAAATATATTTCACACTCAAAGTCATCGCTGCAATAGTAGAAGTTCATTGTAAATAATGACAATATTTTGTTTAAACAAAATTTTCAACTAACTAACCATCATGCCATTTCCCCGAAGGGAAGATATATATGTTATATGGTATATATACCATGCCACATTCTCCCTGTTACATAAACCAGCCTATTTGCGAATGTCTATTGTTATAAGACCAATCGTTATTAATTCTTTTGGAGGTATTTTCAATAAAATGTTTGCTTTTTTCAGATCTCACTTGGGTACGTCTTAGTATATACCTGTTCGGAAAGTTCAGCATTACACTGGCTTTCACAGTTCTCTACGTGTATACAACAGAGCTGTTCCCAACTCCTCTGAGGGGCACATCTCTAGGAATCAGTTCCATGTTTGGAAGATTCGGTGCTATCGTTGCTCCACAGATTCCTCTCCTGGTAAGATGCCTTTTACATTGATTAAACAAATTTGTCACTTTTATTTTAAAAAAAAAAAGAACATTTTGCTAGAATCGAGTTTGTTGACAAATCGCCCTGAAATATTGAATATAATGTACTCGTACATATCTCCTACCGACGCCATTTTCTTTTATATTACAATTTTTTTATGTTCTGGCATATTTGCTTAAATTAATATTGGCAGTACTTTCAGAAAACTAATACTCTTGACTTTATAGAGTATATTGTATTCCTTAAGTTGAACCATTTCTCATGCGTTCCTGGTATTTTACATGTCCTCAAATATATGCCTTTAACTACTAATATGTCTTTTAAGAAAATAAATTTATTTTATTTTACGATTTTGATGGAACCATTTATTTTGGTTCCAGCACCAAACTTTCTTTCATTGTCTTTCTTCATTTTTAAGTCTCTTATAAAAAATGGTTCCCAGATAGGTAAATTCATGAACTTGCTATAATTTCTCGTCATTCGCACATATGTGAAAAATCGTCATATATTTTCCCTTCTTAAATGCCATAACTTAGATCTAGGCATATTCATCACCAACAGTCATATATTTTCCCTTCTCAAATGGCATAACTTTAGATCTAGGCGTATTCATCGCCAACCGTCATATATTTTCTCTTCTCAACTGGTATAACTTTAGGTCTAGGCATACTCATCATCAACAGTCATATACTTTCCCTTCTCAAATGCCATTACTTTAGATCTAGGCATATTCGTCACTCTTATTGTTAATACTAATTGTATTGAAATCGATTTCAGAGCGTATACCTGGAAACGCTTCCACTTATCCTGTTTGGAGCCACGTCAGTACTGGCTGGCATCACAGTCCTTGGGTTTCCGGAGACCAACAACATCAAGCTACCTGACACAATCGAAGAGGCAGAAAACTTATCCAGGATCAAACCCACGACTCCCCAAGACGCGAACCATTTTAAACTCCTGACGGTTACTTCACTCGAATCAAATTGACGGAATAACTTTGGGTAGGACCCTTGAGGTGATTCGATATTTCCTGGTATGTGGTGGGACCTTTTAGTAAAGTAAGCTGCATTACGAGTGTAACTTCAGTTGAAAAAACAATTTGAATATAATTGAAAAAATAATCTCATTACAAAACTAAGTGCAATCCACAGTGTTAACGCCTTAACATTCAGTAAAAAAAAAGCTTATATGTAAACCAATAAAATATGTTAATTATTATTGAATAAAATTTCGTTAAATACATAAATCCGTGGGACCATAAGCGTCTCGCAATAGATTCAAATGCACACAACATTCATCGTCGAATATTTAATGTGAAAAGTGACATACTTAAGCTAAGGTTAAGGTTAAAGAAAAGTTTTTTAGGCACTAGTATTTGGTATTACATACTTTATACAAAACATAGGCTAAGCACTTTGGTTATTTATTTTTGTATTGCCTGCGTAAGAAAGCTTATGATGTTAGATTTATTTAGAGCTATTATTTTTTTATGAATTGTTTGCTTTGGCAAACGGATCTACCGTATGAAGTAATGGGTCAAGTAGACAAGGCTGCAGTCATTTCAGGAAGTTTGAAGAATTCAATATGGTAAAACCCTGACATGAAGATCAGCAGCAAAGTGAGAATCTATAAGACTTGTGTGCGACCCATCATGACATATGGGATCGAGTGCAGGACGGACACTACAGTCATAAGAAACGCTCTCAGAGTGTCAGAAATGAAGACGATCAGAAACATATCTGGCAAGACACTACAAGATATAATAAGGAAATCAAGGATATAGGAGATATGCGAGGTCGAGGATGTTGATAGACGGGGAAGGCAAAGGAGAAGTTACTGGTATGTACACGTGAAGAGAATGGATCCATCTAGACTCCTCCTCGTTGTGTTGTATGGCCAAACCCAAGGTAGATGACCCCCGGGCAGACCACCAAAGAGATGGATAGACAGCTGGGAGTCGACCTCGCAGGAGGCCAATTCCTCTTAAAGGAAACAGGTCACAAGGCCTACTCTAAGAAGAAGAAGATTGCTTTCATTTTTATTTGTTTTAAAATCAATGAATAAATTATATTAAATAAATAATAGCTGAAGGATATATTTACGTAGTCATGGAAAAAAATAACATATAAAATGTAATTGTACTGAATATAATTTAATTATTATAGATTAAAAAAATACTTACAAACAAGACAAATTCAAATATCCAAAACATGTTTTTTTGTGATTACATTGGAATAACAGTATTCTTATTTTAAACCTTTTTAAATTACTAATATTTCACAAAAAAATATGAAATAGTCTATATATTTTGATTTGTATACATTTTTTTACATTTATACTTAGTAAATCATCTAGTTAGTAAATCACTAGTAAATCACTAGTAAATCAATAGTAAATCAATACCAAATCAATAGTAAATCAATAGTAAATCGTTAGTAAATCTCTAGTAAATCATTAGTTTCACGTATTTATATATTAATCATATAAAAATAGTAATGCACATAGTTAATTGTTAAAAACTTATTTTCTGTAACGAGAAATTTGGCATATCTTCTAATTATTTATCATTTGGTTTATAAGAATGCATAAACATTACTTATAGTAAGTATAAACTACTAATTACTTATGAATTATAAGTAAACACTTCGGTTTATTATGTGCGTAACGGGTTTCGATACACGTAATATCAAAACCGGTTAACAATAATAATTTAAAAAATATGTAAGCAGTGGTTAGAGAACAGTATGAACCAAAGTATTTATTTTTAAGTTGTATGAAAAAGACTGTATATATGTTTATATTAAAAATTATTTAAAAAATAATAATTTTAATGAGTTTGACATAAAAAATATCTTTAATTCAAATTTTAAGAATTATACTTCCACATTCGAATATAAATGTACAGCCACAATGGTGAAATAATTACCATATCACAAATATATTTTATTAATCATGTATAATTTTTATTGGTAAAATTTAATATTTCACCTGCAAATTTCTAATTTCGCAACCCGGATAAAAATGATCTCGCCAGAGTATGACTGGCCATTTTATATCATTAATAGATTATTTAATTAATATTATAAAACTTGATTTTAATTTTAGCACTTTAGAATATTTAAATAAGAACAGCTAATTCGAATCACAAAAAGATATTTAAGCCGTCCATAGATGGCGATAGTCACATTCCATGAAAATTTTTGGTTTGAGTCTTAGATGAATGAGTGTTTTTTATTATGTGCCAGAGTACACTTCTTGTCAAGCTTGTTAACTATTATAAAACAAAACCTAAATAATAATTATAGCTGACACATTTAACGAAATCCAACCAATTATTTTAGAAATGACAAATTAAATTAAAAAATATTATGTCTCATTGACTTTTAATACATGTATTATTTAGAAAAAAATAGAAAACCTTGTAATAATTGTTATCCACCATTTTATTATTATTATCTAGCTTGTGAAACAATTGTATATTTATGTTGATTAAAGATTTAAGACAAAATATGTTAAATATTGTTTTTCTTTGCTCTATTTTGTATTACGACGAGTTTGACTAAGATTTTCTGCAGTGAGGTGTGCGAAGTGTCAATTAGCAAGAAAATAAGTGACATTCACTGTGAAAAGCCTATCAGCAAGTCGACTTGCGCATAAGTTAATAGCTGGGCAACTTATGGCAACCTGTATGAGTCCATATTTCAGGAGTCGTTACACTGTGAAAGGTATTTCTAAAGAGGAGACTTTGCTGTAGATCTTTTTCTCTTTGGTTTACAGTCCTGGGTGGACCTCGACCGCCTCAAAAAATTCCTTCAGCCGAACCTATCCCGAGCCCTTTACTTCCTCGCCTCATGTCTAACTTCCAACATTTGCAATTCCTACACAACACTGTCCAACCAACAAAGGTGCGGTCTTCCCATGCTGAGTCTTTTTCCTAAGGATTTTGCACTCAAACACATGTACATAACTTCTGGGAATCCACAACACTCAACTTCCAGGTCTCCCATTCACATATTAAGACAGGCCTTATTCTTATTTTTCTACTTCTTCTGAATGTAGATCTTGCGATCTGTTTATGCAGGATATCAACTTTTTTCCTTTGTACGAAGACGACCAGCCTTCTCTCCATCTCTTTGGTGGTTGACGGCCCTCTGGAGTCTCATGCATCACGATCTTAGGAATTCTAGCTGGATCCATTCTCTAAATATGGTCCCTCCAGAATCGTCTTCTCTACCTATCTCTAAGGGTTCTCCCCACGATAGGTCTCAATGTTCTCATTTCTGCTACTCTTAGGAGATGTTTGGTTCGGACAGTGCCTGCTCTTGCTTAGATTCCGTAAGTCATTAGACCTTATACATACTGTTTTTATATAAGGTAAGTTTCATTTTCTTCGATAAATGGATGGATTTAAGATCTTTCTCGAAGCAAAGTATCATCTGTGGCTGAGATGATACACATTTATATTTTGTAACTTATCCCGTTATCAAAAGTGATTGTTGACCCCAGATACACAAATTTATTGATTGATTCAATGGTTTGACATAAATATGCAATCTGGTTAAGGTTCCATCTCCATTGTTATGAACATATACTTTGTTTTTTTATGTCATCAGTGTATGCTAGTTCTTGAAACATGACCTAAATAAAAGACTAAAGTATAATTTAAAGAATACATTTACAGGTGTCATTAAAGTATCAAAAGAGCAACTTTTGGTTGTAAGTATTGGAAAGAAAAACATACTTGTTTTCTACTAGTGTCTTTGTTTCAATATTGTACTTCAGTCTGGTTAGCCTCTTTTGGAGATTAGAGGTCGAATCTTATTATCATTAATTAAGACATGGTTATTTTCTAGTCTCATGTATTTACAATATAATATTAAGTTAGCTGTTTCGTTCTAGTATTTGAATTGGCTAATTCTATTTTTCTGGCTAATTCAAAGTCCGCAAGATTTCATATCTGGGTCACGTTCTGCGAGGAGAGAAGTATCGCCTGCTGCATCTTATATTGAAGGGAAAAAAGAGGGCCGCAAGGGGGCAGGGAGAAGGCAGATCTCTTGGCTGCGCAATGTGAAGGAATGGATGGAAATCGGAACTGTGGAGGAGCTATTGCGGACAGCGCAGGATAGGGAAGAGTTTACCAGAGTGTTCGCCAACGTCGGGGGGACCTGACAGGGCACTTTAAGAAGAAGAATTCTGTTCTTGGAGGCTTATATAAAAGATTTTCATAAGCTGGGTCAAAATAACAAAGCAACCAGACCGAATAAGTAAGGAATAAATAAGACGTAGAACTGGAGTTGTTGATATCATGGATTGTATAGCTATGTTAAAGTGATAATGGTCAAGACACGTAGAGAGACAAGACAATTATTAGTTAGAAAGTTTCAATCCTGGGATTGGTTTGCAACAATTTCTTCTATTCTTCTCTTCCAATCTTCCCTGTCTTGTGAGGCTCTTTTGAAATCTGCATATGATGAGCAGCGCACGTCCACCAACAGGTCCTCCAGGTACTCTCGATGTGGACGTCCCCTAGAGTTTGTCTCCTCGGTCATACCCTCCATTATGGCATGCAAGAGACCTTCTTGACGTATTACATGGCCGATCCATCTTGCACGCCTTTCGGACAAACTCTAGACAATTATAGATGGAAATAAAAGAAGTGTTAGGAGATTATAGAAGGAGGATGGACGACGTAGCCTCAATAGTGGAAAGTGGGTGAGAAAGGAAGGAATGGGAACGTTTGGAAGAATCCTATATCCAGCATTGGAGAGTTCAAGGCTTATGAAGAAAAATAAGAGAGCTTATGGTTCAAGTAAAATAAATAAATATTTATTTTGGTATAACAGGCTTTAATAAATCACCAACATTTTTGTATCTCTTACAAATTAGGAAAAAATAATTAAAAATATGCAAATCTTAAGATGAATCGCATGATGACATTTTATTAAATTTATTATAATTATGTATATTTGAAATAATTTTTTCATACCTAATATAGGTTAAACATTTTTGTACGATAATTTTAAAAATAACATTCATTTGGTAAAATGCTTTAGGAATTGAGATTTTTTTTAAATCTGAAACATTTAAAAGAATTACTGATTACAGGAATTGAAAGCTCTTATCTGATCTGGTACACAAACTCTCATCTATGAATTATTTGACTGTGCTCTCAGAAATAGTAAACTTATTATAAAATTTAAAGATACAACTCCGTTGTAAACTTATAATAAAATTATCTTATTATTATTATAATTAGTGTGGACTTTGTGGCCTGTTTCTTAAGAGGAATTGGCCTCCTGCGAGGTCACGAGGTCTCTGTGGTGGTCTGCCCAGGGCTCATCTACCTTGGGGTTGGTTATACAACACAATGAGGAGGAGTCTGGATGGAACCACTCTCCTCACGTGTCCATACCAGTATCTTCTCTTTTGCCTTCTCCATCTAACGACATCCTCGACCTCGCATATCTCCTTCATCCTTGAGATCCTTATTCTATCTCCTAGTGTCTTGCAGATAGATGAAGAGGCCCAGAAACATATCTGACAATAAAATTATGAGGAAACAAAATATTACAGAAAAAGTGGATTTTAATGATTCATAGTTACTTAGAGAAATGAACATTAATAACAACAGTAATAATACTGATAATAAATAATAAATAAATATAATATTTTCAGATAATAAATATCAGTTTTACTGTAAAGGAAATATATAATTTTGCTCTCCAACCACTTATTCATCAAATTTTTAAATATTTTTCTTATTTTATTTTGTAAACTCAAAACTTATGAACACTTAGTTATTCCATAATAACGATTGTTCGTTCTTTTAATCAAAACACTGTTTTTACATTCACCTGAGGTTATTAATCTCTGCTTATTTTAATAGTGGAACACCTTCATTACATGTTTTATGTTTTATTATTATTAAATACTTTTATAATAATAAAACATTTCTTTATAAATTAACTTTTCATTTCAGTTATAGAAGTGAATCATATTCCATAGATCTCAACCCTCAGTAATGAGGAAACGATGAAGGCACTTGGATTTATTTTTTTAATGAAAAGTCACAATAGTTTTACCAAAGAGGAAATATAAAATTATTCAATAGGTTCAGAATGATCATGGAGAATAATGAACTTAGACATGGACTTGAATCTTCTGGCTTAAAGAGGTTCACCTCATTGGGCTATTGCTCTTATGTCTGATGGGAACATTGTTGGAAGGTGATTTTCTGGGTTGTTAGTTTATGCGGAGGCATGATTTTTGTGACCCAGAGTGTTACTCTGAAGGAGGATCGATTTTGTACGCTTGTGGCGGCTGGAAGTTGTTGGGTCGTAATTTGAGAGGTCTTTTTTTGTGGGGTTAGGATGTGAAAAGGAGTCCTTTGTAAAAACGTTTGTCAATTTTCTAAATGAATTCATCTATCATCGGGATTCCCGATTGTGTGATCCTGGTTCATGATGGCACACCAAGCGATAAACAGATAGCTTTATTTTGAAGGTTTTGGAGTTTTCATATATGACTAGAAGCTGCATAGCCCCAGATTGGGGCTGCATAAGTGAAGGTCGGTATGAACATTTTGTATATCAGGAGTTTTTTGTCAGTGCTTAGTTTACTGTTTCTAGCTAACATTGGGTTGAGGGCAGTGATTACTCTTGACACAGCTTTGACTTTATTTGTAATGTGTGGCCTCCATGTCAGCTTGAAATCAATGGTAACGCCAAGGCATTAAATTGTTTTACATGCTTTTGCCCAGAAAAAACATTGGAAGGCTATCTTAAAGATAATTGTCAAGTTTTATTCTAATTGTACCTAATATTTGTACAGGTTTTGAAAAAGAAAATATTGCATTACAACAAAATATCTCGTTACATTCCATTTTTTCTAATATTACACAAAAATTTAACATCACACTTAAATTTAATGTATATATTTATATAAATTTAAGCAAAGTACATTAGGAAACTCTCATTATTAAATACAATCATTTTTTTTCTAGAAAAAAGTTCTAGAACTCAGTAAAAGTTCTAGAACTTAGGTTATATTTTATGAGATGACATGTTCTGCAATGCTAGGACATTATCAAATGTCAGTCAGTGGTCAAAGCGAAACATGTCACTTCACAAAATAATATAATATCAGTTTAAACTAAGCCTTACCGATTCTGTGTGTACTAGTAGATAACTTTAATATCTCATGTAGGGTAAGCAGTACAATGATTGGCACTCTAAGAAAAACTTTTCATGTTTCATGTCTATTGTAATGGTACATCATTACGATTTCTTCGGCCACTGAATTCGCCCCAATTCTCCCCAGTTAAGTACCTCTTCGAAATTTATTTCCAACTTCTCCTGTTTTCGCCCTGTGAGCCACCGCCGCCTTCCCAATTGGTATCACTGCTTTTTCGGTACTCTATGCTTCGAGGCAGAAGCCCGCCACTTCCCGCTAGTCAGCCGTTGCGGGTAGGCCGCCATCTTGTGTTTTTTCGCCAGTGCCCAGTTACCACCACGATGTAGGAGAAACGTTAATCCGTTTGCATCCGGCTGGACCAGCAATGGTTCAGCCTTTCTCCCATCATATCAGGTAGAATACTAATAATAATATCCATATCGAAGACCGCACATTGGTTCCACATGTGCGTCATGTGTCCGCGTGTCTGCGATTGATTCCCTCCGCCACGGTCCGAGCCATCCTCTGCTCCCGAAATTGCCGCCCACGTGTTGTCGCACATCATGCCCCGACAACGTGGTTGACCTCACCACCATGCGGAACTGCGAGGACCACTTCACGCTGCTTCAGACAGCACCAACAGGTTAGGGGACCTCGTGTCTGCCAGGTGACGCTCTACATATTGATTTGCTGACCCACCATCTTCTGGTCAGCGTCGCTGATAACGTCTACGGACGACGTCGCCGGTCGATGTCCTGACGAGCACGCCGTCGAGGAATCGCCTCAAACAGCCTCTTCATTATTTCATCATGTGCCTTTTTTTGTATTCGTACGACATCCCTAGCCTCTGGATTATTGTTATAATGTTAACTAGATAATAAACCTTAATGTACCCCATGTAACTGTCTTTATATTTACACCCGTCCCTGAATCGAATAATATACCGAAAAGAATCTCACGATTACCACCCTGAGGATTAAAAACCATGCTCTCCGTGCTAACCGAGGAGGTACGTTTCACTATGCGTCTCACTTTTTATGTTTATGATTTTTTTCTTTTTAAATTCATATTTTATGAACTATTTAGATAATAAAAAACACACACAGCAATCCTTCTGAAATAACCATTAGTCGTAGATTTTTTTGCAAAAAAAATATCCTAAAAACATAATCATTGGCACCTCGAGTATAATGATTGGCATAACGTAAATGTATAATTATTGGCACAGTAAATATATTTATTCAGAGGGATCATTCTCATTATCTACTTCTAAATTGGTTGTTTCTGTACTAATCCAAGTAGGTTTAAGTTTTTTTGTAAATATTAAATAATGCATTGAAATCAGGTGACTTGTTAACGTTTTTTTTTTTCCATTTCCAATTCTCAATTAGTTTTACCAGGCATGAAAAAATAAATTCCTCAAATGCAAAATATATTAATTAAAGATTTTAAAACAGTGCGAAAATTTATTATTTCGACAATTTTACAGTTTCTACGTGCTATTGAAACGAAGAGTGCCAATCATTGGGGGGGTGCCAACATTAGTACTTCTTCCCCTATATACTATTAAATAATAGTTTTAGATCCCAACAATGGTAATAATTAATTATTATATAATAAATAATTGATGTGTACAGAATAATAATTTTATCATAAATTGGAAATAAATTTAAAAAATAAATCTTGCTTGATAATTTTGGAAACCTTTTGAACATTTGCGAGAAATTTGATGTAAAGGTATTTTTGTATTACTATTAAAATGACGATATATGATAGAATAACGAACAACGAAAGAGGGAGAAATGTGAGGCAGATGAATGCATCATAATTAAAATTAAAAAAGGATCCGTGAGATGGTTTGGACATATTTGGACGACTTACGTGGCCGAGTGGTAAGTGCATTGACTGCCACCCAGAGGGTTCCGGGTTCGATTCCCGGCGAGGGCAGTGTTATTGTCACAATAAAATGGCAATAGATTAGCTACCTATCACATGTCACAAGAATCACTATGATAGCTCTAATACCCTTTATATCGATTTGGCTTATGCTGTCATGATGTAAATAGCGATTTAACAAAAAATAATAATAATAATAATAATAATAATAATAATATTAATATGGAATGAATGGACGAGAGAAGAATAGTTAAAATGTTGTATACAAACAGTGTGAGTGGAAAGAGAAGCCGTGGAAGACCAAGGAAAGCATGGTTTGACCAAATTAATCAAATACTGCAAGGCTGCCACATTGGAAGTCGGAAAAATCGACGAGCATGCATGTTGCGATGTATGAATGTGGAGGAAGCTAGAGAGGTATGTCACGACAGAATGGTGTAGCGGTCCATCCTCTCTGCCTACCCCTCCGGATAAATGGCATGATGGTAGTTAGTTAGTTTTTAAAATGGCCAAGGATTTAAATCAAAGGTTTCTTCTTCTTCTTCACTTTTGACAGACTCAGGAGTCTGTTATTTCAGGCGGGTCCTCTTGAGATGCTGAACTCCAGCTTTCTCTCAACCGTTTCGGGGGTCTTCCTGGTCGGCGTTGTCCGTTTGGCGTTCCATGGAGAGCTATGTATCGTATCCTATTTGAGCTCATTCTTTCTACATGTTGATGCCAGTATCGCCGTCTTTGGCGTCCCCATCCGACCACATCTTCGACCTCGCAGATCTCTCGGATTGCTGTATTCCTTACTCGATCATGTAGGGTTTTGTCAGCGATAGCGCGGAGTGTTTTCATCTCGGTTGTCCTGAGCATGCTCTTTGGCTTGACAGTGTCCGCCCTCGATTCAATGCCATATGTGAGTAAATCAAAGGTATTAGAATTAATTATATCACGACAATATATTTACATTCTATTCATTAAATTAAACCAATTATATCTAGAACTTCTCAAGGCAGTAAGTACTATAACTTTGAATTATGAGTACTAAATATTTCATTGTTGTTTTCCTTAGAGGACGGTTTTTCTTTTCTTCTTGATATCTCCTCAGCCTCCGCAATGGTGTCAGGAAGTTTAATATTATTCGTCTCCGGGAAGAATAAGACCAGTATTCCAGATATGATGGATGTTCCTCCGAAAAGGAAAAGCGGAAGGGATTCCATGATAGAACTCTGTAACGTAACAAAACATATTAATCTTCTATCGATAAGGTGATATCGTAGACTTGGTTGTGAATCTTCTAGGCTACTAAGGTACAGCTCTTCTCTGACAAATCCCGTATTGACTGTGAGTGAGTGAGACTGAAGTATGTATATCAAAATGTTGCGTGAATGCCGTCATTCGCAAACGTTCATTTGTTAACATTCATTTGAGAACTTCATCAATGAACATTCATTAAGAACATTCATCGTGAACATTTGTGCATTCAATTAACATTCATATACATATGAATATACATTGTGAACATTAATTTATGAACATTCGTTTATAACATTCATTTATGAACATTCATTTGTGAAAATTCATTTAAGAACATTCGTTTATGAACATTCATTTATGATCATTCAATTATGATCATTCATTTATGAGCATTATTTTAAGAACATTCATTTATGAACATTCATTTATGAACATTCATTTATGAACATTCATTTATGAACATTCATTTATGAACATTCATTTATGAACATTCATTTATGAACATTCATTTATGAACATTCATTTATGAACATTCATTTATGAACATTCATTTATGAACATTCATTTATGAACATTCATTTATGAACATTCATTTATGATCATTCAATTATGATCATTCATTTATGAGCATTATTTTAAGAACATTATTTTATGAACATTCATTTATGAACATTCATTTATGAACATTCATTTATGAGCATTATTTTAAGAACATTATTTTATGAACATTCATTTATAAACATTCATTTATGAACATTCATTTATGAACATTCATTTATGAACATTCATTTATGAACATTCATTTATGAACATTCATTTATGAACATTCATTTATGAACATTCAATATGAACATTCATTTATGAACATTCAATATAAACATTCATTAAGATCGTTTAATTTGAACATTTATCATGGACATTCTTTATGAACATTCGTTTATGAGATTATTGAAATTATATTGAAATGGTACCAATAGTGGAGTCTGCGGGGCCACAATGGAGCCAATCCTCCCGAACATGGAGCATGCGCCAAGCAGAGAGGCCCGGAGTGGTGTAGGGAAGAGTTCCGAGATGTAGATATACAACACGGAGAAGGCCACCGTGATGCAGAACTTCCCCAACAAGTACACCACCAGCTTCAGCCACTCGGGATCTGAAACACAATACCACAATAAAATCACATTACCGACACTATAGTTGCTAGCGATAACATCTTCAAGATTTGAATTAGATAATCTCTTAGCCTATGGCCACATAGGTCGGAGCCTCGTTTAGTGCTAAGAGCTACACTAAGAGCTAGGTAACATATCCTAGCGAACTAACTAACTACCGACAATCCGCACTAGATTATAACTATTATTTTGTTGAACAGCTCTTTCACAAAAACTAACTAACCATCACGCCATTTCCCCGGAGGGGTAGGCAGAGAGGATGAATCGCCACAATGCTCTGTCCTGGCATTTCCTCTACATTCATATATCATGCCATGCACGCAGGTCGATTATTCCGACTTCGAATGTGGCCGCCTTTTAGTAATTGATTAATTTGGTCATGCCATGTTTTCCTCGGTCGTCCTCGGCTTCTTTTTCCACTCACGCTGCTTGTGTACAACTTTTAAACCATTCTACTCTCATCCATTCTTTACATATGTCCAAACCATCTCAGGGATCCTTTTTTAATTTTATCCATGATGCAGTCATCTGCCTTACATTTCTCTCTTATTTCATCATTCGGTATTCTATCATACAACGTTTTCTTACACATTCTTCTTAGTGATCTCATTTCTACGGCGTTTATCCTGCTTTCATCCTTCTTTTGCCAGCTCCAAGCTTCACTTCCAAACATGAGGGTTGGCGCTAGAGCTCTTTTACAGCGCGAGTCAAATCGATGTAAAGGGTATAGCTATCATATTGATTCTCGTGACATGTGATAGGTTGATAATCTATCGGCATTTTATTGTTTCGTGAATTCTACACCACAACAAAGACAGTGTGAGAATCACTGTCTTTGTTCTGGTACTTAAGGCACCTGAAATATAATCTAAAGACGAAAAAGAAGCGATCAAACACATAACACAAGAATTGACATTAAATACACCAGAAAAATAGAGCAGCACCTTCAAGAACACATACGCGATACATGATTAGACTAAAGAGATAGAAGTTATTCTAAAAGGTGACCCTGAATTATCATGGGTAACAACGTCAATTATATTGTATCCACAAATTCAATTATATTTTCAGGGTCATTTTTCTTTGAATCGAATATTATTAGTATATTTGTGGTTTTATGAAATATAATGTAATTTTAATATATGCAAAATATATTCGCTTCGCTGCTTCACTTAATACAGATGACAATTGTCACGTGTGTTGGTATAATATGGCCGAGCCATAGAGGGCTCCCTCCGCTTATCCAAAGCTGTTATAGGCGTAGCGGCGCCTATAACAGCTTCACTCTTGCACTCCCTAGACCCATCCCCCATCCATACGGGACTTACGTTAAAAAAATATAAAGAATAATATATGTATATTTGCAACCAAGGGGGACCCAGACCACAATTAAGCTACGCTACTCTGTATGTTGGTATACTTGGGTTGGCATAATATTTTTAAATGTGTATTTAAAAGTTACCGAATTTACGTATCTAGGAAGCATGTTTACAAGACACGGAAAAATTGAGAAAAATGTTGAAAGAAGGGTTGGTGCTGGGAATAAAATAAATGGCGCACTCAAAGCCATTACTGCAAATTGAAATATATCCACAGAAGTAAAGTTGGGAGTACACAATGGAGTTCTAGTGCCAACCCTCATGCACGGAAGTGAAGCTTGGAGCTGGTAAAAGAAGGATGAAAGCAGGACAAACGCCGTAGAAATGAGATCACTAAGAAGAATGTGCAGGAAAACGTTATATGATAGAATACCGAATGATGAAATAAGAAAGAAATGTAAGGCAGATGACTGCATCATGGATAAAATTAAAAAAGGATCCCTGAGATGGTTTGGACATATAGAACGAATGGATGAGAGTAGAATGGTTAAAAAGTTGTATACAAGCAGTGTGAGTGGAAAAAGAAGCCGAGAATGACCGAGGAAAACATGGCATGACCAAATTAATCAATTGCTAAAAGACGGTCACATTCGAAGTCGGAATAATCGACGTGCGTGCATGGTACGATGTATGAATGTAGAGGAAGCCCGAGAGGTATGCCAGGACAGAGCATTGTGGCGATCCATCCTCTCTGCCTACCCCTCCGGGGAAATGGCGTGATAGCTAGTTAGTTTGTATTTAAAAAATGAGTACTCACCAGCTGGTACAAAGGCAAAGGCGATACAGGCAAAGCCGCTTCCGAAATAAGAAATTGACAAAGTCAGCTTTCGTCCTAATCTATCGACTGTAAAATAATAAGCTATGTATGCTGGCACTTCGATTAGCGACACCAGAATAAAGTTTAAGTACATATCTCCACTCACTGACACTGAGTTTAATGACAGTCCATAAAAAACAAAGGTACAAGTTATGAACCATATGGAACCACAAAGAATTCTCAACAGCAGAACTCTAGATTTCAAAACATTCCTATAAGACGTTTCGTTAGAATCGTTGATCAAAGTGCTCATCGATGTGTCATGAATAGCATTGATGTTCTTTTCACCGATATCGGAGATGGTCTCTATTGATTTTTTAGACAGCTGCACACCATTTATGCGAGCGATCTTCGAAAAGATTCGTGTGACTTCGTCTGATCTTCCTTTGGATAGGAGCCATCTGGAACTCTCTGGACCGAACCAGAAATAGGGTATGTAGGCGAGAGCGGGGACGTAGATGACACGGAGAAAGGTCCGCCAGAAAGGGAAAAGCCAAGCGGCTAGCCCAAGAAGTACTTCTCCAAAGGGATACGCCATACATATAAGAGTGCTTGCGAGAACCCTGTATTTTGGACCGATGTATTCCACACCTGAAAATGAAACATTCTAATATCATATATATTGTGGTACATCAATTACATTATAAATTATGGATTCTACTCGTAATCACACCTTCCGGTGTCGACTAGAATGACAAATCTGTTTCCATTGTAATAAATAAGTATTTTTTTACCTTGACAAAATTATATTACCAGCAATACAGCTGTATTATCATCTGATCAAAAAAAGTCGATCTAACACATTCTGGAATCGGGATAACATAAAAGTGTTAAGGTAAATGAAAAATTGATTCAATAATAGCCTGGAACAGAAACCCTCGGCCACTTATCTAACAAAAGTTGGTATGGTTCCAGAAACGATCTGATTTGATTGGTTATGAGAAATACTATAATATAATAAATAATAAAGAATGATTAAATGTTATACTCGTATATGGTCTGTTCTACTATATGGCTGCAAAATCTGGACTCTGAAAGTGAATCTGAAACCGGTTGAAAGCGTTCGAGATGTGGATATACCACAGAATGCTTCGTATACCGTGGACGGATAGTATCAGTAATGCAGACGTACTACAGAGAGCCAGAGCCAATAGAGAGCTGTTGTCAAGTGTGAAAATTAGAAAGGTCTCATATTTGGGTCATGTGCTAAGAGGAGAAAAATACCACCTCCTTCGACTGATATTAATGGGTAAAGTGGAGGGACGTCGGGGAGTTGGTAGAAGGCAGCTGTCCTGGCTGCAGAACATCAAAGAGTGGACAGAAATAACAGGAGTTCAGAACCTGTTCCAAGTGGCGCAGGATAGATATGCCTTTGCTATAGTGATCGGACCCGACACGGCACCGAAAGAAGAATATGAGAAATACTAACAAATTAATAAGTCATATCTGTCCAAACATTGAGCGAAGGCTTTAAAAAACTTCATTTTTTAACATACCCATGATGAATCCTGAAGCATATACACCGGCGACAACTAATCCATCACCAAACTCTAAAATGACGAAAAGGGGGTAGCTGTAGACGAAGGATTTCAGTATGCCCAGGACTCCCGCTACAGCCAGCCCTCCAGCGAGGATCGACCGCCTGCCTACCCTGTCGGCTATCCACCCAGACAAAGGCATTCCCACCAGCTGTCCGATGTTATTAATGCTGCCTACCAAGGTGTTCATCCAGTCTTCACAGCCCAAATCAAACTGAAATCAAACAAACCCAACTGAAAATATGAAAAGTATAATTGGGGCTATATAAGCAAAACTTGCATATGTACACCCTTGGTAAAAAAAAAAAAAAAACACCTTCAATTTGACTACCATATTTTTGTTATTTTAGCTACAAAACCTAAGTTTAACGAAGAATGTAAAGATAGAGCTATTTAAATCAATAAATCAAAATTTGATTAATCATTGCAAACTTGATCAGTGATGAAATGTAACTATTATTAGATATGAATAGTGCTATTGATTAAATAAATACGTATGGCCAATAATAACATATGGCGTTGGCAGTCTGTACCAAACAAATTTTGAAGACCTACGAGATGAAGACACTGATAATGATAGCTAGCAAGACACTGGGAGATCACGTGAGAAACACCAGAATAATTTTTTTTGTGAGGCTGAGGATATTATAAGATAGAGAAGACGAAGGAGGTACTGAATTGGCCATGACCAAATATTGGACACCACCAGACTTCCGCATATTACACTTCATAATCAGTCTCACGAGACTTGTCCTCGTGGAAGACCGTCTTAAAGGTAGAAAGACAGCTGGGACACCACCAAACTTCTTCATATTGGGCTTCTTAAGCAGTCTCACGAGACTCGTACTCGTGGAAGACCGTCTTAAAGGTAAAAAGACAGCTGGGAACCCACCTCACAGGAGGAGCAACCCTCTGGAAAACCGACCCAAAAAGTTTATTCCACGGAAGAAGAAGAAGAAGGAAAACGAAATAATCCACTAGGTTAACTTCACGATAGCCTGTATACCCTAAAAGTATAATTAATAAGCTTATAACTAAGAAAGGTTGAGAGAATGCAACTTAAACAAAACAAAATTTACTAGAATAAAACAATCGTCAAACAGACGACCTTCGTGGCAGAGTGATTAGAGCTCTGACTTCCATACCGAAGGCCCCGGGTTCGATTCCCGGCAATGGCAGTGTGATTGTCACACTGTCTTTGGTCTGGTGTAGAATTCACGTGACAATAAAATTGCGATAGATTGGCTACCTGCCAGAAAGAATGGACTGTCACACTTTTATTGATGCGGCACTCCATCCTTCTCTTTTCGCTCCGCGGAGGACGCGGTGTGATGGGTTGCGAACCTCATCGCCACCAATAGGCATCTTCCATATAAAAAATATGTATACGTTAATAAATATGTTGATCGTGAGGGATCTACCAACATATTGAATTTGAACTGTTAACATTTTATACCAACCTCGCTGATGATGGAATTGGAATGATTGTAAACCATTCCATCACAAATAATGATATTCTCTTGGTCGAACATGGACGCCGTGCAGACGGAATTGTTGGCGTTGTTGGTAACAAGAGATGAGGAGGAAACCACTGTCGTCTGGTTGGCCAGGGAATACCTGGTGCACGTGTCGTAAGTACTTCCCTTCCAGGGTATGGCGTCCTGCAGCCAGGAAGGCTCAAACTCACCATCTTCACAGCCTGAAACTTCACACCTGAAAAATAAAACTTTTATTGAACGTTAGTTGTTCCAGAATTAAAATAATTAATTATATTAGCGAACACCAAATCAATATACAATTCTAACTAACTATCCATCACGCCGTTTTCGGATGGGATAGGCAGAGAGCATGGGCTGCCATACTACTCTGTCCTGATACACTTTTCGAGCTTGCTGAAACGGAAAATCCCATATTGTGTAGTGAAAAATTTATCAGTGACAAAACTTGTGTTTAAAAATTTTAATTATCAATTCTTACGTGCGTACATAAGGACGCACACTTCAATTCTTTATCATAGGTGAACTTAAAACATTTCATTGCGATTGCATCCACCATAAATGATCTACCTTCCAAATGGGCACCCAGTGTTGCACTAACGAAACACGAAATATTTTTTCTTAACATTATTACGTTTTAAATATTCTTCTTCTTCTTCTGCTTTATTTAGGACTATGTCCTGTAATTTCTCGGAGCCTGCTTCTGAGAGGTAGATGTCCAACTCTCTCGCCATCTTTTAGGTGGTCTTCCTGGAGGTCGATTTCCTGTTGGTACTTTATTTGCCGCTATATTTATCATTCTTTTAGAACATGCTCTTTCCACATGATCTACAGTAGTGTCTTCTTAGTCTTCTCCATCGCACGACATCTTCCACATTGCAGATCTTCTGTCTCAGAGTGTCGTTCTTGCAACGGATCGGAGAGTCTTCATTTCTGTGGTTCTTAT
Organism: Lepidostoma basale; assembly: GCA_022606425.2. Taxonomy (NCBI): domain Eukaryota; kingdom Metazoa; phylum Arthropoda; class Insecta; order Trichoptera; family Lepidostomatidae; genus Lepidostoma; species Lepidostoma basale. The sequence goes on along the minus strand of JAHDVF020000747.1, from coordinate 222,347 downwards.
GAGACTTTTTGTTCTGATGGTGTCAGCTCTCGTTTCTATTCCATATGACATTATAGGACGTACGCATGTCTCGTAGATTCTTTAGACATTTTTATCATTATTGTTTAAACAACAACAACAACAAACCATCTCGCCGTTTCCCCGAAAGGGTAGGCAGAGAGAATGGACCGCCACACTACTCTATCCTGACATACCTCTCTAGCTGCCTCCACATTCATACATCGAGTCATACACGCACGTCGATTCTTCCGGCTCCTGACATGACCAACCTTTAATATTTGATTAATTTAGTCATGCCATGTTTTCCTCGGTCTACCTCGACTCCTTACTCCACTTACATCGTTAACGTATACTTTTTTAACCATTCTTTCTTCACCCATGCGCTCCATATGTCCGAACCAACGCAGCGATCCTTTCATAATTTGTTCATAATACCTTCTTTCGCTCTACATTCCTTCCTAATATCAGCATTTGAGATTCTGTCGTACATCGTTCTACCACACATACGTCTTAGGGACCTCATCTCTACCGCAATTATTCTGCTCTCATCTTTCTTCTGCCAGTTCCATGCTTCGCTTCCGTACATAAGGGTGGGACCAGAACTCCTTTGTGAACGGCCATTTTCGCTTTCATTGATAAATTCTTGTTTCCAATAACCTTTCCAATAACTATTTATTGTTTAAAAATCTATTAAACTCTATTAAATCTACTATAGGTACTATATAGAATAATAAGTGCACATACGCATCAAATTTTAAATATACATTACTTATCTTAAGATACCTAAGTGCATGCATTTATTATTTACAATTTTAAAATTATTGCAATAATATCTTTATTACCGTCTACTGCGTGACTGCAAATGAATTACCCTATTTTATATTATAATCCTATAAGATCATATCCTTAGATAAGTTATAAATAGCGATAATTCAATCCAAACGATTTATATTATAAAAACATGATTCCATTAATAAAGCAATTGAATTCATTGGTGATTCAATTGTTTTCAAATATACCAAATATAAGTAATGGATATGCTATGGAATTAACTTTATTTTTGTTTCTTGAACAATGATGTGAAACTCCTTATAAAATTATAAATACGAATGAAACCGTCTTCGAGAAGTTTTATAATGATTTATGTGAATGGCATGTTTCGCCTGTCTAAGGCATTATCAAATGTCTTTGATAATGCCTTAGACAGGCAAAAAATGCCATTCACATAAATTATAACAAAACTTCTAATAAACTTTTGATGGCAGTACACAATGGAGTTCTAGTGCCAACCCTCATGTATAGAAGTGAAGCTTGGAGCTGGCAAAAGAAGGATGAAAGCAGGATAAACGCCGTAGAAATTAGATCACTAAGAAGAGTGTGCGGGAAAACGTTGTATGATAGAATACCGAACGATGAAATAAGAAAGAAATGTAAGGCAGATGACTGCATCATGGATAAAATTTAAAAAAAAGTCCCTGAGATGGTTTGGACATATGGAACGAATTGATGAGACTAGTAGAGAGGTATGCCAGGACAGAGCATTGTGGCGATCCATCCTACCCGCCAACCCCTTCGGGGAAATGGCGTGATGGTTAGTTAGTTAGTTAGTTAATTTAGTGTGTGAAAATTTGGGGCGAGTAGATGGGTAGTAGATTTGGGTAGTATATTTACAAAAGATGGATGAGTGGAGAGGGATATTGAAAGAAGGGTTGGGGCAGGCAATAAATTGAATGGTGTACTTAAAGTTGTCATCGCAAACAATAACCTTTCCAAAAAAGCTAAAATGGCAGTGCACAATGGTGTTCTTGTACCGACCCTTATATATGGAAGCAAAAAACATGGAACTGGCAAAAGAAGGATGAAAGTTGAATAAATGCAGGAGAAATGAGAATCTTAGACGAATTTGTCATACACTCTATCATACGAGTACACGATACTCTGTGAATGATAGTGAATAATATAAGAAGTGAATGCTGTGTGAATGATGGTGTTATGAACAAAATAATGAAAGGATCGTTAAGATGGTTTGGACACATGGAAAGAATGAATGGGAAAAACAGTATATGTTAACGATGTAAATGGAACCAGAAATAGAGGAAGACCGAGGAAAACGTGGCACGATCAAATAAATCAAATATTGAATGTCGGCCATGTGAGGAGTCAGAGAAATCGACGCGCTTGCATGACACGATGTATGAATGTTGGGGAAGCGAGAGAAATATGTCAGGAAAGAAAAGTGTGTCAGTCCAATCTTTCTGCCTACCCCTTCGGGGAGACGGCGTGATGGTTAGTTTGTTAGTTAGTTAGTTATTTATATCTCATGTAATTTAGTTTAGAGCCGTTTTAAGGCATATCTTCTTCTTCTTAAAGTGCCCTGTCAGGTCCCCCCAACTCTTTTCTATCCTGCGCCGTCCGGAACAGCTCCTCCACAGTTCCGATTCCCGTCCACTCCATCACATTGCGCAGCCAAGAGACCTGTTTTCTCCCTGCCCCCCTGCGGCTTTCTATTTTTCCCTTCAATATTTTTCTCCTCGCAGAGGCATATACATAGCTAATTTTGAAACAGTACTTTGAAATAATTGATTATAACTTCACGTACGTTCGAATAACGTTTTTCTAAATCTTTGATCAATGAGCTTATCTTAAGCACACTTCACATGGGCCATTAATACACACTTATCCCCTCTTCTTTTACGAAATATCACAATCTTATCTGGAGTGGGATCATGAAATTATTTAGATCAAGTGCAGATTGATTAACCTTTCTCAGAAATGCAATTTTCAAGTATACTAAAAAAATAACTATAGTAATGCGTGCAGAATAGTTGGACTGGGTTGGACATCGTTAGAGGCCAAAGCCGATCAATCTGAAACGAAAAGTCTATGAAGCCTGCGTTCTGCCAGTTGGTACTTATGGTTTTGTAACTATTACACTGTCCAAACAAAGTGCCAAAAAACTACGAAAGAGCCATGTTAGGAATAAGCCTAAGAGACAGAGTCAGAAACGATACGGTGAGAGAAAAAACAAAGGTCACTGACATCATCCACCGGGTGGCGACTCTAAAATGGCAATGGGCAGGTCACGTAGCCAGAAGCTCAGACGAAAAGTGGACAAGAATACTGCTGACTTGGAGACCGTGGACGGCAAAGAGAAGTGCAGGGCAACCATAGCTACGGTGGAAAGTGATCTGAACAAACACGTCGGAATAACCTGGATGCAGTCTGCACAAGACAGAGTGACATGGAAGTGAATGGAGGAGGCCTTTGTCCAGGAGGGGACAGGAATAGGCTGAGGAAGAAGAGAATAGAAGAAGAAAGGCCAAAGGCATTCCCATGAACTTCAAAAGAAGAGTTTATAATGAATGCATCCTCCCGGTAATTACATATGGACTGGAAACTGTGGCTTTCACAGCCAATACCATTAACATGCTGATATGTACACAACGGGCTATGGAGAAGCAAATGCTTAGCATAAGTCTGAGGGACAAAATATTCAATAGCGAAACCGGTTTCGTCATGACACAATGTACGAATGAAGAGGAAACAAGAGAAGTATAAGTTTTTTTTTAGAGGTTTGGTTTTTAACTGGCAACATTGTTTCTTCAAATTGTCAATTTGACAGTTGACAGTTGATTTGTAGTCAGTACGTTTTGCCATTTTACTATGAATAGACTTACGTCAGAACGGCGCTTGCAAATTGTGCTAATTTTGAAAATCATGGTTCGGATCAATTTTGAAAATCATGGTTCGGTTCGCAAAACTTGTCGTGCACTACGTCGATTAATCGTCCATCCGAGCAAATTATCCGGAAGACCATGGATCGTTTTTGCACCACGTACACCCTAGTGGATAATACGCATCCACAAAGACGACAATTGTCGAAAATTGGACTTAACGATTGCGCTTCATTCGAGCTAGCCGTGGTGCTCATATGCCCGAAATCATATTTAAACAATAATGGCATAAAATTATTTATTAAATAAAGCCAATATCATAGACATTGACATTATTTTAATGTGTTTTTTTATCAATAAAAGTGAAAACGGCCGTTCACAATAGAGTTCTGGTCCCAACCCTAATGTATGGAAGCGAACCATGGAACTGGCAAAAGAAGGATGAAAGCAGAATAAATGCGGTAGAGATGAGGTCCCTAAGACGTACGTGTAGTAGAACGATATACGACAGAATCTCAAATGCTGATATAAGAAAGGAATGTAGAGCGGAAGACGGTATTATGAACAAAATTATGAAAGGATCGCTGCGTTGGTTCGGACATATGTGACATACGGTACGAAGTCGAGGCAGACCGAGGAAAACATGGCATAACCAAATTAATCAAATTTTAAAGGTTGGCCATGTTAGAAGTCTGAGGAATCGACGTGCGTGTATGACTCGTTGTATGAATATGGAGGAACCTAGAGAAGTTTGCCAGGATAGAGTAGTGTGGCGATCCATTCTCTCTGCCTACCCCTGCGGGGAAACGGCGTGATGGTTTGTTTGTTTGTTTTTTTGTTGTTTTATTAATAATTACGTCAGGACAGAACAGTGTGGCGATTCATTCCGCCTACCCCTGGTTAGTTAGTTACATATTTTTTCAAATGACAACAAAATATATATTTTAAATTAACACTATATAAAAAAATTCTCACCTGTACGGAGTATCAATTACAACAAAGACGAATGCTGTTCCATAGAATGCAGTGAAGGCAATCGGTAGTGCAATGAGTATGAAAATAACGCATTGATATTTTCCAAAGTTCCCAATCTCTTCTAATATCTCGTCCAGCTTCGAGTCCTGGCACTCCGCAGTATTATCTCGAAGACCCTCGTCCATCGTTGTGATTTGGAACTATTCAACTTTAGTATTATTCTAAATACTACGTTTCATTACCCGTACTGTAGCAGATTGATTTTGATAGCTGGAACTGCCAACTGAAATTTAAAAAAAAAGTCTTTCAAATCAACAAGAGTTTTTATTTCTACTGCATTTATTATCTTCTTCTTCGATGACCCTACAGCCCATATCGAGCCTTAGCCTCCAGTATTCTTCGCCTCCAACTCCTCCTGTCCTCCGCTTCGACCCTCCAATCTGACACTCGTAACAATTTCGCCCCATCTCTCCCAACTTCATCCTCCAATCACAGCCTTCGTCGTCCAATTGGTCTTCTACCACCTGGGTGCCACTCCAGCAATCCTTTTGGGGTTCGCGATGATGGCATCCTCTGCACGTGGTCATCTCAGTCTATTCAGTCTGACCTGTGTGGAGAGACTGGGAGCTTTGTAAATATGGTACAGCTCGTCATTATGCCGTACTCTCCAGCCTTCACCGTCATTCACAGGTCCCAAAATTCTGCGCAGCACCCTTCTCTCAAAAGTATCCAGTCGCTTTGCGGATTTCGCTGTCATTGTCCACGCCTCACATCCATAGGTCACTACTGTTCGGATGATTGTTTTATACAGGATGATTTGGGTTTTCAAGTGTATTTCCAGTTTATTATACTTTCAAATATTATTTCAATATTTATCGTAATATTAATTCGTTGCGGATAGTGCGGACGAATTACATTACAAGTCTCGGTGTCGAGAATGAATGAGGTATGCAAGTCAAACGATTTAAAGATGAATGTCGGAAAGTCAAAAGATTTTGAAAGGGAAGGGCAAATGACAGTTTGTAATATAAGTCGACCTTCGTGGCAGAGTGGTAAGAGCTCTGACTTCCATACCGAAGGTCCCGGGTTCGATTCCCGGCGATGGCAGTGTGATTGTCACATTGTCTTTGGTCTGGTGTAGAATTCTCGTGGCAATAAAATGGAGTTAGATTGGCTACCTATCACATGTCATAAGAATCAATATATGAGTAATAACTAAAATAAATTGTGTACAGTAATTGAGTTCAAACGACCTGTTGTACACAAGGTAAAAAATGTGAACGAAGAGAACGTGGAAGAGGTGAGGGAATTTGTGTATTTAGGTAGCATGTTCACAGCGGATGGTCGAACGGATAGTGACGTCGAAAGACGGCTTGGTGTGGGTAACAAAGTGAATGGAGCTTTAAAAATAGTTATTGGAAACAAAAATGTATCATGAAAGCGAAAATGGCCGTTCACAATGGAGTTCTGTTCCCACCCCTTATGTATATAAGCAAAGCATGGAACTGGCAGAAGAAGGATGAGAGCAGAATAAATGCGGTAGAGATGAGGTCCCTAAGACGTATGTGTGAACATATTATGAACAAAATTATGAAAGGATCGCTGCGTTGGTTCGGACATATGGAGCGTATGGGTGAATGGTTAAAAAAGTTTACGTTAACGATGTTAGTGGAGTACGGAGTCGAGGTAGACCGAGAAAAACATGGCATGACCAAATAAATCAAATTTTGTATGACTCGATGTATGAATGTTGAGGAATCTAGAGATATATGTCAGGACAGAGTAGTGTGGCGGTCCATTCTCTTTGCCTACCGCTGCGGGGAAACGGCTTGATGGTTTGTTGTTGTTGTGGTTGTTGTTATACATTATTTTGCCAGTTCCATGCTTCGCTTCCATACAAAAGGGTTGGTACAAGAACACCATTGTGCACTGCTATTTTCACTTTATTGGATTGTCTCAATTGCAATATAACATCCTTATTTAGAGCTGCTGCATCCAGAGTAAAAATTACAATGAAATTGTCCAATCTCTGATAGGAGAGGAAAAAGAACAATAAGAAGAAGAAAAACTATATGTATGTCTCTTTCAGCGTAGAATTTAAGTCATCAATTAGTTATGTAACTCTTGAATAAAAAATACTGAGCTATTGAAGTAAAACATAGCATTAAGCAATTATAAAATAATCCTTCAATACATAGCTTATGAATGTCACCAATATCAATTAGGGATGGGAACACTGCAATGGATTATTATTTATCGAATCAATCGAATATTTAATAAAGGTACAATCGAATTGTAAAAGTACTTTTTAGAATGTGACATAACTAAGTAATGAAAAAGGAAACGTTTATAATATATACATTTAGCTTAATTCCGGGGGGTCCGTTTAGGGGGTTCAATGGTTGGTAGGTCGTGATGGGGCATATCTTGCTGGAAGTTATACTTCTATAAAATATCACGAAAAACCATGTTGCATATACCACCAGCAACACTACCAACAAGTCCTACTCACTAGCGTCCACGAGTGGTCTCTAACCCCGCGAACCCCGGGCAATGTGACCTCTGTTATTACCATCAGTATCATAGCAGATAGTGAGAGGGCGAATGGCGAGTATCCGGCGCCATAAAACCGGGCCCCCCCAGCTCTGGGAAGGTGACCCCTACAGAAAAACCCATCGGAAAAGGCAACGGGAAACCACTCTGATTATCATTCCCAGGATATCACTATGGCGAGAGCCTTCGCTGGAGTGATTGCCAACGTCAGGGGGAACTGATACGGCACGCAAAGAAGAAGAGTTTAATTCCACATGATTTTAAGGCTTTAATTAACAATGAACCAAGAAATTTCAAATAAAAACCGTAATAATACACAAGATTACCTAATTTATACGAATGAAAATGTCCGTTTTCTAGAAGTTTTAAAATATTTTATGTTTCGTCTTACAAAGACATCGTCAAATGTATCAAGCATCAGTCATTTAATAATGCCTTAGTAAGACGAAACAGGTCAATCCCATAAAATATAGGGTGATTTTTTTAGAGGTTTAATTTTCGAAATGATAACATTGTTTCTACAGACTGTCAATTTGACAATTAATAATTGATTTGTAGTTATTACGTTTTGGAATTTTACCATAAATAGACAGACGTCAGAACAGCGCGTGCAAATCGTGCAATTTTTTTTTTCAAATAAAATCATGGTTTGGTTCGCCAAACTTATCGTGCACTATGTCCATTTTACGGTCGACATAATGGTCCATCCGAGCAAGTTGGATCGTTTTCGGACCACGTAGACTCTAGTGGGTAATACGCATCCACAAAGACGACAATTGTCGAAAATTGGATTTCACGATTGCGATTCATTCGAGCTAACCGTGGCGCTCATATGCCCGAAATCATATTTAAACAATAATAGCACAAAGTTATCTATTAAATAAAGCCAATATCATAGACATTAACATTATTTTAATGTGTTTTTTTTTTCATTTTGAATATGTATTGTATACCTCTAAAAAAAATACCCTATATAATACAACTTTTAGAAACCGACCATTTTATTTGTATTAATTAATTGATATCAGTTTTATAATATTATACATTGTTGTTTAAGAACCAATATAATATATTATAATATTACAGTTGCAAAAATCTTAAATAAACATATTTAATTCCAAGTAACCTGAATTTTTTTAATTTATTTAAATTGAAAAAGTAAAAAATGCGAAATATTTGGTATTAGGTAGCATAACATAAATATGTGTCTTATACGAATCTTATTATGAAACAATCGATACAGAAATATCGTTTTTAAAAACTGAGTACATCACTAGCCATATTATAAAGTAAACTGAACAAGTAAGGTTCACATGATAAAAAATCTATTGTCTATCAAGTGGCAGGTTTTTTAACATTGCCTTGAGTTTTTTTTACTTAATTGTGAAGCACTTGCGTACCAAGGATTAGATTATTTCAAATTATTTGGTTTGTATAACAATATAAGCGATATTATGGAATACTCCTATATGTCAGCACATTCGTAATATTAATGAATTCAAAATGTATGACCTTTCCAAAAACACCCAAAACATGTAATCTGGTTGTAGAAAATCCACCCATAAAACAGGTCAGGAATAGACAGGCATAGACCTGGTGGGAGGAGCTGTTCTGCGGAAAGAAATACAAGCCCAAGTAAACAAGGCAGCTGCAATCTCTGGGGCTCTAAAATACACAATATATAAAAACAAAGACATGGACATTAAGAGTAAGATGAGAATCTATAAAGCATGCATAAGACCAATAATAAATAACATATGGCGTTGAAGCATGGGCAGAAACAGTAAGGACCAAACAAGTTTTGAGGTCTTCCGAAATGAAGACACTGAGGACGATAGCGGGCAAGACACAGAGATCGCGTGAGGAACACCAGATTAAGAGAGGTATGTGAGGTTGAGGATATTATAAGATGGAGCAGAGAGCGAAAAAGGGACTGGTACGGTCATGTTCAAAGAATGGACACCACAAGACTCCCCTATATTGCATTGCATAATCAGCCTCATGGGACTCGTCCTCGTAGAAGACCTCCTAAAAGATAGGACAGCTGGGAATCTACCTCACAGGAGGAACAATACTCTGGAGAACAGACCACATAGGTCTACAACAAGGAAGAAGAAGAAGAAGAAGAAGAAGAAGAAGAATGCATTCTTCTTATTATTAAACAGCCGTTGTCGTTAACTACTATGCATTGGCCTTCCCCATACTTCTTCACGTATTCCTGTCTTGTAGTATACATTTCGCATCTAATCACCAGCAATTTTTCTAGTTTCATCGGACCATCGTGTGTAAGGTCTCTGTTTCTTTTGTCTTCACGGATTCTCCACTCCACCACCCATCTGGTCCAACTACCGTCTATCAATCTGGCAACATTTTCAACAACATTTAAGCTCAGTCATCCTTTAGACGAGATCCGTTACTCCCGACCTTCTACGTATTTCATATGCATACATCAAACATACTAGAACAGACTGGAAGCATTTGAAATGTGGCTCCATCTCCGAATGCTCAGAGTTTCCTGGACAGACATGGTTACCAATATCAAAGTCCTGAGGCGAGCTATAGTTGACAGGGAACTATTATCAACTGGGTCATATACTGCATGGGGAAAAGTACCACCTTCTCCAACTGATATTGGAGGGGAAAATTGAGGGACGCCGAGGCCCCGGAAGGAGACAAATGTCCTGACTGCGAAACGTGAGGGAGTGGACCGGCATCCGAAGTGTGGAGGAGCTGTTCCGAGCGGCGCAGGACAGGGACAGGTTCTCCGAGGTTATCGCCAATGTTGGGGGGACCCGACAGGGCACTTGAAGAAGAGAAGAAACATACTAGACACCAGGACTTGTAGTTCATGCTCGTTTGCAAGTAGCACAGCGGCGTCCGCATACGACTGACAGCTTACTGACACTCTACTATTTTTTGCTCCAGAACCCAACCCTTTCAGCTCTTTCATACACGTGTCCATATATGGATTAAACATCTATGGAGCGTCACATTTGTCATGAGATCATATCGCTTGCATACCTAGTATACTTGTAATGTGAAAAAATCTCACTGCGTATTTCAGAATACTTAAGTAGCTAAAGAAACGATTTTTAGATAAGAATGGAGCGCTACGTCGTAATAAAGAATTATTTTACAACCAAAGACTTATTCCTACAATTGTTTATGTTCTTTATTATCACACTAATTCTCCAAATCGGTAGGCAGAGATGATGCCCCACTACAATCTCATTTTCTGAAGCACTTCTCTTTTCTTTCTTTACACCTTAATGTAGCATGTCTTATAAGCAATGGATTATACGAGTAATCGATTTTTTTTGTTTCTCGTATATATTCCGTTCTTCTCTCTTCATCCAATCATGTCTAATCATATTTCTTACACCAAACAAATAAATAATAAAAACATAGTTTGTATACCTCGGGAGCAAAATAACATGGGACGGTCGGTCTAAGAGCGAGGTCGACAGCCGTATACATCAGGCTAGGCTTACATTTAATAAAAGGTCGAAAATAATAAAATCAAATAATATAGACCTAAAACTGAGAATACTCCTCATCAAGACCTATGTATGGAGTATCTTGATGTACATCTGCGAGACATGGTGCCTATCCGAAAGAGATAAACGGAGACTAGAGGCTTTTGAGATGTGGTCCTATAGAAGACTATTAGGAATTTCCTGGAGAGACCACATCACGAATAAGGAGGTTCTTCAAAGAATCGAAGGAGGAAAGCACCTACTCAGGACCTTGTCTGAAAGGCGTGCAAGATGGATCGGCCATGTAATACGTCAAGAAGGTCTCTTGCATGCCATAATGGAGGGTATGACTGAGGGAACAAATTCTAGGGAACCCCCACGCCGAGAATACCTGGAGGACCTGTTGGTGGACGTGCGCTGCTCATCATATGCAGATTTCAAAAGAGCCGCACAAGACAAGGAAGAATGGAAAAGAAGAATAGAAGAAATTGCTGCAAACCAATCCCAGGATTGAAACTTTCTATCTAACTAAATGCATTCTTTTTTTCATATATCGTTTTTGTCGATTTCCCAACTTTCGTATATCGTGTTATGCACGCACGTCGATTTCTCCGACACCTTAGGTGACCGACAATCAATATTTGATTTATTTGATCGTGCAACGTTTTCCTCGATCTAGTTCCATTTACATCGTTAACAAATACTTTTTTTAACTTAGGTTGGATAAGTTGGCGAAACAGCTGTCACGACAAACTTATTAAAATAAATGTTGATTGGTATAATACCAATGATTCAAAATTAAAAATAAATAACTAAAATTCCCAAGAGAAGCCAGCCTAACAATAGAAGGAGACCATTAATAAGTAAAATTCTAAATAAACACAAGGAGTATTATTTTTCATATTTCGCTGTTTACCACTTTACTTGTTGAAATAGTCTTAATGTTTTAATTGTATCTCAATAGAGACGCAAAATGGAAACTGAATATGGTTGATCAAGGTGTTTACAGGACTTATAACCTGTCATTGGTTGGGTTAAGCGCACGCTTTATGTAATTACAACATTCCCCATTCCACCTTTCTTTATGACTATGTATGACAAATGTTGTAATAGGTTAAAGTCCTATGCCAGATTTCACATGTCAGTTTCAATGTGCCATCTATGAAGATTTTGATTACATAGTCTTAATGTTATTTACCGCACTGATAATTCGCTCAAATCATGATTCAAAATCGCTTTGTATATATAATTTTTTTTTTTGAATTTCAAACAATTAGTATAAATAATTAACTAATTAGGGTCTAACATAAAAGGAGAAGAATTTAATTGTTATAAAAAATCAGAAGGTGCAAAAATTTATGTTTACAGATGTTGCCGGAATCTGATCCAATTCGGAGTTCATCAGATCACTTCCGTATGCAATGAGGATAGACCGCCTACACTTGAAGTCACAGTAGCACCGACCGCTGGCACGACAGACCTCTACTAACAGGTTGACTTGACCGTACCGCGATTTCTCCGACCTTCAGCGACATCTAAATGCTTATTTATATTTGAATTTGCATTCAATAGCCGTGTGAAAAAATCATTGGTGTAACGGAGTTTTTTTATTCTATTTTGATCGTGACTGTTGTAGGGTTATCACAAGCGGTTGAAATTTTTCATTTTTCAATTTTTCATTCAGATAAAATTATAATTGTCATCATCAGCCTTTAGTCGTCCAGTGCTGGACATAGGTTTGACGTCCATACGACGAAGTTCGACGTTCTTCATGGCCGAGTGGTAACAGGGGCGGTACTTCCATACTGAGAATACTCCTCATCAAGACCTATGTATGGAGTGTCTTGATGTACGGCTGCGAGACATGGTGCCTATCCGAAAGGGATAAGCGGAGACTAGAGGCTTTTGAGATGTGGTCCTATAGAAGACTCTTTGGAATATCCTGGAGAGACCACATCACGAATGAGGAAGTTCTTCAAGGAATCGAAGGAGGAAGGCACCTGCTCAGGACCCTGTCCGAAAGGCGCGCAAGATGGATCGGCCATGTAATACGTCAAGAAGGTCTCTTGCATGCCATGATGGAGGGTATGATCGAGGGGACAAACTCTAGGGGACGCCCACGCCGAGAGTACCTGGAGGACCTGTTGGTGGACGTACGCTGTTCATCATATGCAGATCTCAAAAGAGCCGCACAAGACAGGGAAAAATGGAAGAGAATAATGGAGGAAATTGCTGCAAACCAATCCCAGGATTGAAACCAGAGAAGAAGACTTCCATACAAGCCGAAAAGCCGGGCTTGCCCTAAAAAATTTATAATAAAACGATGTTTTTTGCTAACTACGAATAAAATATAATAGTATTTCGAATTTTAGCGCGAGTTAAAGCGATTTAATTCATTGCGTTGCAAATGACTCCGCTGACATGCGCAGAAATGACCTACGTGTATGTTTTGTTCCACTCGTACGCGCCATATTTTATTTCTCTATTATATCGTATTTTATTTCTATTTACCGTAAGTTGAGATGCCCGCAAAATCGCCTGCGTCCATATGTTTTGTTTCGTGTTTTCGATTGGCTTCATATTGAGCTTGCAAAATGTTAAAGTGTCTTTGTCGCACTTAGGTAATTTTGGCTTGTAATCATATAGCTAGGTGCATACATACCAGAAGATATTTACAATTTTTTGTATGGATTTGAAGCCGGGCTTTATCACTCTGAAGTATGTTACTATTCAATGTGTCACAAACTTTATTTAAATGCGCCTAAAATGGGATTTAAAATCAATTTATTCACGAAATTAATTTGAAAGATAAAACTCTTTTAATCCGGAAAAATACGTTATCGTGACGCTCTACTAATATTATTATAAAATATTATTGTATAATAAAAAGTTGGACGGGCTTGCCTTACTGGTTGACCCTAGGCACGCCACTGAGTGGTAAGTGTTTATCACACTGTCATTGGTTTTAACCTGCATACTGCAGTAAAGACTGTAGCCAGACAAACGGACTGGGAGCAGTTGGCAACCGATAGGACAGAGTAGAGAATGTGCCAGGGGATGGAGAGACGGAGAGGACGGGGTCCAGCCGTAGGGGCAGAATATCCCTGTCCGGAGTGTGACAATGTATGTCATTCTAAGATATAACTATTTAGCAGGGAAGTGAAGCTTGGAGCTGGAAAAAAGGATGAAGGTAGGATAAATGCCGTAGAAATTATATCACTGAGAAGAATGTGCGGGAAAACGATATATGCGAACAACGAAATAAGGAAGAAATGTTAGTTAGAAAGTTTCAATCCTGGGATTGGTTTGCAGCAATTTCTTCTATTATTCTCTTCCACTCTTCCCTGTCTTGTGTGGCTCTTTTGAAATCTGCATATGATGAGCAGCGAACGTCCACCAACAGCTCCTCCAGGTATTCTCGGCGTGGGCGTCCCCTAGAGTTTGTCCCCTCGGTCATACCCTCAATTATGGCATTCAAGAGACCTTCTTGACGTATTACATGGCCGATCCATCTTGCACGCCTTTCGGACAAGGTCCTGAGCAGGATGCCTTCCTCCTTCGATTCCTTGAAGAACTTCCTCATTCGTGATGTGGTCTCTCTAGGAAATTCCTAATAGTGAAATGTAAGGCAGATGAAAAGGATCCCTGAGATGGTTCGGACTACTATATGGAACGAATGGATAAGAGAATAATGGTTCAAATGTGTGAGTGGAATGAGAAGTCGTGGAAGACCAAGGAAAGGCATGGCATGACCAAATTTATCATATACTAAACGGCGGCCACATTCAAAGTCGGAAAAATCGACGAACGTGCATGTTACGATGTATGAATGTGGAGGAATCAAGAGAGGTGTGTCAGGACAGAACGGTATGGCGGTCCATCTTTTCTGCCTACCCCTCCGGGGAGACGGCGCGATGGTTAGTTGGTTTTTTTTTCTTCTTATTTTTGTCCTGTCACACCTCCGTGGTGCATAGGGCCTCAGGGAACCTTCTCCACCCGACTCTATCGCATGCCTGATGCCTAACATCATCCCAAGTGAGACCTGCTGCTTTAACCTCGTCTTGCAGGGCTCTTCTCCAAGTGGCTCTAGGTCTGCCTCGCTTCCTCTTTCCTCCCATAAGGGACCAGTCTAATGCGCCCTGAGCGATGCAGGCTGGGTACCGTCTCAGAGTGTGATCGATCTACTGCCATTTGGGTCTAGCGACTTGTTCTCTATTGGCATTTCGCCTGCCATGGTCCAGAGAACGGCATTTGACACTGTTTGGGGCCAATAGACCTTGAATATTGAGTGGGGTGGAATATTAAAGTGTGAGAATACTTGGTTAGTTAACTAACTAACTAACTAACTAACCATCACGCCATCTCCCTGAAAGGGTAGGCAGAAAGAATGGACTGTCACACTTTTACTGATGCGTCACTCCATCCTTCTCTTTTCGCTCCGCGGGAGACGCGGTGTGATGGGTTGCGAACCTCATCGCCACCAATAGGCATCTCCCGCGCACACTCTGATCGTGCAACACCCACAAAATAAATCTAAAATAAATAATATAAAATACAATGATATAAAATAAAATAACAAAATAAAAATAATTTAACACAAAATGTTCTTTTTAGATGGTGCACATATTGTCTATTTAATTTATGTTCCACGAATCCGTCGTTTTTTTAATTTAGCACATAATGTAATAACACATAATGTTTTTTCCGATGTTGCACATGTTGACATGGACGATCCGGATTTTTGTGTTTATTTAATGTTACACGTATCCACCGTTTTTTTTAAATAGCTGTAATTAGGCACTTAACCAGCAAGAACTTTGAAATAATATTGAAGGAATTATTCAAATTGTCATTGGAACAAAATTGTCATACTTGGTTAGTTAGTTATTTAAAAAGAGTTAGAGTATTTTTAGTATGTTTGACAACCCTATTGACGCCCACGGATAATAAAATATACGTCGTGCAATATATAATCCGGTAATGCACTTTTCTTCTAGCATAAATGTTCAATTAATTTCGTTATTTTCTTAACAACAATCGCAAAATAAGTGTAAACAAATGTATTATATAAAATATTTGCAAAGAAACGTGTAGCTGTATAAATAACACAATGCTTGACTTCTGATCTAAAGGATAAGAATTCAATCGTCTTCATAATATGTCAATATTTATTCTAACAGAGAATTTTATAAATGATTTTTTATAATTTTCAGTTTCAATCTAACCATCACGCCGTCTCCCCGGAGGGGTAGGCAGAAAGAATGGAACACCACACTGTTCTGTCCTGACATACTTCTCTCGATTCCTCTACATTCATACATCTTGTCATGCAGGCACGTCGATTTCTCCGACTCCTCACGTGACCGACATTCAATATTTGATTGATTTGATCGTGCCACGTTTTCCTCGGCCTTCCTCTATTTCTAGCTCCGTTCACGCCGTTTACATATACCTTCTTTACCATTCTGTCTTCGCTCGTTCTTTCCATGTGTCCAAACCATCTTAATGACCATTTCCTTATTTTGTTCATAACACTATCATTCGCACCACATTCACTTCTTATACTTGCATTTGTCACTCTATCATACACAGATTTTCACACATTCGTCTTAGAGATCTCATTTCTACTGCATTTATTCTACTTTCATCCTTCTTTTGCTTCACTTACATACATAAGGGTCGGCACAAGAACAGTTTATAATAGTAAACACAATTGTTTAGTGGATTTAATTCATATAAAATATTTAAAATTTTATATTTACTAGCAAAAGAAGGATGAAAGTAGAATAAATGCAGTAGAAATGATATCTCTTAGGCGAATGTGTGGATACTCTGTGTATGATAATAGTGTCGAATGAAAATATAACAAGTGAATGCGGTGCGAATGATGGTGTTATGAACAAAATAACAAAAGGATCGTTTTGATGGTTTGGACACATGGAAAAAATGAATGTAGATAGAATGGTAAAAAAAAATTATGTTAACGATGTAAATCGAACCAGAAATAGAGGAAGACAGAGGAAAACGTGGCACGATCAAATATATCAAATATTGAATGTCGGCCACGTGAGGAGACAGAGAAATCAACGCGCGTTCATGACAGGATGTATGAATGTTGAGGAAGCGAGAGAAATATGTCAGGAAATAAAAGTGTGGTGTGGCAGTCCATTCTTTCTGCCTACCCCTTCGGGGAGACGGCGTGATGGTTAGTTATTAATTAAATTATATAAATAGTGACAAATTTCTTTCGCCT
Source organism: Lepidostoma basale (assembly GCA_022606425.2). NCBI lineage: Eukaryota > Metazoa > Arthropoda > Insecta > Trichoptera > Lepidostomatidae > Lepidostoma > Lepidostoma basale. The sequence continues at coordinate 205,416 of JAHDVF020000747.1, read as the reverse complement.
TGCAAGGGCATTCTCAAATTAAAATACATTACCAAATATGTGTTGTTTCATACTATTATAAGATTTTATTTAATTACTATTATTATTTATTTTGTTTTGCTGTCAACTCCCTGCATTTTGTAATAATGGTATTATACACTTAAAAATAATTCATCATGTTGTGTTATTTTACATATACGAGTATATAGGTATTTCACTATAAACCACCTTTGCCTTCGTAAAATATTATAATGTACCATATATAAGGTTCCCACCACCACCCGAGACTGTTATAGGACGCAGCGACGCCCTTTCGTCAGTCTCGCTGCACTATCTAGGCCTGTTCCTTGTCCATCCGGGGCTTACGTTAATTTAATTTAGCCTTTTCTTGTCATCAATCAAAAGGATGCCAGACCACATTTAATCTATTCTTTTAACCTTATATATCTCCCGCGCGGCCTCACATCTCTTAATTATTAAATAAAATCAGAAGTAATTATTATATAAAACACACCTTAAATTAGTAAAAACACATTAAAATTATATAAAACACACATTAATACACAATACAAAATAGGACAAATATATAACAAATTTTAAAACAGGAAGAAGATAGTGTAAGAGGGAGGCGGGAAAATGTAAAGTAAGAATGAATAAATTGGGAAAATGTACCATGTTATTATTTAATTATATGCATTCAAAACATACTAAAATTACGGTCTAAAAAAAAGTTTATTTTTATACCTATTTTTCCGAGCGCCATGGTGGCGTAACCCCCTAAGTTCGATATCTCCATTAACTCCTTAAGTTTATCGAAAGTTAATGTGGTGATAATTTTTTTTAAATAATCATAACATTTTTATCCGCAAGCATTTCAAACTCAGGGATTATTTCACTTTGTTCTGTCACATTACAGTTGTTGATAAATTACGTTTGTATAAAGCATAGATCTGGTTTTATATGTCTGTCAATAAACTGCCTGGAAATGAGCGTATCTTGTTAGGGTTGGATTAATGACAGAAACCGTATGAGCAAATATTGCAGCAGGTAGACTGTGAGGCATGCGATCTGATATGAAACAAGATTAAAGATAAAACATAAATTTGTCTTCAAAGGATAAAATTTCACCGTTTTTTTTAAATAATATTATCTGTGGATAACGGAATCGAAGCAAGAACTGACACTGCCAGAACAAAAAATCTCTTAACACATTGTTTACGGCGTGTACATATTTGTGCATTTCAGAAATCTTATGTTGCGGCGGTGTGCACATTTATGTGCATTTTAATTACCTTCAACTTCATTTATAGGGTCTTTCAATAGGGACGCTCCATTTTAAATCGTTCATACAGAATGAACTCAGCAACAGACTGAAGTCAACTCAATGAACAGACTGGAAGCATTTGAAATGTGGCTCCATCGCCGAATGCTCAGAATTCCTTAGACAGACATGGTTACCAATACCGAAGTCCTGAGGCGAACTAGAGTTGACAGGGAACTGTTATCAACTATCAAGGTTCGGAAGATTTCACATCTGGGTCATCTGGGAAAAGTACCACCTTCTCCAACTGATATTGGAGGTGACAATTGAGGGACGCCGAGGGCCCGGTAGGAGACAAATGTCCTGGCTGCGAAACGTGATGTAGTGAACCGGCATCCAAAGTGTGAAGGAGCTGTTCCGAGCAGCGCAGGACAGGGACAGGTTCGCCGAGGTGATCGCCAACGTTGAGGGGACCCGACAGGGCACTTGAAGAAGAAGAAGAATATGCAGAATGTCCATCGTGGTGTGTGCTGTGTGCTACGTAACGCCATCCTGTTTGGAACCATATGTTGTCGGCATCCATATCATCCAGTTTAAGCTACAAAAGTCTCAAATTTATGCATTGAACGACTAGAGCAATATCTTTGCTTAATCGTATCACCTCGGAGTTTGACATATTTTGTGATAGTTTGGCTCATCTGAGGAAAGTAATATATTTATTATAATTGTATAATATATTTATTTTATTAATTTGTCATGCATCTTATGTTTCTCGCTCTTTTTATTAATCTTTTATGTATTACTTATTATTGTGTATCTCTAACTTGTATCTTTAGTGTATTATATAAATGAAATAAATAAATGAAAGTATTGTGGACTCTGCAGGACGGCCATGAATGCCATAAATTGTCGAACAGAGCACTGATTTTGATAATAAATTTTAACAATTTCAACGCATTGTTGAAGCATGTAGCGTCATGGTAAAATGTAAAAACTAAATAAATATTTTTTGTAAAATTTAACAGCTATCGCTTTATCAAAATGGCCGCTATACGCTAATAAAGTTTGAGCCTCCCTATTGAAAAACCTTTTGACTATCAGGTTACACCACCCACAGCAAAGCCGCGGCAGCTATTTGGCCAAAATTATATTCCATACATAATGTCATTGAATATCCTTTAAAATTAAAAAAAATAATGTTGCAAAATCACCTAAACAGGTTGTTTTATTTCATTTTAAAGTTGGAGCTCTCTTAATGAAAAACTCGATACAAAAAACATGTCTTAAACATGTCATTTTCTCTGTCATGTTTGCTTTGCTATGTAGCGGATAGGTGTCACTATAATACAAAATTATTATCGATTCTTTTCTGGTTAAAACATAGCTAAAGACATCATTATTTTCAAGATAGTATTATAAATTAGTTTTAAATAAACGCAGGCACGAAGAAAAGACGACAGGTGGTATTTTTTCTTTGTACAAAAATGAGATAAAATACAAAGATAATTGACCTTTAATAAAGTCATTAATTGATACTTATGAAGCAATAGACTCGAGTGGGGCAGAAGTTTTAGAACATGTAATATATTTTTTTTTCTTCGAATATTTCGCGTAGTTTATAAATGAATACATAAACTTGTTTGTGAATACACTGCTGCGCGTGTATTTGTTGAGTTTGATATTTAAAAAAATATTAAAATATGTTAAATACTTTTTAAGTTGTGACATTTTATGTAAATTACGAGAGAGATATAAATACAAATCTTCTCTCTGTATCAAGTTCTTTCTAGATAAGAGGACTACCAGCTGTCCTTCATTCTTGGAGGTTGTCCTTGAGGTATGCTTCCGTGAGATTGGCATATACTCTCTGCGTTAAGTTCCTTCTAGAGATGTGGACTGCAAGTTGATCTTTTTGTACGTTGTCCTTGAATGCTTCCATGAGTTTGGCATTTACTCTATGTGTCAATTTTCTTATTATAAAGTGGACTCTCTCTCTTGGAGCTCTTCCATAAGCACTATTTCTTTCGCGAAAGCCGTCCCTTGCTGCTCTTACACCCCTTGATTCTGATTATTATGCTCACACGTTCATTCCATGACCAGATTCTTTAAAATGTACAATATTTTGATATGTAAATATATTTCATAATCAATATTTCGAAACAGGTTCATAAGTATACCATTGTTGGTTTTCTAATCATAATAACCTTGTTGAAGGTAATTAGATACACAAAGTTCCATGGAGTGCAATCATATTTTTTCTTAAGCTATGCTTTGTAGATTTCTATGCATATTAATGCTAATGAAATACAACAGCCAACAACGGCTTGACTATTGAATGATTAGAAAATCGATCTGCATACGGATTTTTATAAGTTCCATTTGATGTTATTTAGGGTGTTTTTTTAAAGGTTTGGTTTTTTAATTTCTACAGACTGTCAATTTCACAGTTGACAGTTGATTTAAAGTCAGTACGTTTTGCCATTTTACCATAAATAGACTGGCGTCAGAATAGCGCTTGCAAGTTGTGCAAATTTATTTTGAAAATCATGGTTTGGTTCACAAAACTTATCGTGCACTACGTCCATTTTACGGTCGACATAATCGGCCATCCGAGCAAGTTATTCGGAAGACCATGGATCATTTTCGCACCACGTGGATAACACGCATCCACAAAGACGACAATTGTCGAAAATTGGACTTCACGATTGCGCTTTATTCGAGCTAGCCGTGGCGCTCATATGCCCGAAATCAAATTTAAACAATAATGGCATAAAAAAAGAACTTTTAAATAAAGCCAATATCATAGACATTAACATTATTAAAATGGTTTTTTCTTTTCATTTTGGAGATGTATTGAATACCTCTTAAAAAAAAATCACCCTTTATTATTAACTTTATTAGACACACGACAAAATTAATTATTCATGTGAATGGAAACATTTCAAATTATTACATATCTATATAAATAAAAGGCAGTTTCGCTCTGTGTGTGGACTGATTCCGGGGTTATTCCTGAGCAGATCGTTTTCAAATTGATACACTTCATTAATAGATAGACGGCGGTGGTCATAGGCATATTTTTGTTATTAATCGAGCTCTAATTAACTTTGTAAATTTATAAATTTTCGTAGTGCGAGCGAGTATAGACCTTCATGTTCGTATCACCTGAGTATCGATCTTTAGAGTCTATATTCGCTTGGCGTGATAAGATGCAAATTAGTGGCTTTTTTGACTCTTGCGTGGTCAGATATGAAATTAGTCGCTCTTTTAAACTGAAAAATATACGCACGTATAGGGATGGGCAAAACGACTCATCTCAGGGATCTGATCTGAACGGTTCCGCTCAGCAAAGTGAGCCGACTCTTTTGAACGATCCACGGTTCACCATTTTGAGTCGTTCAAAGTTTGAAATTATTTTAGTGACCTTTTTTTTTTTGCTCCTCGACCAAAAACGTTGATTCCGGTAAAAAAAAAAAAATTCACCAGGATAATTTTTTTGTCGATGAGCTAAAAAAAAAATTCACAACGACAAACAACTTTTTTGACAAACGACTCGATAATTCTCAAGAAGAATCGGCTCACTTTACTGAGCGGAACCATTCAGCTCAGATCCCTTAAAAATAGTCGACTCTTTTGCAATAATATACGATTCACCGGAATTTTAACTAGAGTAAACTACGAAGTCGTCTTATTGATGAGAACCTGGAATTGTGCCTAAAATTAAGAATAACAACAAACAAACATGCATCAGGCCCATAATAACATACGGAATCAAAGCAAGAAGAGACACTGTCAGAACCAGACTGCGACCTATTGTGGGGAGAACCGTTAGAGATAGGATACCCAACGAATAAATTCGCAAATCCTGCAACATTGAAGACATAGTGAGATGGAGTAGGCAGAGACATCGAGAGAATGGATCCAGCAAGAATTCCTAATATCGTGATGCAAGAGACTCCAGAGGGCCGTCGACCACCAGGATGACCACCAAAGAGATGGAGAGAAGGCTGGTCGCCTTCATCACAGAAAGAAGTATGAAATAATGTTTTATTCAGTGTACCCGTAATTGAATGAAGTGCAAAAATTATAATAAAGGTTATCTAAATCAATAAACATATTTGGCTCTCAATTTTTTTTTAAATCGTTGTAAAGTACGCATTTGGCTCTTTGGCTAATAAGTTTGCCGACCCCCCTGACCTAGCGGATCATTGAGCTGCCGCTCTTTTTTTTATGGATCATCGCTCACCCGCTCACCAAAAAGATTCGAATCTTTGAGTCGACTCGTGAGCGGATTGCCCATCCCTATCTCTGATCTGTCAAAAAAATGATTTGCGTGTTACTGTTTAGTAAGTAAAATATTTATATTTCTAATTCATATATATCTTCAGTTTATTCTATTTTGCCGTTGAAATGAATACAGATTATATTTCCGCATTACATATTTCAAAGTTGTAGTTCCAAATTATATCGAATAGAAATGAAATTATGTATCGTTTTACTTACGTATTATTTTAGGTTATGTTATGACTCTACATGGAAAAACGTTAAATTCTAAGTAACAATTCTATGAATTGGTATAATCTATTTTAATAATGTTATTTTAATGTAAAATTGTTCTGGCAGGGCGATAACCTATATCTTTTGGATTAGACGATTTACTTCATCTGTTTTAGTTTTTCTCTGAAAAAAAAAATGCTGTGATAGGTAAACATATCCTTACATACAGCATTAGCTGCCTCAGTTGGAAAAATCCATTAATATAACATTTCCAAATGGTCAGATGTTCCCACGCCTATCTTACAATGATCGATCAAGAGTCTCGAGTGCTTTTTTTTTTAATATACTGCTCATTTTAATATAATTATTTGATTTTTGCAGAGATGCCGACGCTAAGGATGATACCAGGAAAGACTCTTTGAGATAGGGTGAGGAACACGGCTATCCACGATATCTCCAAGGTGGAAGATGTCGTGAGATGGGGCACGCAACGCAAGATACTGGCATGTATGGATCCCACACCTCGATATGTGCAAGACAGATTGTTATATTTATGAACTAATTTTGAAATGGTATGTACAGGTTGGATTAATTGGTTTAATTCCACTATTAGAGGCAGAACAGGAGTGTCGGACATCATCGGAAGGGTGGCAGCGCTAAAATGGCATGCCGCTCGCAGCCCTGATGATAGATGAACTGTAACCCGAAACCCAGGACGTCCTCAACTTCGATGGAGGGACGACATTGGATGCGTGTTGCCCAGGATCGACAGACATTGAATCAGATGGAGGAGGCCTACGCCCAGGAGTGAACGGATATAGGCTCATGATGATGATGATACAAAACATTGACACCTACATGCAACATTTTAAATATTTCTGGAATGGGTAAAATTCTGCAACAATGAAAGTTCATTGTATGGAATGAATGCTTTAAATTATCAACTGATTTCTGTAGAATCACACTCCAAAGGAGAATTGATTCAATGTATATTTCCAGACATCACACAAATTTACAAATTTCGTCATTGGTTAAGTGAATGTGCATTATTAGCTTCATCTAATGGACATCAAAATCAAGAGTTTTGTTTCTCTAAACATTGTATTTCTAAGAACATTATTATGACCTTGAATGGTATATGTATGAATGTTTTATGCAAATGTGATATAGTATATTTATTTGTTTTTTTAATTTCACTTGAAATATTAAGGAAAAAATTAAGACTTGACGTTACAAAAATGGTTTGAAAATAAAGCTGAAAAAGATAAATATTATTTTTTTTTTGGGTGGCATCTTTAGGGTAACGTTTTAACTACACTATATTATTAAATCATAACGCGCTTTTGCACAGCTATGTTTAAGACCAATTGGCATCAAAAACTCATTTCAGACTTTTTGTAAACTTGCCACCTTGGCCCAGCCTTCAATTGTTCAATTCACATTAGTATTATTCAAGTTCACAGCAAGTTTGCTTAGATTAAACAAATGTTTTAAAGATATGAACTGAATTAGGATACACACATTCTTACACCTATACGAGTACACGTGTCATTTTATCCAATAAAATAATTGATATTGAACTTTAATTGTATTTCTTTAATATATATTGGGTGTATTTATATACTCTAATATAGCAATAGCGAAGCGTTGCCGGGTCAGCTAGTATAAAATAAAATAACACTTCGTATAAAAAGAAGATTGAAAATAATTATAAATATGATCGTTATTAAAAAATATATAATTATACGTGGACTCGTTAATATTAGACTCAAAAGTGGTTCTGTGATATGGAGTCCTCACGAAGCGAGATATTCCGTTATGCTGGAGAGGGTTCAGAAAATTTTCTCAGGTATCTCTACATGAAGGAGTATGGTAGATATCCGTGGCTCTGTCCCACGGCATTTCTTTTGGGAATGCTCGGAACCAATTCTGTACAGCTTCGAAAAGATGGGCATCTCATAACCCATTTCTTTAGATTAATCGGGGGATATTTCGAGAACTCGGCCGTGCTGGAGGGTGTAGGTCTTTTTGTCTCTGATAGATATCTCTACCGGCCGCCAGAACCAATCTGCGTCTGGTGACCCCCTTGGGAAGAGCAATTAGTTTGCTTAACGCGGTCTCCTCAGAGATCGACGTCTTTCATATTAGTGAAGGTACGTTTAGGGGGAAAATACTACTAATTCCGCGTTCCTGGTTTTATTTTGTATGTGTATAATATTTGACACGTACTCAATACTTTTGAGTAAACAAACTGATTTGATTTGATAACATCTTACTGACACTCCGCTCATTTCGGCACATACATCCAACCCTTTCATCTCTTTCATGCACGTGTCCATATTTGAATTAAAATGACGTCCCTAATGACGTCTTGAAAATATTAAACTTTAATATTATTTACATTTAATATCATTTAAATATAAAATTCAACCAGTCATATTGAAAATGACATGAATCCCTAAATTTAAAAACAATTAATCTAAATTAATCTAAATTTTTATAATATAATCAAATAAAACATTTGAATTCTCTTGGTGGAACTTCATTTTAAATATGTATTAAATAAAATTATGTTTTTTAACTTCTTCCACTTTCGTCTTTATTTCGGACCCGTTTCGCAAGGCTCGCTGGCATCGACAGACTGGTGACACTATTGCAAACTGAGTCCTTTATATACAATACATACAGATCAGGGGAGGTAAACATGATTCTATACAAGTTTTATAATATTTTAGGGAAAGGATATATTGCATATTAGACATTTCCTTAGCAAGGCGGAACATATCATTTCCATAAAATATAGTTAAACTTCTAGAATACAGATGTTTTCTTATTTATTGTTTCTTGAAGAATGATGTAAAATTCCATATTCAGTGTGATATGAGTATATACATGTACATAAAAAGGCTTACATTACTCTACAGTACTGGAAAAATAATCAGAATTTTTTTGTTAATAATATTTCCTCGTCTTTATCATCAAAGCTTGTCCGGATAATTGACGTTCCGATTAACTGGCGTTCGGACATATGATTCACGTAGTAAATATATGAAAAATTATGTAAAAAGTTCGAAGAATCGACGTGCGTATATGACTTGCTGTAAAAATATGAAGGAAGCTAGAGACTCTATCCCGAGTAGTGTGGCGGTTCATTTTCTCTGCCTACTCTTGAGAAAAACCGCATGATCACTTTTTAAAATATTTAATATTAATGATTTCCAATAATTTTAATTTCCAGAATTTTTAAATATATTATGCAGAAGTGACATGTTTTCGATTTGCTAGAGCATAGAAATATTTGTTTACTCTAATAAATTATAATTAATTATCACAATTCTCGAAAAACAAACGTTCTACATAAATATTTAATATTTAATGAGAAGTTTTACACCATTATTCGAGAAGCAATAAATATGTTTTAGAAAATTAGTTTTGTTATAATAATTGAAATTTCATGGCAGAAGTTCATTGTTAATAATGCGAATGAAATACAATTGTTAACCTTTTTTAATGTATAATTAGTTAAAATTCAAAAAAAAATTGTCTTCGACCGGTTTCGGCATCTCGCTTGCATCATCATCTTCTGGTCCATTTTGAATTAAATTGTTTTAAAACATAAATTTAATATAATCATGTCTACCATAACTTCGTATTAAAAATTAAACAAATGTATTGTATAAACGTTTTTATTAACAAGTTTTATACCTATATTCCATGAAACCGAAAATTTGCAACGCATGGCTTTAAGAAATGCGTATATTTGACTTAAATTTGACCTCTAAAAGATTCGACCTTATAGAATACTTTTTGCCTCTGTTGAAGGCTTTTTTTTATATTCCAGTCATAATAAACTAGTTGTAATATTACCCAGCGAATGAATTTTTATTAACGTGTCGTTGTATAAAATAATAATCAAACATTATTTTATAATGTAAATTATATTTTTAATATTCTTATTCTTCACTAACTACTCCGCCTTTGATCCGAACGAGTAAGATTTAATTTTTTTTTTAAATTGTAGTAACTAATCAACTAACCATCACGCCGTCTCCCCGAAAGGGTAGGCAGAAAGAATGGACTGCCACACTTTTCTTTCCTAACATATTTATCTTGCTTTGGTCGATTTCACTGACTCCTCACGGGGCCGATATTCAATATTTGATTTATATTTATGCGCCACGTTTTCCTCGGTCTTCCTCTATTTCTAGTTCCATTAACGTCGTAAACATATACTTGTTTTACCATTCTTTCTTCATTGATTATTTCCATGTGTCCAAACCATCTTAATGATCCTTTCATTATTTTGTTCATAACACCATCATTCGCACCGCATTAACTTCTTTTATTTTCATTTGACACTCTATCATATATAGATTTAGCACACATTCGTCTAAGAGATCTTATTTATACTGCATTTATTCTAATTTCATTTTTATTTTGCCAGTTCCATGCTTCGTTTCCATACATAAGGTTCGATACAAGAACACCATTGTGCACTGTCATTTTAGCTTTTTTGGATAGGCTTTATTGCATTATAAAATATAGAATATTTGTTAATGCCTATAAACAGAAGCTTTCATTCTTATTATTTGTTAAGATTTAGTCAAAATTATATGTTTTCATTCATGGAACAGACCTATTTGGCCCACGAGCCTTAGTTTGTGACCACTGTTAAAAACGCATAAAATATTGAAAGAAGATAAACGAGTGGTAAATTATGAGGATAAAGCAATAATCCAAGGAACCAAAATAATTAGTAATACATACTACAAAATGAATATGGTGTCCTTGTACCGACCCTTATGTATAAAAGCGAAGGATGGAACGGGCAAAAGAAGGATGAAAGTAGAATAAATGCAGTGGAAATGAGATCTGTTAGACGAATGTGTATAATAGTGTATAATGAAAACATAAGAAGTGAATGCTCTGCGAATTATATGGTTGTGTTATGAATAAAAATAATAAAAGGATCATTCAGATGGTTTGGAAACAATGATAGAATGAATGAAGAAAGAATGGTAAGAAAAAAAACATATCAACGATGTAAATGGAACTAGAAATAGAGGACGATCGACGATGACAGCGTGATTGTCACACCGTCATTGAACTGATGTAGAATTCACGTGACGATAAAATTGTGATAGACTAACTACTTTACAAACTAACTAACTAGCTAACCATCACCCCGTATTCGCGAAGGGGTAGGCAGAAATAATGGACTGCCACACTTTTCTTTCCTGACATATTTCTGTCTCGCTTTCTTAAAATTCATACATCGTGTCATGCACGCGAGTCGATTTCTCTGACTCCTCACGTGGCCGACATTCAAATGTAAACAACTTAAACGGAACTAGAAATAGAGGAAGTCTGAGGAAAACGGGGCATGATCAAATCAACAAAATATTAAATGTCGGCAGTGCAAATCGGCATGCGTGCATGACACGATGGATAAATTGTTGAAGGAACAAGAAAATTATGTCAAGGCGATCTATTCTTTCAGGTGGACAACCTTATGATTAGTTAATTAGTAAGTTATTAATTCAATTTCAAAGAATTATTTCTCATTATTTTTTGTCAAAATTGTAAATCAGTGTTATATTTCAACTAGGGCAAATATGGTAGTACATAGTGGAGTTCTAGTGAAAATGTAAGAAAGGATGAAAGTAGGATAAATGCCCTGAAATGAGATAACTGAGAAGAATGTGCGAAAAAACGACACATGATACCGAACGACAAAATAAGAAAGAAATGTAAGGCAGAAGATGGCATCACAAGTAAAATTATAAAAGGATCCCAGAGATGGTTTGGACATACGAGTATGTAACGAATGGATGAGAGAATAATGCTTAAATTTCTGTATACAAGCATTGTGAGTGGAAAGAGAAGCCGTGGAAGACCAAGGAAAGCATGGCATGACCAAATAAATAAAACACTAAAAGGCCACATTCGAAGTCGGAAAAATCGACGAGCATGCATGTTATGATGTATGAATGCGGAGGAATCTAGAGAGTAATAAAAGGTGTGGAAGTCCATCCTCTCTGACTAACCCTTCGTAGAAATGGCGTGATGGTTAGTTAGTTTAAAGGAATATTGATGAAAAAAAATACAATTTTTTTTTATTCAATTTTTAGATTATTTTTCTCGACATGTTTCGAATGTTTTACACCTTCATCATCGGGAGAACGATATAAATAGTACCGTCGAAACTTGTACAAAAATAAACTCAAAAGTAGAAAAAACAGTGTTTTAATTAATAAAAATATCATAATTGTGAAATTACACAGTGTTAACGCCTTGAGATTATAATGAAAATAATAGAAAAAATGTATAAAATCTTTTTTAATTGCATATTTAGTTAAAATCCACTTTTGTCGTATTACTAAATATACATTTTAAAAAGATTATTTACATCATACACTATTTACAGTGAACTTTAACCATGAAATATCAAATAACAACATAAATTCCTTTAGTTTATAATATAAAAATGCTTAGAATTCTAATCTAATAAATGAAATGTGTAATACTCACGATTTAATTCAATGTTTTAACGTTATCATTTAAACAAAAGAAGGAGAAACACACTGAATTTAATTCAAAATTTTATAATGTTTGTTTTTAAAATAATTATAAAAATATAACAAGTCTTTGATGTTATCGTAACAAAGCGAAATCTGTCAAACACGTCTGTCCGCCGGCTCTACTTCGCTTCACACTGGTATCATTTGTATTCGTAAAAAATTCTTTGCAAAGGTAATAAATAATAAGTATTATCGGATGTCTATACAACACTCCTGTCAGTCATCATCGATCAATGTTAATCCGAGGAGTGAATAGTAATTAGCGAACTGGACCGACGATAATAATTATTATTTTAAATCGATTATTAATGCTCGTTTTCACCATAATTCTATGACTGATTACCAAAACGTATGCGCGACCCCAGCGAACATCATTGGAACTAACAAACCAAATTCGAATACGAATTACATTCTTATTCCAAACTGTCATTTTCACATATGGCACAATCTACATAACCTCAATGTAACAATAATATATGTTTGTTTATTCAACTTGACGCTATTTTAAGATTTTATAATTTGTATATAAATCAATGTTCTTTCTTATACCGACCCTTATGTATGGAAGCGAAACATGCAACTGGCAAAATATGGATGAAAGTAGAATAAATGCAGCAGAAATTATTTCTCTTAGACGAATGTGTTGATACTCCGTGTATGAAAGAGTGTCGAATGAAAATATAAGAAGTGAATGCGGTGCGAATGATGGTGTTATGAACAAAATAATGAAAGGATTATTAAGATGGTTTGGACACATGGAAAGAAAGAATGCTAAAAAAAAGTATATTTTAACGATGTAAATGGAACTAGAAATAGAATCGGAAGACCGAAGAAAACGGGGCACGAACAAATAAATCAAATATTGAATGTCGGCCACGTGAGAAGTCAGAAAAATCGACGCGCGTGCATGACACGATGTACAAATATTGAGGAAGCGAGAGAAATATGTCAGGAAAGAGAAGTGTGGGAGTCCATTCATTCTACCTACCCCTTCATGGTAAGTTAGTTTAGTTAGCATATAAATATGTAACAATAAATGTATAACTTGTATGACACGAAACGGTCATTTGTGAATGTGTCAAATATATTTTTTTTAATCGAGTAACAACAAGATGGCGTCCGTAGACAGCTGTCATTTGAAATTTCTCACATATTTTTTTTATTTTCGCATTTTGGGCATTGTTTGAGCATTTTTCAGAATGTTAGATTGTTTAAAGATGTTTTATATACATGTATGTGCATCGCCGTAAGTGATTTAATGTTTTTATGGTGCTTCAATATAGAAGAAATATCAAATGGTGTACACTCTCATATTCAAGTTGTTCTTCGTTCTGTACGCCTTTCCGCCAGCCAGCCATCTAAAATGCCAAATCTGTCCATTATAAATTCACTTAAGCTATTCTGGTAAAGATTACGCAGTCGAGTTGGAAGATCCAGGGACATCTTGGCGAAATGGGTTGTCCTTCAAGGCGAACGACGCTGTGCATCTATGCCATAGACCAGGGGTCGGCAAACTTATTAGCCAAAGAGCCAAATGCGTACTTTATAACGATTTAAAAAAAATTGGGTGCCAAATCTGTTTATTGATTTTTATTTTTCCATTTAAAATGGTTGTTTTCAAATCTTCTTCTTTTCTTCTTCCTCAGCCTATTCCCGTCCACTCCTGGACAAAGGTCTCCTCCATTCGCTTCCATGTCACTCTGTCCTGTGCAGACTGCATCCAGGTTATTCCGACGTGTCTGTTCAGATCATCCTTCCACCGTAGTTTTGGTCGCCCTGCACTTCTCTTTGCCGTCCACGGTCTCCAAGTCGGCAGTCTTCTTGCCCACTTTTCGTCTGAGCTTCTGGCTACGTGACCTGCCATTGTCATTTTAGAGTCGCCACCCGGTGGATGATGTCAGTGACCCTTGTATTTTCTCTCACCGTGTCGTTTCTAACTCTTGTCTCTTAGGCTTATTCCCAATATGGCTCTTTGGGTCACTCGTAGTTTCTAGGCAGTTTGTTTGGACAATGTAACATTTTCAAGACCATAAGTACCAACTGGCCGAACGCAGGCTTCATAGACTTTTCGTTTCAGGCTGATCTGTATTTTTTGGTTTTTAAGGATGTAACCCATGTTTCCGAAAGCTGCCAAGCTTAGTCCAATTCTTTTTTTAGCTCTTCGGTTTGGTTATCTCGGCCCAATTGTTTTGAAATAATGTTTGTCAATAGAGGAATATATTATCTTGGCGATGCTTCAGCAGACTCAAAAAGTCAAACAATGTTTGCCTTTCAAAATCTTGAGCGAAAATGAATATTTGGCTTTCGAATAGAATAACTTCTTCTAACATTGAAAAATCGAATTAAGCTGATTTAGAGGAGACGTAACGTCTAATATGATTTTTTTTTGATCCACTGATCGTCTGTATGTTCTGGATAGTGAACACCCTTCTCAAGGAGAAATGCTTTGATTTCTTATTATAGAGATTCGAAACGTTTTAAAACGTTCCCTCTTGTTAACCAACGTACCTTATTATGAAGCAGAAGATTATCGTATTTACTCTCCATTTCAACTAAAAATCTTTGAGTTGGCGGTGATGATTAAGAGCTTTAGCTAAAACGGAGTTGATAACCGTAATCACCAATTCCATAACTTTACAAATTTCTTCTGGAAATGTCTGCGGACAGAGCGTTCTTGATGAATGATGCAATGGTAAGCAAGTATCTCGCGATTAAATTATTTTTCAACAAACCCCTTTCTTCGACTGATACCATCGGCGCGTCTTGTGCGCCTGCCCGTGGACATTTGTGCCGAATCCACACTTGAGGGGCCAAAGAGCCGCACCTTAGGGGCCAAAGAGCCGCATGCGGCTCCGGAGCCGCACTTTGCCGACCTCTGCCATAGACCAATCTATGCTGCACATAATAGAGTACCCAGAGGAAAATCGAGTTCGGACGTCCGGCAGTGCAGTCCAGCTGGTGGCCTTCTGGGCCAACGTTATTTACACGACGAAGAAGAAGTATCAGGTATAGAAATAGATATTAATTTAAGTTAAGTTATTTATTTATTTACTTGAAATAGTACACATGTACATAGCACATGTTCTAATAAAAACAATTTTAATAATCCACATACAATCATTCAATTATAATAATCCACGTACAATCAATGTGGTTACCTTTTGTTTACATATTTATTTAATATAATTCTAAAAATATTAATGCTCTGCACACTTACGGTATATCTTCATAAATTTTAAATGCTTTATACATAAGGGAATTCTGAGATTTGTTTATTTTTTCGAGCTTCAGTTTATTTTTCTTTCTTGTTTCATATTGATGTTTATGTTGGTTACTTTTTATCTTCCTTAAAAATTCTTGGGAGGTGTGCCCATTAACACTTTTGTGTTTTAGTAATAAAACGTTGTATGTAATTATGTTTTTTAAATGACATAATTTTTTTCTCTTTCAGCATCACTTTAATCCTGGCATATCTGCTTTTCCTTCAAATTATTTTCATTGCTATATTCTGGAGAATGGTTTTCTTCACATATCTTCTTCATTTGTTAAAAATATTAGGTGTATGCTTCCGCCGTTTTTTTTTCCCGAAATTCGAGGCTTTATCGAAACAAGTGATAGTCCGAGGGAACAACGTCTGGAAAATACGGCGGGTGGGGTAGGACTTCCCATTTCAAAGTTTCCAAGTATGTCTTGACCACTTTCGCAACATGGGGTCGAGCATTGTCATGCTGTAAAATCACTTTATCATGTCTCTCGTTGTATTGCGGCCGTTTGTCTTTCAATGCTCGGCTCAAACGCATTAATTGCGTTCGATAACAATCGCCTGTGATTGTTTCAGTCGGTTTTAACAACTCATTATACACTACGCCGAGCTGGTCCCACCAAATACTGAGCATAACCTTGGAACCGTGAATATTCGGTTTGGCCGTCGACGTGGAAGCATGGCCGGGATATCCCCATGATTTTCTGCGCTTGGGATTATCGTAATGAACCCATTTCTCGTCCCCAGTCACAATGCGATGCAGAAATCCCTTCCGTCTTTGCCTTGCAAGCAGCTGTTCACAAACACACAAACGCCGTTCAACATCTCTCGGCTTCAACTCGTACGGCACCCAATTTCCTTGTTTCTGAATCATTCCCATGACTTTCAGGCGTTTTGAAATGGCTGGTTGCGTCACTCCCAATGATCCTTCCAATTCTTGATCAAGTAATGCCTCCAATTCTGCATCTTCGAAAACCTTCTCTCTTCCACCGCCATGCTGGTCTTCGACGTTAAAATCACCGTTCTTGAAGCGTTGAAACCACTCTCGGCACGTTCTTTCACTAATAGCGGCCTCACCATAGGTATTTGAGAGCATTCGATGAACCTCAGTCGCAGATTTCTTCATATTAAAGCATAAAATTGAAACCTCCCGCAAATGACGAGAATTTGGCTCGTAAGCTGACATGTTTAATCGGGAATAACTTTATGATGCAGACACAAATCGACTAATATTTCGATGGCGTTATGTTTACAAATACTTAAGCTTATTGTATGACATCTATGATCTATTTATTCCAACTACCGTCAGATTAAGTTATTCCATTATTCGTCTTCTTATTCTTGTCCTATCACACCTATGTGGTGCATGGAACCCCAAGGAACCTTCTCCATCACACTCTATCGCAGGCCTGATGTCTAACATCATCCCAAGTGAGATAGGTCCGCTGCTTTATCCTCGTTTTGTAGGGTTCTTCTCCAGGTGGCTCTAGGTCTGCCTCGCTTTCTCTTCCCACCAGTCTAGTACGCCCTAAGTGATGCAGGCTTGGTTCCGTCTCAGGGTGTGACCGATTCACAACCATTTGCGTCTAGTGGCTTGTTCTCTGATTGGCCATTCGCCTGCCACGGCCCAGAGATCGGCATTTGACACTGTTCGGTGTAAAAAGACCGTGAATATCGAGGTACTTTATTACGATTAAAAAAACAACCAAACCAAAAATGTCGTTTGACTTGTTCTAACTGTGTTAAATGTTAATAAATTATCGTTGATTATCATTGATGAAGGCAATTATGCATCCATTGTAATTACGAGTATACAGCGCTCTATCCTTTAAACGCACTATTATTTCTAAAGTGGCTTAAAAACTAACTATTTTGCCGTCTCTCCGAATGAGTAGGCAGAAATACTTCCCTCGATTCCTTATCATTCGTAAATGTATGCACGTCGATTTCTTTGACTCCTCACGTGGCCTACATTTAATATTTGATATATTTAAATAATAATTAATATAATAATAAATAAAAAATATAAAAATATAATAAATAATAAATCGGGTGATGGTCTAGGGGTTAGAACGCTTGACTTCTGATCCAGGGGACTTGGGTTCAATCCTGGACACGACCAGATTCCTTCTTCATAATAATGAGCTATTTTCTGCTCACATTGAAGATTGTAAAAATAAATTCTAATATCATTGATTTAAATCCTTGGTATTAGTATTTTTTTAAAAAAAAGTTTTTTTAACTACTTCCACTTTTGTCTTTATTTCGACAGCGACCGGTTTCGCCAGGCTCGCAGGCATCGACAGACTGGTTCCTGGCCTGACTAAACCTGTTTTATGTAATTACTCGTATTATTTCAAATGAACTTCCATCAGGAGATTTCAGTAAAATCATTTGATTTGATATATTTTATCGTGCCACGTTTTCCTCAGTCTTCCTCTATTTTTCATTATGTTAACGTCGCGTCGTTTACATATACTTTCTTCACGATGATTTCTTCATTCATTCTTTCCATTTGTCAAAATCATCTTAATGATCCTTTCATTATTTTTTTCATAACCCTTTAAATCGGTCTGTATTCCATTCTTATATTTGCATTGCATTTAATTTATTTGCATTTAATACCTACTATATTTGCATTTAATATCTATATTTAATACCTATATATTAATTCCTATATTTAATAATTATTAATTATTATTTAATACCTATATATTTAGTTTTATATTTAATAATTATTTAATACCTATACATACCTGTATTTGCATTTAATACGTACATTAAATTTATTTATTATTATTATTATTATTATTATTATTATTATTAGTAGAAGTAGGATTATTATTATTATTATTAATAATATTATTTTGTTGAATCGCTCTTTACATCATGACAGGATGAGCCAAATCGATGTAAAGGGTATAGCTATCACAGTGATTCTCGTGACATGTGATAAGTAGCTAATCCATGGAATTTTTTTTGTCCCGTGAAATCTACACCAGACCAAATACAGTGTGACAATCACACTGCCCTCGCCGGGAATCGAACCCGGAACCTTCGGGGTGGCAGTCAATGCACTTACCGCTCGGCCACGAAGGTCGTCATTTTATCACACATTCGTCTAAGAGATTTCATTTCTACTGCATTAATTATACTTTTATCCTTCTTTTGCCAGTTCCATTCTAAAAGGACATAATTATAAACACGTTTTCGACCAGTGTCACATTTAAAATGTTAATTTGTTACTGACAATTTTACGGCAAAAAATTACTTTTATTTTATTTTTAGGAAAACATAGTTATGATAGTATCCCAAGTAAGTTTTAAAGGTATTATTATCTGGTTACATATTGTTATTGGAAAATAATGAATTGTTTTTCTATTTCGTTTTTCATGAAATGAATTAGACATGAAACGTGATACATTTGTTAAACACTCATATCTGTTAAGTAACATTCTAAATAAATAAACACCTGGTATAGTCCGTTCACTACAGGGAGATCGTTTGAGTGACAGTGCGTTCACAAAAATCTAGAAGCTGTTTTATTATTATTTTTTTATGATTAGATAACAAAAAAATGTTTCAATCATACCTGTATATTCAATCATTGAAATAAATAAACGTGTTATTTTTATTTATTTTTTTATTTAAATAAATGCTATCGGCTTAATTTTAATGATTATGAAAATTAAGTATATTAAAATTATAATTTGTTTATAGATTTTTCCTTGGAAAAGTGGCTAAGGGTGAGACTAATATTAATAAAGATAATTTTTCCCTTAATGGTTTCAATTACAATATTTGATCCTTGCAAGTATTTATTTATTGGATATTAGAAAAAATGAAGAGCGAAAGAAGGTATTAAGAACAAAATTATGAAAGGATCGCTGCGTTGGTTCGGACATATGGAGCGCTTGGGTGAAGAAAGAATGGTTAAAAAAGTATACGTTAACGATGTAAATGGAGTACGGAGTCGAGGAGACCGAGGAAAACATGGCATGACCAAATTAATCAAATTTTGATGGCTGGTCATGTTAAAAGCCGGAATGCTCGCTGTATGAATGTGGAGGAATCTAAAGAGGTTGTCAGAATAGAGTAGTGTGGCGGTCCATTCGCTCTGCCTACCCCTGCGGAGAAACGGCGTGATAGTTTGATCTTCTTCTCTGGTTTCAATCCTGGGATTGGTTTGCAGCAATTTCCTCCATTATTCTCTTCCACTTTTCCCTGTCTTGTGCGGCTCTTTTGAGATCTGCATATGATGAGCAGCGCACGTCCACCAACAGGTCCTCCAGGTACTCTCGGCGTGGGCGTCCCCTAGAGTTTGTCCCCTCGGTCATACCCTCCATTATGGCATGCAAGAGACCTTCTTGACGTATTACATGGCCGATCCATCTTGCACGCCTTTCGGACAAGGTCCTGAGCAGGTGCCTTCCTCCTTCGATTCCTTGAAGAACTTCCTCATTCGTGATGTGGTCTCTCCAGGAAATTCCTAATAGTCTTCTATAGGACCACATCTCAAAAGCCTCTAGTCTCCGCTTATCTCTTTCGGATAGGCACCATGTCTCGCAGCCGTACATCAAGATACTCCATACATAGGTCTTGATGAGGAGTATTCTCAGTTTTAGGTCTATATTATTTGATTCTATTATTTTCGACCTTTTGTTAAATGCTAGCCTAGCCTGATGTATACGGCTGTCGACCTCGCTCTTAGACCGACCGTCCCATGTTATTTTGCTCCCGAGGTAGACAAACTCCTTGGTGTTCTTTAGTGGAACTCCTGACATCACTACTCTCATCTGGTGCTGCGTTCGGCCTACAGTCAGCAGCTTTGTTTTGTCCTTATTTATCTTCATGTTGTAGCTATCTTGAAGAATGTCTTGCAAAGTATCTAAGGCCTCCTGCAGTTCCTCCTCACTTTCAGCAACCATAGCAATATCGTCAGCAAACCTTACGATAGTTTGATATTGTTATATTATTTCTAGTAATTATATTTTTGTTTTCAATGGCATGTATTTAACCTGACCCGAAAATGACTTTCATTTTCCTAATTTCGACATGGTAAATTTGCGATTAATCAATAATAAAAATAGTATTTTAAAAACACTCATGCGAATCGAAAAGCGGCCATGTTCGAAGTATAAACAATCGACGAGCGTGGGTGTCACGATGTGTTAATGTAGAAGAGGCGCGAGAGTTATGTCAGGATAGAACAGTGTGGCGGTCCTCTCTCTATCATCCCTCCGGGGGTTAGTTAGTTAGATAGTTTACAATCTTTAATTTGAACAAAAATATAATAAGTACTCATTATTATAAAAATGGAGCCAGATCCTGTCCAGTAATTCAACCCAAGTCCAACGATCTCACAAGTCAAGCGTTCTATCCTGAAACACCACGCGTATAAGATCGATGTAATATTAATATATTTATAATAATAATCGTCAATGCGTAATTACTAGTTATAAATAATGTATTATATTAACTACTCCAGTTCATTCTGTTTATTCATATAAATTATTTATAGACGATTTGTTTGTTGAATTGATTATTAATAATGATAACATTACACATTGGAATTTACTATTATACATTAAAGTACAAAATAATTGTTAACTGTGTATAATTTCAATAAATTCTTAGAGAATTAACTATAAACGGTGTACGACAGATTTTCAAATGCAGTAAAACCTTGATATAACGGACCTCTATTTAACGAGAACATCCTTTCCAGAGACCAGTATGACTTCAGAAGAGGGGTAGGAACCAAAGAAGCAATATTGTCATTACGAATACTACTAGAAAATAGAATAAAAAGAAACCAAAACACATTCATCGCATTCATAGACCTGGAGAAGGCTTTCGACAAAGTAGAATTGAAAAGACTCTTCGAGATTTTTAAGAGAATTGAATTCAAATATAGAGATAGACAAATAATCCAGGCACTATACAAGAACGAAGTCGCCATAATCAGATGTGACGAGGGTACAAAGGAAGCCAGTATAAGACAAGGGGTAAGACAGGGATGCTCTCTGTCACTTGCTCTTTTTAACGTTTACATACATAATGCAATTGACGACTTGAGAGAGAGAATGAGTCACAGAGAAGGTGTAAGGATACACGGACAAAAGATAGACATGATAAGGTTTGCTGACGATATTGCTATGGTTGCTGAAAGTGAGGAGGAACTGTAGGAAGCCTTAGCAATTTTGCAAGGCATTCTTCAAGATAGCTACAACATGAAGATAAATAAAGACAAAACAAAGCTGCTGACTGTAGGCCGAACGCAACATCAGATGAGAGTAGTGATGTCAGGAGTAGCACTAAAGAACACCAAGGAGTTTGTCTACCTCGGGAGCAAAATAACATGTGACGGTCGGTCTAAGAGCGACGTCGACAGCCGTATACATCGGGCTAGGCTTGCATTTAATAAGAGGTCGAAAATAATAGAATCAAATAATATAGACCTAAAACTGAGAATACTCCTCATCAAGACCTATGTATGGAGTATCTTGATGTACGGCTGTACGGCTGTAAAGAGATAAGTGGATACTATAGAGCGGATACATGCCATAATGGAGGGTATGACCGAGGGGACGCCCACGCCGAGAGTACCTGGAGGACCTGTTGGTGGACGTGTGCTGCTCATATATGCAGATTTCAAAAGTGCCGCACAAGACAGGGAAGAATGGAAGAAAAGAATAGAAGAAATTGCTGCAAACCAATCCCAAGATTGAAACTTATTAACTTACTATTTAACGATCTTCGGATATAACAGACAAAAAATCGGGTCAAATGTAAAAACATTTAAATCGTCCTGATAATATTATACATGCTTAAATTCAAGTGTCGCCGCATGTATACAACTTTTAGCAGCCATAATAATCACGTCATACGTCTAGAAATAGAATTGGAGACATAATGCTGAGGATGGAAGTGAAGATAGCGAAGAAAAAGAAACAACACTGTCAAATATGAACTTGGACTTGGATCTTCTGGCTTACAGAGGTTCAGCTCATGTGGCTATTCCTCTTACGTCTGATGGGAACATTGTTGGAAGGTGATTTGGTGGGTTGTTAGTTTATGCGGAGGCATGATTTGTGTGGCCCGGAGTGTTCCTCTGAAGGAGGATCGATTTTGGGCGCTTGTGGCGGCTGGAGGTGTTTGGGTCGTAATTTGAGAGGTATTTTATTGTGGGGTTAGGATGTGAAGAACGTTCAGCAAGTTTCAGAATGAATTCATATATCATTGGCACTCATGAAGGCGCACCAAGCGATAAACGGATAGCTTTATTTTGCAGGATTTGGAGTTTTCGTATGTGACTCGAAGCTGCGTAGCCCCAGATAGGGGCTGCATAAGTGAAGATCGGCCGTATGACCGTTTTATAACCTCTTCTTCTTCTTCTTCCTTGTTGTAGACCTATGTGGTCTGTTCTCCAGAGTATTGCTCCTCCTGTGAGGTAGACTCCCAGCTGTCCTTTCATCTTTTAAGAGGTCTTCCACGAGGACGAGTCCCATGAGGCTGATCATGTAATGCAATATAGGGGAGTCTGGTGGTGTCTATTCTTTGAACAAGACCGTACCAGTCCCTTTTCGCTGTCTGCTCCATCTTATAATATCCTCAACCTCACATACCTATCTTATTCTGGTGTTCCTCACGCGATTTCACATTGTCTTGCCTGCTATCGTCCTCAGTGTCTTCATCTCGAAAGTCCTCAAAACTTGTTTGGTCCTTACTGTGTCTGCCCTTGCTTCGACGTCATATGTTATTTTTGGTCTTACGCGTGCTTTATAGATTCCCATCTTACTCCTAATGGCCATGTCTTTGTTTTTCCATATTGTGGATTTTAGAGCGCCAGAGATTGCAGCTGATTTGTTTACTTGGGCTTGTATTTCTTCCCGCAGATCAGCTCCTCCCATCAGGTCTTTGCCTAGATACCAGTTCTGAGAAACCATCTCTAAGTAATTCAATGTCATTTGATAATGGCAGGCCGAATCATAACATTCCAATAAAATGTAATAAAAGAAAATATACGTTTCCATTAAAATTAATTAAGCTATGATATCTTATTAATAGTAATGAACACATCTGTTTTAATGTTTTAATGTAATAATCTAATTTATGTGTAATAATTTAATGACACGTTTCGCCTGTCAAGGGGATTATCGAATATGACCGACATTAATTAAACCAGCATAGTTTAATATTGGTTATGAAAATTCATAAAACATTTTATAACTGAGTAGTTCTTACGTCGAACATTGTTTTACCAACGTACTTTATAATTTATCACCAATTGTGTGTTAAAACAGCAATATAACTAATTGTTTTGCTAGTAAACAATACTATTTATCGTATGATATAAATAAAAGTAATGTATTTTCTAGTCAATACAAGCGTAACAATATAATGTCGATGACAAAACTAAAATCGGCGATGCTTATTAAAATTATATATAAATAGTGTTACTTACATATCGTGGATATTCTGCGAAAAAGCACTAAGTCAAAATTACTATACATAATTGAAGTTCAAAGTTTGTAAGGATAAAACAATTTTTTTATACTAAACATTACTAAGACATTTTGAAAAAATTGTATATTTATCTATTAACTACATTTTATTTAATGACTAGCTGACCCGGCAACGCTTCGCTATTGCTAAATTCGAGTACATAAATAAACCCAATATATATTCAACAAATACAATTAAAGTTCAATAACAATTCAATTATTTATTGGATTAAATGCCATGTGTATGGATGCAAAAATGTGTGTCTATATCTATAAAACAATGTTTCAATCCAAGCAAACTCGCTGTGAATTATAAACTTGAATACATATTACTAATGTAATTGAAAAACGATTTTTTGAATATTTTATATGAAATTTAATAATCAAATAAACAATATTATATCACATTTGCACAAAACATTCATTATATTAGAGAAACAAAAATCTTGATTTTGTTGTCCATGAAATTCACATCAGAGCCAATAAAGTAAGTTTCTACGATCGTGATTTCGGTACTGCGAGTCCGCTGGCGTGGAAAAGTAATATAGATTATAATACTACATAAGCCTCCCTTCCCGACTTCCACAACTCTATCCCTCGCCGCTCTGCGCCATTGACCTCCTGCCACTCGTTTAATGTCATCAGACCATCTTGCTTGTGATCTGTCAGAATTCGTGTAGCTGTTTCTCTTTCGCCACTCCAGGCCAGAAGATCTTATCATCCGTTGTCCTTGCTTTATGACCGATCCCATTCCATTTAAACATTAGTTATTTTACACGCTGCATCGGCAACTTTGATCCGATCTTTGATTCATCAATTTTGGGCCCTGGAATTAAAAAAAAAAAAAAATTGAATTGCCATAAGGCGGACACCGAAGAACCGCATAAGGCAAAATTTAAATTTCCATACAATGAATGAATTACAACTGTTTATTCTTCATATAGGTATATGCATAATATTCAGCAGTTCATGCTATATGCATAATAATAATAATAATAATTAGCCTAATTTCTCAAATTAATTAAATTAATCAGAATGGTAAAAAAATTGTATGTTAATGATGTAAATGGAACCAGAAATAGAGGAAGACCGAGGAAAACGTGGCACGATCAAATAAATCAAATATTGAATGTCTGCCATGTGAGGAGTCAGAGAAATCGACGCGCGTGCATGACACGATGTATGAATGTTGAGGAAGCGAGAGAAATATGTCAGGAAAGAAAAGTGTGGCAGTCCATTCTTTCTGCCTACCCCTTCGGGGAGACGGCGTGATGGTTAGTTAGTTAGTTAGTTAATCAGATTTTAAAGGTTGGTCATGTTAGAAGTCGGAGGAATCGACATGCGTGTATGACTCGTTGTATGAATGTGAAGGAAGTTAGAGAGGTTTGCCAGGATAGAGTAGTGTTATTGTCCATTCTCTCTGCCTACCCCTGCGGGGAAACAGCGTGATGGTTTGTTTGTTTGTTTAATTTGTATAATCGCCGTTTTCGTGAATAGCTCACCTCAAGGGCGCTTTGACAATGTTTTTAGTCATGAAAGGTGCATGTGACAACAGCGAAATCACGATCGTAGAAACTTACTTTATTGGCTCTGATGTGAATTTCATGGACAACAAAATCAAGAGTTTTGTTTCTCTAAACATATGAATGTTTTGTGCAAATGTGATATAATATTGTTTATTGATATACAGACAACCGTTGTTAAAATTTTATGCGATATTTTGAAAAGGTGGGTTTTTAGGTGAGATTTAAAGTCTGTCGGATTGTCAATGCATCTGAGGCGTGCAGGAAGCATATTTCAGGCGGACGAACCTGCTACTGAAAACCTTTTATACTGTGAAAGCCCGAGCAACACAAAATTCAGATATATAGGTGGCACGTTTGGGAATGTGCTTAATTATTGTCTATAAACTGTAAATTTAAAAACCTTACCTGAAATTAATAATGGAATTTTCATATATGAATGAAAACTACTAAAAGTAGCTTATGTGTAATGTAAAAATGAGCCGGTTCTCATTCGCCACTCCAGGGTACATCTAATTCACTGATCATCCGTTGTTTGATTGATCTAATTCCATTTTAACGAAGTTATTTTGCACGCTGCATCGGTAATTTTCGTCCCATCTCTGATCCGTTACTTTATTTTCCTAGAAATAAACGGAAAAAGTCATAAGAATTGTGTCATTCATTCATATTGTAATTCATATTGTATATCATTAGAACTTTCTTACCGTTGCTGTGGTAATGTAACAATTTCCCTGACCAAAGTATGCGTATAAAGAAAACGGCAAAATAGAAGAAACTGAAAATATATTTATGAATTAGAAATATAAATATTAAACAACTTACGGAAGCAAGTTTCTTCATATTCTTGTAGAGCTTCGACGTCCAATATTTTATATTTTCGCTATCATCCTTTGAAATAACCTGAAAGCAATTTAATTATCATTGAATATTTTTAATCCCAGAAACTTCATCCTTAAGCAAATGAAATAACCTGAAAGCAATTTAATTATCTTTGAATATTTTAAATCTCAGCATAATGTAGAATTTAATGGAGTGGAATGGAAAAGAAAGTAGAATTGCAACATGCAGATGCACCAATATGGCTCATTAACAAAATAATTTCAATCCCAATACAAAAATATCCCCATTAGACCAGTGGTCTCTCACACCAGGCTCCTCTAGTGAATTATTTTATCAAAACTCAATATCTTATCCCAAAGATATAGATTTTCGCCCTGCCAGAATCATTTTACATTAAAATAACATTATTAAAATAGATTATACCAATTAAATAACTAATTATCACACTACGAAACGTCATAACCTAAAATGACACGTAAGTAAAACGAATAAATCGATATTGTATTATATATCATTAGAACTTTGTTATCGTTGCTGTGGTAATTTTAAAATTTCCCTGACCAAAGTACGCGTATTTAGAACACCTTTATGTTTGAATTCATCAAATGTCATATTAATTGTATTTTAAATAACTAATTAAAATCATAATAATTAAATAACATTAATAAAATAGCGCAATACCATTCAAAATTCTGCCAGTGGTGTAGTTTCTTCATATTCTTGTAGAGCTTCGACGTCCAATATTTTATATTTTCGCTATCATCCTTTGAAATAACCTGAAAGCAATTTAATTATCATTGAATATTTTTAATCCCAGAAACTTCATAACCTAAAATTACATAGATAATATACTTACAAAATATTACGACGTATTGACAGTTCAGAGACCACGTGACCAATCGAACGGCTAGAATTCTAGAAAACGAATATCATTAAGTAATCACCGTCGAACGTAAGAGAAACGAATAAGTTTCAGCCACACGAAAAAATAAAATTTCGTTCATAACCTCAAAATGACGCGTAAAAATTATACTCGCCAAAATTTGGAAGCATAATTACCTGTCTGCATTAATGTACATTAAAATATGGCCAATAAAATAGACTGTACCAATTAAACAACCAATTATTTTAGTACGTAATAAGTAAAACGTATTAAGTATTATACATCGCAATATATTGGACTGTCAGAAAGCAAAACACATTGTTGCCAGTACACAAAATTACATGGAGACTGAATTCTCTCCAGACCATGTCAAACGAATATAGACTCAAAAGATTGATACTCAGGTGATACGAACATTAAGGTCTATATTCGTTTGCAGTACGAAAATTTTCAATTAATTGATTAATTTATAAAGTTAATTAGAGCTCGATTAATAACAAAAATATGCCTATGACGACCGCTGAATTCCACTTAGTCCATTCTCCAAATTTTAGAAGGATCTGTGGAGGAATCACCGAGAAAGAAGGAGACACACACAACCCAGATTGCATATGTAGATGTAGATTTATATGTAGATGTAGATGTAGATGTAGATGTAGATGTAGATGTAGATGTAGATGTAGATGTAGATGTAGATGTAGATGTAGATGTAGATGTAGATTTAATAAAATATAACTGAACTATCAGCACATTTTTTTCAAAATAATAGTGGATTGACATGACTTAGTGCATTTTCGCTGATACATAATACCACAGTGAGGTATTGAAATTGAGTTTGAGTATCATTGTACCTACTATAGTCACTTTGTGAGAAATGTTTTTTTTTTCTTTAATTAAAAAAGTTATGCAATAATTTTATCTTTTGTACAGTACCTAATACATTAGGTAAAATAATAATTGAATAGTTTAAAGTTTTCCCTGAACGGATTCATGTTATATTGACTTATTGCAGAAAATATCTCGGCTTGTAGTGTAGATAGGACTTCGTGCGTTTTTGCAGATTGTAGAGTATTTTTTCAACGGTATAACCTCATCATTTAGTCAAAACAACAAAATTTTGACTTAGTGCTTTTTCGCAGAATACCCACAATATATTCATATACCCACTTCATCTTCTTCATGTCCTGTCACATCTCCGTGGTGCATAAGGTTTCAAGGATTCGTCTTCACCCGACTCTATCGCACGCTTGGTGCCTAACACCATTACAAGTTTTGCCACCTTAACCTCGTCCTGCAGGGTTCTTCTCTAGGTGGCTCTATATCTGCCTCGCTTCCTCTTTCCATCCATAGGTACCAGTCTAGTGCCCCCTGAGCGATGCAGGCTGGGTTCCGTCTCAGAGTGCGACCAATCCATAGCCATTTGCACCTAATGACTTGTTCTCTGATTGGCTTTTCACCTGCAATGGCCCAGAGAACGGCATTTAACACTGTTTGGAGTCAAAATATCTTGAATATTGAGCGAAGACACCTATTTATAAACACCTGAAGTTTTCCAATGACGTCTGTGGTAAATTTTAAAGTCTTTATTCCGTATAGTAAACGCTACTGTTAAATTAATTGTTTCTTGAACAATGATGTAAAACTCCATATTATATAATTAATAGGAATGAAAACGCTAGTTTTCTAGAAATTTTATTATATAATATTTTATAGGAATGACATGTTTCACCCTTCTAAGGCATTATCAAATGTGACGAAACTTCAACTCGTTGCAGTTTATATACACTAGTAAATGGAGCAGAATATGGTAATTAACGAAAATTGATGTGACTTTATACATTTTTAACAAAGAATTATTGGAAAGTGTTTCTTGGAACTAGTTAAGAAATTTTATGACAATGATTACATAGTTAGGGGAATCAAAAATAAGTTATTTGAGGTAGGACGAAAGAAAGTGTTTCTAAAAAAAAACACCTTTTTACAAATTGTTTACAAATGATTTTACATATTTCAAGGCGACTAATGATTCTAAGTATTATAAATAAAATAAAATCGCCATCCTGTGTGCGTAGACTCAATCGATGTATTCTTCTCTTCTGCATCTGAAATGTGAAATAAATACAGTGCAGAATCAATAGTTCTTTGAATCTAATTATATGCCGAAACTACATTAAGGAGTGGAGATGAATATATAATAGTTTGTTCATTGATTAATGTTTAATAAGGGTTTTGTTATGGGTTATTAATTTCTAATTGTTCCAATAGGTTGAGAGTGTATCCTTTATTATGAATGTGTAACGGAAGCTACTGAAAATATTTGGAGCTGGAGCTTTCTCGAAATAAAACTGGGAAAACGTACAGGACGAAGCATTATGAAGCATCATACCATATCTGGTTCCACAACATAAGGGACTAAACTGGCATAAAAAACGTTGATGAGGTCTTTGGAGCTGCCCGGAACAGAATTGCCTATATTCAGGTGAAAGTCTTTTGTTTACCTGGGGAGCAGTATTACATGGGATGGTCGATCCAAGAAGGACGTCGATAGTCGTATCCACCAGGCTAAACTTGCCTTCAATAAAAGGTCTAAAATATTCGAGTCCAACAACATAGACATGAACATCCGAAAACAACTTTTAAACACATTGGTGTGGAGTGTTTTACTGTACGGCTGCGAGATTTGGTGCCTGGGCGAAAGAGGGCGCAAAAGGCTGGAGGTATTTGAGATGTGCACCTACCGACGAGTTGCCCATGTTTCATGGAGGGACCACATTACAAATGAAGAAGTTCTCAGCAGAGTTGAAGAGAGTAGACACGCGTTGAACACCATAGCGGAGAGGCGCGCAAGGTGGATTGGTCATGTGTTGCGACACGAATGTTTCCTGCATAATGTGTTGGAGGGAATGCTCGAGGGATCGATTGGCAGAGGGCGACCTCGCCAAGAGTACCTAGACCAGATTTACCGAGATATGGGTTGCACCTCTTATGCGGAGTTGAAGAGAGTTGCCGAGGACCGAGCGGAGTGGAAGAGGAGATGCGTCGCCTTGCTGCAGACCAATCGTTAGATTGAGACCGGAGAAGAAGAAGTGAAAGCCAATATCAGAGAAACTTGACATGATACCGCTATCGGGAGATAAGAGAAAGAACAAATCATCAATATCAGTTTCATTTTTGATTAGGTTAGGTTAGATTAATCTGTTCCAGATTACTGCAGGTCTGATTAAGTAACATAAAACACTGATTTATACTGTGTTCTTACGATAATGTACTTTTTTAAATCTGGTGCAAATGTTGCCGTTCAAATTTAAAATGCCGTTTGACTTGTTTTTAACTGGGGTAAATAAATGTAGGTATCGTTTTGTTAATAAAGGTAATACTGCTTTAATTATTATTTCTAACCAAAAGTTAAAACCCGCTAAACGCAACAGTCAAATACCTTTAATCATAACTAACTAACTAACTAACCATCACGCCGTCTCCTCGGAGGGGTAGGCAGAGAGAATGGAACGCCACACTGTTCTGTCCTGACATACTTCTGTCGATTCCTCTACATTCATACATCTTGTCATGCACGCACATTGATTTCTCCGACTCCTCACGTGACCGACATTTAATATTTGATTGATTTGATCGTGACACGTTTTCCTAGGCCTTCCTCTATTTCTAGCTCCGTTCACGCCGTTTACATATACCTTCTTTACCATTCTGTCTTCACTCATTCTTTCCATGTGTCCAAACCATCTTAATGACCCTTTCCTTATTTTGTTCATAACACTTTCATTCGCACCACATTCACTTCTTATACTTGCACTAGCTGACCCGGCAACGCTTCGCTATTGCTATATTAGAGTATATAAATACACCCAATATATATTAAAGAAATACAATGAAAGTTCAATATCAATTATTTTATTGGATAAAATGACATGTGTATAGGTGCAAGAATGTGTGTATCCTAATTCAGTTCATATCTTTAAAACATTTGTTTAATCCAAGCAAACTTGCTGTGAACTTGAATAATACTAATGTGAATTGAACAATTGAAGGCTGGGCATTACCAAGGTGGCAAGTTTGCAAAAAGTCTGAAATGAGTTTTTGATGCCAATTGGTCTTAAACATAGCTGTGCAAAAGCGCGTTATGATTTAATAATATAGTGTAGTTCAAACGTTACCCTAAAGATGCCACCCAAAAAAAAGTTTATATATATCTTTTTCAGCTTTATGTTTAAACCATTAAACGTCCAGTCTTAATTTTTTTCCTCAATATTTTAAGTGAAATTAAAAAAACAAATAAATATACTATATCACATTTGCATAAAACATTCATACATATACAATTCATATCCGTTCACTCCTGGGCGTAGGCCTCCTCCATCTGCTTCAATGTCTGTCGATCCTGGGCAACACGCATCCAATGTCGTCCCTCCATCGAAGTTGAGGACGTCCTGGGTTTCGGGTTGCACTTCATCTACGCATATATCGAGGTGTGGGATCCATCCTCTGCACACGCGCATTCCATTATCTTCTGGGTTGTCTGCCTCATCTCATGACATCTTTCAGCTTGCAGATTTCACCGTTTCATGTTACCTAGAAATAAAAGGAAAAATATTAAATTAATATAGTGTAGTTCAAATGTTACCCTAAAGATGCCACCCAAAAAAAAGTTAATATATATCTTTTTCAGCTTAATGTTTAAACCATTAAACGTCCAGTCTTAATTTTTTTCCTTAATATTTTAAGTGAAATTAAAAAAACAAATAAATATACTATATCACATTTGCATGAAACATTCATACATATACCATTCAAGGTCATAATAATGCTCTTAGAAATACAATGTTTAGAGAAACAAAACTCTTGATTTTGATGTCCATTAGATGAAGCTAATAATGCACATTCACTTAACCAATGACGAAATTTGTAAATTTGTGTGATGTCTTGAAATATACATTGAATCAATTCTCCTTTGGAGTGTGATTCTACAGAAATCAGTTGATAATTTAAAGCATTCATTCCATACAATGAACTTTCATTGTTGCAGAATTTTACCCATTCCAGAAATATTTAAAATGTTGCATGTAGGTGTTTCAATGTTTTGTATCATCATCATCATGAGCCTATATCCGTTCACTCCTGGGCGTAGGCCTCCTCCATCTGATTCATTGTCTGTCGATCCTGGGCAAAACGCATCCAATGTCGTCCCTCCATCGAAGTTGAGGACGTCCTGGGTTTCGGGTTGCAGTTCATCTATCATCAGGGCTGCGAGCGGCATGCCATTTTAGCGCTGCCACTCTTCCGATGATGTCCGACACTCCTGTTCTGCCTCTAATAGTGGAATTAAACCAATTAATCCAACCTGTACATACCATTTCAAAATTAGTTCATAAATATAACAATCTTCCTGGGCGTAGGCCTCCTCCATCTGATTCAATGTCTGTCGATCCTGGGCAAAACGCATCCAATGTCGTCCCTCCATCGAAGTTGAGGACGTCCTGGGTTTCGGGTTGCAGTTCATCTATCATCAGGGCTGCGAGCGGCATGCCATTTTAGCGCTGCCACTCTTCCGATGATGTCCGACACTCCTGTTCTGCCTCTAATAGTGGAATTAAACCAATTAATCCAACCTGTACATACCATTTCAAAATTAGTTCATAAATA
The DNA here is from genome assembly GCA_022606425.2 of Lepidostoma basale. Classification (NCBI taxonomy): domain Eukaryota; kingdom Metazoa; phylum Arthropoda; class Insecta; order Trichoptera; family Lepidostomatidae; genus Lepidostoma; species Lepidostoma basale. The sequence continues at coordinate 172,422 of JAHDVF020000747.1, read as the reverse complement.
TAACAATCGGGTGTGGGATCCATACATGCCAGTATCTTGCGTTGCGTGCCCCATCTCACGACATCTTCCACCTTGGAGATATCGTGGATAGCCGTGTTCCTCACCCTATCTCAAAGAGTCTTTCCTGGTATCATCCTTAGCGTCGGCATCTCTGCAAAAATCAAATAATTATATTAAAATGAGCAGTATATTTAAAAAAAAAACACTCGATCATTGTAAGATTGGCGTGGGAACATCAGACCATTTGGAAATGTTATATTAGTGGATTTTTCCAACTGAGGCAGCTAATGCTGTATGTAAGGATATGTTTACCTATCACAGCATAACAGAGAAAAACTAAAACAGCTGAAGTAAATCGTCTAATCCAAAAGATATTATAGGTTATCGCCCTGCCAGAACAATTTTACATTAAAATAACTAACTAACTAACTAAACATCACGCCGTTTCCCCGAAAGGGTAGACAGAAAGAATGGACTGCAACATTTTAATCGATGCTGCACTCCATTCTTCTCTTTTCGCCAACGCGAGAGACGCGGTGTGATGGGTTGCGAACCTCATCGCCACCAATAGGCATCTCCCGCGCACACTTCAATCATTCAACGTCTACATAATAAATCTAAAACAAATTATACAAAATACAATGATATAAAATTAAATAACACATAAAAATAATTTAACACATAATGTTCTTTTAGATGGTGCACTTGTCGTCAGCTGGACGATCCGGACATTTGTGTTTATTTAATTTTTTATTCCACTGTTTTAATTTGAATTAGGCACTTAAAACAATCCAACACCAGCAAAAACTTGAAAATTTGATTGAAGAATTTATTCAAATTGTCATTGGAACAAATGAAAAATTATTTTTACACCTGTCAAAATTCTTTTTATAAACGAAAAAACTTGTATTATTTTAACATCAGAAGAGTGAAAACGTATTTCGTGTCACAAATAACTATCACAAAGTGCGGCAACAATCAAATTGACCAAAACAATTCACTTATACAGGAAATATCTCCAAATTGACAGGAGCACCACATGAATCAAATATTTTTTTTTAAATCAGAACCAGAACCAGATTCCTTGCAGGATTTGCGAATTTATTCGTTGGGTATCCTATATCTAACGGTTCTCCCCACAATAAAATAACATTATTAAAATAGATTATACCAATTCATAGAATTGTTACTTAGAATTTAACGTTTTTCCATGTATTCATAACATAACCTAAAATAATACGTAAGTAAAACGATAGGTATGTAATTTCATTTCTATCTATATAAATTCGATATAATTTAGAACTAAAACTTTGAAATATGTAATGCGGAAATATAATCTGTATTCATTTCAACGGCAAAATAGAATAAACTGAAGATATATATGAATTAGAAATATAAATATTTTACTTACGAAACTAACACGCAATTCAAATTTGACATTTCAGAGATAGGGATGGGCAATCCGCTCACGAGTCGACTCAAAGATTCGAATCTTTTTGGTGAGCGGGTGAGCGATGATCCATAAAAAAAGAGCGGCAGCTCAATGATCCGCTAGGTCAGGGGGGTCGGCAAAATTATTAGCCAAAGAGCCAAATGCGTACTTTACAACGATTTAAAAAAAATTGAGAGCCAAATATGTTTATTGATTTAGATAACCTTTATTATAATTTTTGCACTTCATTCAATTACGGGTACACTGAATAAAACATTATTTCATACTTCTTCCTGTGATGAAGGCGACCAGCCTTCTCTCCATCTCTTTGGTGGTCATCCTGGTGGTCGACGGCCCTCTGGAGTCTCTTGCATCACGATATTAGGAATTCTTGCTGGATCCATTCTCTCGATGTCTCTGCCTACTCCATCTCACTATGTCTTCAATGTTGCAGGATTTGCGAATTTATTCGTTGGGTATCCTATCTCTAACGGTTCTCCCCACAATAGGTCGCAGTCTGGTTCTGACAGTGTCTGTTCTTGCTTTGATTCCGTATGTTATTATGGACCTGATGCATGTTTGTTTGTTGTTATTCTAAATTTTAGGCACAATTCCATGTTCTCATCAATAAGACGACTTCGTAGTTTACTCTTGTTAAAATTCATGCTTGAATAAAATTGTCCGCATGAATATGTAGAAGCGAAAAGCGAAAGATCAGCAAGAGTCAGTAATACTATTTCAGGCGTTGAAGATGATGACTAAAAATCTTTGAATTGGCGATGATGATTAAAAGTTTTAGCTAAACCTGAATTGATAATCGTAATCACCAATTCCATAACTTTACAAATTTCTTCTGGAAATGTCTGCGGACAGAGCGTTCTTGATGAATGATGCGATGGTAAGCAAGTATCTCGCGATTATTTTTTCTTTCAACAAACCCCTTCGGCTCCGGAGCCACATTTTGCCGACCTCTGCGCTTTCCGCTCAGTAAAGTGAGCCGATTCTTCTTGATAATTATCGAGCGGCTCCGGAGCCGCATTTTGCCGACCTCTGCGCTCGGTGAATCGTATATTATTGCCAAAGAGTCGACTATTTTTAGTGATCTCTTTAAGGGATCTGAGCTGAATGGTTCCGCTCAGTAAAGTGAGCCGATTCTTCTTGATAATTATCGAGTCGTTTGTCAAAAAAGTTGTTTGTCGTTGGTGAATTTTTTTTTTAGCTCATCGACAAAAAATTTATCCTGGTGAATTTTTTTTTTTTACCGGAATCAACTTTTTTGGTCGAGGAGCAAAAAAAAAGGTCACTAAAATAATTTCAAACTTTGAACGACTCAAAATGGTGAACCGTGGATCGTTAAAAAGAGTCGGCTCACTTTGCTGAGCGGAACCGTTCAGATCAGATCCCTGAGATGAGTCGTTTTGCCCATCCCTATACGTGCGTATATTTTTCAGTTCAAAAGAGCGACTAATTTCATATCTGACCACGCAAAGAGTCAAAAAGCCACTAATTTGCATCTTATCACGCCAAGCGAATATAGACTCTAAAGATCGATACTCAGGTGATACGAACATGAAGGTCTATACTCGCTCGCACTACGAAAATTTATAAATTTACAAAGTTAATTAGAGCTCGATTAATAACAAAAATATGCCTATGCCCACCTATGTCTATCTATTAAGGAAGTGTATAACTTGGAAAATGATCAGCTCAGGAATAACCTCAGAAATAGTCCACACACACCCGGAAGATCGCCTTTTATTTATATAGATAGATAGATAGATAGATAGATAGATAGATAGATAGATAGATAGATAGATAGATAGATAGATAGATAGATAGATAGATAGATAGATAGATAGATAGATAGATAGATAGATAGATAGATAGATAGATAGATAGATAGATAGATAGATAGATAGATAGATAGATAGATAGATAGATAGATAGATAGATAGATAGAAGATAGATAGATAGATAGATAGATAGATAGATAGATAGATTTGTCACTCTATCATATACAGATTTGTCACACATTCGTCTTAGAGATCTCATTTCTACTGCATTTATTCTACTTTCATCCTTCTTTTGCCAGTTCCATGCTTCACTTCCATACATCAGGGTCGGCATAAGGACACCATTATTCACTGCCATCTTAGCTTTTTTGGATAGGCTTTTGTTTGCGATGACAACTTTAAGCGCGCCATTTACTCTGTTGCCTGCCCCAACCCTTCTTTCAATATCTTTCTCCACCCTCCCATCCTTTGTAAACATACTTCCTAAATAAACAAATTCATCCACTTGTTCCAGATTTTCACCGTTAATCATAAAAGTAGAAATATGTAAATAAATTTTAAAAGTAGAAATAAATAAATAAGGCCTCCTGGAGGGCCAAGGGGCCCACTTTAGGAGCCTATGTTCCAAAGTGACACTGGTTGGAAACGTAATTATGACTTGTGTCAATTTACGAATACCTGTGCAGTACTTTATTGTTTAATTTTTTTTTTAATAATCTATTTTCGGAAACACAAATTTCGAAAACTTCACTTGCAGAAGTTTCATGCTAGTACACCAGGATAAATTATAAACACTTGAAAACTACAGATATAAAATTCGTTCGAAAATTTTAAAATTTATGCAAAGAAGTTACAGTATTCTACCGATAGATGTAGTAAAAAAAAAAAAACAATTATTTAGCTAAGTTGACAACCACAATCATAGTTGCGGAAAATTTTGTATAGATGGCCTCAAACAATTTTCTAACATCATGCGATATTTGACTCTGGGTTCATTTTCAAAGTAAAATTAACCAAAACCCTATCAAATGATACACTACACCAAACATTAAACTTATGCGGAAGTATTTACCCCTGATGAATTGTTCTTGAATTCTCCCTATCCTGCAGGCTCGCGTATTAACGGATTCATTTAATTGTAAATTATTCGACAAATACTCAGTCTGTCGATGCCAACGAGCCTGGCGAAACCGGTCGAAATAAAGACAAAAGTGGAAGTAGTTAAAAAAAAAACATCGTTTTATTTAATTATTATTTAAAATGAACTTCCATCAAGAGATTTCAGTAAAATCTTTTGATTATTATCTTCTATAATATTTACGATTCATTTGGAATTGAAATACGAGTATAGTATATATAAATTAAAATATTATCTGTTATATAAATGTTAAACGCTTGGAGAATATTAAGACTTTAATATATGCAATAAATCTGCCTTGACGTAAAATATTGTACCTGGCATAGAACTTAAGAGCAAACCAGTATTATGCAAGCAGAGTAAGTGCGAATTAGACACGACGTCTATTCTAAGAAAACCGAGCACGAATATGTTATTTGCACTTATTCACAGCGCAAATCAACACTAATAGAGATGGCCTGAAGATAAACAGTTTTAACTAAACTAACTAACTAACCATCACGCCGTCTCCCCGAAGGGGTAGGCAGAAAGAATGGACTGCCACACTTTTCTTTCCTGACATATTTCTCTCGATTCCTCAACATTCATACATCGTGTCATGCACGCGCGTCGATTTCTCTGACTCCTCACATGGCCGACATTCAATATTTGATTTATTTGATCGTGCCAAGCTTTCCTCGGTCTTCCTCTATTTCTGGTTCCATTTACATCATTATCATATAATTTTTTTACCATTTTTTCTTCATTCATTCTTTCCATATGTCCAAACAATCTTAATGATCCTTTCATTATTTTGTTCATGACACCATCATTCGCACCGCATTCACTTATTATATTTTCATTCGACACTCTATCATACACAGAGTATCCACACATTCGTCTAAGAGATCTCATTGCTACTGCATTTATTCTACTTTCATCCTTCTTTTGCCAGTTCCATGCTTCGCTTCCATACATAAGGGTCGGTAGAAGAACACCATATAAACAGTTTTTTAAATATAATTAATACTTCTTCTTAAGAGACTACCAGGAAGGCCGCCAAAAAGATGGAGAAATGGCTGGACATCATTATCCCATGACAACTCACCGTGACAAACACGTCATACGACCTAAACTAAGAGGAAGAAGAAAAATAAGAATACTCCTTCTTTTTCTCCTTTTACCCTTGGTTGCCAACGTTAGGGGGACCTGACATGGCACCGAAAGAAGAATAAGATAATATTGATGCATAGGCTAACGTGGAAGGACACCTCGCCAACCCGTATGGCAAGCGTGGCGTTGTAATGCCAACCAGCCTCCGTATGACATGTCATACATGGAGAAGTATGGGGGAGGCCATGTCCAGCAGTGGACGACAATGGCTGTTAAAGAAGAAGAAGAAGAACGTGACGTTTTTAATTTTTTTACATTTGACCGGATTTTTTTTCCGTTATATCCGAAGTTCGTTAAATAGAGGTTAATACCTCTATTTAACGATGAGGATATAATTATCGAGGTTTTTCTGTACTGGGAGGATACATATTTCACATACGAAGAATAATATAAAAAGAAAAAAACAATTAATAATTCTAATGTCCCAGATTCTGCTTGGTGAGTTTTAATTTATCAATATATTTTTTTTTTATATATTATAAAGTATTGTAAAAATATTAACTGATGAATGGTGATATTCACTCAAAGCTTGTGTGTTTTTGTTTTATTTAAAAATATGAAATCATTTTAGTTATTTATGCTGTTATTCGATATTAGATAAACCGTTATTTTAATTTAAATAATACACTTTTAGTCATTTATATTAACACCACTTTATTTGGTAACACCAACCGGTTTCGCTCTCGCCAGAGCTTCGTCAGGGTGAAAGAGTAAACTAAATATAAAATCAGAGAACAACCAATGAAGAAATAAATATAAAGTGGTGTGGAGAAAGAATAGGGGGAGGAGAAAGTGAGCGCGGACGAATAGACTGTTAAAGCGGTGAGTCATGCTCATTAAGGAAAAATATGAAAAAATTTTAATTCAGATTTTTAATGGCGGAGAGAAGAGTTCATTTTTTATTTTTATGGGAATAGTGAAAATTATTTTTCTAACAATATGTTAGGCGACAGCCTTCGCATTGTGTTAATAAGGTAGTTTGCTAAATGCCGAAAATCATTCTCCATAGATGGCGTTAGTGGGTCGGTTGTATAGGTTAATCTTGAAAAAATTCACAAGTGCAACCAAATCTACATAGATGGCTGATTGAAACTGACACGTGAAGATAGATATGGATTTTGAAGTATATATACACCTTCCAAAATTTGTCATGCATGATCATAATAACAAAGGTGGAATGGGGAATGTTGTAATTACATAAAGCGTGCGCTTAACCCAACCAATGACAGGTCATAAGTCCTGTAAACACCTTGATCATCCATGTTCAGTTTCCAGTTTGCGTCTTCGTCTCTATTGAGATACAATTAAAATTTAAAGATTTAAAGTATTTTTAATGGGGAAAGATTAGTTTGATTATTAATCAAGGGGAGATTATTGTTAAGGGCTTTCTTAGTTTCTAATGCTTCCAAATTATTTAATTTTAGACCCGAGGAATTTTTGTGAAGCATTGTCAGACGGGAATCTATAAGATATGTGTGGTTTGTCTCTAACAGACGAATGGCGAACTCAGAGAAACCGTTATTATTTTTTAAACATCTGAGATGTTCCTTCACCCTTACATTTACATTTCTAGCGGTTATACCTACACAAAATGCATCACAATCATTACATGTCCATTGGTAAACACTCTCATAGTTAAATTTATTTTCCATATCTTTAGTATTACCTAGCAGACTACCCAAAAAATTCCTAGTGTAGAAAGCTGGCTTAATTAGGAGGAAGGTTCCGTTATTTTAAAATAACTGCTATTTTCTGAAACGAGTCCATCCCTACGTTTTCTTGTGTACTCTATCATAGGAAGAAATGAATATTCCAAATGATGCAATGAATTATTTTGATTTTTACCCAGAAGTGTCTTGGTTGAGTTTTTGCTCATTGATCACCTTTGGAGAAAACGTAATGGTAAGTTATTATATATTAATGCAATTTACTTTTAACTTCGTGACTAAGATTCATTGAAAAGCAATGGATTAATCTTAAAGGTTGCTCTTGTTATATTATAATTTTACGGCATATTAAATATTTATTAAAAATAAAACATATTCACATAATCTAATGCAAACGAAATAATTCACTTTATTTTCCTCATTTTTCCTAGATTTCCTGTGTTTTATTCACATTATCAACAAATCACTATACTTCATATCAACAAATCACTAGATTTCAATCACTATACTTTTTTGATTTTTTTTACATCATCTTAATGACATTTTAATTATTTATTGTTTCTTGAACAATGATGTTAAAATCCATATTAAATCAATTTATTGAAAGCTAAGGCATTAACACTGTGGAATTCCATATTAATACACTTAGGAAATTGAAAATAACTTTGTTTATAATCCACAAAATATTAAAAAAACACGACATGTTTCGGAGAAACAATACATTTGTATTGTATTGAATTTTAAATATGTGTTTTTTTATGATAGTGGTTCTTTGTTTAGTTTTTATTATACATTTACAGCTGAAGATGGAGGTATCCTCCGAAACATATCGTGTTTTTTAATATTTCGTGGATTATAAACAAAGTAATTTTCAATTTCTATATTAAATAACTAATACGAGTGAAAACGTCTTTTTAATAGATTTTTTTAGCTAAATTATTGATTATGATAACGTGTGATAGGTAGCAAATCTATTGCCATTTTATTGTCATGTGAGTTCTACACCAGACCAAAGACAGTGTGACAATCACACTGCCATCGCCGGGAGTCAGCACAGAATATCATTACAGTTTCTTGATTAATCAGTACTTCAAGATTTCTTAATAAATACATCCCCGGTTGAGACAAATGAAGGACTTTAGCATAGACCCTAAATCCTCCCTTGCCCTCTTCGGAAGAGCACTCAGGGCCATTCATCGAGCCCCCGCATAAAACAATAACCGAATCACAGTTCCAACAATGTTTCCAACAGACGTTAGAAGAATAGGCCATGAGAGCTGAACCTTCCAAGTACAAATTCGTACTTCTTCTTCTTCTTCTTCTTCAGTTTATTCCCGTCCACTCCTGGACAAAGGCCCCCTCCATTCGCTTTCATGTCACTCTGTCCTGTGCAGACTACATCCAGGTTATTCCGACGTGTTTGTTCAGATCATCCTTCCACCGTAGTTGCGGTCGCCCTGCACTTCTCTTTGCCGTCCACGGTCTCCGAGTCAGCAGTCTTCTTGTCCACTTTTCGTCTGAGCTTCTGGCTACGTGACCTGCCCATTGCCATTTTTGAGTCGCCACCCGGTGGATGATGTCAGCAACCTTTATTTTTTATCTCACCGTATCGTTTCGGACTCTGTCTGTAAGGCTTATTCTTAACATGGTAGTTTAACAGTTTCAAGACCATAAGTAGCAACTTACTGGCAGAACGCAGGCTTCATAGACTTTTCGTTTCAGGTTGATAAATTCGTACACGTATTCTAAAATTTAACCTTTCACGGCAAATTAGCGGACTGTTATCATATCATAATACGTGAAATAAAACAAAACAAAAAGTAAACAAAACTCTCTGTAAACAATAAACTCACTATTATCAAAACACAACGATAGCAAAATATCATAAAATTACCTACTTATTTTACAAAAATAAACTTCAGATCTTTATCTTAATGCTCTATGACATCTGTAAACAGTATCACAAGACTCTTGAGAACACATTCGAATGGAATTATTGTCGTTTCAACAAATTACATACCTTTCACTTAGCTACTAAACACTCTAATTAATAAACAGAGCATTTATGAAGACATTATGTTTTTTCGCATAATATTGTTACTATACGTTTGCTTAAACTGTGTATCTTTATAATTAACCTAAATCACGATTGTTTTATTTGATTTTTCCTCTTATTTCCATGTCCTGTATTAGTTTCACGACCTTGAAAATCATCTGTAAGAAAGTCTTCCAATATTTGACTGTATAAAATCTGTAAAATAATGCCAAAACAATTAAATACCTTGGGGTTACCTTGAATTCTAAGCTAACATTAAGACCACTTCTCTATATACTCGTATATAAAAAAAACGTGTTGGTTATACCATTTATAACTCAAGAACGACTGAACCAATTTTGGTGATCTTTGATTTGTTGGATTTGTCTCCGTCCCAATACAACAACAACAACAAACCATCACGCCGTTTTGTAGGCAGAGAGAATGGACCGCCACACTACTCTATCCTGGCACACCTCTCTAGCTTCCTCCACATTCATATAGCGAGTCATACACGCACATCGATTCTTCCGGCTTCTGACATGACCAACCTTTAATATTTGATTAATTTGGTAATTCTATGTTTTCCTCGGTCTACCTCTACTCCTTACTCCATTTATATCGTTAACGTATATTTTTTAACCATTATTTCTTCACCCATCCATATGTCCGAACCAACGCAGCGATTCTTTCATAATTTTGTTCATAATACCTTCTTTCACTCTACATTCCTTCCTAATATCAGCATTTGAGATTCTGTCGTACATCGTTCTACCACACATACGTCTTAGGGACCTCATCTCTACCGCATTTATTCTGCTCTCGTCTTTCTTCTGCCAGTTCCATGCTTCGCTTCTGTACATAAGGGTTGTACAAACCCCACAATAAAATTGACACATTCTTAAGATCAGGATAAAATAATAAAATAATTGCAATAACCTCATTTATTTATATTAAAAAAAAACATGTTTTTGCTCACACATTAATATAATTTGTTTTTTTCCCAACAGGCGACAAACGAAGTAATATACTTTATAAAGCCAGAAGGTTTATCCTAGTTTTAATTAAGTATTCTAGAAATATTATTCAAATATATTTTTAAACGTTATTTTTTACTATGCAAAGTTTGTGATCAAATCTTCGATATATTATTTTACCATTGGATGAAGCTAATGAAAATTAAAATGAGTTTTTTTTTAAATGCAATAACCATGTATTCTTTATAACATAAACCATAGTAAAATTTTGAAAGAATCGAAATTATTTGACTTGGAATCGTTTCTGAATCAAACGAGATCTTAACAAAATTATATTTTCAAAATAAGAGTTGAATACGTTTTGAAAATGGAAAAAGAAACCAGCCGGACCCTGCTCCAGAACCCTACCAATCCGCTTGATAATATTCTGGAAGAATTAGGAAACTTCGGAAAATACCAACGCAGAATTTTCGCACTAATTACACTCACGTCGATGTTTGCTGGAATATTTTCCACGGCGTTCCTGTTTGCCACTCTCGAGACTCCATACAGGTAAGTAAAATGCATTGAAATTTTTGTTTATATGCAAGGTGTCTTAAAAGAGAGTTTATGTTTGAATTCAGAGCGTTATGTGAAGATTTTAGAGGACTTCTTGGTACCTGAATTGGAAAACTTTCCTTCCGTGTCCCAAAATTAGGGCAAGATTTGAATTTGCCGCCTTTTGTGCAGTAAATTGTTGGCAACAACGAAAAAAAGCAATTTGGTAGCTGACAGCTTAGGGTTAGTAAAAATGGAGCGTTACACGTTACAACAACGTGTTTTCATACAATAATGAAATTTTGGCGGCTACGGCAAATATGATCGGAATAGTATGTTAACTTCGTCAACTGTGAAGAGATTAATTGAAAAATTCAGGGAGACTGGATCAGTTGGAGACGCTAAACGCACTGGTCGTCCAAAAACAAGCCGTTCAAATGTCAACATCGAAGAAGTGTGTGAAAATGTTGGTGAAAATCCGTTTGTCTGTACTCTCTCGTTTCGGTGATCAGAATTGACCCCCTGAGAAGATCTCTGAGATAATAAAGCACTCTTCCATGTACGGGTACGTTTGCGGGCAAAATTTCTAAATCATAAGACACGGGCTATTTCATATTTACGTAGTGCTGAAAATGTATTTATTTAATTATTTTTTATTTCAGATGTAAAATTCCTGGCTGTGAAAATGGCGAATTTGAACCGCCATGGCTGTCAATCGCTATTCCAGTGGATGAAAATAATTTTGCGAGCTGTTATAGATATGGTCCTGCGAACATCAAATTTAATGATTTCATTGACAGCCATGCGGATTTCAATTCAAACTCTTCTCAAATTACGATCAAAGACAGTATTAATTATTCGCCATCTTGTCAAAACGATCGTTTCGATAAACAAGTGACAGTACCTTGCAATGGAATGATATATAAAAATTCGCATTCAATCGTGAGTGAGGTAAGTAGGTACTATTATAAAATTAAAGGGGTATTAAAAGAGAAAAAGATTTAAATAGAATATTTTTGAATGCCTTAGCATAAAAAAACAGTCAGGAAACCCGTGAAAATTTTATTCATGTGATTTTGGTGTTTTGTTTATGATAACTTTATAAATAAGAGAAACACCAAAATATTTTGTACTTTCGTATAAAGCACTTAATTAATTTGTGGTGTGACATTATTAAATATAATTTAACATTTGTAAATTCGTATGTAAACCACTTTATTCTTTATAACAACCAACCGGTTTCGCTCCCGCCGTAGCTTCGTCAGGGTTACAGAGTCTTTTAAATATTTTGTAATAATGTTTCTTTAAGACTATCGACCAATTTCCCTCCAAGCGGAGCTTTTTTATTTGGTAATAAAAATGTCACACCGCAAATTTTAAAAAAAATGTGTGTTTTGAAAATCTACAATATAATATCATTATTCTTACGCATTTCCTTGAGAGATATTGCATTACGAATACGAGTATTTTTTTTTAAATATGTTTAAAATATTTGCTTCTTGCTCCATTTCACAAGAATTCATAAAACATTTTTTTTAAAAACATGTAAATTATAAAATTGTGCTACAATTTAAATCTATTTTAAAATCGGCTTGGAACATAAAAAGCACCCGATATTAATATTGCTGATGTAAAAATGTTTCCATATAAACTACTTCTCTATATGATTTATATTTATTTATTACAGTTATCTTTTGATGTGGTAGTTTCCCGTTGGCTTCCACATTTGGATACGTGTTATTTGAACCTTTTAGCTACTGATTCTCATGACGACAGATTAGCTAATCTGTCGCCATTTTATTGTCAAGTGAATTCTAAACTAGAACAAAGACAGTGCGACAATCACACTGCCATCGCCGGAAATCGAACCAAGGACCTTCGGTGTGGCAGTCATAGTTCTTGCCACTCTTCCACGTAGTTCGTTTACTACACTTATATCAGTTTATATTTCGAGTGTTTTTGTTTGTTTTCCACTTGGCCAATGACACGTATTTTGTTTTTGTTCCAAGTTTGATCTAGGCTGCAACGAATGGAAGCGTACTATGGTTGGGACAATGAACAACATTGGACAACTAGTTGGGATGCCGCTGACCGGTTTCGTCGGCGATAGATTGGGCCGGAGAGTGGCCTTAGTGGGGGCTCTGCTGGCTGTCGGTGTCCTGGGAATCCTGAAATCCTTCTCCGTTAATTACCTCATGTTCCTGGCCTTGGAATTTGGTGACGGATTATTTGGTTGCGGTATCTACGCGTCTGGATTTATCATGAGTAATTAAACCAACATTTATTATTTTCCATAAACTATCTATCCAAGTCACCATCACGCTACCTCTCCGAAAGGGTAGGCAGAGATAATGGACCGCCACACTACTCTATCCTGACACCTCTAGCTTCCTCCACATTCATACAGCGAGTCATATACACGCACGTTGATTTTTCCGGCTTCTAGCATGGCCGACGTAGGACCGAGTGATCCTTTCATAATTTTGTTCATAATACTTTCTTCCGCTCTACATTCTTTCCTTATATCAGCATTTGAAATTCTGTCATACGTCATTTTAGCGCACATACGTCTTAAGGATCTCATCTGGAGGGATGGGTGCACACTAACCCATTTCTTCAGACTTATCAGGGGATTCTTTGAGAATTCGGTCATCTTAGAGGCTATCCATTTTTATTTTCCGAAAGGTTATCATCGACAGCATCAGCACAGACTGTTTTAACCAACACCAACCTGCCTCTGGTGATGCCGGTGGAAAGAGCAATCAAACTGCTCTTTCATATTCTTGAAAGTACGTTCAGAAGACAAATATTCTTGACTTTGGAGAGTATCTTGTATTCCTAATGTCGAACCATCTCTCATGTGTTCCTGGTATTTTATGTGTATTATATTTTACCTGTTCTCAATAGATGTCTTAAACTATACCTAATATTTGTTTGTAATATCTTTTGAGAAAATTAACTGATTTGATTTGATTTGAACTCTACCGCATTTATTCTGCTCTCGTCCTTCTTCTCCCGATTCCATGCTTCACTTCTATACATCAGGGTTGGTACTAAAACTTCATTGTGAACGGTCATTTTTGCATTCATTAATATTTTTTGTTTCTAATAACTGTTATCAAATCTCCATTCACTTTTTTACCCGCACCATCCCTTCTTTCAACGTCATTATCTGTTCGGCCATCCGCTGTGAACATGCTACCTAAATAGACAAACTCTGATCTAGGTTCTCCCGATTCACATTTATGTTACAACCTGTCATTTGCTCTTCCCTTTCAAAAACTATCACCTTGAACTTTCGGATATTCATCATTAAATCGTTTGACTTGCATACCTCACACATTCTCGACACTAAGACTTTAATTCGTCCGCACTATTCACGTAAAGCAGACAAATCACTCATCTTAGCACCAGCATTTATTCCTTTCAGTTCTTTCATACACTTGTCCATATACAGATTGAACAACCATGGAGACATTACGCAGCCCTGCTTCACACCTTTTGTGATATCAAACCCTTTCCAAAACCATCATTACGATAAAATTGAAAATAGATTCGACATGTTTTACGAAATTATTTACAGAACGAAAACATATTTTTAAAAAGTACCTGCATTGTACGTTAGAAAGTAATAGATATTATTATTGTATGTTTTTTTAATAATGTGTATTCATATTTCTATTTTTAGGCGTGGAATACTTTGGTCCAAAACACAGAGTACTGGCGAGTACGCTCACATGCATCTGCTACACAATCGGAGAAGTAATCTTAGGATTCATAGCTTTCTACTTCCCGTACTGGAGGATACTTCTCCGGGTCGTATACAGCATCACTGCAATCTACCTCAGCTACTTCTGGTTGATTCCCGAAAGCTATAGATGGCTCCTATCAAAGGGAAGATCAGCTGAAGCCGTGGATATATTTAATAAAGCCGCGAGAATAAATGGAGTGACCCTGTCTAAAAAATCCATGGATATTCTTTCAAATTACAACGTGAAAAATATTAATAAAACATATTCAGAAAGTAATGACGACAACGCAGCAACATATTATCACGTTTTGAGATCTCACTCGATTATGTTTCGAGTTTTTTGTGCTTCAATTTGGTTTATTACAAGCACTTTTGTCTATTACGGTCTGTCGCTGAATTCTGTGTCTGTATCCGGAGATTTATATGTCAACTATACTCTGGTATCGCTGGTGGAGATTCCAGCATACGTTCTCTATTATTTGGTGGTGGATTCTCTCGGGAGGAAATTAAGTCTGACTTGTGCATTTTTGGGGAGCGGACTCTCATGCATTGCATTTGCCTTTGTTCCTACCGGTAAGTACCAAGTATCCATACTTTTGCTATAGTGATTCCGGTAGAAAGAGCTAGTAGAGATTTATTTTTAAAAAATACTATTACTTCTGGATGAATCTTTGCTGGAAGTCTTTATCCTTACAGCATTTTACCTGTTTTAAATAATTGATACAGTAAATAAAAACACAATCCATACACTTACTTCATATGGCCATACAACTCTTGAACATTTTTAGCCTCCTTGATGATTTTCCGCCAAGCTCCTCGATCCTGCGCCTTTTGCTCCCAGCAGTCTGATTCGCCCAATCTAGCCAGATCAGCCAGAACATTGTCCATTAGGCGCTATCTAGGCCTTCCTAGAGGTCTTACTCCAGTCGGTCTAGACGCGTACAGGGTCTTGTTTGCTCTGGTCTCCGGTTGATCCATACTAGGCAACCGGCTCTCACGGTGCTCGTTATAAGGGGCTGCTCCATACACTCCTGTTACTAATAAAAATATACAACGTCCAGTAGTTTTTGAGTCTATTAGGCACATTACTTAGTTACTTAAATAGCCGTTGTCGTCCACCGCTGGACATAGGCCTCCCCCATACTTCTCCGCGTATTCCTGTCTTGTGCCTTTTGCATCGCCTGCAATCCTTCGAATGTCATCGGATCATCGTGTGGGGTGTCTCCTTCTATTTATTTTGTCTTTGCGGGGTCTCCACTCCACCACCCGTCTGGTCCATCTATCGTCTATCAATCTGGCAACATGTCCCGCAAATGACAATTTGAACTTTGCCACCCTTTTGATGACATCCGTTTCTGTATACATGTAGCATGGCTCTTCCGTGTTTCCTTTGTGCTACACCGAGTCTCCTTAATATGATCGACTTGGTCAGTACTCGAAGTACGCATTTATTGGAACATTGCCATTTATGTATATACGCGTTGTATCGGCTTGTAAATAAATAAACTTCACGATTTATTAATATTTTTCAGAGCCTACATGGATAAGACTTTTACTGTTTCTCTTCGGAAAGTTTAGCATCACGATAGCATTCGCCATTGTGTATGTTTACTCCACGGAACTCTTCCCAACACCCCTGAGGGCTTCTCTGCTTGGAACCTGCTCCATGTTCGGACGAATTGGATCCATGATCGCCCCACAAACCCCGCTATTGGTAAGCCCCATCAAACTATGTTAAGAAAAACATTAATATATTGGTAAACCATTGATCGGCTAACTAGTGAGTTAAAAGAGCCAACTCGTAAGTAGTAGAACGATTTAAAATTCGTTTTGATAAAAGATTTATTACACTTTAGAAATTGAAAAACAACGTTGTTTCCTGTTCCAATAAAATATTTAATAACACGACATGCTTCGGAGAGAATGATTAATTTGCGTATGATTGGGAATGGGAGCTTGGAAGACTAAAAGTAGAAAGGGTATTTAAAGAGAAAGGAGTAAATGGAGGAATCTGATTATTAATTATGTTTTATCCTAATTTCACCGGCTTGAGGATTTCCAAAGATTGTTTAATTAAATGCTATTGTTAATTGTGTGAATAACTATTGTTTATTTTTTGTCAAAACTTCAATTCAATTTTGATATTCATAACAAAGTTTTTTATGTAAGCATTTAATAATGTTGAAATATCACAGTGTTTGCGCCAAAACAATAGATTATCTAATAATTCATTATTTCAATGTATGCGTAAATGTATAACAGTTATATCTAAAATATTTAGTGTAATCTCAAGTTTTTATTATATTTATTGAAATTAAAAATTGTAGAAAATATCTTTAAGTTGAAATATAAGAAGTGAATGCGGTGCGAATGATGGTGTTATAAACAAAATAATGAAAGGATCATTAAGATGGTTTGGACATATGGAAAGAATGAATGAAGAAAGAATGATAAAAAATTATATGTTAACGATGTAAATGGAACTAGAAATAGAGGAAGACCGAGGAAAACGTGGCACGATCAAATAAATCAAATATTGAATGTCGGCCATGTGAGGAGTCAGAGAAATCGACGCGCGTGCATGACACGATGTATGAATGTTGAGGAAGCGAGAGAAATATGTCAGGAAAAAATGTGTGGCAGTCTATTCTTTCTGCCTACCCCTTCGGAGAGACGGCGTGATGGTTAGTTAGTTTAATTTTTTTTTAAAGTAATGTGAATTAGCTACACTGCATTGATAAGGGTAGTTTAGGAAAATACCTTCTGCGAATAGTATCAAAATGAACATAAAATTACTTCTATGTGAAGTTAGGTTAGGTTAGGTTAGGTGGATAGGTTGGGTTGATTGATACAGGATACAAAATACTGTATAAGTGCAGTAATAAATTTCATAATAATTTGTTAGAAATTTTTCAATTTAAATACAATCAGTACAACAAAACTATATTATTTTTGAATATTTTTCAGGGAGCCTACATGGAATCTCTACCATTGCTGTTATATGGAGGTGCATCTATATTTTCGGGTATAACAGTACTTACCTTTCCAGAAACAAATAAAATTAAACTTCCAGACACAATCGAGGAGGCTGAAAACCTACACCGTCCAAGGAAATCAGCTACATGACCCTTAAGTATTTTTACTAAAAAAAATATCATGTAAAGATGTAAAACGTTCTCATAATTTAGTGCTTTACACAACAAAACAATAATAATTCAATGCCAAATCGTAGAATATGACTTTACAATACATTTTTACTAAGGAACTACTACAAAAAATCAATATTAAGTGATTTAAAGTGAAAAAATAAATGCCTTTTTATAAATTGTCAACCATCAAAACAGATCATTAATTTATGTAACACCATCGGGATTATGTCAAGATAAATTAGAATAACAAAATCTACTTTTTCTTTTCACTTTAAATTCTTCTTATTCTTCTTTTTCCTTGTTGTAGACCTATGTGGTCTGTTCTCGAGAATGTTGGTCCTCCTGTGAGGTAGATTCCCAGCTGTCCTTCCATCTTTTAGGAGGTCTTCCACGATGACAAGTCCCATGAGGCTGATTATGCAATGCAATATACGGGAGTCTGGTGGTGTCCATTCTTTGAACATGACCGTACCAGTCCCTTATTTGCTGTCTACTCCATCTTATAATATTATCAACCTCACATATCTCTCTTATTCTTGTGTTCCTCACAAGATCTTTCAGTGTCTTGCCTGCTATCGTCCTCTAGTGTCTTCATTTCGGAAGTCCTCAAAACTTGTTTGGTCCTTACTGTGTCTGCCCTTGCTTCGACGCCATATGTTATTATTGGTTTTACGTATGCTTTATAGATTCTCATCTTACTCTTAATGGCCATGTCTTTGTTTTTCCATGCTGCGGGTTACTTAAAATTAACAAACTTTATTTTTATTGTAAAATCACACATGAATCGCAGACTGGCATTAAAAGTTGACAAGCAACATGAAAGTGATGACGCCATAGAATATTTAAAATGTGAATTACTCCTTCGGTATTATAGTTGTGAACATTGCTAAAAACTTGGAACATTTGTGATAAATGGATCACAGATGACAGTATCGTTCAGTATTCAAAGTAATTGAATAATAAATTATCTGTAGACACAACCCTACCTGCATTTGCATACCACAAGACAGGTTAAAAAAATCTCGATCTGTTGAGGATAAATGAGAATAAAAAAAACGATATTTTTCCACATTTTTATATTTCAATATATAAAACAAATATTATACTCTTTCAAGATTTTCAAGTTAGAATATGTAAATATTTTTGTTATATGGTAAAATAAAATTTATATAATGTACCTACTTAACAATATTTCTTAAACACCAACATTATAAAACTAATATTTACAAAATGTATTGCATTGAACATTCCAGTCTCACAATTATCATTTCAAACAAGACCCCAAGAACACAAAGTACCTCACATAATATTGCAACTTGTAAACAAAATAAAATATAATGATTACTATGGAAGTAGATAGATTAACACCCCGACAAGATATCCCAAAATGTTTTAAAATATGGACAGAACAAGTTGACCCTGTATTTATTTATAACTAGGGCTCGGAATTGACATTTAAAGCATATTGTTTTCCTGTGCTTAGCTTTAAAAATGACACCGTTTTTGTGTTTTAAGACCTATATATCCCCTTAAGTCTTAGTTATTAGGGAATATATCGCACGCTTAATAGAACACTGGCTTAGCTCAAAAAAGCAAGTTTTGCTCAATCTGACATGAGTCGGTGTTTTAACAAAAACAGTCGGAAAACACGTACGAATGGATAGCGTTAACATTGTGCAAAAAAGATGGATAGCGTTAACACAAGCCTCTGTCTAATGTTAACTCAATTATGACCTAAACCATAATCGGCCAGTTTACTATTAAGCGTACGATATAAAGAATTCAGTTGGGTTGAGCGGCCTTTGGAAATTTACGTCAAGTTCTCATCTCCAAAATACCACAATGCCTTAAGACTAAAGTCTTCAACCAGTGCGTCTTGCCAGTCATGACGTACGGAACTGAGACGTAAACACTGGAAAAATGTCTAGTCTACAGATTCAAGGTCGCCCAACGCGCCATGGAAAGAGACATGCTTGGAATAACCTTGAGGGAAAGATTTAGAAATGCATTTATTCAACAAAAAACCATGGTGACTGAGGTGGCTCTGAGGATGGGCGGGCTGAAGTGGCGACGGGCTGGCCATATCTGTCGGAGAACCGACGGCCGATGGGGGAGACGGGTTCTGGATTGGAAACCGCGTACAGGATTCCGCAGAGTTGGACGTCCCCCTGCCCGCTGGACCGACGATCTGAAGAGGATTGCTGGACATGGATGGATGGGAGCAGCAATGGATAGGGGGCGGTGGCGTGCTTTGGGAGAGGCCTACATTTACCAGTGGATGACAAACGGCTGACGATGATATAAACATATTTCAGGGTTTAGCGAATATTTAAGAATATTTCAGGGTTTTTCGGGATCATAGCAATTAAGTGGCATATGTTTACTTTGCCCATATTATTCTCTTTTTCAAACTTAAATGATGATATAATTGACAATCAAAAAGTAAACAATAAACTTCACGAGTATAGGTGTGTGTGACTGTGTGTATATCCGTAACCTCATTGATAGCCCATACCTCTTAGAGTGTTATGGCCTCAATGCACGGGACAGGTATGCTCGCGCTAGAAGACACGATCTGCTGTGCATACCGCATAGCAGGATAAATGTCTTGGCGCAGCATACATTGACCCGGGGTATGGTGCTCTTGAATGAGGTGTCAGTCGATGTGGACATTCTCCAAATGACCTATACATCCTTTAAGGAACATATAGGTACATACCACAATTGAAAAAATAATAATAATAATATATATATATATATATATATATATATATAAATATATATATATATATATATATATATATATATATATATATATATATATATATATATATATATATATATATATATATATATATATATATATATATATATATATATATATATATATATATATATATATATATATATATATATATATATATATATATATATATGTGTGTGTGTGTGTTGCATAGGCTGTGTGTATAGGTGCGTCGCGTTTTGACTTCGCTTTTGGGAATTGTACAGCAATTGTAAAACACAATCATTGACACATGGCCAGGAGAAAAGGTAGAGCTTATCAGGAAAAATCTGAAATCTGTGTTGTGCCAAAAATCCTGACTAAGAAATTTTAAAAAATTCATCCATCCTACAAGGAGAACATGTTAGACAAAGCCATCATTGATTGCACAATTTACAAATTTTTACTAATTGTTTGACTGACATTGAGATGTCGTTCAACCGTCTAAAAAATTCTTGCAAAAGATCGACTGAGTTACCCACGAAAGAATGTAATTGTACAATACAATTAATATTAATATAATAGTTTGTGGCACATAAGACCTCGTTCCAGTTAATATGAGGTAAGAGAATATAAAATAATATTTTGGACAGACAAAAAGAATATTTTTAACGTTTTTAGTGAATATAAATCCGAGCCCTATTTATAACTTCGAAATTCCAAATTAGTTTATTATACAAACATTATAATCATGAAATTCACAACAAGCACCTTGTTCAAAATTTGACATTCCACACATCCAAAACCATTGCATGAAATATGAATGTGCTAATAAATTCAAATCATTCCAAAATTAGAATGATAACATGGAGTTTTCCTGTGTTGCCGCTTAGCAAACATTTTTATAAAATTAATATTTATATCACATTAATTTTATAAAAGTACCTACCTACACATTTTAGTGTTACATATAAATCAATTTCTGAATAATGTGTATTGTATGTTAATATCTAAACCATTATTTAATCTAAAAATGACATATAAATTATTTTGAGCAAATTGAGAAAACTTGAATTAGTAAGTACAAAAGCTATTTGACTTAGTAATGGGTGATCCATTATTATTGGTAATTATAAATAAATCTACTATAATTTCAAAACATTAATTTAAGGCGGTACGAAAGGAATTACTTAAATGTAATAATTTTGATGGAAAAATGTCAAAAGATTCATTATACAGTAAATTATTTTTTTAAAAAGAAAATATTTCCAAAATGTCACATTATACAGTCTTGACTAATGAGCAAGGGGACAGCAAAATTTTGTATAAACAGTTATTAATTTTATTATAATCATTTATTGGGCACATACGAGGATGTTGGCGGACTCAATAAGGCAAGTAGGGATTTTTGCAATGCTTTGTCGAGCATGGCATTCTAAATATTTAAAAGTAGTGTTAAAAGCGTATTGCTGTACGTATATAAGACTTGAAAATCTACCACATCATTAGAAAACTCCAGGTTTTTATAGATAGGTGTCCATGCTCAATATTTAAAATATTTTGGCCCTAAACAATATCAAATGCTGTTCTCTGAGCCATGGCAGGCAAAAAGCCAATCAAAGAACAAGTCATTAGACACAAATGGGTATGGATTGTCCACACCCTGAGACAGAACCCTGCTTGCATCGCTCAGAGCACATTAGACTGGTCTTGTGTGGCTCGAAAGAGAAAGAGAGGCAGACCTAAAGCCACCCGAAGAAAATCTTTGCAGGACGAGATTGGCGGCAGGCCTCACTTGGAATAACTATAGGCATCGGACATATAATCGTGCGATAGAATCGGGAAAGATCTTCAAGCCCCAATGCATCACAGAGGTGTGACAGAACAAGAATAAAGTGATATTTTTGCGTGTTTTCGAGTAGTTAAAATCTTTCAATTGAAACATGTTTAATGACATAAAAGTAAGCATGTCTATTCAAAATCAAAATCTTAAATTCACCATATTAAGTACAATTTTGTATAAAAACACATATATT
This sequence comes from Lepidostoma basale, assembly GCA_022606425.2. Taxonomy (NCBI): domain Eukaryota; kingdom Metazoa; phylum Arthropoda; class Insecta; order Trichoptera; family Lepidostomatidae; genus Lepidostoma; species Lepidostoma basale. The sequence goes on along the minus strand of JAHDVF020000747.1, from coordinate 150,033 downwards.
ATGTATTGAGCATTATCAATATTTTTCATACAAACATATTATGTATATGAAATTCTAAATAAGAAACAATTGGTAAATAAAAAACTATAAAAAAATTCAAAACAAACTATTTTTTAAATTGGATAAATTTGCAACAATTTTAAAACAAACACAATTCGAATAATTTTAACCAGAAATACATAGATAAAATAAACCAAAAACAATCTGGAAGTTCTACTTAGGTACCTACATAATTTGGAATAATATGTCTTATAAACATTCAATAAATTTTCTAAGCCTCAATATAAGACTGACATTTGAGTGCTGAATGTAAATCACCTTAATAAAAATTAATACATTTAATATGTAAATTATTGTCTTACAAATAGTGTTATATATAAACTTTAAAAAAATATGAATATAATGATTATGAACACAATGATTATAAATATATTTAAAAACAGATATATTACACCCACCAATAACACAGTAAAACCCTAAGTTTGTTTATTAAAACATAAAAAATGTTAAATACAAAAACACTATTGATTTCTGGTAAACATTTGTGTTTAACATGTACACGTGAGTTGATACTTCGTTTAATGACTTTTAGAGTAAAAAAACGTTAATAAAACAAAATATATTCCTCTTTCAAATGTTTATGTCAATTCTAACCTTCAAAATATCATAAATTTATAATACATATTAATAATCATGGACTTAGATCGTAGAACATATGAATTTAGAGGTAAATATGAAATAAGTTAATAAAATTATGTAATTTTTAAGTTAGCAATGAAAATGGTTGGAAACTACAAATAAACTATTTATTTCTTATTTATAAAAATATTTAATGAATGGTTCATATTTGTAAAATATATATTTTTTAAATTCTAAGATAAAAAAGATAAATAAGATTGACATAAATACTATCTTCAATGTGAGTAGAAATGATTACAATATTTTGAAGAAAGAATCGGGTTGTGTCCAGGCTTGAACCCATGTCCCCTGGATCAGGAGCCAAGCTTAAGCCTTATAAATTCTTAAATGATTGATACAGAAACATCACAGAATATTCTTAAAAAATGTCGTAAAATTAAAAGTTTTGTCAAAAAAGTGTAGTTCACTTATCTCGGTACGGTCATGGTGGAAGCCAACAATATGCACGCGGAGTTGGAACACAAAGTTCAAAAAGGCCTACGAGCTGCAGCCTCCTTGCGAACATTCCTAAAGTCCAAGCTTATATCCAGAAACACCAAGCTGCCTATTTATAACACCATCATCAAGCCAGTGGTGACATATGGTTCTGAGTCATGGACAATGACTCTAAAAGAACAAAGAATCTACTGGTTTGAGAATAGAATACTCAGAATTATCCTGGGACCCAGACGCAGTGTTACAGCGGGAACTTGGAGGCATAGGAACAACCAAGAGATCCGTACGATGACCCAGCAACCCCTTATAATGAACTCGGTGAGAGCCGGTCGCCTAGCATGGATTGGGCACGTATGCTGAGCCGAAGAATCTGTACGTGTCTAGACCGACTGGAGTAAGACCTCTAGGAAGGCCTAGACAGCGCCTAATGGACAATGTTCTGGCTGATCTGGCTAGGTTGGGCGAATCGGACTGCTGGGAGCAAAAGGCGCAGGATCGAGGAGCTTGGCGAAAAATCATCAAGGAGGCTAAACTCTTCAAGAGTTGTATGGCCATAGGAAATAAGTAGTCAAAAAAGTGTAAGTCAGGGTTTTACTATGAATAATTTGTTCAAGCGCACATGACATGATTCAAAATTCATTATTTTAAGTAGAAATTACTGAGCTTCATGATTTTGATAATAGAAAAAGAGTACTAAAAGGTTGTTACAATGGAATTTCAGTGTTAAAACTTCGAACTTCAATAAAGTGAAAAAATAATCTACATTTCACCAATATAAAATCAGTCATGAGTACCATTGTTTATATATTTTTTTGTAATAGTCATACCTAACCTAACTATACATTTAATGGATTACATTACCATTAACAATAATATAATACCATCTTAGAATAAAATGCAAATACATTCTTACTGAGATTGCAGATGGAAACACACGTGTAAAAATATATGTTATCACTGTAGTTACCTGTAATATTCAAGTATTGTATAGTGTTATCAAAATTGAGTTACCATAACAATAAAATTTAACTAATAATTAATGAAATATTACAAAAACATTATATAAAATACAAAGCTGTAAAAATGTCTTATTTCAGGAAGATTATCTGAGACAATAGAATCAGATTCAAATCCAGATCTTTTTTATTCACCATTTGTAGAAGCATAGCATCCCCTGTAGGCAAGGCGAGGCAACTTTTTTCAAATTAGCAAGGATTCAAACCAAAATATTATTGCAAAAACGATTTTAAAATTGACAGTTAAAAAGAATTGTCATTTTTTATTTTATAAATGATCCCGCCAATCTTCACACAATTTATTAAACATTTTAAATTTTATCTCTTTTCAATAATAAATGTAATATTCTTAAGATTTCCTTTCCTTACAAATTAAGACAAATCATCAGTTTGGTATATAATAATATATGTATTGTATATAAATATATATGTATATAAAAAATGGCAAATTACAATGATTTAGACTTAAAAATACTAACCAATTCAATTCAATGTGTTAATATACTGAATTATTAATAAATTTAACCCTAGCTGGGGTATTTTGAAACACCATTGGTCCCGTTAGTCCCGTTGACTAGGGGCTTGGATACATTCAACTCCTGAAGCTCCGTGGCAGGCTTCTCGTCGAGATCGGGCGGAATAAGTCTTTTGTTGATTATCTGGATCCAAATCATGGACACGACCATCACGCTGGAGGTAATGGAGAATGTCCAAATAGGTCCCAGTCTACTGTAAACATAACCTACAAATACAGGCCCCAAGACCCGGGAAAGACATCCGCTTCCAGTCATAAAGCCCATCCATATACCCTGAAAATAAAAATAAATTGGTTAATTAAATGAATACATTTTTTTTTACTGAAAATAAATAAATATATACTAACTAACTAACGAAAGAATGGACTGCCACACTTTTCTTTCCTGACATAACATTCATACATTGTGTCATGCACGCGCGTCGATTTCTCTGACTCTGATATTCAATAATGATTTATTTGATCGTTCCACATTTTCTATACGTTTTCTATTTCTAGTTTGTAAATGGAACTAGAAATAGAGGAAGACCGAGGAAAACGTGGCACGATCAAATAAATCAAATATTGAATGTCGGCCATGTGAGGAGTCAGAGAAATATGTCAGGAAAGAAAAGTGTGGCAGTCCATTATTTCTGCCTAGCCCTTCGGATAGACGGCGTGATGGTTAGTTAGTTAGTTAGTTTTTTTTATATTTAACCTTATGTCAGTTGTTATATAATATTTGTGGTAGCATGTAATTGGCCTTGTTTTGTTGTCTCTGTGTGTTTGTATTTATATACTGTATTCGCTGTTTGTTACCCTCAATAATAAAATTATAAAAATATAATTTTTTATCCTTTATAAATATATCCTTTTTTAATTTTATCCATGATGCAGTCGTCTCTGCCTTACATTTCTCTTTTATTTCATCATTCAGTATTCTATCATACAACGTTTTCCCGCACATTCTTCTTAGTGATCTCATTTCTACGGCGTTTATCCTGCTTTCATCCTTCTTTTGTCAGCTCCAAGCTACACTTCCATATATGAGGATTGGCACTAGAACTCCATTGTGTACTGCCATATTTGCTTCTGTGGATATATTTATATTTGCAGTAATGACTTTGAGTGCGCCATTTATTTTATTCCCAGCACCAAACCCTTCTTTCAATGTCTTTCTCTGTTTTTCCGTCTCTTGTAAACATGCTTCCCAGATACATAAATTCGGTAACTTCTGTAATTCGGTAATTCGGTAAATTCCGTTAACGGGTTAAACATAAATATATTACCTGAGGACGAGGTCCAAGGATTTTGGAGAATATAGTTTGAATCAGCGTCACTCCCAGAGGATACCCGATGGAGGCGCAAACATAGGCTATACACAGCTGCAGCACAGTCAGAGCGGGAGTGTATTCACACCACGTCTGCACAATCGGACACCCGAGAACCTCTTCTCCGGGCAGTGTCAGATTAGCTAAAATCTCATCCATCGTGAAATTGCTAAAATGGAAGGTCTCGCTCAGTTCACGCAGCGCTTTCAGAGTGAGATTCTGCGGTATCGCCATTTTAGGCGGGTCAGGGCCCCAAGGCAAAAGGAACAAAGATGCCATCATGGTTATCAAAAACCCACCCCACAACATTAGTTTCCTTTCTGCAAATATTTTTGTTAATTTATTGGTGAAGGCGAATACAAAACAAGCAACTAGCGCCCCCACGCTCATGATGACTCCCATGTAATAGAGGGACTCCGTTTTACTCCAAGCAAATTGGTCCATTGTCAGAGATGTACCGAGCGTTTCGACGAGGACAAAGTTGAATACGAGAATGAAGAAGGCGATAATTAATGTCCAGCTTGTGAGGTAGTCTGGTTTGATTGACTTCCATGCTTCTTTTTCTGCAATTAAAAAAAAGATAATTAGAAAAAATATATCGAATATACAAGGTCCACCCCATCATGACCTATGAGATAGAAATCAGAGCCGATATCAATAGGACTAAGAACCTTCTCAGAGTAGCAGAAATGCAAACCCTACACTCCATCACAGGCAGAACCCTCAGAGATCGGATCAGAAATGAGACAATAAGGTCTGTTTGACTGTCTATGGTGTTGAGTTATTTTTAGTTCCATTTACGTCATTTATATATACTTTTTTTACCATTCTTTCTTCATTCATTCTTTCCATGCGTCCAAACCATCATAATAACACTATCAATCACACCAGATTCACTTCTTATATTTTCATTCGACACTATCATACACAGAGTATGTACACATTTGTGTTAGAGATCTAATTTCTAACTAACCAACTAACTAGCCATCACGCCGTCTCCCCGAAAGGGTAGGCAGAATGAATGGACTGTCTAATTTCTTCAGCATTTATTCTACTTTCATTATTCTTTTGCCAATTCCATGCTTCGCTTTCATACATAAGGATCGGTACAAGAACACGATTGTGCATTGAATTTAATTAAAAGAAATTGTGATATTATAACAGTGTTCCAAATGAAACAATAATCAATGTTAAAAAAAAAAAGTGTTTTCGCCAAAACAATGTTTTATCAAAACAATTATTCGCAAATAAAAACTATGATATACATACCACTGCCTAATCCTTTATGTATCATCAATTCTTTCGCTGCAATCTTGTACTCCTTGAAACAGAAGGGCAAGAAACAGACAAAGTTGATGAGTCCAAGAATGACGTTGATCCATCCCGTGGCGGTGAACATGTTTAACTTCAGGTTGTCGTAGATGGGGATCCCGTCTTCGCCCAGGGGGGTCACCAGAGCCTGGAGTATCGGGCCCACAACAAATCCCAGGACTTGAGCTAGGGACACTATGGATATAGCTCCTGTTCGCTCCCCAAGACGAGTGGCAGCTGACAGGTACGACCGAGCTGCCACGATGTTAGCTGAAACGACAAAAAAAAAATTATATCATTAAGCAGCTTATTTAATGATTCAGTTTTCCTCATTTCCTCATCCGCATTTTATCTCTTCCCTCCCTCCTCTGCCTCCAGCTGTACATTATTTATTTTTTTATTCTTTCTCTAACATATTTATGTATCAATTGTGTATTTTCTTTTTCTGTTGTATTGCTATGTGTGTATGGCGGGACATCGAGGGAGAGTAGCGTAGCTTAAATGTGGTCTGGGTCCCCCATGGTTTCAAATATACATAAATATATTTTTTTAAAGTAAGTCCCAAATGGACGGGGGACGGGCCTAGGGAGTGCATGAGTGAAGCTGACGAAAGGTGCCGCTGTGCCTATAACAGCTTCGGGTAAGCGGAGGGAGCCCTCTATGGCTCGGCCATTATAAAAAAGTTTCAGTCTTAAGAAAGGAAATTATTATTTGAAATAACAACTGTTAATTATTTGAGCAACAACAACAATAATAAATCATTACGCCGTTTCCCCAGAGGGGTAGGCAGAGAGAATGGATCGCCTTAGTAATCGATCCTGACTCTCTTACTGCCTCCACATTCATTCAGTGAGTCAAATATGCACGTCGATTCTTCCCTCGATCTCTTAGTCGAATGTGTGATAATCTGTGTATGACAGAGTGTCAAATGAAAATATAAGAAGTGAATGCCGGGCAAATGATGGTGTTATGAACAAAATAATGAAAGGATCATTAAGATGGTTTGGAAACATGGAAAGAATGAATGAAGAAAGAATGGTAAAAATAAATGTATATGTTAACAATGTAAATGGAACTAGAAATAGAGGAAGACCGAGGAAAACGTGGCACAATCAAATTAATCAAATATTGAATGTCGACCACGTGAGGAGTCAGAGAAATCGACGCGCATGCATTACACGATGTATGAATGTTGAGGAAGCGAGAGAAATATGTCAGTAAAGAAAAGTGTGGCAGTCCATTCTTTCTGCCTACTCTTTTGGGGAGACGGCGTGATGGTTAGCTAATTAATGAGTTCCTTCTACTTTAATAATCTACATACATACTCGTATATGTATTCTTATAGTGATAGTCTTAACTCGTATTAGGCTTAATTTTTAGCGTACTCTTAAAATGTTCTTAGATTTAAATTATCTGTTATTCATAAAAAAAAATAAAAAATTTATTCCTTCTATAGCAAATAAATAAAATAAATATCCTGTATCTTTTCTCACTTCTCAGATTCTGATTTTGAAAATTTGGTTTGGTTCATGTGGTGCTCCTGTACATTTGGAAATATTTCGCGTATAAGTGAATTGTTTTGGTCAATTTAACTGTTGCCGCACTTTATAATAGTTAATTGTGACACGTAATACGTTTGTACTGTTTTGCTGTTAAAATTATATTAGTTTTATCGTTTTTATAAAGAATTTTGACGGGTGTAAAAATAAATTTTTCATTTGTTTCATTTGTTCCAATGACAATTTGAATAATTTCTTCAATATTATTTTTAAGTTCTTGCTGGTTAAGTGCCTAATTACAGCTAATTTAAAAAACGGTGGATACGTGTAACAAAAATTAAATAAACACAAAAGTCCGGATCGACCATGTCAACATGTGCAACATCGAAAAAAACATTATGTGTTATTATGTGCTAAATTAAAAAACGGTGGATTCGTGGAACATAAATTAAATAGACAATATGTGCACCATCTAAAAAGAACATTTTGTGTTCAATTATTTTTATTTTGTTATTTTATTTTATATCATTGTATTTTATATTATTTGTTTTAGATTTATTTTGTGGGTGTTGGTCGATCGAAGTGTGCGCGGGAGATGCCTATTGGTGGCGATGAGGTTCGCAACCCACCACACCGCGTCTCCCGCGGAGCGAAAAGAGAAGGATGGAGTGCCGCATCAGTAAAAGTGTGACAGTCCATTCTTTCTGCCTACCCTTGCGGGGAGACGGCGTGATGGTTAGTTAGTTAGTTAGTTTAATATTTTCTCACCTGCCAATAGACATGATATTAGAGCAATTTGAAAGAAACACAATTACTCTGGTTATTGCCTTGATGAAGATACACTTAAATTAAAACCAATTGTTGATAGCCAAAAGGTGGTATTAAGAAAGTGTAATAAAACCTTTGTAAATCAATGAGATTTAGTAATTTATATCTCTCTGATACAAAAACGATTTCTAAAAGTGTTTTATAGAATATTAGTAACATGTGCAATGATGAGGTAATCTATACATCTGTAAGTTAAATAAATAATAATCTCTGGTTAAGATATCTCCTTAATTGGATAACCATGTAAATTGTGTATTTTGATCAGTCTCTGTTTTGATGGACATGCTAACACACATTGCTGCAGTGAACACTTCAATTAAACCTCTTTATTAGTAGAGTCCACTACTCAATTAACTAGACATTCAAAAACAATAGTCAATAATTAGTCACTCATTAAAGTTAAATACTGGCGATACGTGAAATGTGAGGACAAACAACATATCATATATCCATAATGGAGTTCTAGTGCCAAACATTATGTATGGAAGTGAAGCTTAGAGCTGGTTAGAAGGATGAAAGTAAGATAAATGCCGTAGAAAGAAGGTCACTAAGAAGAATGTTCGGAAAAACAATGTATGATAGAATATATAATGATGAAGTTAGAAAGTAATGTAAGGCGGATGAATGCGTGATAAATAAAATTAAGAAAGGGTCACTAAGATGGTCTGGACATATGGAACGAATGGATAAAGGAAGAATAAGGGTCGGCACTAGAACTCCATTGTGCACTTGCATTTGAATAAAATAATGAAAGGATTAAAGATAGATTGGACACATGGAAAGAATGAATGAAGAAAGAATAGTAAATAAAGTATATATAAACGACGTAAATGAAACTAGAAATAGGGGAAGACCATGTAAAACATGAAAGGATTTAATCAATTAAATATCAAATATCGGCCATGCATGAATCGGAAAAATCAACATGCTTGCATGACGTGATGTATGAACGTTGACGAATCTAGAGAAGTATGTCAGGAAAGAACAGTGTGGCAGTCCATTATTTCTGCCTACCCCTTCAGCGAGATGGCATAATGGTGAATTAGTTAATTGACGACTTTCGTGACCGAGTGGTAAGTGTTTTGACTGCCACACCGAAGGCCTCGGGTTCGATTACCGGCAATAGCAGCGTGATTGTCACACTGTCTTTGTTCTGGTTTAGAATTCACGTGACAATAAAATGGCGATAGATTAGCTACCTATCACATGTCACGAGAATCAATATGATAGCTATACCCTTTACATCGATTTGGCTTGCGTGTATGATGTAGAGAGTGATTTAACAAAATAATAAAAATAATCCCAGTATTAACATCATCATCAATCCAGTGGTAACATATGGTTCTGAGTCATGGACAATGACTTTAAAAGAACAACAAAGAATCTACTGGTTTGAGAATAAAATAATTAGAATGATCCTGGGACCCAGACCCGGTGTTGCAGCGGGAACTCGGAGGCATATGACCAACCAAGAGATCCGTAAGATGACCCAGCAGCCCCTTATAACGAGCACCGTGAGAGCCAGTAGCCTAGCATGGATTGGGCACGTATGCCAAGCCGAAGAGACCAGAGCAATCAAGACCCTGTACGCGTCTAGACCGACTGGAGTAAGACCTCTAGGAAGGCCTAGACAGCGCCTAATGGTCTATGTTCTGGCTGACCTGGCTAAGTTGGGCGAATCGGACTGCTGGGAGCAAAAGACGCAGAATCAAGGAGCTTGGCGAAATATAATCAAGGAGGCTAAAACTCTTCAAGTAAAGTTTTTGTTTCTAATGTAAGACGCAGTAAAGAGAATAACAAGTAGAATAGAGAAACATCTGGTGATATGTCAATGAACTGTAACAAAAGATAAAAATAAGACTCACAAAATATTTGCTCATTTCAACAAGTTTAAAAGATTTGTGAAATGTATACTTATATCTGTATACGATCCTGGACAGGATTCGTATACAGATATAAGTATACATTTCACAAATATTTGTAAATATTCTGGTCAATTCTTTGGCGTATAAAATAGGAGTGATACTCCAGGCGACTTCTAAAACAGTGCGCTAGGAGGCGGTAGCCTCTTCGCATTGTGTTAATAAAGTAGTTTGCTAAACGCTAAAACAATCATTCTTCATAGATGGCGTTAGTGGGTGGATTGTATAGATTAATCTTAAAAAATTAATTAGTACAATCAAATCTACATAGATGGCTAACTGGAACTGACACGTGAAGATAGGTTTGGATTTGGAGTATATATACAACTTCCAAAAATGTATCATGCATGATCATAATAACAATGGTGGAATGGGGAATGTTGTAATTACATAAAGCGTGCGCTTAACCCAACCAATGACAGGTCATATATCCTGTAAACACCTTGATCATCCATATTCAGTTTCCAGTTTGTTTCTTCGTCTCTATTGAGATACAATTAAAAATTTAAGTTTAAAAGAATTTAAATTTCGAATCTTATTATATTCTCTGTTAAATTACATTCGCATTTTTCAATCCTACACATCTAGAATTTTGTTTAGTAATATTACATGGCAAATATCAAAATGCTTATATAAGACAATTTATAAGACACATATAAGACATATGTACACAAGACACTAGACACAGATAAAATAAATTGTCATTTTAAATTTCATTGTAAACTAACCAACTAACTAACCATCACGCCATTTCCCCGGAGGGGTAGGCAGAGAGGATGGATCGCCACAATGCTCTGTCCTGGCATACCTCTCGGGCTTCCTCTACATTCATACATCGTACCATGCACGCACATGGCAAATATCAAAATTTCTGCCAAATTTCGTTGTAAATAATATTTTTTTTGTGTAAAAATTCTATTTTTAATAACTAACTAACTAACTAACCATCACACCGTCTCTCCGAAGGGGTAGGCAGAAAGAATGGACTGCCACGCTTTCGCGTCATATTTCTCTTGCTTCTTCAACATTCATACACCGTGTCATGCACGGGCGTCGATTTCTCAGACTAATCAGACTAGTCAAACGAATTTTTGTTTCAAACAAGTGTCAACACAGTTTTAAACCGCCGCGCCGGTGGAGACCGATGTTGAGAGCTTGTTTAAAACAGTGTGGCACGGCTTTAAATAAGAAAATAATTTTAGCATTTAAAGTATCAACAATTTACTTCTAATGAGATTATCCACTTTTATTTTGTAGGCCACGAAATGACCTCATGGATTGCAGATTAACTCTTGCATTGATTTTTATTATCATTCTCAATATAACCCAGTGCTATTGTACAATGTTATAATAGGGGTCAAGCTTTTGTGTAATTGTCCAAGCTTCATTGATCACTCTTGTATTTTTTCCACAATACAATATGATAATTATTTAAGGTAATAGTCTGGTAACTTAAGCCGATTTTCATGTCTTTTGGTCGGAACTACAGAAGTTAAATTTCATGGATAAATAACAAAATGGCGGACTTTGAAAAAAAAAGTCAGCAAAGAAGGGGTTGTAAAATAAAAAGTTAGAGGTGAAAAAATGTCTCGGTAGTTCCGACGAGAATGACATGTCTTTAGATTAATAATTTTCAAGAATTTTTGATTTCAGATAACATCAAGAGCCAAAATCACCCGGGCCACCCACGCGCTTTTATTTCGAGGTGCCAACTTCGATTAATAATAATAATAATAATAAACTATTAAATAAAATAAAAATGTATTTTAATATGTAAATAAAAACATCCATAATTTTCAAAACGTTTCATTTTTATTTTCCTACAAAAAAACACCCTCCAAAAAAGACATGAAAATTGGCATAAGTTACCAGACTACCTTAAGGTCTGCTCTGAGCCATGGCAGTCGAAAAAACAAAATATAATATAATAATAATAATAAATAAAAAAATTATATTTTTATTTTTATTTTGTTATTTTATATCATTGTATTTTATATGATTTGTTTTAGATTTATTTTGTGTTTTACGATCGAAGTGTGTGTGGGAGATGCCTATTGGTGGCGATGAAGTTCGCAACCCATCACACCGCGTCTCCCGCGGAGCGAAAAGAGAAGGATGGAGTGTCACATCGGTTAAAATGTGACAGTCCATTCTTTCTGCCTACCCTTTCGGGGAGACGGCGTGATGGTTAGTTAGTTAGTTAATAATAATAATTCATTAGTAATGTCATTTGAAATTTCTTTGTAGAAGTTCATATTAAATAATGAAAATTTTAAAATGTCAACAGTTTTAGGGTCAGTGAACATTTTATTTTTATTTTTTCGAAATTCGAATTAGGCTCTTTTGACTCAGGATTTCAGCTCAACAAAATGGTTGATTTAACAATGACCAATTGAATGGTTAAAGTAAAATAGGCACTATGTAACATATATGACATATAGAACGAAATTGCATACTTCGTTTAGTTTTTTTTTGTGCTCAGTACCTATTATGCTTCAACCATTCAATTAAACAAATCAATTCCACAATTATTGTAGTAATTCTGTCCAGAATTTAGGAGTGGTCCAGACACAATGTAGCAGCTGAATGTACAATCAACAATTGAGTTTATGTCCACATGAGTAGCATTTCATTAATCAGTCACGGCAGAAGTAGGAAAATTTATATATTTTTAAATAACAACTTCCACAAAAAATATATACGAATTCTGCGGCACATATTATATATGACCAGTTTCACAAATAATTCCATCGGCACTATGATATTTTAATATGCATTGACATTTTAGGAACGCCTTATTTATTGCTAGTAAAATATTTAATTTTTTTTTTTTTAATTTTTGTATGAAAACAGTTTAAAAAAAAATTACTTATTTTTTTTCTTGATGTAAATTAATTTCAAATAATGAAATAAAACGATGTATAATAATGAAATATTTTTTTTAAATAGCGACAGGTTTCGCCAGGCTGGCTGCCATCGACAGACAGAACCTTCGAAAACATGTTTTAAAACACAAAGTATAATTCTATTTTAATAATATAAATAAGTCATAAATAACTTCCCAGTCATGTAGACGGTTTCTAATTTTTGGATTTACTTACGGTGAGTCACCCCACGACAAAAGTGACTCAAGAAAAAATTCACACATCCACCCTACTCCCCAGATCTCGCTCCTACGGACTACCACCTTTTCTGTTACTTACAGAATTTTTTCAACGGTAAAACATTAATTAATCATGGGCAAGTCAATCAGGCCCTTTCTTTCGGTCCAAACCAACCAAATTTTATGAGGAGGGGATCTATAAGTTGCCAATAAGATCGGAGAAGTTATATTTAACAGTGGTAAATACTACTTTTTAAAGCAAAATAAAAATATGTTAAAAAATTGGAAGTAATTTATGACTCAACCTAATATTCAAATGTGAATCCACAACACAAAGTGAATCCGAATTTAGAAGATATTGTGTTTTAATTAAATAGGTAAATTATCTATTGCCAAATAAGTGACCGCCATTAGCGCACAATTTCTGTAGTAATTAAACGTATAATAGCAGTTGATTGAAAGCAGAAAACCTTGACGATTACAATGTTGCACAGTCAAGGCGCCACTAGCATAATAACACTAACATAATCAGCGAAACCAGCGATTCTCAATCCGTGGTTCCCGAAAATGACAAATCACTTTTTAAAAATACGATTGATAAATTTTGATTCTCGAAAATTTTCCCGGGTCTTCATATATTTCTCGTTCCGTTTACATCATAGGTTTCCAATCTTTTACGGGCCACCGCCCCTTTACAAGAAAAATAAACATTCAACGCCCCCCTCCCATAAAAGTTATTCGAAATCTGGGAAAATGATTACAATACATACAATAACAAAATAAACCAATATTTAAGTTTAATTTGCTTTATTAGTACCTACCTACGTGATTAGCGTGTTTTTTTTAATCTTTTTAGAGTATATTTTTTATCAGCCCACGCTCTCTATTTTTTCTGGGTCTTCTACTGCCTGAAAGTCTCAAACGCCCACAAGGGGGCGTTATCGCCCACTTTGAGAACTTAGGGTTGACATCGTCAACATATACTTCATTGTTTCCACATGTCCTAACCAGATACATGAACCATTCATAATTTTGATCATAAAGTTTTCGTTCGTATTACATTTAAAACTAACTAACCGTCACGCCGTCTTGCCAAAGGGGTAGACAGAAAGAATGTACCACCACACTGTTATTTCCCGACATACTTATCTTGATCCTCAACATTCATACGCCATGTCAGGCACACACGTCGATTTCTTCGACTCGTCACGTGGCAGATAATTAATATTTGATTAATTTGATCGTGCCACGTTTTCCTCGCTCTTCCTCTATGTCCAGTTCCGTTTACGTCGTTTTTTTTTTTTAAAGACTAATATCAAGGATTTACAACAATGATATTAGAATTTATTTCACAATCTTCTATGTGAGCAGAAAATAGCTCATTATTATGAAGAAGGAATCTGGTCGTGTCCAGATTTGAGCCCATGTCTCCTGGATCAGGAGCTAAGCGTTCTATCCCCTAGACGTTTACTTTATTTACCATATTTTCTTCATTCTTCTTTCCAAGTGTCCAAACCATCTTTATGATCCATTCATTATTTCGTTCATAACACTTTCATTCGCACTGTATTCACTTCTTATATTTGCATTTGACACTCTATCGTATACAGATTTACCGCACATTCGTCTAAGAGATGTATTTTACTGCATTTGTTATAATTTCATCCTTCTGCCAGTTCCATGCTTCACTTCCATACATAAGGGTCGGTACAAGAACACCATTGTGCACTGCATTTTCAACTTTTTTTGGATAGGCTTTGGCTCATTAGAATACTTTCAAATATAAGTATTTGGCACGTTGAGTATAAAAATATTATATATAAAAACAGCGGAAGATGCCGTTCTCGTTGCGGATAGTGGGGACAAATTAAAAGTCTTTGTGTCGAGAATGTATGAGGTATGCAAGTCAAATGATTTCATGATGAATGCCGGAAAGTCAAAAGTGATGGTTTTTGAAAGGGAAGAGCAAATGACAGTTTGTAATATAAGTGTGAACGAAGAGAGCTTTGAACAGGTGAGGGAATTTGTGTATTTAGGTAGCATGTTCACAGCAGATGGCCGAACGGATATTGACGTCGAAAGAAGGGTTTGGTGAAGGTAACAAAGTGAATGGAGCTTTAAGAATAGTTATTGGAAACAAGAATCTATCAATGGAAGCGAAAAAGGCCGTTCAAGTTCTGGTCTCATCCCCAATGTATGGAAGCGAAGCATGGAACAGGCAGAAGAAGGGTGAAAGCAGAATAAATGCGGTAGAGATGAGGTCCCTAAGACGTATGTGTGGGAGAACGATATACGACAGAATCTCAAATGCTGATATAAGAAAGGAATGTAGAGCGAAAGAAGGTATTATGAACAAAATTATGAAATGATCGCTGCAATGGTTCGGACATATGGAACGATGGAGAAAGTATACGTTAATGATGTAAATGGAGTACGGAGTCGAGGCAGACCATTTTAAAGGTTGGTCGTGTTAGAAGTCGGAGGAATCGACGTGCGTGTATGACTCGTTGTATGAATGTGGAGGAATCTAGAGGTTTGTCAGGATAGAGTAGTGTAGCGATCCATTCTCTCTGCCTACCCCTACGGGGAAACGGCGTGATGGTTTGTTTGTTTGTTTATGAAAACAAAATGTTAACGCCTTCAAGTTTATCAAAAATTATTAAATAATGTTATTACCTGAGCTTACACCCACAAGGAACCTGGACCATAGCATCCAGTACTTCCTGTGAGAGTCGAAGACCTCAAGGAAGGCGTGCATTGCGCTAGAGACGATGAAGAGAAACAGAGTGACTAGGAGCGGGAGTCTGATGGAGCCGCTCTTGTTAGCCCACCAGCCTACCAATGGCGAAAACAGCATCTGTCCAAGAGGGTTGGCAGCCACTACGTACCCCATGAACTCTTTTCCAGCGTTGGGGTCCAGCTGAAACAAGATGTAAAATGTCAGAACAACAACAACAACAAACCATCACGCCGTTTCCCCGCAGGGGTAGGCAGAGAGAATGGACCGCCACACTACTCTATCCTGACATACCTCTCTATCTTCCTCCACATTCATACAGCGAGTCATACACGCACGTCGATTCTTCCGACCTTTAACATGACCAACCTTTAAAATTTGTTTAATTTGGTCATGCCATGTTTTCCTCGGTCTACCTCAACTCCGTACTCCATTTACATCTTTAACGTATACTTTTTTAAACATTCTTTCTTCATCCATGCGTTCCGTATGTCCGAACCATCGTAGCGATCCTTTCATATCATCATTTGATAATGTCTTAGAAGGGCGAAATAATTTTTTTGTTTTTTGAATAATAATGTAAAACTTCAAATTAAACAATCAATACGAATGAAAAATTCAGTTTTCTACAAGTTTTATTATAGTTTATGAGAAAGACATGTTTGGACATGCTATGGCATTAAAAAGGCAAAACATGTCATTCCCCAAAAATGGTTTTAAATTGCTTACGACGTGTCTTTACAAGTTGGTGAGAAAAAACGTGATTCGACATATATTGTAAATGGATAAAATATATCTAGTATAAATATTTGGAATATCTGATATGGACGAGGGGGCAATTGAAAAATGTTTTCTTGTAAAGGGGGGGTGGTCCATAAAAGGTTGGGAACCTATGGTGTAGTAGTTCTCAATCTTTTTGGCGACGGAACCCTTTTGAAACACTAAATATTTTACGGAGCCCTAAAGTAGGCAAATTCTGGTTTTATGCTAACTAACTAACTAACTAACCATCACGCCGTCTCCCGAAAGGTAGGCAGAAAGAATCGACTGCCACACTTTAACCGATGCGGCACTTCATCCTTCTCTTTTCGCCCCCGCGAGAGACGTGATGGATTTATAATATTTTACAATAAACTGTAAAATTACTACATTATACTGGATGTCCATCTGGTTTTATGCTCATTATTTTGATTATGTATGTGTATAGCAACGAGTATCGAATCGTCAAATACCAACTCGTACAATATAAATTGGTTTGTTTGCAGTTTTTGATCGTAGCATTATTGTAGATTTATTATGCTGCTTGTCGCGGTGGAACCCTCGCAGAAGCCTTGCGGAGCCCCAGGGCTTCGTGGAATACACTTTGAGAAACGCTGCTCTAATGCGTTAACATTGTTAAAGCTCTTCTTCTTAGTGTAGGCCTTGTGGATTATTTATTAAGAAGAATTGGCTACCTGCGAGGTCGACTCCCAGCTGTCGATCCATCTCTTTGATGGTCTGCCCGGGGGTCGTCCACCTTGGAGTTTGGCGTACAACCCAATGAAGGGAGTCTGGATGGATCCATTCTCCTCACGTGTGCATACCAGTATCTTCTCCTTTGCCTTCCCCACCTAACGACATCTTCGACCTCACGTATCTCTCTTATCTTTGACTTCCTTATTCTATCTCGTGGTGTCTTGCAGATATGTTTTTGAGCGTCTTTATTTGTGACATTCTGAGCGCTTTTTTTGTCATGGTGGTGTCCGCCCTGCACTCGATCCCATATGTTATAATGGGTCGCACACAAGTCTTATAAATTCTCACTTTGCTGCTGATGTGGTCAAAGAACAATAAATTAATTAATTAATAATAATTAATCCACCCAACTATATTAAGTTTTTATCCGGACAATTTGTAAATAAAATCTTTCCTTAACAAATGCATTAAGGGGTTATGGGCAGTCAGATGTATAAAAAAACAAGTATTTTAAATATATTTTTTGACAGTATTTTAATTAATTTTATAAAACCAACAATATAAAATTATTATAGTATGTTTTAACTTGATTTGACACAAATTTGAAAAAATATATAAATTATATATGAAGTTATCGCCATATCTGTTGGAGCCTGTTCCATAATGCGGTGACCATTATAACTTCTTACAGGTTCATCTAAAACCATTCAAATAAAATAAACTAACTAACCATCACGCCGTTTCCCCGGAGAGGTAGGCAGAGAGGATGGATCGCCACATTGTTCTCTCCTGACATAACTCTCGCGCCTCTACTACATTCACACATCGTGACATGCAGCCTCGTCGTTTGTCCATACTTCGAACATGGCCGCCTTTCAGTAATTGATTGATTTGGTCATGCCATGTCTTCCTTGGCCTTCCTCGACATCTTTTCCATTCACACTACTTGTATATATATTTTAACCATTCTTCCCTCATCCATTCGTTTCATATGTCCAAATCATCTTAGTGACCCTTTCTTGATTTTATTTATCACGTATTCATCCGCTTTACATTCCTTTCTTACTTCATCATTAAATATTCTATCATACATTGTTTTTCGACACATCCTTCTTAGTGACCTAATTTCTACGGCATTTATCGTACTTTCATCCTTCTTCTGCCAACTCCAAGCTTCACTTCCATACATAAGGGTCGGCACTAGAACTCCATTGTGCACTGCCATCTTTGCTTCACTCGATATATTTCTATTTGCTGTAATGACTTCGAGTGCACCATTTATTTTGTTTCCATCTCCAAATCTTCTTCCGATATCTTTCTCCATCTCAATAAAATAAAAATATATTTTAATATTAAATTTGGTGCCTGATTGAAGCTTTCAACCTGGATGCAGTCTGCACATGACAGAGTTACATGGAAGCGAATGGAGGAGGCCTTTGTTCAGGAGTGGACGGGAATAGGCTTAGGAAGAATAATACTATAACTACAGCCGTTTCAAACGGAGTCGTGGGGCCATAAATGTCAATAGAAATAGGGATGGGAAGCCCCAGGACTGTTATCGGTATACGGCTACCTGCTCTCGTGGTGTCGATGAGTCACTATAATGATTTTGTAATGATATGTACGTTATGATATGTACGATGAGTCACTAATGATTGGTTTTTACCGAATGCAGTGCTTTTTTGTTATAAATGTGTTTACTGCAATTAAATGAATTCATTCGTGTGTCACCACTCGTTACGCACTATGGATACTTTATTTTCCAACATTGATTTGAAGAAATTACATGGCGATATTAGCCCTCAAACTCGAACAGTGATTCACAACGTATTCTTGTTTGTCAATGAATTGAAAAGTGATCCGAATAAAATAGCTTCTCTTAATTTCAACAAACCACGTGAAATGGCCGCGCTTATTTGTGGTGTGAGTAGAGTGACAGTGGACCGAATAAAGACTGAATTATTGCAATCAAGCAGCCCCTGTACACCAAGAGCAAATTTTAAGAAACAAGAAACTGTCACCAATATTGACGATTTTGATAAAAGTGTATTGAAGCGGACTGTAGGTTCATTTTATGATAGTGGAGAGTATCCGTCCGTGGCGAAAATATTAGAAAAATACCGAGAGCAATTACCTGATTTTAAATGCGGAAAAACTTCGATGAGAACACTCATGAAGGAGATTGGGTTCAAGTATAAGAAAAATGCCGAAGGACGTAAATATTTAATGGAAAGAACAGATATTGTTTGTGCCAGAATGGACTTTTTAAGGAAATTGGATTTACTTAGAAGAACTAACGATCAGCGGCCGCGTTTCTTTCTGGATGAAACATGGATTAATCAAAACCATTCAAGAAAGCGTATGTGGCTTGGAAGCAACGATGAAGGAGGTTTCAAGAATCAGCCTGTAGGAAAAGGTCAAAGATTGATAGTTTGCCATGCTGGTTCCGCAAGGACTGGCTTTGTTCCAGAAGCGAAGCTAATATTTAAAGCGGTAAAATCGAAGGATGCTGATTATCACACAGAAATGGATGGCGATACATATATGGCATGGTTTTCCGCATTCCTAAATATACTTGAAGAGCCCTCAGTTATAATCGTCGATAACGCAAGCTATCATTCGATGCAGTTGGAAAAAATACCCACAAGAAACACAAGGAAAGCCGAGATTCAAGAATGGTTATCAAAAAAAAACATTCAATATTCCAGCAGAGAAATTATAGAAGAGTTAATAAAAAAAGTAAAAGCCAGTAACCCGCAGAAGGTCTACGCTTTAGACAGTCTGGCAAATGAACGAGGCCACGAAGTAATACGGCTGCCTCCATATCACTGTCAATATAACCCAATAGAATTAATTTGGGCACAAGTAAAGGGAGAAGTTGCAAATAATAATAATACATTCAAGATAGCAGATGTTGAAAATCACCTCCACCGAGCCATCGATAATGTCACAAAAGAAAACTGGGCCAAATGTGTGAGACAGGCCGAGGAACTTCAAAACAGTGACCTACAGAAAGCTCTTATTAGAGCTCAGGCGCCGCTTATAATAAATTTGGCAGAAGACACTGATGAAGAAGACTCCGATGAGGATTGATACATTTTTTTGTAATATAAACGGCTCTTTTAAGGGCCACAATATGATCTACTTTGTTTTTTATACTTAACTTTCTTTCTGGGTTTATAGACATACGGTATACAAATTTTAAAATTAAACAATTTTTCTGTTTTTACTGGTATTTAATTTAGTATCTGGTAGTCACTAATTTCATACTAATTTAAACGCACGTAAAACCCATAAATAAAGTTTAATATCAAAACTTTGTTAACTCGTTAAAGTTTATGAACAAGATACGATAATAAACGTTACTTATCGATATATTTATTTTATTGTTACGCCCATCCCTAAACCGCTCCATAAGGCCCGTAAGTGCAAGCGAGATAGACATAGGGAAATGATTTATGGCCCCAAGACTCACTTCTGAACGGCTCTAGTATAGTTTTTTCGTACCTATTGACTTACCCTAACCCCTTAAACGTACGCATTAAACAAAAGAGACAAAGAAAATTGTATTATGTGTATAAACTTGTTTATATGGGGTCTTGGCCGCATATAAACAGGTGGAACCGGGGATTGCGAATTCAAAACAATGTTACGTTAGCCGGGAAACTGTGAAGGTGTCAACACAAACAAACAAGTTCCTTTGTCCAGAGTTCTGTGGCTGTATAGCCGCTGACTCGCAATCTCGAAAGTAAATAGCAGTAAAACCATTAGTCAGCCATTTTGCCGGCTAAGTTGATCATTGTGTAATAAAATATACAAATACTCAACAAGCTGGAAGATAAGAGAAGCCAAGACGAGTTTACAAGCATATAAAACCCCTTTTAATTTTTTGATTTTTGAAGAATTTTGTAAATTTCCATAAAAGGGGGTTTTCTAGTCTAGACGCCCGAATTTTATGCGTTTTTTCTGGCGCTATAAAAAAAACAATAAATATTTTTAAAGATTAATTGTATCTCAATAGAGACGAATATGTAAATTATTTGGAAACAGAATATGGTGGTCGAGGCGTTAAAAGGACTTATGACCTGTCATTGGTTGGGTTAAGCGATCGCTTTATGTAATACAACATTCCCCATTCCGCCCTTCTTACGACCACCACGTCTGACAACTATTTTTGGAATATGTATATATGCTACTATGTTGAGAAACACTTCACATATTTTAGTTCAATCTACACTAGCGCCATCTATTAAGATTAGGTGTAAGCATTAAGCAGAAAATCTTTTTTAATGCAATGTGAACAACTCAATTATCACACATTACTGGACAACGCCTGGAGGGAAAAAACTAGATATTTTTGGTATACGAGTACATTTTTTTATAAATTATTGATTGACATTTCAGCAATATAAAAAAAGTACAATTATAAAAAAAATCAATAATCCAAATAGATGCAGGTCGACAAAGTAAGGGCTCATAAAAAAATAGTACGTCCTGGTTGACATGATTAAAGTCCTTCCAGTGATGTGAGAAAAAAAAGTGTTTAAAATTCTTAAAGAAGAAGATTTCGTTATTGCATGACGTAGGGCAATTTTGAAAAGAAAAATAATTCGCAAAATGGCGGTGATTTGAAAAAAAAATCTATTTTTACGTCTTCTAACCTAACCTAACCTAACCTAACCAAACCTAACCTAAATGAGAAACCCAGATAAAAAGACGATGGTGTAAGAAATACTATGTCAATCCACACTCTATATCGGAGTGGCAATGGTTAGTATCACCAATGTGTCTTTAATGCTTATATTGTAAGCATATATTTAGCAGTGATTGCCTTTCTATGGATTCCAGCAGTGGCGGTACTTCTATAGAAGCCCAGAAGGCCGGCTTGGTTAAGATATTTTGAATCAAAACCTCTTCTGGCTTACCGAGGTTCATCTCTTGTGGCTATTCCTCTTATGCCTGATGAGAACATTGTTGGAAGGTGATTTGGTGGGTTGTTGGTTTATGTTTAGTTTCTAAGTTCTAGTTTCTATGTTGGTTTATGTTTAGTTTAGTTTTTAAGTCTGTGCTTCGATATTTCCTGAAATAATTTTGTAGTTTTATAAATTTTGTATTGTTTTAGTTTCTAAGACTGTGCTTTTGATATTTCCTGATTGTTTCTCTAATTTTGTAAATCTTGTATTATGTTAAGTTTATATGTGTGTGTTCTGATATTTCCTGAATGTTTTTGTAATTCCACAAAATGTGTAAGATGTTTAAGTTTCTATGTATGTGTCTGATATTTCCTAAATGTTTCTGTATTTTGTAAGATGTCTTAATCTCTATGTCTGTGTTTCGATATTTCCTGAAAGTATTACAATTGTTGTGTATCTGTTTGTATTAAATATGTTAATTGTCATTTTGTCTCACAATGAGTATTATACTCATGGGAATACAGTTTTACTATTGTATATCTAAATAAATAAATAAATTTAAAGCCTTATTTACACTTTTAAAAATATTAGAAATATATTACCGTTAACCACACTTAAAACAGTATATTATGCATTCGTCCAATCCATCCTAAACTACGGTTTAATAGGATGGGGAGGAACTACAATAACTACATTAAACCCAGTCATTGTAGCCCAAAAGACAATAATTAGAGTCATCAACAAAAAACCATATCGATTCCCCTCAGACCAACTTTACGATGAATTTCAAGTACCGGACATAATACAACTATATATAAGAAATTTAGTCGTGCACTACCACAAGGACACCGACAGACACTTAAAAGCACAACAAACGTACAACACACGCAACAAACATAACCATTTTGTACCAAAAACTAAAACTTCTTATGCGCAAAGACATTTCTACTATCTTGGACCCAAACTCTATAACATAATTAACAAAACTATAAACGACCCACAAAAAATGACAATGCACAATTACAAAAAACATGTAACTACGGAGACATTAAAAAAAGGGCGGCTTGAATGTAGTATAATTTTTAAAAATAAGTAAATAGTTTAAATAGTGTTATATAAGACAATATAGTGTTTAAATAGTGTTATATAATATATAAGTCAATTAATTTTAAGTTATACACTTTAGGATATGTGTTGCTTCCTTTAACTGCTCCCTAAATTTGTAAATTATATTATATATTGAAATTATATAGAGTACTAGGAATGCCTCCCTAGAACGGGTTACCCCAGTTGGGAGGTATTAAAACCATGTACTTGGTAAATGATCAATAAATAAATAAATAAATATAAAAAAAATATGTGGGGGCATGATTACTTAGATTTGGGGGGTTTGAATCAAAATTTCTTACGCAAGCCGGGCTTCTGGGCTTCTATGAGAGTACCGCCACTGGATTCCAGAGCTACTTAACATATCCGATTAAGGTAAGAAGCATTTTCCGATGGATTCACATCTCTCTAAATGGTTTGCAGTAATTACTATCAAACTTCATGTATAGAAAAGAATTACCGACCATACGTACGAGTAGCATTTCAACATCTGTGTACAAATCAATTTTATGTTCATAATATGCTAGTACAAACAAATCTCGATTTGGTGGATTGATATTTTTATGCAGTAGCAACAGTGTATGGAGTTTATAATGTATTTTTAATGAATATATAATTATGTTTGTATAATTCTTACGAACATATGCTGGATATTTACGTTGTGATACGAATAATAATGTATGAATAATAAAGTTTTATATTATAGCAACGAGTGGGAGGTTTCCTATGCGAGATGTTGAACTTTGATTGATTACAACGCAGCAAGTGAACTTTATAAGTCAGAGGATATGAAAAATAATATTATAATATTTATAATAGTTGACAATTACTACCTATCTTTTTTCGATTTCTAAAACCTAACACAACTAATTTACAATGCCCTTTTGTGGCAGATGGTAGATATAAGAAAAAATATTGAATCTATCTATCTATCTATCTATCTATCTATCTATCTATCTATATAAATAAAAGGCAGTTTTGGTTGTGTGTGTGGACTATTTCTGAGGTTATTCCTGAGCTGATCCTTTTGAAATTTGGAGAATGGACTAAGTGGAATTCAGCGGTCGTCATAGGCATATTTTTGTTATTAATCGAGCTCTAATTAACTTTATAAATTAATCAATTAATTGAAAATTTTCGTAGTGCAAACGAATATAGACCTTAATGTTCGTATCTGAGTATCAATCTTTTGAGTCTATATTCGTTTGACACGGTCTGGAGAGAATTCAGTCTCCATGTAATTTTGTGTAGTGGCAACAATGTGTTTTGCTTTCTGACAGTCCAATATATTGCGTTTTACTTTGGGATGTATAATACTTAATACGTTTTACTTATTACGTACTAAAATAATTGGTTGTTTAATTGGTACAGTCTATTTTATTGGCCATATTTTAATGTACATTAATGTAGACAGGTAATTATACTTTTTAATTTTGGCGAGTATAATTTTAACGCGTCATTTTGAGGTTATGAACGAAATTTTATTTTTTCGTGTGGCTGAAACTTATTCGTTTCTCTTACGTTCGACGGTGATTACTTAATGATATTCGTTTTCTAGAATTCTAGCCGTTCGATTGGTCACGTGGTCTCTGAACTGTCAATCTCTTTGTACGTCGTAATATTTTGTAGGTATGAAGTTTCGGTACTTTTAGGTTATGAAGTTTCTGGGATTAAAAGTAACGTCGAGGCTCTCTAAAAGAATGTGAAGAAACTTGCTTCCGTAAGTATAATATAATATTTATATTTCTAATTCATAAATATATTTTCAGTTTATTCTATTTTGCCGTTTTCTTTATACGCATACTTTCGTCAGGGAAATTGTTACATTACCACAGCAACGGTAAGAAAGTTCTAATGATATACAATATGAATTACAATATGAATGAATGACACAATTCTTATGACTTTTTCCGTTTATTTCTAGGAAAATAAAGTAACAGATCAGAGATGGGACGAAAATTACCAATGCAGCGTGCAAAATAACTTCGTTAAAATGGAATTAGATCAGTCAAACAACGGATGATCAGTGAATTACATGTACCCTGGAGTGGCGAATGAGAACCGGCTCATTTTCACATTACACATAAGCTATTTTTAGTAGTTTTCATTCATATATGAAAATTACATTATTAATTTCAGGTAAGGTTTTTAAATTTACAGTTTATAGACAATTGATTTATTCGTTTTACTAACGTGTCATTTTAGGTTATGACGTTTCGTAGTGTAATAATTAGTTATTTAATTGGTATAATCTATTTTAATAATGTTATTTTAATGTAAAACTATTCTGGCAGGGCGAAAATCTATATCTTTGGGATAAGATATTAAGTTTTGATAAAATAATTCACTAGAGGAGCCTGGTGTGAGAGACCACTGGTCTAATGGGGATATTTTGTATTGGGATTGAAATTATTTTGTTAATGAGCCATATTGGTGCATCTGCATGTTGCAATTCTACTTTCTTTTCCATTCCACTCCATTAAATTCTACATTATGCTGAGATTTAAAATATTCAAAGATAATTAAATTGTTTTCAGGTTATTTCATTTGCTTAAGGATGGGGAAGACAACGCAGAAGATAATGGATTGCGCATGTGCAGAGGATGGGGAAAACAACGCAGAAGATACTGGAATGTGCATGTCCAGAGGATGATATCACAAGACATGTTGTTATCTTTATGAACTAATTTGGAATGGTATGTACAGGTTTACATTGGATTAATTGGTTTAATTTGTTACATAATAATATAGACAATTTATGTACCACTGGTCTGATAGGGGGTGTTTGTTTTATGAAGTTTGGATAGGCCATATAACCTAGGGATCTACGAGATCTATAAATTAGGGAGATTATTTGAAGAATGGACCTTCTTGATGTGTAATGCTGACCATTCACGATCGTTGGACTTAGCGCTATTTGAATGCTTTTGTAAAAAGGTTGTTATTTCTTTAGCACAATCGTAACTCCATTTATTAGCATAGTTTTTGGTAGTTATTTTTGCCGTTCAGGTAATGTATCTAAAATCTCCAGCATGTAATAGGTGAGCTATTCACGAAAACGGCGCTATACAAATTAAACAAACAAACAAACCATCATGCCGTTTCCCTGCAGGGGTAGGCAGAGAGAATTGACCGCCACACAACTCTATCCTGGCAAACCTCTCTAGCTTCCTCCACATTTATGTTTCACGCGTCTCCAAAATTAAATATACTGCTTAGTGAACACTTGGAATTCATTAATTGTATGGAAATTGAAAATTTGCCATATGCGCCTCTTCGATGTCCGCCTTATGCCAATTCCAATATTTTTTATTTTATTTCTAGGAAACAATATGAATTAATCAGAGATCGGAATGGAATCGGTCATATAGCAGGGACAACGGATGATAACATGCACCCTGGAGTAGCGGGCGAGCAACGGCTATACAACTGGCAGAATTTTGAATGGTATTGCGCTATTTTATTAATGTTATTTAATTATTATGATTTTAATTAGTTATTTAAAATACAATTAATATGACATTTGATGAATTCAAACATAAAGGTGTTCTTTATACGCGTACTTTGGTCAGGGAAATATTAAAATTACCACAGCAACGATAAGAAAGTTCTAATGATATACAATATCAATTTATTCGTTTTACTTACGTGTCATTTTAGGTTATGACGTTTCGTTGTGTAATAATTAGTTAATTGGTATAATCTATTTTAATAATGTTATTTTAATGTAAAATTGTTCTGGCAGGGCGAAAATCTATATCTTTGGGATTAGATATTAAGTTTTGATAAAATAATTGCCTGGTTGTGAGAGACCACTGGTCTAATGGGGATATTTTTGTATTGGGATTGAAATTATTTTGATAATGAGCCATATTGGTGCATCTGCATGTTGCAATTCTTCTTTATTTTCCATTCCACTGAGTAATTCCAGCAGCACACATACCCAAATACACTATGAGTTACTTCAGCTGTTTTAGTTTTTCTCTGAAAACAAATGCTGTGATAGGTAAACATATCCTTATATGCAGCATTAGCTGCCTCAGTTGGAAGAGTCCAGTAATATTCCATTTTTGGCCATTAAATTCTACATTATGCTGAGATTTAAAATATTCAAAGATAATTAAATTGATTTCAGGTTATTTCATTTGCTTGAGGATGGGGAAGACAACGCAGAAGATAATGGATTGCGCATGTGCAGAGGATGGGGAAAACAACGCAGAAGATACTGGAGTTCGCATGTCCAGAGGATGGATCCCACACCTCGATATATGCGTAAGAATATAGACAATTTATGTTTACTACTCCATGATACATTCTCATCTGTCTTACCTTTCCTGTATTTGGGGCTTTATTACAAAGAAGAAAGCTACTGAGATTCAGGTGATCCAAAATCGGGCTGTTAGAAATATTTTCCGTCTACCGTGGTACACTCATGTAAGGGCCCTATATTCTCAGACGAAAATAATTCCATTTCAAATCCATCCAAAATTAGAGATCACTAAAACTATACTACAAATAATAAAGTCATCAACGCACTCTAATACTCGACCAATATTCAATACGGACGTACACCAACATGATACGCGCTCACAGAATAAGAAGCATTGGGTTCAACTAGATTCGGTGTAAAATCCTTACAATTTATAGCCTCTAGAGAATTTAATAAACTCCCTAATGATTTAATAATGATGTCGAACCAAAAACTTCAATCTGATCAACTTAAAAGTAATTTTTACATTACATTTTTACATTTTACATTACACATAAGCTACTTTTAGTAGTTTTCATTCATATATGAAAATTCCATTATTAATTTCAGGTAAGGTTTTTAAATTTACAGTTTATAGACAATAATTAAGCACATTCCCAAACGTGCCACCTACATATCTGAATTTTGTGTTTCTCGGGCTTTCACAGTAGCAGGTTATCACGCCGTTTCCCCACAGGGGTAGGCAGAGAGAATGGACCATAACACTACTCTATCCTGGCAAACCTCTCTAGCTTCCTCCACATTCATACAACGAGTCATACACGCATGTCGATTCATCCGACTTCTAACATGACCAACCTTTAAAATCTGATTAGTTTAATTAATTTGACAAATTAATCAAATTAATCAGATTAAAAGGTTTTATTTGTTTTATCGTTTTTGTAAAGAATTTTGACAGGTGTAGAAATAAATTTTTCATTTGTTCCAATAACAATTTGAATAATTTCTTCAATATTATTTTTAAGTTCTTGCTGGTTAAGTGCCTTATTACAGATAATTTAAAAATGGTGGATACGTGTAACATAAATTAAATAAACACAAAAGTCCGGATTGTCCAAGTCAACATGTGCAACATCGAAAAAAACATTATGTGTTATTACATTATGTGCTAAATTAAAAAAACAGTGGATACGTGGAACATATTATAAATTAAATAGACAATATGTGCACCGTCTAAAAAGAACATTTTGTGTAAAATTATTTTTATTTTGTTATTTTATTTTATATCATTGTATTTTATATTATTTGTTTTAGATTTATTTTGTGGGTGTTGGATGATCGAAGTGTGCGCGGGAGATGCCTATTGGTGGCGATGAGGTTCGCAACCCATCACACCGCGTCTCCCGCGGAGCGAAAAGAGAAGGATGGAGTGCCGCATCAGTAAAAGTGTGACAGTCCATTCTCTCTGCTTACACTTTCGGGGAGACGGCGTGATGGTTAGTTAGTTAGTTAATTTGACAAATTAGCCTAATTATTATTATTATTATTATGCATATAGCATGAACTGCCTTTTATATGAAGAATATCTTCAGCAAACAAGTGAAAAATAGTTGTAATTCATTCATTGTATGGAAATTTAAATTTTGCCTTATGCGCCTCTTCGGTGTCCGCCTTATGGCAATTCAAATTTTTTTTTTTTTAATTCCAGGGCCCAAAATTGATGAATCAAAGATCGGACCAAAGTTGCCGATGCAGCGTGTAAAATAACTAATGTTTAAAAGGAATGGGATCGGTCATAAAGCAAGGACAACGGGTGATAAGATCTTCTGGCCTGGAGTGGCGAAAGAGAAACAGCTACACAAATTCTGGCAGATCACAAGCAAGATGGTCTGATGACATTAAACGAGTGGCAGGAGGTCAATGGCGCAGAGCGGCGAGGGATACAGTTGTAGAAGTCGGGAAGGGAGGCTTTTGTAGTATTATCATCTATATTACTATTCCACGCCAGCGGACTCGCAGTGCCGAAATCACGATCGTAGAAACTTACTTTATTGGCTCTGATGTGAATTTCATGGACAACAAAATCAAGAGTTTTGTTTCTTTAATATAATGAATGTTTTCTTCAAATGTGATATAATATTGTTTATTTGATTATTAAATTTCATATAAAATATTCAAAAAATAGTTTTTCAATTACATTAGTAATATGTATTCAAGTTTATAATTCACAGCTAGTTTGCTTGGATTGAAACTTTGTTTTAAAGATATAGACACACATTTTTGCATCCATACACATGGCATTTAATCCAATAAATAAACAAATTGTTATTGAACTTTAATTGTATTTGTTTAATATATATTGGGTTTATTTATGTACTCGAATTTAGCAATAGCGAAGCGTTGCCGGGTCAGCTAGTAAATAATAAACGGTAGATACGTAGAGTAATAAATTATAGTAAATTAAATTCAAAATTCAAAATTTGATAACATTTTGAAATTCTTGCTAGAGTTCGATTGTTTAAAGTGCCTAATTACAGTTATTTTAAAAGAACGGTGGATACGTGGAACATAAATTAAATAAACACAAATGTCACGATCGTCCAGCTGACAAGATGTGCACCACCTATAAGAACATTATGTGTTATATTTTTTTTTTTTATATATTACCTATATTATTTGTTATAGACTTATTTTGTGGACGTTGTACGATCGAAGTTTCCGCGGGAGATGCCTATTGATGGCGATGAGGTTCGCAACGGGGCCCACGGGGGCGAAAAGAGAAGGATAGAGTGCCGCATCGGTTAAAGTGGGGCAGGCAATTCTTTCTGCCTACCTCTTCGGAGAGACGACGTGATGGTTAGTTGGTTTGAATAAATATAGGATAAATGCCGTAGACATTAGTTCACTAAGAAGAATTTGCGGAAAAACAATGTATGATAGAATATCTAATAATGAAGTAAGAAAGGATTGTAAGGCGAACGAATGCGTCCTAAATAAAATTAAGAAATGGTCGCTTAGATGGTTTTGACATACGGAATGAACGGACAATCAAAGAATGGTTAAAAAGTTATATGCAAGTAGCGTGGATGGAAAAAAAAGTCAAGGAAGGCCAAGGAAGACATGACATGACCAAATTACAGGTTAATCAATAACTGAAAAGCGGCCATGTTCGAAGTAGGAACAATCGACGAGCGTGCATGTCGCGATTTGTGGAATGTAGAAGAGGTGCGAGGATTGTGAGAGTTTAAAACAGTGTGGCGGTTCATCCTCTCTGCATACCCCTCCGGAGTGATGAAAATAATGAATGAAGAAAGAATGGTGAAGAAATTATATGTTTACGATGTAAACAGAACAAGAAATAGAGGAAGACCAACGGAAAACGTGGCACGATCAAATCAATCAGATCTGAAATGACGGCAACGTAAAAAGTCGGAGAAATCGACTGGCGTGCATAAAACGATGTACGAATATTGAGGAATCGAGAGAAATATACCAGGATAGAACAGTGTGGCAATCCATTGTTTCTCCCTACTCCTTCGGGGAGACAGCGTGATGGATAGTTAGTTAAATATACATGGTTTGTAGATAATTGAACGATTTTTGACGTCATGTTATGTATTCGAGTTCATACGAATTATTTATTTACATGTGAAATTCGGGTGTTTGAACTTCCATTCACAAAACGTGAATAATACATATTTATGATAAAGGTAAAACAACAAAAAAAGTCATAATGACGAATATAAAAACATAGTTTGTGTGACCCAGTTACATTTTTATTCGTAGACGTTGTAAAGAATCATCGTTTCTATAACTAACTAACTAACTAACTAACCAACACGCCATTTCCCCGGAGGGGTAGGCAGAGAGGATAGATCGCCACACTGGCCTGTCCTGGCACACCTCTCGGGCTTCCTCCACATTCATACATCGCACCATGCACGCACGTCGATTATTCCGACTTCGAATGTGGCCGCCTTTTAGTAATTGGTTAATTTGGTCATGCCATGTTTTCCTCGGTCGTCCTCGGCTTCTTTTCCCACTCACACTGCTTGTGTACAACTTTTAACCATTCTACTCTCATCCATTCGTTCCATATGTCCGAACCATCTCAGGGATCCTTTCTTAATTTTATTCATGATGCAGTCATCTGTCTTACATTTCTTTCTTATTTCATCGTTCGGTATTCTATCATACAACGTTTTCCCGCACATTCTTCTTAGTGATCTCATTTCTACGGCGTTTATCCTGCTATCATCCTTCTTTTGCCAGCTCCAAGCTTCACTTCCATACATGAGGGTTGGCACTAGAACTCCATTGTGT
This sequence comes from Lepidostoma basale, assembly GCA_022606425.2. NCBI lineage: Eukaryota > Metazoa > Arthropoda > Insecta > Trichoptera > Lepidostomatidae > Lepidostoma > Lepidostoma basale. The sequence continues at coordinate 118,630 of JAHDVF020000747.1, read as the reverse complement.
ACTGCCATCTTTGCTTCTGTGGATATATTTCTATTTGCAGTAATGACTTGGAGTGCGCCATTTATTTTATTCGATTCTATTCGATTTCTCTTCGACTTTTATTATTCGATTCTATATCATTAATAAATCATGGATATCGATCAAATCAAATCAGTTGATTATCTCAATAGACATTACAAACAATATCAAAGTTTAAGGCATCTATTGAGTACAGGTAAAATATTGGGTGTTTCAGAAACTTCGGTACATTTTTTTGTATGAAAATCGCATATAATTGAAAGGTAAAATAAATAAAAAAAACATCAATGAAAATATTGTCAATCGTGAACCACTACTTTTCTCATCTTGAAAGAGTTGGGACCAGAACTCCATTGTGAACGGCCATTTTCGCTTTCATTGATAAATTTGTTTGAGAATATGTATCAGAACCCAACAAAAACAGTGCACAGTCATTACATTATAATTGAACTCTCTTTGTCTCCGTTCATTTTTGAAGACATTTCGCGTGTCAGTCGTCGACGCCGCAAGCTATAATAATAACAAAACTCAATAAACTTTTGAAAACATACAAAAACGCGTTAAAATTCTATTTTAGGATAGCGTGCTCTTTGTTATCTCCAAAACCATTGACTCTCGTTATTATTTAGAGAGATCCGCCAGAGCTAATGTCATTTGCATTCTGCATATCATATTACCATTGTCAAGTTCAAGGTGGTTGCATTTGGCAAACGCGGACTCTAATTTGGCAAACAAATGCATCTAGTAATAAACACTGCACATGCAAGCTAATTTATTTGCGGGCATTCTCGTGTAAAGATAATTACAATGTTACTATTTTGTATACAAATGTTCATAGACAAAAGCAATATCCGCGAATGTTATTTGTTTTTACTAGAATCTTATTGAAGAGAATTATTTTACATTTAAATATTGACATTGCACTGAGGATGTTGGGCTTCATCATTCGGACTGGAAGAGTTTTCAGAAATCCCAATGCGCTCAGAGTCCTATACAACGCGTTGGTTCGGAGCAGACTCGAAAGTGGTTCTGTGATACGAAGTCCTCACGAGGCGAAATAATCTGTTATGCTGGAGAGAGTTCAGAAAAAATTTCTGAGGTATCTCTACATGAGGGAGTATGGTAGTTATCCGTGGCTCTATCCCACGGCATTTCTTTTAGGAATGCTCGGAACCAATTCTTTACAGCTTCTAAGAGATGGGCATCTCATAACCCATTTCTTTAAATTAAACAGAGGATATTTCGAGAACTCGGCCGTGCTAGAGGGTATTGGTCTTTTTGTCCCAGATAGATTTCTCCGACAGCGACAGCACAGATTGTTTTACCAACCGGCCACCAGAACCAATCTGCCTCTGGTGACACCGGTGGGAAGAGCAATTAGTCTGCTGAACGCAGTCTCCTCGGAGATCGACGTTTTTTATATTAGTGAAGGTACGTTCAGGGGACAAATACTCTTGACTTTAGAAAGTATCTTGTCTTCCTAATGTCGAACCATCTCTAATGCGTTCCTGGTACTTTGTTGTATTTTTATAATATTTTACCTGTACTTAATAGATGCCTTAAACATTTTCCTGTCTGTTATATCTTTTGAGTTAATAAACTGATTTGATTTGATTTGAAATATGATAATTGTGCGGATGGCGGGAAGAGCCTGGAGAACACTGGCGAAAGACCAAGAGGAATGGTGTAGCAGTGGAGAGGCTTGCGTTCAGCAGTGGATGGAGACAAGCTGACGAACTAACTAACTAACCATCACTTAATATCATCGTTATATTAAAAAATAGAATAAATTGGAACAACACTAAACAAAATTCGAAGAAATTATACAGAAAAAAGAGATGGAAGAGAATATAAGACAATCGGAGACATAATTGAACCATCAAGGTAGACCAAAGCAGAAAAGTGGTAGACCACAATGTGGTAGGAACACTTCTGCAAGAAGATGAGAGGTTTTACCCGGTAGCAGTCCGGCACTACCCGGTCTGAGAGACCGGGTGTCCATGATGGATTTCCCCTAAAAAAAAAGATCTTTCCGAAGGGATAGGCAGAAAGAATGGACTGCCAGACTTTTCTTTCCTGACATATTGCTCTCGATTCCTCAACATTCATACATCGTGTCATGCACTCGCGTCGATTTCTCTGACTCTTCACATGGCCAACATTCAATATTTGATTTATTTGATCGTGCCACGTTTTCCTCGGTCTTCCTCTTTTTCTGGTTCCTTTTACATCGTTAACGTATAATTTTTTACCATTTTTTCTTCATTCATTCTTTCCATATGTCCAACCCATCCTAATGATCCTTTTTTAAATCATGGAGGAGTTGCCCTAGTGACCCTAAAACTAATGAGGCATTGGTAACCGAACATTTTACAAAAAGTTGAAACATTTCACAACAATGCACTCGGTATCAAAAATAGATAAATAAAATATTTCATTATTAAATTTTAGTTTAAAACTGCAGTTAATTAAGCTGCAATGTCAATAAATAACTCCGTTTAAAAATATTTCTTACCAACTTCATTGTTGGGGTCAATTAATCCATCTTGGCAATAATACTCGGCAGGCGCAACAATATTGCACGCCATACCAAGTACCTACCGTTTATTATATGATTGCGTACACCAATGGCGGACATTCGAATTTATTTAAATTATTGTACATGAATTATTATGACGCCCTGGTTATAATGGAACACCCGTAATCAATTATGAACTTCCACTTCTACGATAGATGTCGTTGGCGTAGTTTTTTTGACAATAGCGCCAATTATGTCTTACGATACATTATTGAAAGATAATTTTAACCGTGTTAACTAACTATGCTTTTTAACGTGGATATCCTGGATTCTATTAAATTTTGTTCTTCTAAAAAACAGTTTTATGGGAGGGGCAGAAACAATTCTAGCAATATCAATCGATACATGTTTATCTAATCCAATCCTTGCAGATAACGTCAATGTCATAGAAAACTATTGAGTTTAGAACTAGGTGACACTTAGAACTTTATAACAATACTGTATTGAGAATTTAACCATTTGGTTGCCACGATAAAGAGATAAAGCTAAATTAATGGCACGGCTTACAAATATGACGGTGGTCGTAACAATGGTGGCTGTGCATTTTTTTAATTCAAAGAAGCCGTGCGTACAAAACTACAGCAGTGAGTTTTTGTGTCGCTCTGGGCCCAGATATACTACAGGTGTTTATGTCAAAGAAGCCGTCAAAATATATTTGTTTTAATTTCGACGAATAAAAAGATTTCATTTACAGTCTATAAATAAAATATATAATATATTTTACTTGTAAATAATTTTCTCTAAAATTTCGGCTATTTTGGCATATTAATTCCAAAAGCCCCGGCAACAAAGGGTAAATAAATCAAATACAATGAGAGTACTCGTATGTACTCGTATACCATATTATCGGGGAGCAATAGCCTTCGGGCTATTACTTCGGGGGTACGCCCGAAAAGACAATATCAATGAAAAAAAAAGACATACTTCATAGACTTTTTACATTCAAATTTAAATATCGAATATATTTTTCCTCTAAAATACAATGAGTGCATTTGAAAGCATCCGTTATTTTTTCTTTGAAGATAAATGAGTGAATGTACTTCACTAATGACTGATTTTTGTATGACACATACAGAAAAAGAGATAAATCTACTCAAAGCGTTACTTTGTATGACGGAAACGCTGAACCCACTATTCAGAATTAATCATTAACTTCTAGAGACTGACTGTGCTTTGTGTGCAACTGTGATTCAACACAATATTATCAACAACAACAGCACACATAAATAAATTATCTATGAATGCTAACTGTTAATAAATAAACTGGGGTTCAGATGAGTAGTACGGCTACGATGGAGTATGTTTTGGTGGAAGTATGCCCCTAAAAATATCGTAATGCGCCATGTTGCAACAACACCAGCAACATTACCACCAAGTTCAACTCTCTAGCGTCCTCGAGTAGTCTCTCAGTCCCCGCGAACCCTGGACAATGTGACCACTGTCATAGCAGATAGAGAGAGGGTGAATGGCGAGTTTCCAGCGTCATAAAACTGGATACTCCCAGCTAAGGGAAGGTAACCCCGACAGAAAATTCTCCAGAGAAGACAAAAGGAAACCACAATGGGCAAACTCCCCAAGACATCACTATGAACCGTCTGGCGCAGGACAGCGAGACTTCAATTACAATATTTGATCCTTGCAGATGTTTATCTCAAGGATATTATTACTAGTTATTAAAAAAATTCTTTCTATATTATGTATTTAAACTGCACATAGCTAACTCAGTCAAGCTCTGGGATCCATGGGCTATCTATATATTGCATTGCATTGACATTGCACTGATGATGTTGGACTTCATCATTCGGACCGGAAGAGTTTTCAGATATCCCAATGTGCTCAGAGTCCTATACAACGCATTGGTTCGGAGCAGACTCGAAAGTGGTTCTGTGATATGGAGTCCTCACGAGGCGAGATATTCCGTTATGCTGGAGAGGATACAGAAAAAAATTCTGAGGTATCTCTACATGACGGAGTATGGTAGTTATCCGTGGCTCTATCCCACGGCATTTCTTTTAGGAATTCTTGGAACCAATTATTTACAGCTTCGAAGAGATGGGCATCTCATTACCCATTTCTTTAAATTAATCAGGGGATATTTCGATAACACGACCGTGCTGGAGGGTGTTGGTCTTTTTGTCACTAATATATTTCTCCGACAGCGACAGCACACATTGTTTTACCTGCCAGCCACCAGAACCAATCTCCCTCTGGTGACACCTCTGGTGGGAAGAGCAATTAGTCTGCTGAAAGCGGTCTCCTCGGAGATCAACGTCTTTCATATAAGTGAAGGTACGTTCAGAAGACAAATACTCTTGATTTTAGAAAGTATCTTGTCCTCCTAATGTCAAACTATTTCTAATGGGTTTCTGGTATAATACTATGTTGTATTTTTATAATATTTTACCTGTACTCAATAGATGCCTTAAACATTTTCCTGTTTGTAATGTCTTTTGAGTTAATAAACTGATTAGATTTGATTTGATATATGTTCCGACATTCGCCCTACAGCTGAGAAAACCATGGATAACCTGAACCGGAACAGGGGTATGACTATGGGGATAGTAAAAAGACGTTCGAAACATACAGTGCCTTTTTAAAATTAAATATTGATAGAATAACATATACAAAAGATACAAATGCTAGCGTCCGATAAGGGTTAATATTTCATTTCCAATTTTAAATCTATCATTTTGAAATGCGTAGTGCTTACACAGTACCGCAATAGAGAGGTTAAATATCAGACATAGGATAGAGTCGAATGGAAAAAAAATCCTTTGTATCACACAAGTATAACACAAAAAGAAGACGAAATGCACATCTAATATGTGTTTAAATAAAAATTATAGCGATTAGCAATTTCGAGAATTCAAAATAACAATAGCAAATTGCTTGTTTTACAGCGTGATTTGTGTGTATTAATAATTATTTTTAAAAAAACGTATGTACTCGTACATGCGGTTAAAACAAAACTAATAACATATTTATAAATCAGCACAGATTTCGACACAGAGGTCTATCCGTTTGAAACGAAATTTACAATCGCAAGTGACCGTGGTTTACTAAAAATATATTTTAGATTTCTCCGACAATTATTACAATGTTTTATATTTTAATTAATAACTACGAAGTAACGTAGCCGTGCGTTAAAGTAATTATAAGTAGGGGGCACCGGTTGGTTTGATAAAACAAAATAAAATAGTTTAAAAACAAGTTAAAGGGTAGGCAGAAAGAATGGACTGTCACACTTAAACCGATGCGGCACTCCATCCTTCTCTTTTCGCCCCGCGGTGTGATGGGTTGCGAACCTCATCGCCACCAAAAGGCATCTCCCGCGCACACTTCGATCGTCGAACATCCACAAAATAAATCTTAAACAAATATATAATATACAAAATAAAAATAATTTAACACAAAATGTTCTTTTTAGATGGTGCACATATTGTCTATTTAATTTATGTTCCACGTATTCACCGTTTTTTTTAATTAACAGTAATTAGACACTTAAAACAAACCAACACCAGTAAGAACTTAAAAATAATATTAAAAAAATTATTCCAAATGTCATTGGAACAAATGAAAAATTTATTTTTATACCTGTCAAAATTCTTTATATAAACGAAAAAACTTGTATAATTTTAAAATCAAAACAGTACAAACTTATTACGTGTCACAATTAACTATTATAAAGTGCAGCAACAATCAAATTGACCAAAACCATTCACATATACACGAAATATCTCCAAATTTACGAGAACAACACATGAACCAAACCAAATTTTCAAAATCAGAACCAATACTTTAGATATAATCTTTAAATATTTATGTAATATTTACTGAATTTAAATATTGATATTACAGATATTCTAGAAGATTCATATTCAATACAATGGAATTAAAATTTTATTATAATAAATTTTAAAATCCATTGTATTGAAATTGCAGTGAAAGAATTTGCACCTCAAATATTATATATTGGTAGTTAGGAAATAAAGTAAAAAGGTTTAGAAGATACATACAAATGTGAACTGCAAATGTGGTCTGCCGTTGTATGAAATCAATTTTATTGGAATTCAAATGTAGCCGCTTTATATGGGTTAAACAATGATCGCGGTTAATAGTTATCACGATTTATAATGCTGGGTGATTTGCTGCTTTTGTCATGTTGACAAGAGATAAAAACACACTCATATCAGGTTTTATATCAACGTCACGCTTAGAATGAATGCATATTCAAAACCTCTATTTATTCAAGAAAATAGTAATGCGAATCTTTACGTTCAATGGTTTTAAATGACCATATGAAAAAACCGTTTAATGCGAAAAGAAATGTGAAAAAATATATATTTAAGCAAAAAACACTTTTGTTTATAATTAATGAGCATTAAAACGTATGTTTTCTAGAAATTATTTTTATTTTATAAGACTGGTGTGTCTCTTTTTACTAAAGCAATAGCAAGTGTTTGATAATAATCGACATTAACGTTTAACATAACAATGAATACTAATGAAAACGCCTGTTTTCTAAAAGTTTTATTATATTTTTTGTGGGAATGACACGTTTCGCTTTTCTAAGGCATTATCAAATGTTGGTTTGTGCCCTTTTAAATTTGATAATGCATTAGTAAGGCGAAACACCCCGTCTCTCCGAAGGGGTAGGCAGAAAGAATGGACTGCCACACATTAACCGATGCGGCACTCCATCCTTCTCTTTTCACCCCCGATAGGCGGTGTGATTGGGTTGCGAACCTCATCGCCACCAATAGGCATCTCCCGCGCACACTTCGATCGTCCAACGTCCACAAAATAAATCTAAAATAAATAACATAAAATAAAATAAAATAACAAAATAAAAATAATATAACACATAGTGTTCTTTTAGATGGTGCACATGTTGTCAGCAGTAGCGGTACTCCCATAGAAGCCCAGAAGCCCGTCTTGCGTAAGAAATATTGAATCAAAACCTCTTCTGGCTTATAGAGGTTCAACTATTGTGGCTATTCCTCTTACGTTCGATGGAAACATTGTTGGAACGAGATTTGGTGGGTTATTTTATACGGGGTATGATTACTTGGACTTGGATCTTCTGGCTTACAGAGGTTCACCTCTAATGGCTATTCCTCTTACGTCTGTAGGAAACATTGTTGGAATGTGATTTGGTAGTTGTTTTATGATGGGGTTAAATGTATGGCCCGGAGTGTCCCTCTGAAAGAGGGCGAGGGGGATTTAAGGTTTATGACAAAGTCTTATATTATTGACAAGGAATGGAAGGTCAGTTAGGGTTGGGATTGTATTTATAGATTTTTGGGTTTTCATTCAAAATTTCTTACGCAAGCCGGGCTTCTGGGCTTCTATGAGAGTACTGCCATTGAGTTGTCAGCTGGACGATCCAGACTTTTGTGTTTATTTCATTTATATTCCACGTATCGACTGTTTTAATACTACAAATGACACATTTGAAATACAGGAAGCCTATTAACTTTATACAAAGCCGGATATTTGATATTTGACTATCAAAAACGATGAAGACGACCTTTGAGACACCTAGTTCGAGGTCAATGGAGATTAGTAAACACATTAAACGTTAAATTTATAGAATTGACAACCTTGCTAACGTTTTTTTAAACTGGAATCTGTGCGTTATCGACTTTAGGAAAACTAGATAAGAAATATACATTTTGTAAAAGAAACATAATAACCCAAGATTAAGAAAACAGAAACGTTTTAGACACAATTTTAAAACCTTTTATCAGAGGTTTTAACAGTGGCGGTCGGTTCAATGGTTTGGGTGTTCATTTAACCCTTAACGTACCGTGTTCAAAACAAAACGCTCGCTCCCATGTGGTAAGTTCAGTTTACCGCTAACTTTATCTAAATATCAAGCATATGACTAGATGAATCAAAATTTAATTTATGTCATCTTGTAGGGAATTTCATTAGGAATAGATCGATATCTATAACATACATGGATTATTTGAAAAACATATCATTATTAATTTTTTTCTGGAACCATGCGATTTCTGATATGTAATGCGTCACAGCATACGGGCGACTAGACATCGGGTATAAACTTGTCTGCGCGCCGCGGCCGGCGGGGCGAGGATAAAGGCACCTAGGCAAAATGTATAGTACGTTCAAGACAACGAGTACGTATTAATATTTGTCCCTTTTGGTAAAGTGTTAATATTTTCACAGTTCTGATATTATTAAGTTACGTGCTGCGTTTTCATCCAGTCGGTATTATTACGTACCTATTGAAAAGGTCAAAGATATAATTTATAATACGTTCAAAACAGCGAGTAAGTATTTGTCACTTTTGATAAAGTTGTAAATATTAGCAAAACAAATTCTACCTTAACACGAATGAAGGTGAGGGCAGTCTTAAAAAATATTTTTTTTTGGGATGAAGGAAGTAATTTTTTGCTTTTTTTTTATTACGAAATATTGAGAACACTTCAATGGAGGATTACAAATTTTTTTATAATATTAGGGTCCATAGGTTTTAAGAAAATCAACTTTAAATTGGCAGTGGAAACTCAATTGACCACATGGCAACGCGACGGTTAAAAATTTCGATTAAAAGACGAGTTCGTGTATGTACATTTAGCCCCATCATAAAACAACTACCAAATCACATTCCAACAATGTTTCCTACAGACGTAAGAGGAATAGTCATTAGAGCTGAACCTCTGTAAGCCAGAAGATCCAAGTCCAAGTATTTGGGTAGTATGTTTACAAAATATGGGCGAGTGGAGAGGGATATTGAAAGAAGTATTGGGGCAGGCAACAAGGTGAATGGTGCACCTAAAGTTGTCATCGCAAACAAAAACCTATCCAATAGCTAAAATGGCACAAAGGTGTTCTTGTACCGACCCTTATGTATGGAAGCGATGCGTGGAACTAGAAATGAGATCTCTTGGACGAATGTGTAGATACTCTGTGTATGATAGAGTGTGGAATGAAAATATAAGAAGTGAATGCGGTGCAACAAATTATATTCAAGTACGAGTATATAAAACATATTTCTTGTTTCTTGAACAATGATCAAATCAAATCAAATCAAATCAGTTTATTAACTCAAAAGACATTACAAACAGGAAAATGTTTAAGGCATCTTTTAAGTACAGGTAAAATATTATAAAAATACAACAAAGTACCAGGAACGCATTAGAGATGGTTCGACATTAGGAAGACAACATACTTTCTAAAGTCAAGAGTATTTGTCCCCTGAACGTACCTTCACTAATATAAAAGACGTCGATCTCCGAGGAGACCGCGTTCAGTAAACTAATTGCTCTTCCCACCGGTGTCACCAGAGGCAGATGGGTTCTGGTGGCCGGTTGGTAAAACAATCTGTGCTGTCGCTGTCGGAGAAATCTATCAGGGACAAAAAGACCAACACACTCTAGCGCGGCCGAGTTCTCGAAATATCCCCTGATTAATTTAAAGAAATGGGTTATGAGATGCCCATCTCTTCGAAGCTGTAAAGAATTGGTTCCGAGCATTCCTAAAAGAAATGCCGTGGGATAGAGCCACGGTTAACTACCATACTCCCTCATGTAGAGATACCTCAGAAATTTTTTCTGAACTCTCTCCAGCATAACGGAATATCTCGCCTCGATGATGTAAAATTCCATATTAAATAATTAATACGAATGGAAAAGTCAGTTTTCTAGAAGTTTTATTATATTTTATGGGAATGACATGTTTCGCCCTTCTAAGACATTATCAAATGTTTTTAAAATGCACATTTGAGAATGCCTTAGAAGGGCGAAACATGTCATTCCTATAAAATATAATAAAACTTCTAGAAAACTGACGTTTTCATTTGTATTAAATATTTAAAAAATAGGTTAACTGCATTTTTCTGTTTCGTTTAATTTAAAAAATGTAATTTTCCAAGGGGAACTTGGGTAGGCAGACGTATGTGTGGTAGAACGATATACGACCGAATCTCAAATGGTGATATAAGAAAGGAATGTAGAACGTATTATGAACAAAAGAATGAAAGGATCGCTGCGATGGTTCGGACATATGGAACGCATGGATGGAGAAAGAATGGTTAAGAAAGTATACGTTAATGGTGTAAATGGAGTATGGAGTCGGGGCAGACCGAGAAAAACATGGCATGACCAAATTAATCAAATTTTAAAGGTTGGTCATGTTAGAAGTCAAGAGTATTTGTCCCCTGAACGTACTTTCACAATCATGAAAGACGTCGATCTCCGAGGAGACCGCGTTCAGCAGACTAATTGCTCTTCCCACCGGTGTCACCAGATGCAGATTGGTTCTGGCGGCCGGTAGGTAAAACAATCTGTACTGTCACTGTTTGAGATATCTATCGGGGACAAAAATGTGGAAGAAGCTAGAGAGGTTTGCCAGGATAGAGTAGTGTGGCGGTCCATTCTCTATGCCTACCCCTGGGGGGAAACGGCGTGATGGTTTGTTTTGTTTTGTCTGAAAGGGTGGGCCATGGGTGAAAAAAGTTTGGGAACCTATGATGTAAAACTTTCCAACAATGTTTCCATCAAACTAATTAAATATAAAAGATGAACCTTCGTATGCCAAAATATCCAGGTACACGAGCATCTGGCGCCACTGGAGTCTGGTAGTTCTTATTTGTGGTATTTAGATAATAAAAATACATTTGGCATACCGATATCATTGTGTGGAAATACTCTAAAATAAATTGTAGTACAATAATTAATTGAGGAAACTCAAAATATAAATGTATTAGAATAAAGAGACCCAAGTTCAAAGCTAACACAAGAGACAAGTTATAACTAAACTAACTTTGCATCACGTCATTTCTCCGGAGGGGTAGGCAGAGAGGATAGATCGCCACAATGCTTTGTCCTGGCATACCTATCGGGCTTCCTCTACATTCATACATCGTACCATGTACGCACTACGATTATTCCGAATTCGAATGTGGCCGCATTTTAGTAATTAATTAATTTGCTCATGCCATGTTTTCCTCGGTCGTCTTCGGCTTCTTTTTCTACTCACGCTGCTTGTAAACAACTGTTTAACCATTCTACTCTCATCCATTCGTTCCATATGTCCAAACCATCTCAGGGATACTTATTTAATTTTATCCATGATGCAGTCATCTGCCTTACATTTCTTTCTTATTTCATCGTTCGGTATTCTATCATACAAGGTTGTTCTGCACATTATAATTAGTGATCTCATTTCTACGGCGTTTATCCTGAGGAGAGAGGAGAGACAAGTTAAAATAACCTTATTAACTAACTAACTAACCATCACGCCGTCTCCCCGAAGGGTTAGGCAGAAACAATGCACTGCCACACATTTCTTTACCTGGCATATTTCTCTCACTTCCTCAACATTCATGCATCGTGTCATGCACGATTTTGCACATCCGACTGCTCACGTGGCCGACATTCAATATTTGATTTATTTGATCGTGCCACGTTTTCCTCAGTCTTCCGATTCTTTTTCTAGTTCCATTTACATCGTTGACATATATTTTTTTTACCATTCTTTCGTCATTCATTATTTCCATGTGTCCAAAACATCTTAATGATCCTTTCATTATTTTGTTCATAACACCATCAATCGCACCGCTTTCACTTCTTATATCTTCATTCGACACTCTTTCATACACAGAGTATATACAAATTCGTCTAAGAGATCTCATTTCTACTGCATTTATTCTACATTTATCCTTCTTTTGCCAGTTCCAAGATCACCATTGTACACACCCATTTTAGTTATTTTGGATAGGTTTTTGTTTAAGTGCACCATTCCTTTGTTACCTGTCCCAACCCTTCTTTCAATATCCCTCTCCACTCGCCCATGGTATCCAAATACAGGAACTCATCTACTTCTCCAGATTTTCACCATTCACGCTAATGTTGCTTTTGATTAAAATTAATATTAATAATTGTTGCGGTAATTGTTTAAAATAACTTAGACATGAATATTCTGGCTTACAGAAGTTCAGCTCTTACTTCAGTTATATTAAAATAAAGTATTTTTACAATTTCTCCGCGTAAAATGAAATACTTAAAAATGAATCAGTATTTCAAGTTAATGTTGATTTATGAACTGTCTGGTGCTGATAAAGACTTATCTAGCTTCGTTCAAAACCGCTTACTTCATGGTTTAATCACGTTTGCATACATTTGGCAAAAAGAGTTGCGGAGATTTCTTCAAACCGGCGACATTTTAGATTGTACAACATTCACGATGCAATTTGACAAGTAATACGAAGATCTTTTCGAACACTCGTGTTATTTTTCCCTGGTAAGAAGTCGGCTGAAATATAGTTCCATTATTTGGTCACCGCATAAGATCTGATATTCTTAGATGGTGGAGCGAGTGCATAAAAAAAATTGGGCTTTCTTCAGGTTTTAGATTTAATGGATTGTTTTAGATTTAGAACTTAAAATCGGAAAATACCGATCAACCTAAAACGAAAAGTCTATGAAGCCTGCGTTCTGCCAGTTGGTACTCAAGGACTTGAAACTGTAACATTGTACAAACAAAGTGCCGAGAAACTACGAGTGAAAAAGCCATGTTAGGAATAAGCCTAAGAGACAGAGTCAGAAACGATACGGTGAGAGAAACAACAAAGGTCACTGACATCATCCACCGGGTGACGACTCTAAAATGGCAATGGGCAGGTCACGTAGCCAGAAGCCAAGATGAAAAATGGACAAGAAGACTGCTGACTTGGAGACCGTGGACGGCAAAGAGAAGTGCAGGGCGACTGCAACTACGGTGGAAGGATGATCTGAACAGACACGTCGGAATAACCTGGATGCAGTCTGCACAAGACAGGGTGACATGAAAGCGAATGGAGGAGGCCTTTGTCCAGGAATGGACGGGATTATGCTGAGGAAGAAGAAGAAGAAGTAGAAAACGTTGGACGATCGAAGTGTGCGCGGGAGATACCTATTGGTGGCGATGAGGTTCGCAACTTATCACACCGCGTCTCCCGCAGGGGCGAAAAGAGAAGGATGGAGTACCGCATCAGTTAAAGTGTGGCAGTCCATTATTTTTATATTTGGTTCCATTATTTGGTCACCGCATAAGATCTGATATTCTTAGATGGTGGAGCGAGTTAAGGAAAAAAATGCGCTTTCTTCCAGAGTCATTGTCCACGACTATGTCCATATGTCACCACCACTGGCTTGATGATGGTATAATAAATGCCGAGCTTGGTGTTTCTGAATAGAAGCTTGGAATTTAGGAACGTCTTCAATGAGGCTGCAGCTCGTAGGCCTCTTTGAACTCCGAGTTCCAACTCCAAAATAATAAAATAAAAACGGGTTAACATTTTTTTATATTTCTATTGTATGCATCTGCATGAAAGATAGCCGTTATCCGTGTAAATAACGTCACAGAATTTTTCTTATCATTGGTAGCCAATCACTGTCCAAATTTTATATTAGCCGCAAATGATTAGATAACTGATGTACATATATTAAATTAAACTCAAGGCTCAGATTATGATACCAAAATCTTTTATAAGTCGAAGAAATAAGCATACATAATATCACAAGAATCTTATAAGAGGTATGCGAGGTCGAGGATGCCGATAGGTGGATAGAAGGCAAAGGAGAAGATACTGGTATGCACACGTGAGGAGAATGGATCCATTTAGACTCCCCCTCATTATGTTGCACGGCCAACCCCAAGGTAGACGACTCCCGGGCAGACCACCAAAGAGATGGATCAACAGCTTGGAGTCGACCTCGCAGGAGGGCAATTCCTTTTAATAAACAGGCCACAAGGTCACAAGAAGAGGCTTAGATTATGATACCAAAATCTTTTAATCTTCTTCTTCTTTTAGTGCCGGGTCAAGTCCCCCCCAACGTTGGCGATCAATACAGCAAAGGCATATCTATCCCGCGCCACTTGGAACAGGTTCTGAACTCTTGTTATTCCTGTCCACTCCTTGATGTTCTGCAGCCAGGACAGCTGCCTTCTACCAACTCCCCGACGTCCCTCCACTTTACCCATTAATATCAGTTGAAAGAGGTGGTATTTTTCTCCCCTTAGCACACGATCCAAATATGAGACCTTTCTAATTTTCACACTTGACAACAGCTCTCTATTAGCTCTGGCTCTCTGCAATACGTCTCCATTACTGACGCTATCGGTCCACGGTATACGGAGCATTCTGCGGTATATCCACATCTCGAACGCTTCCAAGCGGTTCATTACATTCACTTTCAGAGTCCAGGTTTCGCAGCCATATAGTAGAACAGACCATATAACATTTAATCATTCTTTTTTGGAGTTTCAAGTTAAGATTATCGTTGCATAATAAGTCGAAGAAATCAACATACCTAATATAACAAGAATCTATAAAATCTTGGGAACATCCGTGTACACGTAACTCATCTTTCTGGACCGACGTTTCGGAGATCGTTGCAATCTCTATCTTCAGGGTGATTATGAAGATGAAGAACGCAATGATCCCCGAAACTTCGGTCCAGAAAGACGAGTTAATATGGATTTTCCCAAGATTCCAAAATACATATTTCTAAAAAAGAGTTGTTTTATTTATTGTTTCTTGAACAATGATGTAAATCTCCATATTAAATAATTAATACGAAAGAAAACGTCAGCTTTCTGGAAGTTTTATTATATTTGATGGGAATGACATGTTTCGCCCTTCTAAGGCATTATCAAATGTGACGAAACTTCAACTAGTTGTAGTTTATATACACTAGTAAATGGAGCAGAATATGGTAATTAACGAAAATTGATGTGACTTTATACATTTTTAACAAATCGCACCGTGAGTGTAAAACCGAAACAAGTGCAAATATACAGTTTGGAGATATGGGAGTTTAAAGACTTCATATTGCTTGGAAAAACTGTTTTTTTTTTTTAATAAACCAATGATTTGCAGTTTAAAGTAATATACCTATAAACCGAAAATCATTGGTTTATTTTAAAAAAAAAAAACAGTTTTTCCAAGCAATATGAAGTCTTTAAACTCCCATATCTCCAAACTGTATATTTGCACTTGTTTCGGTTTTACACGCACGGTGCGAAATAATTAATTGGGTAGGTCCACAAATATTTGTTTTAATTCGGGAGATTTAATCCAGAAGAGTTGTTTTAATTCGGGTAAATTATATAAAATTTAAGCATATCCTCAAAGTTTACACGAAAGAAAGGTTAATGTTAACATTAAAAACGTCTGTTTTTGTTTGTACTTGTAATAATAAATAAACAAAAGCGAATATTATGAAAGTACATAGTTATGTCATTTTAATTCAAATGCGAATTCACAAAAAAGTGAAGGCGAAATACAAGAAATTTAATTTATCTATTTCCCTGGTTGAGTTGCAGTGCTCACAAAAAAAATATACGTACAGTTACATAATATTATTTAATTGAAATTTATTACGAGAATGTCATTCGTAAATAAATTTAAAATTAATTAAAAGATTCCTTCAAAGCAAATCAAATCGTATTTGTTTTATGAATCGCAAACTTAATAAATGCAATGAAACAATCAACAATGAATTGTACTTTGAATGCAAATATAAATCAATATTTGAGCCAGTGTTAAGTGTAGGTATTCAAACAATTATTTGACACGTGATATGCACGATACAATGAATTCATTATTTTACACGTGCGGTTATCTGTGAGCAGCGTACAATGTAGGTTGTATTAACAGATACGGATATTATCTAATAACGTTGGTGATAATGGAGGATTTTAAGTGAATGGCAAATTGATATAATTAGCATAGAAAAAATCATTAAAATAATGTCGTAATAGTTTTATAAAATGGGGTACAGGTTCGAACTATCGGAATCACATCTTCTCTACACTTCGTCACCTGAGAGTAAGAGGGTTCCAACTAACAAAATATCACATTTGAAAAGGGTTCTTACTAACCTTTTCTATATGTACAATTAAAAAAAACATTAATAGTATCAAATTTTAATTGTATCTCAATAGAGACGAAGACGTAAACTGGAAACTGAACATGGATGATCAAGGTGTTTACAGAACTTATGACCTGTCATTGGTTGGGTTAAGCGCACGCTTTATGTAATTACAACATTCCCCATTCCACCTTTGTTATTGTGATCATGCATGACAAATTTTTGGAAGATGTATATATACTTCAAAATCCATATTTATCTTCACGTGTCAGTTTCAGTCAGCCATCTATGTAGATTTGGTTGCACTTGTGAATTTTTTCAAGAATTAACCTATACAACCTGTCCTGTAAACACCTTGAGCATCCATGTTCAGTTTCCAGTTTACGTCTTCGTCTCTATTGAGATACAATTAAAATTTGAATTAACCACCCTTTGGTGTAAATCCAGGATTTCGTATACAGGTATAAGTATACATTCACAAATATTTGTTATTAATAGTATCGTCATTTTGATGTTAGGAAAAGAATCAAGTTCCATCTGATCATTCAAAACACAAGATTCACTGAAGAAGGATTCATTTACACTTACAGCTTTATTATTATAACTGTCGCCAGAGAAAATTTACACACTTCTCGGTAAAAGAGTTTCATCTGCTTCAGATGGAACCCTTTTATTCCAAGATACACACCCAAAACCATCAAAACTTTGACTTCATTTTCTTAGCTTTTTACTTTTGACAGTTATGGTAGAACCTTCTTACTCTCAGGTGATGACTTTTAAACTTTTTAATCGACAATCATCTGTCTTAAATTTCGTTATTTCGTGCAAAACATATTATTCCCATAAAATATAATAAAACTTCTAGAAAACGGACATTTTCATTCGTATTAATTGTTTAATATGGAGTTTTTCATCATTGTTCAAGAAACAATAAATATTTATTCAGTATTTATACTATTACAATTTGTTTTATTATAAGTCATTTTCAAGGAATGAATTTATAATATAATATAAAATACTTAAATTTATAATAAAATATTAAAAACGTTTAAATATCAAATATATACAATTATAACAATTAAAATTCGTGCATATTTAAAATGAAAAACAATATTTATTTGACATATTCAAGTGCAAAGATCGCGATGGACTCGGTAATAAAAATGTTTTTAAACTTTGGACTACACAAAAAAACACTTCGATGCTTCAGAACTATCAAAACAAAATTGTTCAAAACAGGAACCAAACCATAGCATTATTATAATACATTAGATATAAAGAACTCTTTTTACATAATATATACGCTAGCTAAACATTGTGACCATAATATACAATACAACAGTAAATAAAATCGATTTTACAGCCTAAAAGGCGGGCCACACTGTTTGAAACAAACTCTCCACAAGGGTGAACTTGGTGGAGAGCTGTGGAGCCCGCGGTTGGTGTAGCGTCCACACTTGGTTTAAAACAAGCTCTCCACACGTGGAATGCGTGTTTAAACGCGCGTCCGTCCACAAAGTTTGTTGAAGGTCAAACGAATTTTGGTTTAAAACAAGTGTCTACACAGTTTTAAACCGTTGGTGGAGACCGATGTGGAGAGCTTGTTTATAAACAGTGTGGCCCGCCTTTAATTAATTGTGCCATGTCTCATATTCTTCTATGTCTTTAGATTTATCAGGGGGATATTCGAGAACTCGGTCGTGCTGGAAGATATTGATCTTTTTGTCCATGATAGATATCTCCGACAATGACAGCATACCTACCTGCCTGCCTCTGGTATCACAGGTGGTAAGAGCAATTAATCTACTGAACGCGATCTCCTCGGAGATCTACTCTATTCTGACAAACTCTAGGTTCCTCCACATTCATACAGCGTGGCATACACGCACGTCGATTCTTTCAACTTCTAACATGGTCGACCTTTACAATTTGATTGATTTGGTCATGTCATGTTTTCCTCGACACCGTACTCCATTTACATTGTTAACGTATACTTTCTTAACCATTTATTATTCATCCATACGTTCCATATGACCAAACCAACGCAGTGTTCCTTTAAAATACTATCTTTCACTTAACATTCCTTCCTAATATCAAACTTTGAAAATCGTACTTCGTTTTATCACACATACGTCTAAGGGATCTCATCTTTATCGCATTTATTCTGCTCTCATCCTTCTTCTGCCAGTTCCATGCTTCGCTTCCATACATAAGGGTTTGGAACTAGAACTGTATTGTGAACGGCCATTTTCGCTTTCATTAATAATTTTTTGTTTCCAATAACAGTTTTAAGGATCCATTCACTTTGTTGGAAATATACGAGTATATCTTCTTCTTAAAGTGCCCTGTCAGGTCCCCCCCGACGTTGGCGATCACTCTGGTAAACTCTTCCCTATCCTGCGCTGTCCGGAATAGCTCCTCCACAGTTCCGATCTCGTCCATTCCCTCACACTGCGCAGCCAAGAGATCTGCCTTCTCCCTGCCCCCCTCTATTTTTCCCTTCAATATTAGATGCAGCTAGCGATACTTCTCTCCTCGCAGAACGTGACCCAGATATGAAATCTTGCGGACTTTGATTAATGTCAGCAGCTCTCTATTTACTCCTGCACGATTCAGGACTTCTGTGTTCGTCACTCTGTCTGTCCATGGGATCCTAAACATTCTTCGGTGAAGCCACATTTCAAATGTCTCTAACCGGTTCATTGTATTTACTTTTAATGTCCATGTCTCACACCCATATAACAGAACAGACCACACATAACACTTTAACATCCTCTTTCTTAGTTTTAAGTTGACATTGTCATTGCAAAAGAGAGAGTATATAATAAATGTATTTACCTTATCTAGGAACGGCCAAACTGCTGTGAGGACCACACTGAATCCAAGAGACATGAGGAACATGGTGAAGTAGATAACCCTCACGGACCTCCATCTTCTCCTCTTCTCATCCGGGGTTTCTAATCCATCGTCTTCAGGCTCCTCAGCCGCCTTCACCGGCTTCCATCTCAACCTCTTTATGTAATCCATCTTTGCGTGTCTGCTTTCAGCACTTCAGAAATATCTGTAATTATTAAAATTCATTACTTTACAAATCATATTAAACTAGTGGCGAGCCTCGCGTCAACCAGTAAGGCAAGCCCGTCCGACTTTTTTTGTGTTATAATATTAGTAGAGGTTTACGATAATGTATTTTTCCGGATTAAAAGAGTTTTATCTTCCTAAATTAATTTCGTGAATTAATTGATTTAAAATCCCATTTTTGGCGCATTTTAAATCTATACAAAAAATATATGTCTGCGTCATCAAACTCACGTTCTTGTATAATATAATAATGTATTTACAAATACAAGAAGAAATATAATGAATGAGAAATAAGCTGTAAATAGAAAATAATAACAAATTCGTTAACACCAGATAACATTCTGACAAAAGAAATTCAGTTCGTGACACATCGAATAGTAAAATACTTCAGAGTGATAAAGCCCGGCTTCAAATCCATACAAAAAAATTGTAGATATTTTCTGGTATATATGCACCTGGCTATATGATTACAAGCCAAAACTACATAAGTGCGACAAAGACCCTTTTACATTTTGCAAGCCAAATATGAAGCCCATTGAAAACATGAAACAAAACATGTGGACGTGGGCGATTTCGCAGGCATTCACCTACGGTACGTATGAGTGAAATAAAATACGGCGCGTATGAGTGGAACAAAACACATTTAGGTCATTTCTGCGCATGTCAACGGAGTCATTTGCAACGCAACGAGTTAAATCGCTTCAATTCGCGTGAAAATTCAAAATATTATTGTATTTTATTAGTAGGTGGCTCAAACGCGCAAAAAGCATCGTTTTATTATATGTAGATTTAAGGTAAGCCCGGCTTTTCGGCTTGTATGGAAGTACCGCCACTATATTAAACATGATTTGTTTCTTGAAAAACTGTGTCAAATAAATCATGTTAGGAGGGCCGACCACACTTAAAGTGGGAAATGGAAAGATAAAGAAGAACAATTGTGTAAAACTCCATATTTCATAATTAATACGAATGAAAAGATGTGTTTTCCAGAAGATTTATTTTGAATTATTCTCAGAAAGTCAATAATTCAAGAACTTCTCAGAAGGTTTGAACGGTCACCTGCCGTGTCCAATTTAAACCATCCAGGAACCCACGCAAACACACAAAAAAAACATTGAAATCGGTCCAGCCGTTTAGGAGGAGATCAACTATATACGCCCGTAAAGAAGAATCATATATATGTTACCTATATAAAACAAAGTCGTGTTAGTTACACCATTTATAACTCAAGAACGGCTGGACCGATTTTCATGATCTTTGATTTGTTGGATTTGTCTCCGCCCCGAATAGCAGAATAACTATTAAAACATCGGAAAAAATCTACCCGAGTGCATCCCATCAAGCAAATATAATAGTTTAACAGAAAGCAGTGCAACAATACTATGCGAATCATTTTGTTCGCATAGTATTGTTGCTTTATTGAAGCGAATCGCAATACTATGCGATTCGCTTCAATAAAGCAAATCCCTTGTATCCATGTGATTTTACATTCATATCATCATCATCATCAGCCGCCTGTCATCCACTACCGAATGTAGGCCTATCCCAAAGGACGCCACCGCCCCTTATCCATTGCCACTCCCATCAGTCTATGTCCAGCAATCCTCTTCAGATCGTCGGTCCAGCGGGCAGGGGGACGTCCAACTCTGCGGAATCCTGCACGCGGTCTCCACTACAGAACCCGTCTCCCCCATCGACCCTCGGTTCTCCGACAGATATGGCCAGCCCATCGCCACTTCAGCTCGCCCATCCTCAGAGCCACCTCAGTCACCTTGGTTTGTTGTCAAATAAATTCGTTTCTAAATCTGTCCCTCAAGGTTATTCCAACCATGGCTCTTTCCATGGCGCGTTGGGCGACCTTGAATCTGTAGACTAGACCTTGTCAGTGTCCACGTCTCGGCTCCGTACGTCATGACTGGCAAGACGCACTGGTTGAAGACTTTAGTCTTGAGGCATTGTGGTATTATAGAGGTGAGAACATGACGTAATTTTCCAAAGGCCGCCCAACCCAACTGATTTCTTTGGTCGGCTTTTTCTCGAAATTGTTTCTACCTAATTGAATTCATATCAATGTTATTCAAATACTTTTCATTTTGATTTTTGTCATTAATTGAACTTAATTCATTTTGAGTATTCATTTTAACTTAATAAATAACTGAAATTAATTCAACTAATAAGTTAACACAACATTTATTGATTCTGAGGCGGTACACTGAGGTTTCGCCGGGTCAGCTAGTATATTATAAAGTAAGTAAATAGATTAGTTCGGCCTTATAAAGGGTTGCTATGTTTAATCCACAATCTATTCACGACATAATATTCGACATAATTATTGGAGTGACATCTCCAGGCGTTATCTAGCAATACGACAATGGTGGTAGCCTTTCACATTGCGTTAAAAAGATCTTCTACTTAATGCTTAAAATCCAATATTCATAGATGGCGCTAGGGTGTAGATTGAAACTACCATGTAAAGGGTGGTGTTACAGATTAACATACGAGTATATACAACTTCCAAAAATTTGTCAGACATTGTGGTCATGAGAAAAGGTGGAATGGGAAATGTTGTATTACATAAAGCGTGCGCTTAACCCAACCAATGACAGGTCATAAGTCCTGTAAACACCTAAATCACCATATTCTGTTTCCAATTTGTATCTTAACAAAGAAAAAGATAAAAGAATGTTACCCAAAAATTATTTAAAAAACATCGTTTTTAAATACTTTCTCCTACGGGATCGAACGCAAAGCTTAACAATATAATACACCAGGGGAAGCCAACTATTGTGTACATAATATCGACTTATACAAACAAACAAACCATCACGCCGTTTCCCCGCAGGGGTAGGCAGAGAGAATGGACCGCCACACTACTCTATCACGTCGATTCCTCCGACTTCTAACATGACCAACCTTTAAAATTTGATTAATTTGGTCATGCCATGTTTTCCTCGGTCTTCCTCGACTTCGTACCCCATTTGAATCATTAACGTATACTTTCTTAACCATTATTTTTCCATCCATGCGTTCCATATGTCCGAACCATCGCAGCGATCCTTTCATAATTTTGTTCATAATACCTTCTTCCGCTCTACATTCCTTTCTTATATCAGCATTTGAGATTCTGTCGTATATCGTTCTACCACACATACGTCTTAGGGACCTCATCTCTACCGCATTTATTCTGCTCTCATCCTTCTTCTGCCAGTTCCATGCTTCGCTTCCATACATTAGGGATGGGACCAGAACTTCATTGTAAACGGTCGTTTTCGCTTTCATTGATAAATTCTTGTTTCTAATAACTATTTATAGATGTATTATTATTATTATTATTATTTTGTTGAATCGCTCTTCACATCATGACAGCATTAGCCAAATCGATGTAAAGGGTATTATACCTATCATAGTGATTCTCGTGACATGTAATAGGTAGCTAATATATCGCCATTTTATTGTCACGTGAATTCTACACGAGACCAAACAGTGTGACAATCACACTGCCCTCGCCGGGAATCGAACCCGGAACCTTCGGGGTGCCAGTCAATGCACTTACCACTCGGCCACGAAGGTTGTCAATTAGTATACGACCTTCGAAGCCGAGTGGCAAGTGCAATGTCTGTAACACCAAAGGCCCGGGTTCGAATTCCGGGCGATAGCAAACATCAATGTCACCAAAATGCTTATTGTAGTTGTCACTAATTCGATTCATTGCCGCGCTCTGAGCGTAGTTAGTGCGATAAACGGGAAGATGGATAGATTAATGGAATTAAACGATGTTTTTTTAATTAACTACTTCCACCTTTATTCTTTATTTCGACAGCGCCCAGTTTCGCCAGTCTAACTAGCATCTACAGAGTGGTCACTGTAGAAATAAAGACAAAGAGTGAAATGACATAATAATAAATATAGTTTTATTTAATTATTGTATAAAATGAACTTCCAACAAGACTTCAACAAGAACACTGAAAGAACAACAGAAACAAGAATTTTGAATGAAAGCGAAAATGGCCCTTCACAATGGAGTTCTGGTCCCACCCTTATGTATGGAAGCGAAGCATGGAACTGGCAGAAGAAATATGAGAGCAGAATAAATGCAATATAGATGAGGTCCCTAAGACGTATGTGTGGTAGAACGATATATGACAGAATCTCAAATGCTGATATAAGAAAATAATGTAGAGCGGAAGAAGGTATTATGAACAAAATTATGAAAGGATCGCTGCGTTGGTTCGGACATATGGAACGCATGGATGGAGAAAGAATGGTTAAAAAAGTATACGTTAACGATGTAAATGGAGTAAGGAGTCGAGGTAGACCGAGGAAAACATGGCATGACCAAATTAATCAAATATTAAAGGTTGGTCATTTCAGAAGCCGGAAGAATCGACACGCGTCTATGACTCGATGTATGAATGTGGAGGAAGCTAGAGAGGTATGTCAGGATAGAGTAGAGTGGCGGTCCATTCTCTCTGCCTACCCCTGCGGGAAAACGGCGTGATGGTTAATTAGTTAGTTAGCTATCTATAAATTGATCCATATTAAGACATGGAATCTAGAACAAATTTCTGAAGAATGTATAGTAAACTATAAAATATTACACAAGCCATATTATACCGTGAGCGAGCAAACTAATAGTTCAACGACCCACGGTGATGAGAAGGGATACTCTATTTATATGGCATAAAAATAGAAACTAGTTATAGAACATTCACACGGCTCTTTCTCTTGTCGCAAGTAAATATAAAACACATAAAAACCTGCCTAGCACATAACTTACATTAACAATGAAAAACAAATATATTTACTGTATTTAAAAAGAAATTAATCTCATCAGAACCCTCTTATTAAAAGATAAATTAAATATAAGTAGGTACGCAATGATTAAACAAATAATCCAACACGAACTAAATTTCAAATGTGTTCGTTCTTTTTGACAGTAGCTTGACAAATGATAATTTCATTTTCAGTTGTTTTAAAAATGGCGCCCATACGCGGCTGTCATAGCAGCAAAATAGTTTTATCTGCATTTTTACAATCCTTCGAGATTAAAAACAGTTCCATATAAGTGTATGTGTATCATCATGTGTGATTAATTGTTTTTTTTTTATGGTGCTTCAACATGGAAAAACATCAAACAGTGCACACTCTCATACCCAAATTGTACTTAGCTCTATACGCCTTCCCGTCAGCCAGCCAGCTAAAATGACAACTTCTACCTGAATAGGCTTTTGCTTCCGATGCCGCCGCCACAGTTCCTGACCATCGTAATTGCTCACTACTCCAATTTGCCGTTACCATCTTCCCGACCAGCTCCATCTCCGAGCCTGCTGGCGTTCCTCGAACGCCTCCATCCCTTGCTTCTGTTGCCGCCGTCGCCATCGCCGACAACCCTTTCTTTTCCACCATCTTATCCCATGCTGTGTCTCAACCCCATTGCCACATCAGTCCACACCCATGGCCACATTTGTCCCACTCGGTTCTGAATCCAGGCCCGATCGACCCCCATCCAAGGCCACTCCCTGTCAACGTCCCTTGGTCTCCACCCAAGACCTCGGCCCCTATCCAAGGTCATTCCCGACGCCTCCACACTTCCTCCCTACCCGGGTAGTCAGGTACAAATGTCAGACACAACCCAATATAGAGCCACAAACATAAGCGGTGGTGCAAATGTGAACTAAACGCCAAATGTCTATATGACAGATTTGAGTTTTTGTTTGCATCGTCGCCGTGATTTTAAGTTTTCTTTATTAATTTGAGACTAACAATGCCCAAAGTTATAAAAATCAGTATAAGAGAGACTATTCTAAAAGTCAAAGCCTTTTTGTGAAGAAGAACAGTGAATATTTGCGCCATTAATTCCATTCGAAAAAGTCAACGCGCGTATTGGTAAAATGACAGATAAGTGTTGTTATCCGTAGACATTAAATAACCGATTTATGATTAGTGTAGTAATAATAATAATAATATTTATTATTCTAATGATGAAATCGGAGTTTATTGATGGATCAAACTTATTTAAAACTATATTGTTTGTTATTTAATTGTTTTTACATGTTTATATTAAATTCTATCATGTAAAATACTTGTTGAAATAAAATAAAGTGTTTGTGGCTGTATATTATGACTGCTACTATGAAAATCTTCGATTATAATATTTGTAAATTATTGCATACATCTTTTTGGGTCATTTTTGTTTGATCTCAATAAAAATATTCCGAATGACCATTCTAATTTTCCTTAAAATTCGGGAAAACATTTCGATCTGGCAACATTGGTACTCCCGAAAAGACAATATCCAATAGAAAAAATAAATTTCATTTAAAAAAATAGAATGCTTAGACTTCGAGCGGTGTGTGTTAGTACCTACCTACAGCATTGAAAAAATATGTGAAATAAGTACTTAGGTACCTTTACTTTTAATTGTTCATTGTCTATCAATGTTTTGTATATAGGTTAATCATATTTTGAATTATTTTGCCTTATTTTAAAATTATTTACTTGTAATTAATAACATGGCAATTATTGCATATATTTTTCATGTGAAAAGTGGATATCTAGATTTTTTCAACATTCTTGTAGTAAGTATTTTATAGATTTATGTATAGTAAATGTAAAATTTGTGTTTCGAATAAAATATATGATTTCGATATGAAGTTACGATAAGCGTGTAAAATAAAAGTTATTATGTGTAACCTTTGAGCAGTGGCGTGCCTAGGGTCAACCAGTAAGGCAAGCCCGTCCGACTTTTTTGTGTTATGATATTAGTAGAGGGTCACGATAATGTATTTTTCCGGATTAAAAGAGATCTCCGAAATTAATCTTTCTAAATTAACTTCGTGAATTAATTGATTTTAAATCCCATTTTAGGCGCATTTTAATTCTATACAAAAAATATTTTCTGCGTCATCAAACTCATGTTCTTGTATAATATAATAATGTATTTACAAATAGAAGAAGAAATATAATTAAAAAGAAATAAGCTGTGAATATACAATAATATTAAATTTGTCAACACCGAAACACGAATTAAAATTAAATGTTCATAAAGAAAGAAGTTCGTTTTATTATACATTTTTTTAGGCAAACCCGGCTTTTCGGCTTGTATGGAAGTACCGCCACTGCCTTTGAGATCCTTTGTTATGCTATAATCCTCCGTTATTTTAATAATTTTAGGAGTAACGAACCTACATTTAAATTATCCTTTATGTAAAACTGGTCAATAATTCATATAAAAAACACTAACTAACCATCAGGCCGCGCCGTCTCCCCGAAGTGGTAGGCAGAAATAATGGACTGCCACACTTTTCTTTCCTGACATTCTCTCGATTCCTCAACATTCATACTCCGTGTGATGCACGAGCGTCGATCTCTCCGACTCCTCACGTGACCGAAATTCAATATTTGATTTATTTGATCGTGTCACGTTTTCCTCAGTCTTCTGATTCTATTTCTAGTTCCATTTACATCGTTTACATATACTTTTTTTACCATTCTTTCTTCATTCATTCTTTCCATGTGTCCAAACCATCATAATGATCCTTTCATTATTTTGTTTATAACACCATCATTCGCACCGCATTCACTTCTTATATTTTCATTCTATCATACACAGAGTATCCCACATTCGTCCAAGAGATCTCATTTCTACCGCATTTATTCTACTTTCATCCTTATTTTGCCAGTTCCATGCTTCGCTTCCATACATGAGGGTATTATTTGCAAACCCGGCAAACTCCACCAACAATCAAATGTGAGACATGAATTGGGTCTTATTCATAATACATTTGCACACAATTTTTATTGATTTTCAGTTTCAAATTCGGCTTCATTCTGAAGAATTTTGCTATTAAAATATAGGGTTTGTTGCAAACATGGCAACCTCCACTTGAGTGTTGCAAAGCTGGCAAACTCCAAAATGAAATTCATTATTTTACTTTAATTATCAACATAATGATGATTATTTCATGGCTGATTACTTTTAAAATACTAACTGGTTGAGATGAAAAAAATAAATATCGTAAAAAAGCGCATTTTATTAGCGTATCAGTTTTTTGCGATTTACTCAAAACATCAAATCATGGAGTTTGCCAGGTTTGCAACTAATAACCTCACATAAGGATCATATAAATTAAAAATAATAAAAGGTTTAAAGTATTTTGTTAAAATTGTGTTAAATATAAGTATAGCATGTTTACTTTGTTGAATACAGGAAATATCGCTTTATTAGCGGAATATCTTTTATGAAGTACTAAAAAAATATGATAAAATTTATTCATATACTTTGAAAAAAAAAACAGGTAGTTAATATATATTAAAACAAGATTTAGTATGTGGACGACCTTGAAACAAAGTGTTTAATTATAAATGTATGTGCAATATTTCGTTGTTTATATATTTATTATAACTGTTTAATGACAAAATCCGCTTAAATTAAATGACGTATTTAAATTAATATATCGATTGAATAAAAACATTAAAAAACAAATAAAACATAATTTATAATCATAGAAGTAATAAAATCATATCTGAAAACAATATTCGCGAATCGTATTCTGTTGCATGTAAATGAACCAACGTTAGCAATTGACAAATAATGCATAACTTGTTGATCAAATTTGCATCATAGCACCAATCCAACGTAGGATATTTCATTATCAAATGGCCTACAAAACAAAGCCACTCTCACTTTTTTTACGGTACAACAAAATAGTAAACAAAGGAACTCACGTCTGTGACTAGAATACTGTCAAACGCATTATTATCCCGGTAACACAACTGTCCGTTCATCTATTTCTGGAATTAAAACAAAACTACGGACACACACACTTGGCCAACAGTCAAAATAGTCCTACAAAATCATATGGCAAAGATATGGCACTGTTTACATCGAATGACAAGAGACGGCGGAAACACCCGAACACAGCCGAACTGACACAACCACAACGCGAAACGACCGCTCGCCGACTGTTTTCGGTTTTCTTTGTGTGTGCATCCCAGCTGATTTCGTTCCATCTCTTTCATAATACGACTTGTTTCGAACGCTCTGACATTGGGACACTGATTCTCAATATTTATTATATTTTTTTACGTGGTCGACTATGCAAAACAATATACGAGTATTTATACAAAACTCACCAAACGTCACAGTTCTTAAGTCGTTATTTAACAATGATTTATTTATATAAATATTATTATTGAAAATAACTAGGCAGAGAGGATGGATCGCCACAATGCCCTGTCCTGGCATACCTCTCGGGCTTCCTTTACATTAATACATCGTACCATGCACGCACGTCGATTAT
The DNA here is from genome assembly GCA_022606425.2 of Lepidostoma basale. Lineage (NCBI taxonomy): Eukaryota > Metazoa > Arthropoda > Insecta > Trichoptera > Lepidostomatidae > Lepidostoma > Lepidostoma basale. Next base: position 89,768 of record JAHDVF020000747.1, on the reverse strand, counting down.
TCCGACTTCGAATGTGGCCGCCTTTTAGTAACTGATTAATTTGGTCATGCCATGTTTTTCTCGGTCGTCCTCGGCTTCTTTTCCCACTCACGCTGCTTGTGTACAACTTTTTAACCATTCTACTCTCATCCATTCGTTCCGTATGTCCAAACCATCTCAGGGATCCTTTTTTAATTTTATTCATGATGCAGTCATCTGCCTTACATTTCTTTCTTATTTCATCGTTCGGTTTTCCCGCACATTCTTCTTAGTGATCTCATTTCTACGGCGTTTATCCTGCTTTCATCCTTCTTTTGCCAGCTCCAAGCTTCACTTCCATGCATGAGGGTTGGCGCTAGAACTCCATTGCTTCTGTGGATATATTTCTATTTGCAGTAATGACTTTGAGTGCGCCATTTATTTTATTCCCAGCACCAACACTTCTTTCGATGTCTTTCTCCATTTTTCCGTCTCTTGTAAACATGCTTCCCGGATACGTAAATTCAGTAACTTGCTCCAATTTCTCGCCCATCGCACTTATATCACAAATCGTCATACATTCTTCTTTCTCGAAAACCATCACTTTAGATTTAGACACATTCATCACCAAGTCACTCTTTTTGAATGCCTCATACATCCTTGACACAAAGACTTGCAAATTTTCTCTACTGTCAGCGATTAATACAGCATCGTCTGCATACAACAAACAGCTGACTGACAAACAATTCATCTTAGCACCGGCGTCTATATATGTTTAATCTATACATGGACAAGTATATGAAAGAATTAGATGGCATAAACGCTGGTGCTAAAATGAACGATATGTCCATCGGCTGTTTGTTATATGCAGACGACGCTGTTTTAATCGCTGACAGCATGGACGATCAACAAGTCCTAGTGTCAAAAATGTACGAAGTATGCAATAAGTATGACCTTGTGATAAACGTGTCAAAGTCTTAAATTATGGTATTTGAAAAAGAAGAATGTTTGACGGATTGTGACATAAGTGCGAACGGTGAGAAATTAGAGCAAGTTACCGAATTTCTTTATCTGGGAAGCATGCTTACAAGAGATGGAAGAATGGAGAAAGATATCGGAAGAAGGGTTGGAACTGGAAACAAAAAAAATGGTGCACTCAAAGTCATTACCGCAAATAGATATATATCGACTGAGGCAAAGATGGTAGTGCACAATGGAGTTCTAGTCCCGACCCTTATGTATGGAAGTGAAGCTTGGAATTGGCAGAATAAGGATGAAAGCAGGATTAATGTCATAGAAATGAGCTCACTAAGAAGAATGTGCGGAAAAAACAATATAATAGAATATAATGATGAAGTAAGAAAGGAATGTAAAGTGGATGAATGCGTGATAAAAAAATCAAGAAAGGGTCACTAAGATAGTTTGGACATATGGAACGAATGGGTGAGAAAAGAATGGTTAAAAAGATAAATACAATTACTGTGAATGGAAAAAAGAAGTCGAGGAAGGCCAAGGAAGACATGGCATGACCAAATTAATCAATTACTGAAAGGCGGCCATGTTCGAAGTAGGAACAATCGACGAGCGCGCATGTCACGATGTGTGAATGTAGAAGAGGCGCGTGAGTTATGTCAGGATAGAACAATGTGGCGATCCATTCTCTCTGCCTACCCCTCCGGTGAAAAGGCGTGTTGGCTAGTTAGTTAGTTAGTTATATATTAACTCATATTATTGAAAGTCACTTTTAAATACTGAGCGAAATGTCAAACCTTCAAACCGAAAATATCCATAGATGTCTCGAGAAAGATAGAGAAGCGTCTTTGCCAAGCGATAATGAACCTTAAAGATTGGACCCATATTATTAATTAATTAAAACTCTGACGTACAAAACAAAAGTTCTGTACCTTAACCGAAGTAATATTAATGAACATTGAAAATATCACCAAGATCTGTCAATTGGTTGCCGAGTTCATTGAGTTCAAAAAATATAAGAAGAAGAGGACCCTTCATTTTTATATCATTCATCCGGGGTCATCTCGTTAATTTCAAACAGGTTGAAATTAACGAGATGACGCGTTGAAACTCGAACACAGTGGGAGACTGACTGTCCGTAGGGTGCGGGGGAGAACGAGAGGAGGTGGGAAGAGAAGGATGATGAAACCCACACCCAATGTTGTATAGGTGTGATGTGGTAAGCTAAGTCATGCATAGGTCCCGGTACAGAACGCTTCATTATCTCGGGTTGTCCGGATAATTGACGTTCCGGTTAACTGACGTCCGGATAAACGACGTTCTACTTTTATTTCCGAAACTAAGATGTATGTTGGCGCGGAACGATGGCGCCAATGTTTCCCGAATTGTAAGACAATTCAAAATGTTTATAAGGATTTTATTTATTGAAATCAAATAAAAATAGCACAAAAATGATTTATGTAATAATTTATTTAAATTTACAATAATCAAACATTTTCAAAGTGGCCGCCCCCCAACGCCCCCGTCCATAAAAGTTATTCGAAATATGGGAAAATGATAACAATACATACAATAACAAAATAAACCCATATTTAAGTTTAATTTGTTTTATTAGTACCTACGTGATTAGAGTGTTTTTTTTTTCTACGCTCTCTATTTTTTCTGGTTCTCTACTGCCCCCCTGAAAGTCTCAAACGCCCACAAGGGGGCGTTATCGCTTTTTGAACCTAGGATCTAGCCAAACATCTCGTATATTATATTATTGTTTTGTCTTTTCCTCTTCATTCCAGGTGTGATAATTTTTTGTAGAAGTACTTGCGGCTGCATTTCTCTCGGTAACAATTCTCTGGGCCGAATATTCAGATACACCCATAAAATCAATACACAATATACAATAATACATGTTTTATTACACCAATCATAAATCGGTTATCAAATCTCTATGTACGACAACACTTATCCGTCATTTTACTAACACACGCGTTAATTTTTTTTAAATTGAATTAATTATTCTCTGTTCTTCTTCACAAAAAGGTTTGAAATTAGAGAATAGTATCTCTTATACGGATTTTTATAACTTTGGGCATTGTTAGTCTTAAATTGATTAAGAAAACTAAAAATCACGGCGATCAGCCAACATACGCAAGTAGGATTCAAGTTCCCAAACTGATTTAGACTCCCTACTTTCGTAATATTGTTTTTTTTTTACCAATTCACCCATAAGTATAAAATGAGTTTTTGCTTTAATTAATTACGGTCGAGGTTAAAAATGCCGCACGATTTTTATTTATTTAAAATAGTAAGTTATTATACTCGTAAGCACTTGGTGACTTGGTGATTTGGTGATGAATGTGTCTAAATCTAAAGTAATGGTTTTCGAGAAAGAAGAATGTATGACGATTTGTGATATAAGTGCGATGGGCGAGAAATTGGAGCAAGTTACTGAATTTACGCATCTGGGAAGCAAGTTTACAAGAGACGGAAAAATGGAGAAAGACATCGAAAGAAGGGTTGGTGCTGGGAATAAGATAAATCATTACTGCAAAGTCATTACTGCAAATAGAAATATATCCACAGAAGCAAAGATGGCAGTACACAATGGATTTCTAGTTCCAACCCTCATGTATGGAAATGAAGCTTGGAGCTGGCAAAAGAAGGATGAAAGCAGGATAAACGCCGTAGAAATGAGATCACTAAGAAGAATGTGCGGGAAAACGTTGTATGATAGAATACTGAACGATGAAATTAGAAAGAAATGTAAGACAGATGACTGCATCATGAATAATATTAAAAAAGGATCCCTGAGATGGTTTGGACATATGGAACGAATGGATGAGAGTAGAATGGATAAAAAGTTGTACACAAGCAGCGTGAGTGGGAAAAGAAGCCGAGGACGACCGAGGAAAACATGGCGTGACCAAATTAATCAATTACTAAAAGGCGGCCACATTCGAAGTCGGAATAATCGACGTGCGTGCGTGGTACGATGTATGAATGTAGAGGAAGCCCGAGAGGTATGCCAGGACAGGGCATTGTGACGATCCATCCTTTTTGCTTACCCCTCCGGGAAAATGGCGTGATGGTTAGTTAGTTTAGTTAGTTATTATAAGCAATGTGTACTAGCTACACAGCAGCGGTAAGCGAAAGTTAATAATTTATTTCGTTGTTTCCATAGAGAATGCGTTTTCTGTGTCACTTGACATGACATCATCTAATGTCAGATAAGCGTGTTCGTTTTGTTTATTATTATATTTTATTTGATGCAGTTCCTCTGTGTGCTAAAATAATCAAGCTACTGGTGTAAATATGGTGAATAACGACAAAATTACGTATCTCCCTGGAGTTGACCTTCATTTGCCACCAATTCCGCCAGAATTTCTTGACATAACCTATAAATGTGATGAGAAGGTGATACATACAGAATTAGAACACGTGTATAGTGATTACATGATTTATTTTGCTAATTTAATTTTAATTGTTGCAGGATAATTTAAATAAATACTTTCAATCGTCATCTGTGTTACCATTCGCTGCCAGCGAACTCCGGAATATTTCAATAAAAAATGCAAGATATCTTTCATCGGGGGAGGATGTGAAAACAATTATTGAAGTGACCCTGGATAATAAGGTAATATAGAGGCTATTAGCATTCTTTTTCTTCTTCCTCAGCCTATTCCCGTCCACTCCTGGACAAAGACCTCCACTTTTATGTTTTTAAATAGTCTCGCCACTTTGCCACCAATTTTATATTTTATCCTTTGGGTGAGGATTTTTGGGATGGAATAACTTCCAACACGATTACATTTTTAAGTAGAGAACTTTATTTAAGACGACAAGCAAGAAATTACAACGATAAAGATATGTTACAAGCAAGGAGTTGCAATTGTATCTAGACGTGTTACTATTAAGGAGTCGCAATTGTATATCCATGATGTGGTTCAGCTTAAATAGTGTGCATTTCTTTGTTCGATGACACATGTACCTGTGGGAACAGATCAATAAAAACATTCTCGCATTCGAGCCCTTATGTTTACAAAAATATTAATAATATAAACAAACCTTCAATGAGTCAGACAGAGACGTGGGAACAGATCAATTAATGCATCTCTGAATCCCCAAATGTTTACTTAATATAATATGAACAAATCTTGATTCAAAATATAGAGACGTAGGAAAGTGATTTGTGAGAACGGGTGGTTAGGTACATAACACCACCGTTCGCTTCCACGTCACTCTGTCTTGTGCAGACTAGATCCAGATTATTCCGACATGTCTGTTCAGATCATCCTTTAACTGTAGTTGCGGTTGCCCTGCACTTCTCTTTGCTGTCCTCGGTCTCCAAGTCAGCAGTCTTCTTGTCCATTTTTCGTCTGAGCTTCTGGCTACGTGACCTGCCCAATGCCATTTTAGAGTCGCCACGCGGTGGATGATGTCAATGGCCTTTGTTTTTTCTCTCACCGTATAGTAAGCGGGTATCTAGAATATCTTCACTGGTTCAATCGTCCTGAAAGAGTCTGGTAATAAACTATGCTGGATGGTTTCAATGACACCTGTCGATCGTCATGACATTACTACACATGTATTAAAGCAAAAATTAAAATCATCAATCGATTTTATTGTTCAACAACATCATGTGTTTGAAGAAACGCATTGTTTGGATGAAATAAACAAATTGATATCGAACTGTATGCATATTCCAAGCGTTAGCAGGTCTGCTAGTTTGAAATAAAATAATCTAAATAATTTCAAAGCTGGCAAAGACCAAGGCGATGGACACGGAAAGGCTGGAAATCAACGTGGACGGCAACAGAATTGAGAATGTCCAAGAATATGCATACCTGGAACACAATATTCGATTGGGCCGAGACAACCAAACCGCAGAGCTAAAAAGAAGAATTGGACTAAGCTGGGCAGTTTTCGGAAACATGACAACATCCTTAAAAACCGGAATATACCGATCAACCTGAAACGAAAAGTCTATGAAGCCTGCTTTCTGCCAGTTGGTACTTATGGTCTTGAAACTGTTACACTGGCCAAACAAAGTGCCGAGAAACTACAAGTGACCCAAAGAGCCATGGAAAGAACCATGTTAGGAATAAGCCTAAGAGACAGAGTCAGAAACGATACGATGAGAGACGCATTGACGAGAGACACACTGACATCCACCGGGTGGCGACTTTTAAATGGCAATGGGCAGGTCACGTAGCCAGAAGCTCAGATAATAAATGGACAAGAAGACTGGAAGACAAGAAGAGAGGCCTTTGTCCAGGAGTGGACGGGAATAGGCTGAGGAAGAAGTAGGAGAAGAATTTCAAAGCGCTGGTGCTGTTTCATGATAGAATTGCCTGGCAAAGTCTTAGTTTTATTTGAATAACTTTTTGGAAACATTTTATTTTCATAAAAAAAATTGTACTTTTCACAAACATGTTTCGGGACACAAACTTTCCTTCTTCAGTTATAAATAACCTTTTAAAATTCATACACTGAAGAAGGAAAGTTTGTGTCTCAAAACATGTTTGTGAAAAGTGCAAAAAAATGTTGTGATAATACAATGTTTCCAAAAAGTTATTCAAATGTGAATCCACAACACAAAGTGATGCCGAATATAGAAGAAATTCTTAGTTTTATTATTATTATTTGTTCACAGGATGATTTGCTACCATTCCAACCAGGAGATACAATTGGAATTTTGCCTCAAAATCCCATTGAAGATGTGGAATTTATTATCAACCATTTAAATTTATCGGATGTTTCCTGTAAAGATTGCACCATCATACTAAAGGGACTTAACTCAAAGAAGAAATCTGCAATACCTGCTCACTTACCGGTTAATGCTACCGTTAAATATTTGCTCCAACACAATGTGGATCTTCGAAGCATTGTAAAAAAGGTAACATCATTCATCTGTGATGCATTCATTTTATTTACTGTAACAGTTGGGCTGAAAATTTGGTAGGCTTACATAGTAAAACACATTTTGTGGGTAAAATTCGATTTTATTATTCAATATAGTTGCCTTCAAGGGCGATACAATGATTAAAGCGGTCATACAATTTTTCAATACCATTTTTATACGAGGGTTGTCCGTTACACAAGTTTCCCTGTTTACCACGGGCACGCGGATCGCTGTTACGTGCGATCCGGCAACACTGGATCGTAGCTTGGTCTTCCCCCTCCACATACCTACCCAGCCGAACTCGCTGCAACGCTCAGTGTCGGTTTGGCACCCGTATGGAGCTCCCGATCGCATCGCCCGCGAGGTGTGAAGTACGCTCCGTGATTAGTTTTTTGTATGCCAAAGGCCATTCGGTGCGGAAATTCATTCTCAACTGACAGAAGTGTATGGAGAAACATGCACGAGTATTCAAATGGTGCGCAAGTGGTGCAAAGAATTCAAAGAAAGGCGCACAGACATCTATGACAAACAGCGGTCCGGACGGCCATCGGTCAGTGACGAAACGATTGCGAAAGTGGAAGCACTTCACTTTACAGCAGCCACAACAGCCTCTTTACAACAGCCTCTTTCGGGTGTCCACTGCGTGCATCATCTTCGATGCTCATTTCGCCTCATTTAAATTTAGCAAACCACTTCTCAGTGGTTGATTTTCCTGGTGCAGAGTCTAAATAATGTTTACCAAGCCAAACCTTGGCTTCAACAGTATTTTTTTCACCAAAAAGCAATGTTTCATTAACACAAAATAATTTTTTTAAATTTTTTTTCACAATAACTAAAGTAGTTTCACTCACAATGCTATATCTCACGAACCAATTGCCCGACAGCTTTACACGTATCTTTTCAAGGTTGGTACTAACTAAAAATCATATGGATTTAATTCTAGTAACGCCATCTATGTGTCAGCGTATGAACTTTTCAGACCAACTGTTATATATTTTGTTTTAATAGCTGTCGCGATGAGGTTCCCAACCAATCACACCGTGTCTCCCGCGGGGGTGAAAAGAGAAGGATGGAGCGCCACATCGGTTAAAGTGTGGCAGTCCATTCTTTCTGCCTACCCCTTCGGTGAAACGGCGTGATGGTGAGTTAGCCCGATGCATGTTATGAATATATTTTTACATGATAGTCCATTTTTTTGTCCGAAACACTATGATACCTTAACATTTTAAACTGTTAATGAATAAACTTTGTTTTTTGTATCACAATTGTATTTAATTTTACGCGACAGCTGTTTCATCAACCAATTTCAGCAAGAACTTCAAAATAATATCAAATAAATTATTCAAATTGACATAGGAACAAATACACATAAAGATTCGATCAATCACGAAAATTTGACATTTGATATATTATTGTAACACATGATGATGTCAACATTGGTTGATGAAACAACTGTCGCGTATAATAAAATACAATTGTGATACAAAAAACAAAGTTTATTCATTAACAGTTTAAAATATGAAATTTAATTGTATCTCAATAGAGACAAAGATGCAAACTGGAAACTGAATATGGTTGATCAAGGTGTTTACAGGACTTACTCTTCGCCTCTATTGAGATACAATTAAATTTCATGAATTAGTCACCCACCATGGGTGAAATCCAGTATTCGTGTACAAGTATAAGTATACATTCTCAAAAAATAGCTTAAAATATATTTATATGATTTAATTTTTTAGGTATTTTTATGCTCACTCAGCATTTATACTCAAGATCTGACTGAGAGGAGACATTTGGAGGAATTATCAAGTCGCGAAGGTGCAATATTGTACACAGATGCAGTGTTAAACAAAAACACATCAATTTTAGATCTGTTTAAAAAGTTTCCTTCTTGTAAACCTCCCATAACACTGCTTCTTCAACACCTACCAAGACTTATGCCGCGGCCTTATTCAATATGCAACAGTTCTCTAAGAAATAAAGATATTATAAAGATCTGCTTCTCTGTGGCTGTGAAAAAAGAAGATAACAAAGGAATCTGTACCGGATGGCTAGAAGAGATTGTAAAAACGAGATTAAAATACACAAATGGAAATTCTTGCAATAATTTAGATGGTGATAAAATTGACAGTTGTTTAGATTTAGTTAGTGAGAAATTGTGTAATCTAAAAATAGAAAAAACAAATATGCTAAATAGTTGTAATGGCATCGTGAAAAATATTATAATTCCTACATACTTAAGGAAATCTAATACCTTTTGCTTACCATCTGATCCGTGTATTCCGATTGTTATGATCGGGCTTGGAACTGGCATTTCCCCTTTTATTGGATTTCTGGAAGAAAGGCAGCAGATAAAAAAGGATAAACCAGATATAAATATCGGAGATTGTTGGCTTTATTTTGGATGCAGATATTCTACAAGAGATTACATATATAAAGAAGAATTGAATTCATTTTTGAGTGATGGAACACTCTCTAGGCTTGTGGTATCACATTCTCGCGAAAAAGATTGTAAGCTGAAATATATACAGGTATTTTTTTTCTATACTATTAAATTCCTAAAACAAAAAAATTGTGTATAAATGTAACCTTATGTTTTTATTGCAATACTTTTTTCCTCACGAAAATGAGACTTGGAAATCTACCACGGACATTATTGGAAAAATCCAGGTGTTTATAAATAGATGCCTTCGCTCAATATGAAGGATTTATTGGCCCCAAACATTGTTAAATGTTGTTCTCTGGACCATGGCAGGCGAAAAGCCAATTAGAGAACAAGTCGCTAGACGCAAATGGCAGTGGATCGGTCACACTCTGAGACAAAATCCCTCCTGCATCATTCGGGGCGCACTAGACTAGTCTTCTATGGAGGGAAAGAGGAAGCGAGGCAGACCTAGAGCTACCTGGAGAAGAGTCCTGCAGGACGAAGTTAAAGGCCTCACTTGGGATGATGTTAAGCATCAGGCATGCGATAGAGTCGGATGGAGAAGGTTCTTTGAGGCTCTATGCATAGAGCATATATACCATTAACTGATCCTTATATTGTTGTTTCTAAGAATATATATGTTAATTAGATCGCACTCAGTAGTAAAGGTTAATAATGAAATGTTATATTTTTTCAGGATGGTTTGATATTGGATGCATCTGGGTTGGTGAAACTCATTACCGACAGAAATGCAACTATCTACATGTGCGGAGATATTAACAAAATCCACAAAGATATAACTGATTGCATAATCAGCTGTTTTGTGCAAGAGAGCAACATCACTACAGAAGAAGCTGCCGGAATTGTCAATAATCTTAGAATGAATAACAGGCTTATACAAGATGTGTGGTCATAATGAAACACACGAACAAACCACCACAACGTTTCCCTGGAAGTGTAGGCAAAGAGAATAGATTGCCAAACAGTATTGTTATGATCGTCAACCTGTTGACACGCGTTTGGTGTCTGAACTTCGATCCTGGGTCACTATTTGATCCTGTCATCTAATACAAAGCGTGGGTTGGAATGTGTCTGTTTGAATTAAACTGTCATTCTAAGTGTTTGTATCGTAAAGGCATTCTTGAAAAATCTGTTATTTTAAAAGTGTTACAAATGTCTTCTTTTTTTTTTTAATTCCCGCGCGTCGAGCGGAGCGGTCACGTTTAAGACCGCTCCGGGGTTTAGTGGCTTTAGAGGGTGATAGGCCACTCTGCACTCACTCTAAATATATTCCGAAGTAGGCGTGTGTAGCACAAGTGTTAAATAAGTGCATTATACCGTACCAATATACATGTTAATTATATAATATAGATCAAAGTGAAGCACAACAGTGTAAACATTGTGGCGGGAATTACCGCCAAAAATTCGGGAGACACCAAATAATTTGGCGTACGCTGCCTTCCTAGAAGAATCCTAGGAACCAGACATCTGGTTCCCATTGGACACGCTGGGCGCACCTACGCATGCGTTATCTGCCCTGGACAGTGGACGACTGCACCCCGCACCCCCCACCCCCGTACCGCTGTACCCGGACCCCATCGATAGCCGCCACCGCAATGGATACATGGACACTCCTGCCATCGGATACACGGACACTCCACCAGTTTGCCGAAAACAAGTGAAAAGACATCGGATATGTGCTTGTTTGTGGATTCTTCAGTGATTTATTGTTTTACTATTTACTCTTCTGTTTTTCAATTTTTTTTCTTATATTGGTAGTTTTCGCTTAGTATTAATAATCTAGTAATAGTGCAACAACAACAACAACAAACCATCACGCCGTTTCGCCGCAGGGGTAGGCAGAGAGAATGGACCGCCACACTACTCTATCCTGGCAAACCTCTCTAGCTTCCTCCACATTCATACAACGGGTCATACACGCACGTCGATTCCTCCGACTTCTAACATGACCAACCTTTAAAATTTGATTAATTTGGTCATGCCATGTTTTTCTCGGTCTGCCTCGACTTCGTACCCCATTTACATCATTAACGTATACTTTCTTAACCATTCTTTCTCCATCCATGCGTTCCATATGTTCGAACCAACGCAGCGATCCTTTCATAATTTTGTTCATAATACCTTCTTCCGCTCTACATTCCTTTCTTATATCAGCATTTGAGATTCTGTCGTATATCGTTCTACCACACACATACGTCTTAGGGACCTCATCTCTACCGCATTTATTCTACTCTCATCCTTCTTCTGCCAGTTCCATGCACGTTTTTTAACAATCTAACGTGATAGAAAAATCTTTGACAGATTTGATAAACACAAAAATACAAAATGGCGCCAAAGGCGCATGCGCACTTGCAGAAAGTGTCAATCTTCCTACAAAATGGCGCCTAAGGCGCATACGCTCTTGCAGAAAGTGTCGATCTTCCTCTATGGTTTTTATAGAGTCCACAGAAAAAGCAGCTGTTTCCGTTTTCTCCCTTTTCAACCTGTCAAATAGGATCGCGTGGGTGCCTACCTGTTTTTATGGATTATTTTGACTCATTTTTTCATTTAAATATTTGACCTAGTGACATTGTGTCATGTGAGACAGTGTCTGTATCCGGATAGCCGTCATCCAACTACTCTGCTCTGCCTGCTTGCAAGACATCAAAATGCCACACGGGCACAACTAAGAACTCTTTGCTGCGCCGGATCATGTGTTATTCTATTTTTATTTTGAAATTTTAGTGATATTAAGTTAATTTTGTAATATATTATATAATGAATAGTGTAATATATTGTAATAGTTTAATTTAGTTGATATTGTTTAGGATAGTTGATGTGGATTATAAAATGTAATTAATGTTAAGGTAGATTTTAGTGGTTGTGGGAAATGCTTAGAGACGGCGATGAGGTCCGCCACCCATCACGTCGCATTTTCCGCGGGGGCGAACAGAGGAGAGTGGAGTGCCGCATTGGTACTTGGAATATTAGAGGAGGTATGGAAGGGAAGTTAAGTGAGATGTGCGATGAATTTAGTAATAGTGTATTTGTAATAATAATGTAGTAACTAAGTGGGCGCGGGGGTAATGCCTATAGGTGGCGATGAGGCACGCAACCCATCACGCCACATCTCCCGAGATGGCGAACAGAGGAGGGTGGAGTGCCGGATTGGTACGTGGAATGTAAGAGGAGGAATGGAAAGAAAGATGAATGAAATGTGTATTGAAATGAAAAGGCATTGTGTAGACATCCTGTGCGTGACTGATGAAAGAGAGAGGAATGAAGGAGCATGGCGACACGCTTGTGTTGTGGTCTAGAGTGCCGCAATCACAAAGAGGCTGTCAGTGCGTTGCGGCGCTACTTTCTCCTAGAATGGCAGAATGTGTGAGCCCAAGGCTTATGTGGATCCGCTTTAAAATCGGATTGACAAGGATTTTCCTCATCATAGGGTATGCTCCAGTCAATTCCGATGGAGAGGCGGTGAAGGATGAGTTTTGGGATAAAGTTAGGGAAATCGCGGAAGTTAAGAAAGTGAACGAAAGATTAATTTTGGCAGGGGATATGAATGGTTGGGTGGGAACCCAAAGGAGTGGTTTTGAGGAATGTCTGGGCAAATTCGGTGATCCTAAGACGAATGATAATGGGATGAGATCGCTTGATGTATGTCTGGAATGGAACCTCTTTGTGGCGAATACTATTTTCGACCACAAGAGGATCCATATGTGTACGATATGAGAGAACGATGATTGATTATGTTGCAATTGACTCTAGACTGAGAGGCGACATGGTGGATACCAGAGTGTACAGGGGAGTCGAACTCGAGACGGATCACATCTTAGTGGGTCCAATCCAAAACTTCGTAGCTCGGCGGTTATGCAACTGTGTGTGTGTGATGATTGGCCGCGAGCCGTGATCCGTATGGGACACGCAATACAAAAAAAATTAATTAAATTAAATCTTTGTACAAAAAGGATGAAAGTTTAACTCTAAATCACAGAGAATACGTAATAGTATATAATACACCTTTTTTACTTTCGGTCCGTCATAGTAAATTAACGGGATATTACACGTTAAACACGGAGAATATATGCGGACTGCTATTGTAGCCAGCCGGACCATAAGGGTTAAAGAGATTATTGTTGCAGTTATATTCTATATTTTTTAATAAATTATGAGTCGCACTAAACCACCCGACCCCGTTCCCCCCGATGGGAATATCTCGAGTGATTCGGCGGTGAGTTCCGCAACTATGGAGTCGGTACAATCGATGGTCCCAGAGGCCTCCACATTTATCACGATAAAGGGAAAAAAAATCCCAAAATCAGAATGTCCTCCTCCACGACTTCAAGCGGGCAAGTGACGAGTTCCGGCTCGGATCATCTTCCTCATAAACCTCCAACCCCAAAGATAATTCTCTCTGGGGAACGGCAAAACCTCTTTCGTCCGCTACCTCAGCTCCTTTACCATTCCCTGTTCCTTCTACCTTGTCCACCCTTTCACCCCCACCTCCCTTACCCTCTAATATCCAAACCAAGATCCCACCTACGACCCGCCTCTTCAATGATCTTGACAGACCCCTCTTTATCACCCATGTCACTCGGCACAATTCAGAAGGCTCGATGGGAACATTGTATGGTATTGATTTTGGAAAGTTTCTTTTCAAAAGCAAAATTAAAACTTCCTGGAATGGTATCAAAAACATCGGAAGAAACAAACTATCAGTCGAATTTAAAACTTCAAAAGATGCAAACAACTTTGTAAATTCGGAGATCGTTAAGAAAGCATCCTACAATGCTTTCATCGTGACCTTCCAAGTTACTAAACAAGGGATTGTTCGAGGTATTCCTCGACACTGGTCTGAAGAAGACATTGTGGAGAGTACTGAGGTTCCTACAGGATCATGTAAGGTGTTGAGGGCTCGTCGTCTAAATTACCGAGTTAAAAATGGCACAACGATGGAGTGGAAACCTTCTCAGACAGTTGTCCTGACATTCGACTCCAAATCGAGCCTACTACCAAAAAGAATCTTCAACGATTAGATCGGATCCAATCCCAAAACCTTAGACTTATCATCGGAGCCATGCGTTCTTCTCCAATAAATACTTTGCAGGTGGAATCTGCAGATCCCCACTCCATATGAGGCGACAATATTTAGCAGATAGATTTCTTCTAAAATGTTTTATTAAATCTGACCACCCCCTTTTGACAATTCTATATAAGCTAAATTTCCAAGTCACTACTTCCCCATACTGGAGGAACAAAGTTAGTCAACAGTTGTTATTAGTCAACAGTTTCCAAACCAACCAATATTACAAGCCAAACTTAAGTACAAATTCTTTATAACACTTTGAATTTTGTTTATAAAATTAAAAGTAATATGGTGCCTGCATATTTAACTAAAAATGTAGCATATAGTTATGAAATACATGATTATTTGACGAGAGGTCGTGATAGATCCGATTCCGGAGACCCAGACTCGAAAGTACAAAGAAAGGTGTTTTTTATAGAGGATTCAAATTATTTAACGAATTGCCAAATGAGGTAAGAGGTGCCGGTTCTCTTGCGATCTTTCGTCAAAAATGCTTTAAATATGTTGTCAGTACTGATGTTTAAGGTTTTTGTAGTTTTTTATATTATTAATTGTTTATAAAATGTTGTTTTATAAGTTGTAAAATGTTTTTGTAATTTTTTATAACTTTATTAAATAAATAAATAAACAATAAAAAAAATCTCCCAAGATTTATTACCCCTATACAGATTACCCTTAAGATTGTCACACTGTCATTGGTCTGGTGTAGAATTCAAGTGACAATAAAATGGCGATAGATTGGCTACCTATCACATGTCACGAGAATCAATATAATAGCTAAAAAAATTAATTGTACGAGTATACAGTAATTGGGTTCAAACAACCTGTTGTATACATAAAAAAAAAAAGATTAATACATTTATGCCGACAGTCTTACTTTCATTTGATATTCACTCTGGTATTCAGGCTCAACGGGACTATTCCCGAATCATGAGATCGCAATGGCTCAACTGGAGAGCCATCTTTACCGATGGTTCCAAAATAAATTCTGAATTTTCTACTGGGGCTGCATTTTTTGTGAATTTAACAACCACGAAAGACTTTTCAGACTACACAAATTGGCCTCCGTATTCACAGCCGAATGTGTGGCCATCCTGGTAAGTCTTAAGTATGTAATCTCTCAAAACTCAACAAAAATTATTATTTTATCTGATTCTCTGAGCGCCCTGCAAAAAATCCGCATACCTCCATCCCAGTATCCCGAAGGTGAATTCCGACTTGTCTAAATTCAAGGATCCTCTCCTCTGAGCTTTTTGATACAGAGAACTACTATGTCTTTCGCAGAGATCAGGAAAACAGATTCTTAAATGGCGTTGGTTTGTTTTAAATGCTTAATTACAGCTAATTAAAAAAAACGGTGGATACGTGGAACATAAATTAAATAGACATTTATGTGCACCATCTTAAAATAACATTATGGGTTAAATTATTTGCATTTTATTATTTTATTTTATATTATTTGTTTTATGTTTATTTTGTTGATGTTGGACGATCAAAGTGTGCGCGGGAGATATGCCTATTGGTGACGATGAGGTTCGCAACCCATCACACCGCGTCTCCCGCGGGGCGAAAAGAGAAGGATGGAGTGCCGCATCGGTTAAAGTGTGGCAGTCCATTCTTTCTGCCTACCCTTTCGGAAAGACAGCGTGATGGTTATTTAGTTAGTTAGTTAAATGGTTCACTTACAATATACATATGGACAACTCCGTTGTGAACATACATTTTCGCTTTCATTGGTAAATTGTCATAAATAAAAGTCTATAAAATCTTTGTAAATATTTATGTATTTATATTCATCATTACAAAGTGCAAAAATATATATATTACAAAATACTAAAATTATTATTTTATTTGGTAATTATTATAGTTTACAAAATGTGAATGTTATAAAAATACTTAGGAATATTGTCACTTGGGTATTGGTTTATTACAAGCGGTGACACGGTAAGAGAAACGACTCAAGTGCATAGGCAATCAGCACCTCAATTATCCATTTTAAGAATGGGAACAGCTGTTGACTCGCACAATCAAAGTAATACAAGAACACACGAAGGCGTAATACTTGCTGCGAAATTGCAAATATACTGTAGCAAATTTTCATTCAGAGTTTTCAAAGTAAAAAATAAATGCAATTTCTGCTATATTCGTGTTGCATTTCATTAAACAATGTTTATAACTGTAAACAATACTAACATTATTAAAAAAAAATTATATACAGTAAAACCTCGATATAACGGACTAATTGAGGGGAGGGGGTGTTCGTTATAATTAGATTTAAATAAACAAACAAAACACAAGCTAAATTCTATTTATTGTTTTCGGACACTCGTCGTGAAGTGACATTGCCGGTCAAATCCCCGGCCAGCGTGCCAAACACCAGTGTGCTGCGTCGAAACATACGCGTTATAATATCAGGGAATTCCTTAATATACTATCGCTCCCGCTAGGTGCAGTCTACGAGCAGGTTTGGAGGTAGGAAACATTTGGTAGTTGTTTTATGATGGGACTAAATGTATGGCCCGCAGTGTCCCTCCGAAAGAGGGCGAGACGGGATTTAGGGTTTATGATAAAGTCTTACATTATTGGCAGGGAATGGAAGACCAGTTAGGGTTGGGATTGTATTTATAAAAAAAGTCTGTTCCCGAGGGGAAGAGAAGACGAGCAGTGCCTGGATGGAGTTGTGATAGGAGATAGCATCCTGCGTGAGACCATTTTGTTTGGTGGAGTACGTAGTGCGCTATCTGGGAAGATTTTTTTTTATTCGCATTGATTGCCGGAGGGATAAAGGACTGAATGATGGTGGATAACTCGGTGGTAAAGGGTCATTATTGATAAGGCAGATTGGAGTCTGACTGGTGTCGCAGTATTCTGATGTACCAAAGGAGTGTGATAACGGTGGTCTGTTATCGGGCAAGGACTCTACTCATTAAATGATATGGACCTGTCTTTCCTCAATATCAACCTTCCTCTTCAGAGAGCAAGGGAGAGACTCTTAAATGCGAATTTGCTTCTAAAATATTTGTTATATTTCGCAGCAAGTAAGAGTACTACTTAATAAAATAAAAATGGTCTTTTTTTAAAATTACATAATTATGTGATGTTTTATTGAAAACCTTATTGCACAGGGCTTTGACATTTCCCTACATAAAGGCATACTTGGACAACGAATATATTAAATCACAAGCAATTAGCAAGTGATAACTTATAATAAGAAATACATACAAACATGAATACATTAATTATAAGGCATTGGCGATGTAGGCATTGTAGATTTTTCATTCTATAAAAAAATTTGGAATGCTATAAAAGTTATACAAAATGGATATATTGCACTACATACTAGACTCGACAAAAATAGCCACTGTCACTGCCTGGAAATAGTGACAGATTAAAATTAAACAATGCTGTCACGGTTATATTTATATACAGTATTTTGATTTTATAAGGACTTTGTAGTCACATTACATAATTCATTATACATATTCTGGTTTAAGCCCCATTGAGCGACTGACTTCATTTGCAGTAAAAAAAAGTGGTCTTGAACTGCAGTTTACTACATTTATATAGCTCACGACAGATACAACAATTTCATCATAATAATATGTACAATTTAGTAGTAACTATGCCTTGTATGGCGTTCCAGTATCATTTCAAGAAAGCTCAAGCTCCAAATATTCAGCAGTAGCGTTAAAAGCGTACTGCTGTACGGATGTGAGACTTGGAAATCTACCGCGGATGTTATTAGAAAATTCCAGGTGTTTATAAATAGATGCCTTCGCTCAATATTCATCTATTGGCCCCAAACAGTGTCAAATGCCGTTCTCTGGACCATGGCAGGCGAAAAGCCTATTAGAGAACAAGTCGCAAATGGCAGCGAATCGGTCACACGCTGAGACGGAACCCAGCCTGCATCGCTCGGGGCTCACTAGACTGGTCCCCTGTGGGGGGAAAGAGGAATCGAGGCAGACCTAGAGCCACCTAGAGAAGAGCCCTGCAGGACGAGGTTAAGGCAGCAGGCCTCACTTGGGATGATGTTAGGCATCAGGCATGCGATAGAGTCGGATGGAGAAGGTTCTATCTATTCTAGGTATAGCTATCATATTGATTCTCTTGACATTTGATAGGTATAATCTATTGCCATTTTATTGTCATGTGAATTCTGCACCAGACCAAAGGCAGTGTGACAATCACACTGCCATCGCCGGGAATCGAACCCAGGACCTTCGGGGTGGCAGTCAACCACTCGCCCATGAAGGTCGTCAGTTTATAAGATACAGATGAGCTGCAAATGTAGCCTGTAGCAGTTCGAAGCCAAAATTTTTGGACTGCAAATCCAGCCACAAACAGCAATGAAATCTGTTAGTAATAATAAAAGTTATCAGTGAAATAAAATTATAAACCAAAAATTTCAATTAATGCGAATGATAGCGTCTGTTTTCTAGAAGTTTTATTATATTTTATAGGAATGACATATTTCGCCTTGCTAATTGTAAGACATCAAATGTATGTACAACAATTTATAATGTCTTAGCAAGGTGAACCATGTAATTCCCATCTTCTTTAAAGTTTCAATCCTAGGAATGGGTTTTCAGCAGTTTAGCACCTCGTCTTCCACTGCGCTCAATCTGACGCAGTTAATGTCCTCACATGATTGTTTAAGATACTCCCATCAAGGGTGCCCCTATAATTTGTCTCGATAACCATTCCTTTTGTTCATCTTCTTCTTCACTTTTGATAGACTCTGTTATTTCAGGCTGGTCCTCTTTAGATGCTGAACTCCAGCTTTCTCTCCACCGTTTCGGGGGTCTTCCTGGTCGGCGTTGTCCGTTTGGCATTCAATGGAGAGCTATGTATGGTATCCTATTTGAGCTCATTCTTTCTACATGTTGATGCCAGTATCGCCGACTTTGACGTCCCCATCTGACCACATCTTCGACCTCGCAGATTTCTCGGATTGCTGTATTCCTAACTCGATCACGTAGGGTTTTGCCAGCTATAGTGCGGAGTGTTTTCCTTTTGTTCAAAAAATATAATAAAACTTCTAGAAAACAGACGTTTTCATTTGTATTAATTATTTAATATGAAGTTTTAACATTATTGTTCGATAAACAAACATTTCAATCTTATTAATGACTGTAGCTACAGCATTTTTGTCATCACAATCATTTGTGAACACATTGTACATAAACTTTGGAATTAAATATTGTATCTAGTTTAGCAGGTTCATATTATATAAAGTCTACACAATTCCTATGCATTTAGCAAAACACCGACTTAAAATTAATTATTGTATATTTTTTATTAACAATTGACAGGAGTTTGCATTTTGTAAATTGAGCAATTTATTTATTTACGGAAATGTAATGTTTGAATGAAATTAGTAGTTTGTATTCATAATTTATTACACAATTAGCAATTTTTTTAATAGTGAGGTTAAAAACCAATGGGCAAATTAATAATTTTGTACATATCGCCTCTTTGCGAGAATAACGCGTCATCTTGAAAAATTGAAAAATGAAACAAGATACCCGTCTGAAAGAGACAACGTGACAACACAATATACTACTGTTGTGTTGTCTCTTTCCCTCATAAATTCTCTGTTTTTCACTTTAAAAATACCATGTTTTTGTAGAAAATAATGTTGAAAACGGCGGATTTTATTTTCAAAATGTCACGTTATTCTTGCTAAGAGGCAAATATTATTTAGCTTTTCTAGTACACTATGAAATAACCTCAATATGATTTTTAATATGACATATGAAATTCATAATCTGTCAATCACAACCATTAATATACCGTTATTAATCAAATGCTTAATTTTTGATAATCATTGAATCTGTTAATTTAACTTGCTGGATCGACCGCAACATGCAGCTATTTATAGCCATTAAAACGGTTATTGCTTAAAATGACACCCACAAATATTGCTACATGAACATTTATCTTATGTGGTCTACAAATCCCATCACGTCCATTGACTAAACGATTCTTCAAATGATTCATTATAACAAAAACAATTTTTAAAATTATAAAACAAACATTTTAAATTACAAAATCAATTTAACACGTTGATTACAGGAATATACAAAGCCTATACTGACATATAGCATTGAGACCAGAGCGAATACCACAAGAACGAAGGCTAAAATGCGGGTGATTATAAAATTAATTTTTAAGGCATCTATTGAGAACAGGTAAAATAATATATTGTGTATAGTATACTACCAGAAACGCATGAAAGATGGTTCGACATTAGGAAGACAGGATACTCTCCAGAATTAAGAGTATTTGCCTCCTGAACGTACTTTCACTAATATGAAAGACTTCGATCTCCGAGGAGACCGCATTCAGCAGATAAATTGCTCTTCCCACCGGTGTCACCAGAGGCAGGTTGGTTCTGGTGGCCGGTAGATAAAACAATCTATGCTGTTGCTGTCGGAGATATCTATCAGGGACAAAAAGCCGAACACCCTCCAGCACGGATGCGGCCAATAGCAGGAAAGACACTTCGAGATAGGGTGAGGAACACGGCTATCCGTGAAATCTGCAAGGTGGAAGATATCGTAAGATGGGGCAGACAACGCAGAAGATACTGGAATACGTGCAGAGGATGGATCTCTCTAGAATTCCACACGTTGTGACGCATCATATTCCCGTTAGCTACCGTGCCCCCGGAAGACCGACAGAGAGATGAAGGGATAGCTGGGAGACCTCTAAAGAGAAGCCAACCTGACTTCAGGAACAGACCAAAGCTGCTGATAACGCATATATGCGTCGAAGTATAGTTGGTAGCCACGCTGAGGACGCATGTTTGCGTCATGCTTCTAAAGCATGTGTATCAACAGATTTTTACATAGTTTGTTATGTTGTCCGCCAATAACTACATAGTGCACCGCAAAGCGTTCAGTTTGAAGTGGGATTCCTGTTCCGTAACATTCATCATGGTCGTAATTATTAGGTATTATATACAGCAGTGAACGAGTTAACAAACATTTTAGATAACGTTGAAACAATCCAATTTATTTTTTATAATTAATTGACATTGCAATTAAAATCCAATCAACTATTAAAATTTGTTTGCAATATGTAAAAAAAAAACACATTAGGCCAATCAAAAATTGTAAGGAACATGATTTTTTTAATCGTAAAGTATGGCACCTTGTGTCAACAGTGACTATCGAAGAATTGGAGTTCTTTAACCCTTACCACTCCTTTGTCGAATGCCAGCCGACATCGCTATATGTACGCTACAACTCAGTTGTCGGCTGGCGGCTGACAAGAGAAGACTTGCGCGCGCGGTGTTTTTTCACGCGCAAAACTTGATTTTCTCGTGTTTATTCGTTAAAAAATATTTAATTTCACGTTTTAATAAGATTTTGACAGTTTTCCATTTTTATTTTACTCTAAAATAAGCCTTGCAAATTCACATAACCTAAAATGGTGGGAACTTCGCGTGATATGTCATGCAGAGGAGCAATTAGAGTACAAGCCCCACTTCATTGCGAAACTGGACAAAGGTTCTGAAGACGGGAAACAGTGTGGTTTTGTGAGACCTGTTCCAGAAAACCTGGTCTCCATCCTGGAGATTGTTTTAAAAAGTACCATTCTATGCAAAACATAATGTTTTTTGGAAATTGTTTTTTATTTGAAGAATAAATCATTACAAATGAATTATATGTATAGAATAATAACGATTTTTTTTGTAACAACCTATCAATAAAAATATTTTGACATTATTTAAATTAGAGTTGGCTGACAAACAATATCAAAAAATAATGGAGTGGTAAGGGTTAATGGAATTGTTTTAGGTTCTACATTTTTTTTAAAATCCTGCATTCTGAAAGTGGAATTGTAACACAGTAGACATATAAAAAAAAAAACAAATACCCAAAACTACACAGCGTTGCATAAATATTTATTTTTATGATTTATAAATTAAGAAATGAAAAAAATTGGATTCCATAGTGTGCACAGGAGTGAAACATAGTATTAATTAAAATGATACAATATTTTCTGTATAATATTGAACTATATTTATAAGAATGACATGTTTCCTCTTGCTAAGGCATTATCAAATGTACAGCTGTTTATATGCCTGATCTAATAGAGCAGAATAAGTGACTTAAGGTCATTGATGTGGCTTTATACATTATGAACAATAATTAGGGGAAAAAAAGAAAAAAAAACATGCGTAAGAAAAATATGTAAACTTAAATGCATTAATATATATTTAAAATTATTAATATTCTATACAAGTTAACTAACTAACTAACCATCACACCGTTTCTCCGGAGGGGTAGGCAGAGAGGATGGAACGCCATACCGTTATGTCCTGACATACCTCTCTAGCTTCCTCCACATCCATTCATTGTAACGTGCACACTTGTCGATTTTTCCGACTTCGGATGTGGTCGCCTTTCAGTATTTGATTAATTTGGTCATGCCATGCTTTCCTTGGTCTTTCACGGCTTCTCTTTCCACTCACACTGCTTGTATACTACATTTTAACCATTCTTCTCTCGTCCATTCGTTCCATATGTCCAAACCAGCTCAGGGATCCGATCTACCGTAAACAGCTTTCTGATCAACGACAGTGTGACAATCACACTACCAACGCCGGGAATCGAACCCGGGACCTTTGGTGTAGCAGTCAAAGCACACTCGGCCACGAAGGTCATATATTTAGGTAGTCATAAAATAGAACTACCGCAAATGAGAGGACTGACTTGGTGGCAAGGCTCGATACGAGCTGTATAGTCATCGAAGAAGTCTTGTGATAGTTTCCAAGTAATACTTTTAACTATTTTTTTCTCTTGGCCTTTAATTATTGCTAGCAATGTATTAAGCCATAGCAATTACCTTAAATACCCTATTCTGCTTCATTAGATTGAGTATATAAACAGTTTCACATTTGATTCTCGAAAAGCGAAACATGTCATTATCATAAAATAAAATAATACTTTTAGAAAACAGATGTTTTCATTCATTTTAATTATTTAATATGGAGTTATATTGATCAAGAAACAATAAATAAAATAATCGTTAGTTTAAAACTCATCAGAGACCTGTTTGTAAATGTTGAATTTGCAGATTTCAAGTTTGCATAGTGAAATGAAATGTAAAGAACATTTGGACACATCACATGTGATGTAACCAAGGTTATAATTAAGCAGATATAATACTGAAGATAATTCATAATGTAAAAATGGCAAAATGCTCTGCAGATAAGATAAACAACAGAATCTTCTGATAAAAAAATAAGACAGATATTTTAGATTTATATGGAAAGTGTAATTAAATTTTTTTAAGAGTTTAACATCTAGATTATGGCTGCTATTAATCATTTCATTATGTTAGAATCTACTGGTTTGAGAATAGAGTACTTAGAATGATCCTGGGACCCAGACGCGGTGTTGCAGCGGGAACTTGGAGGCATAAGACCAACCAAGATATCCGTACGATGACCCAGCAGCCCCTTATAACGAGCACCGTGATAGCCGGTCGCCTAGCATGGATTGGGCACGTATGCCGAGCCGAAGAGACCAGAGCAATCAAGACCCTGTACGCGTCTAGACCGAATGGCGTAAGACCTCTAGGAAGGCCTAGACAGCGCCTAATGAACAATGTTCTGGCTGATCTGGCTAGGTTGGGCGAATTGGACTGCTGGGAGCAAAAGGCGCCGGAATCGAGAAGCTTAGCGGAAAATCATCAAGGAGGTTAAAACTCTTCAAGAGTTGTATGGCCATAGGAAGTAGTATTATGTTAAAACAAACTAAACATATGTAATAATAATTAATACGAATTAAAACATCTGTTTTATGTGAATGACAAGTTTCGCTTTGCCGAGGCATTAAATTCATGTCATTTCCATGCGCCATTGAGGTAATTACATCACAAAAATAGCAATTTAAAAGTTAGCATATTATTATTATTATTGATATAATTAAACTTCTAGAAAATATACGTTTTCAATCATATTAATTATTTAATATGGAGTTTTAAATCATTGTTCAAGAAACAATACAATATGATAAAATGTATGGAGAATTTGTAACACTGTTTATGTCCACTTAATTTATTGAATATTTTTAGTGTTTCGGAGGTGACCTTCATTTTCAGATATAAATAGTTACAAGCATGTTTACAAGAGACGGAAAAATGGAGAAAGACATCGAAAGAAGGGTTGGTGCTGGGAATAAAATAAATGGCGCACTCAAAGTCTGTGTAATGACTGTCAGTAATGACTGCAAATAGAAATATATCCACAGAAGCAAAGATGGCCGTACACAATGGAGTTCTAGTGCCAACCCTCATGTATGGAAGTGAAGCTTGGAGCTGGCAAAAGAAGGATGAAAGTAGGATAAACGCCGTAGAAATGAGATCACTAAGAAGAATGTGCGGGAAAATGTTGTATGATAGAATACCGAACGATGAAGTAAGAAAGAAATGCACGACTGCATCATGGATAAAATTAAAAAGGATCCCTGAGATGGTTTGGACATATGGAACGAATGGATGAGAGTAGAATGGTTAAAAAGTTGTACACAAGCAGCGTGAGTGGGAAAAGAAGCCGAGGACGACCGAGGAAAACATGGCATGACCAAATTAATCAATTACTAAAAGGCGGTCACATTCGAAGTCAGAATAATCGACATGCGTGCATGGTACGATGTATGAATGTAGAGGAAGCCCGAGAAGTATGCCAGGACAGAGCATTGTGGCGATCCATCCTCTCTGCCTACCCCTCCAGGGAAATGGCGTGATGGTTAGTTAGTTAGTTAGTTTTAATATTTACACCTGTGGATGAAGGTCACCTCCGAAACAATAAAGTTCACATAAACAGTGTTAGAAACACCTTAATCTTCAATAAATATGATAATAATTTTAAAAATATAAATGTATTTAATTTTTTTAATTCTGTAATGTATATTATTGCAACTATTTAGAAAATTTTAAATTGAACAGACAAAATAAATAGAAAACACTGTTATATCATATACAAAATAATATTAATATACCTGAAAATATTATTAATTGAATGTAATGTATGCAAAAAAAGCATCCAATAATAAGAATGAATACTTAATACTAATGAAAACATCCGTTTTCTAGAAGTTTTATTATATTTTATGTGAATACCATGTTTCACCTGTTTAAGGCATTATCAAATGTCAAATCAAACATTTGATAATGCCCTCTCTCTCCCTGGTTTCAATCCTGGGATTGGTTTGCAGCAATTTCTTCTATTCTTCCCTGTCTTGTGCGGCTCTTTTGAAATGTACATATGATGAGCAGCGCACGTCCACCAACAGGTCCTCCAGACACTCTCGTCGTGGGCGTCCCCTAGAGTTTGTCCCCTCGGTCATACCCTCCATTATGGCATGCAAGAGGCCTTCTTGTCGTATTACATGGCCGATCCATCTTCGGACAAGGTCCTGAGCAGGTGCCTTCCTCCTTCGATTCTTTGGAGAACCTCTTCATTTGTATTGTGGTCTCTCCAGGAAATTCCTAATAGTCTTCTATAGGACCACATCTCAAAAGTCTCTAGTCTCCGTTTATCTCTTTTGCCTTAGACAGGCAAAACACGTCACTCACATAAAATATAATAAAACATCTAGAAAACAGTCATTTTCATTCATATTAATTATTTAATATGGAGTTTTACATCATTGTTCAAGAAACAATAAATAAATTGAATGCATTTATAATCGCAATGAGGTTTACTTTACTCTCATAGGATTTTGAGTCTCCTGAATATTATTCTGTTGTATCGATCTTTACATCATTAGAGCGCGAGTTAAATTCTCTATCTATTCGTGACATGTGATAGGTGGCTAATCTATCGGCATTTTTTAATGTCATGTGAAATCTACATCAGACCAAAGACAGTGTGACAATCACACTGCCATCGCCGGGAATCGAACCTGGGACCTTTGGTGTGGCAGTCAAAGCACTGACCGTGGCTACGAAGGTCGTCGATATGAATTTCTGGGACTATTATTCCATGAAACAATTGTGAAATTCTGAATCAAAATAAATGCATTGTTCTCACATATATATATGTTTGTATAAACAAACGAAATTAAATACATTTTTATATATTGATATTGGTCGATATGAATAATAATATAATAAACAAATGATTGCTAACTAAAAGTATAATAATAATATAAATATTGATAAAAATGATAGAATAACATATATTTTTTGATGCTTTCTAGGTTGAATGCTTCTATCATTGTTTATCAAAAAACCTTTAGACATTTTTATGTATGCTTATAAAAACATACTATATAGATAAACACTAATCGGGGTATGATAAGGCGAGCATAAATACAGTTACATCAGTCACACAATTAATATAACCTTAGTAAAAGATAATTGGTAAAATTTACAGATTAAAATTGGCACTTCTGAAACAATCACATACACGCTCGACTTCTCGGTCGAATATCCTTCGCAAAACAGCTTAATATATACACACTTCATGGTAAAAACTTACATAATGTCAGCGTCCTAACTAACCTTCACTTCTAACGAGGTTCAGCCCTTGCAGCGCGGGTGACTGCAATAGCAGATCGGCAGAAGTGCTCACTTAGAAGTAACAAAATATATTCAATTCCTTCACATGACAGACTAATTTGATCGTTTATACTTAAGCAATTCGCTTATGTAATTATACACACACTTGAATGGTTTGAAACCACAATTCTCAACGGTAAAATCTACAAAATCTTTTAGTATCATGACTGATGCTTCGTTACTCCATCAAAACACGCGGAAGCAAATGCATTAAACTTCCAAAACCTTCAGAGACAAGGTGTTTGTTTGCAAAGCTAGTAGCAATTTTTTACATTTCTAAATAAGGTGGCGGACCTTAATTGCACGCTATAAAAGAGCTTTGGTTTCCAATCCCATTTAAAACTAAAAACAAACATTAAAAATATAATAAAATATAAACTCTGCAGATAAGGACATACAATTTGATGAGTAATCGTGAATACAAACTGTTGTGATGTGTAGTGTTTAGCCCTTGGATATTTTTTATCATTACGTAAAGAGTTATCTGGCATATTTTGCTTTATGGCCGCTCTTATTTACAACTAAATTACATTTCAGCACACCAGTTATGCACGGTCTCACCGCAAAATATTACAAGAGCTTTGTACGTTCCTTCGCTCCGTATTTGTTGATTTTCTAAATCACTTTCGCAGCAGCCAGGATGCATCATCATGTGCGCCTAATCGCAATAAAAATTCTACAAAATACAAAGACTTGAACTGAAACAGTCTTATAAAAAATAGAGCGTTGTAAATAGTATACAATACAAAAAGGCTGGGCACAGTCTATGTTACTTCTTCAAAAGAGACGAATCCTCGATATCAAAAATACGAAAATTATTGCAACTCTCAATCCAAGCTCTTGTGTAAGATTTTCTGTGCGGCTTTAATCAGCGGAGTCAGCGTCCGGAGCTCCATGGGGTTCTGCAGGAATGGGTGTTTCAGCAGCTGGGATGCCGATGCTCTCTCGGCGACGTCCACCTGGAGGCAGCAATCCAGGAAGTCCTGCAAGGCGGGGGACAGAACGTCCCAGCGCGTCACGCGAGGTCTGCCCACGGCGGCGATAAGATACAGAGCTCTTAGAGGCGATTCTTTCATGTAAGGGGGTTCTCCGTCTATCATCTCGATAGCCATAATGCCGAGAGACCAAACGTCTACTTTTTTACCGTACTGTTTCCTGGTTACGACCTCTGGTGCCATCCAGTACGGCGTACCGACCATCGTTTGCCTTTTCTCATCGCCTACAATATTAGCGCAGAAACCGAAGTCTGTGACTTTAACGCTTCCATCCATTCCTAAGAGAACATTATCGGATTTGATGTCTCTATGTATCGTACCTTTGGAGTGTAAGAATTCGATGGCTAGAAGCGTTTCCTTGCAAACGGCTGCGATCTGACCCTCCTTCATGACGACTTCGGTGACCACATCGGTGAGGGAGCCGCCGTCCAACAGTTCCATGATGACCCAGAGGTGATCGTAACTCATGTAGGCGTCCAGGAAGTTAACGAGGTTCTTGTGTTGGAATTCTTTCAGGACGTTTATTTCATTTAAAATTAATTCTTTCTTCGGTTGTTTGGTTAAATCTATATCCTTCACAGCCACGCGGGTGTTTTCCTTCAAGTCGTTTGCGATGAAGACGGTTCCTGAAAACAAAAGATTGATTTAGAAACAGTTTTAAAAATAATAAAAATCATTGATTTTACCCTTAACTAGACGCTAGGAAACTGACTATGAATGTATTACTAGTTGCAACCTGTGAAATATGCACAGAAGCAAAGATTTTCTATCCTTTAAAAACTTGGATCACTGTACAACCGTAATCAGTAAGACGAGTAAATTTTAACTTTTAATGCAAACCAATTTTTTACACACATGTTAAAAATTCAAAATTCATCATTATCATCAGCTGTCTGTCGTCCACTGCTGAACGACAGACAGCTGATGATGATGTTCCTCCGATCCAATTAAGGGTTAAAAAATAAAAAAATATTATTGCACTAAATGACAGCAACATTATTTAGATAATACTAAAACTGATACGCGCGGTCACATCCCTCTATGAGGGAAGCACCGCTTGTGTCAGGGTTAATGGGGCTGTCACATCTTGGTTTGACATCACCAAAGGTGTCAAACAGGGTTGTGTGATGTCCCCGTGGTTATTCAATCTATACTTGGACAAGTGTATGAAAGAACTTGAAGGCATAGACGCTGGTGCTAAGATGAATTGTTTGTCAGTCAGCTGTTTGTTATATGCAGACGATGCTGTGTTAATCGCTGACAGTAAAGAAAATTTGCAAGTCTTAGTGTCAAGGATGTATGAGGCATGCAAAAAGAGTGACTTGGTGATGAATGTGTCTAAATCTAAAGTGATGGTTTTCGAGAAAGAAGAATGTATGACGATTTGTGATATAAGTGCGATGGGCGAGAAATTGGAGCAAGTTACTGAATTTACGTATCTGGGAAGCATGTTTACAAGAGACGGAAAAATGGAGAAAGACATCGAGATGGTTTGGACATATGGAATGAATGGATGAGAGTAGAATGGTTAAAAAGTTGTACACAAGCAGCCTAAGTGGGAAAAGAAGCCGAGGACGACCGAGGAAAACATGGCATGACCAAATTAATCAATTACTAAAAAGCGGCCACATTCGAAACGTAATAATCGACGTGCGTGCATGGTACGATGTATGAATGTAGAGGAAGCCCGAGAGGTATGCCAGGACAGGCCATTGTGGCGATCCATTCTCTCTGCCTACCCCTCCGGGGAAATGGCGTGATGGTTAGTTAGTTAGTTTATTTAGTTAAAAAATAATTGATAAAATATTTGAAATACTGATACAAGGTTTAACAGTGTAAACATATCATCTGAAAATTTTTATTTACTTATTTTTTACTTAAAATAGTACACATGTACATAAACACATGTTCTAATAAAAACATTAACAATTAAAAATAATAATCTACATAAATGTTATAAGATTACAATTTGGTTATATATTTATTTAATTCTATTCCGAGTTTGTTCATAGCCTTCTCACTTCTGACATCTTCCGGAATATTTTCATTCATTTTCAGTGCTTTATATATTAGGGAATTTCTAGTTTTTTTCTGAATTGGAGCCTTCATTTATTTTTCTTTCTTGTTTTATAGTAATGTGCTGGTTCACTTTGATCTTCCTTAAGAATTCTTGGGAGGTGTGCCCATTAACAATTGTGTGTATGAGGAAACAAACATTGCATATAATAATTTCTTTCATACATCTAATATAATAATTCATCTAACATGCTGATGTCACCTTTCTGATATATTTTCAAAGACTTATAAATAAATGCGGGTAATTACGGTAGATTGTAGACTATTTAAAAAGTCATTAAAAACCAAATCATTACACCAAATCCAAAAATTATACAACAACGACAACAAGCCATCACGCCAATCCTGACACCTATCTAGCTTACTCCACATTCATACAGCGAGTCATATACGCACGTCGTTTCTTCTGACTTCTAACATGACCGACCTTTAAAATTGGTTTATTGTTTCTTGAAAAATGATGTAAAACTCCATATTAAATAATTCACATTGTTAACGTATACCATTATTTCTTCATCCATGCGTTTCATATGTCCAAACAGAAGCAAGTAATCCTTCAATAATTTTGTTCAAAATACTTTTTTTTGAAATTCTGTTGTACATAAACAAATTATAAATAAGGTAAACTAATGATTTTACTGAAATCTCTTGATGGAAGTTCATTTAAAATAATAATTAAATGAAACCGTTTTTTTTGTAACTACTTCAACTTTATGTCTTTTATTTTAACAGTGACCGGTTTCGCCAGGTTTAGCTGGCATCGACAGACTGGGCCACATCACTAGTCTGTTGATGCCAGCTAAATCTGGCAAAACCGGTCGCTGCCAAAATAAAGCAAAAAGTGGATGAAGTTATTAAAAAAAACATTGCTATATTTAATTATTATTATAAATAAGAATATTATTTATACAAACTGACATTTAACTAACTAACTAACCATCACGCTGAAGGGGTAGGCAAAAATAATGGAACGCCACACTGTTCTGTCCTGACATACGTCTCTCGCTTCCTCTACATTCATACATCTTGTCATGCACGCACGTCGATTTCTCTGACTCCTCACGTGACCGACATTTAATATTTGATTTGATCAAGCCACATTTTCCTCAGCTTTCCTCTTTTTCTAGATCCGTTCACGCCGTTTACATACACCTTCTTCACCATTCTGTCTTCACTCATTCTTTTCATGTGTCCAAACCATCTTAATGACCCTTTCATTATTTTGTTCATAACACTTTCATTCGCACCGCATTCACTTCTTATACTTGCATTTGACACTCTATCATCAACAGATTTACACCACATTCGTCTTAGAGATCTCATTTCTACTGCATTTATCCTACTTTCATCCTTCTTATGCCAGTTCCATGCTTCACTTCAAAACATAAGGGTCGGCACAAGAACACCATTATGCATTGCCATCTTAGCTTTTTTGGATAGGCTTTTGTTTTTTGTTTGTAGACGTTTAAAATATTCAAATATTTAAGTGACTATAATTCCCTTCAAGCCTGATAATAAAGTCATACTTATTATCTTATTAAAAGTAAATTATATTACAAAAGTGAACATCAAAATGCATTGACTCATTATAATATACAAAATGGAAGTTCATTTCAATTGAATCATAAATGAACATAGAATTGATTAATGTCAACTGATAAGGATATAAAACATTTAAATATGTAGCTGATTAAATATATATGAATTCTACAGCTTCAATATAATATATAAAAACATTACCAATAAGAGATGAAATAGAAAGTTTAATGATGGACTGATAGAAAAACCATAACAGAGAACTGGTTAGGTTCCAAAATTAGAAAGTATAGACGAGATATTTGAGTATAATGTGCACCAGTCATTTAAGTACCGATTAGGTGTTATAAAATTACAATTTACATCCAGTAAACACCAACAATCTACATCATACTCTAAGATAACTTTAACATTTTTTTTAAAAGGAAGATTCAGATGGTTGGATACATTTAGTTACATGTCATAATAACTCATTTTACTCACATGAATATAAACGATTTTTTGTAATAACTATTTCCACTTTTGTCTATTACGACAGTGACAGATTTCACCAGGCTGTCTGGCATCAACAAATTGACAGACCAGTCTGTCAATGCCAGCCAGCCTTGCGAAACCAGTTGCTGTTAAAATAAAGACAAAAGTGGAAGTAGTTATTATGAGACTTTGTTTTATTGAAATATTATTTAAAATGCACAATTGTGTTCTTGTCCTGACCCTTGTGTATGGAAATGAAGCATGGAATTGGAAAAAAAGGATGAAAATATAATAAATGCAGTAGAAATGAGATCTCTAAGACAAATGTGTGGTAAATCTGTATATGATATGTAAAATGCAAATATAAGAAGTGTGTGGTGCGAATGAAAGTGTTGTAAACAAAATAATGAAAGGGTCGTTAAGATGGTTTGGACACATGGAAAGAATGAGTGAATCCAGAATGGTGAAGAATGTATATGTAGGCTAAGTGAACGGAGCTAAAAGAGGAAGGCCGAGGAAAACTTGGCACGATCAAATCAATCAAATATTGAATGTCGGTCATGTGAGGAGTCTGAGAAATTGTCGCCAGCACCACATCTCGAAAGCATCAATTTTGGACCTCTCTGATGTTCGCATAGTCCAAGACTCGCAACCATAAAGGAATATGGAGAAAACAATTAATAGAAAGATAATTGGAATTAAACTTAATAAATATTTTATAAAGATGTTTTATTAATTATTTTCATTATATAGGGTGACGCAAAAGTTATCATCTGACGTTCTTTGGCTGTAATTTTTTTTATGAATGAAATATTTTTGTTCTGCTTTTGGATTGTGTTTATTTGATATCTTATTTTTTTTTCCACCGACGAATTATTCCGTAAAAAAAATCTAAACAATTTTTCCACGTTTTTGAGGAGTTAAGGGTTTCATGTCTTATTGACGTGTATTCTGTATCTGTTTACTTCAAAATTTCAAAGCAGAACTGACATTTGCCAATATTTGCAAAAATTATGGCATATTTCGATAAGGGTGATGAATTTTGCGTCACCTGTATAATATGAACTTAGGAATTTCAATATATTACATTAATAAATTTAGGTAATCTAATGATTTTAATGAAATCTCTTGATAAAAGTTTATTTTCAATAATACCTTACTAACTATCATGCCTTCTCTCCAAAGGAGTAGGCAGAAAGAATGGACTGCCACACTTTTCTTTCCCGACATACTTCTCTTGCTTCCCCAACATTCATACATCGTGTCATGCACGCAAGTCGATTTCTCCATTAACGATAATAAACAAAGTACCACGGACAGAACATTAACTTTGTGTTTTGATTTATTAATTTTATGTTATGAAAAGATTTTGTTTTGAAAATATTTACAGTTCCTTTGCTAAACCAATAGCTTCAGTGTAATAAATCTCCCATTATAATTGAATATATCTGATATGTATTCTAAGAACATATCATAAAATTGAATACATCTGATGTAGATAATGCACTAATAAATTGGGACTATCATATATCATGGGTTCAATATTAAAACTTGGTAACTCAAAATTAGGCTATTATTTATCTACATCGGTGATTCTTAATCGGGGTGCCAGCGCCCCTTTGTGGGCGTTTTGGAGGTCTGGCGGGGCATTTTAAATTAGGGGGCACTGCAGAAGTTCGAGTGGGCATTCACGAGCTATGCAACAAGAACAACAACAAACCATCACGCCGTTTTTAACCATTCTTTCTTCATTCATTATTTCCATATGTCCAAACCATCTTAATGATCCTTTCATTATTTTGTTCATAACAACATCATTTGCACCGCATTCACTTCTTATATTTTCATTCGACGCTCTATCATACACAGATTATCCACCCATTCGTCTAAGAGATCTCATTTCTACTGCATTCATTCTACTTTCATCCTTCTTTTGCCAGTTCCATGCTTCGCTTCCATACATAAGGGTCGGTAGAAGAACACCATTGTGCACTGCCATTCTAGCTTTTTTGGATATAATTCATTACCAAATTAATCAATTACTGAACGGTGGCCACATTCGAAGTCGGAAAAATCAACAAGCATGCGTGTTACGATGTATGAATGTGGTGGACGCTAGAGAAGTATGTCAGGACAGAACGGTATGGCGGTCCATCCTCTCTGCCTATCCCTCCGGAGAAACGGCGTGATGGTTAGTTAGTTAGTTAACTTGTATAAAATTTGAATAAACAAACAAACCTTCACGCCGTTTCCCCGCAGGAGTAGGCAGAGAGAATGGACCGCCACACTATCCTATCCTGGCACACCTCTCTAGCTTCCTCCACATTCATACAGCGAGTCATACACGTACGTCGATTCTTACGACTTCTAACATGACCAACCTTTCAAATTTGATTAATTTGGTCATGCCATGTTTTTCTTGGTCTGCCTCGACTCCGTACTCTATTTACATCATTAACGTATACTTTCTTAACCATTCTTTTTCCATCCATGCGCTCCATATGTCCGAACCAACACAGCGATCCTTTAATCAATTTGTTCATAATACCTTCTTCCGCTCTACATTCCTTTCTTATATCAGCATTTGAGATTCTGTTGTTTCTTTATTAGCTTTGATTTCATAATTTCTGTTAAATAAACTATACTTTATGGTGCAAAAAAATATACGTGCGTGTTTAATTTGTACTTCTCATCATAATTTTATTTGTATAAGGAAATCTGTTGCATAAAATACATAAATACATAGAGAAAAATGTTATTTAAATTTTGTTAGGGGGGGTGGGGGGGTGGTGGATATTTTAATGTGATAAAGGGGCAATTCTTTCACAACGGTTAAGAAAAACTGATGTACATCTATGGATTGCTCGGCAATGGAGTTTTCTTATACTCTAAACTGAATACTATACTATACTATAAATGATAATATTAGGTCCTTACATATGAAATTGGCGTTTTGCCGTACATGCAACTTTGATCTCAAATATCTTCTCTTTGGTTAGGAATTCCAAATTCAAATTTATACAGCTATTTACTCAAGTATTTGTGTTTCGAAAATTATAATTCATTTGTTTTTTCCTCAATTGTTTTTTTTCTTTGCGTCACTCAGTTTACAAAATGGAAAACTTGAAATATCGTGTTATTTACGAGTACGAGTTCCACCGTGGCACCAGTGCTGCAGAAACGGCTCGAAGGATTAATGATGTGTAAGGCGACGGTGCCGCAAAAGAAAACACAGTGCGTTTTTGGTTCCAAAGTTTTCGTTCTGGAAATTTCGACCTGCAGAACAAGCCCCGTGGACGGCCGGAGACCAAAGTTGATAACGAAGAATTGAAGGCTATTGTGGAAGTGGATCCATCGCAAACCACGTCCGAGTTAGCTGCAGGCTGCGGTGTTAGTGATAAAACTGTTTTAATCCACTTGAAGCAAATTGGGAAGGTGAAAAAGCTTGAAAGGTGGGTACCTCACGAATTGAGTGAAGCAAATCAACAAACGCGCATTGACTGCTGCGTTGCATTACTCAACCGGTACAATAATGAAGGGATTTTTAATCGAATCATTACCTGTGATGAAAAGTGGATCCTGTATGATAATCGGAAGCGCTCATCGCAATGGCTGAACCCTGCCGAACCAGCCGAACCATGCCCCAAGCGAAAATTGACTCCAAAAAAGTTACTTGTGAGCGTTTGGTGGACTAGTGCTGGTGTCGTTCACTACAGCTTTCTTAAATCTGGCCAGACGATTACGGCAGATGTCTATTGTCAGCAACTGCAAACCATGATGGAAAAGCTAGCTGCTAAACAACCTAGGCTGGTTAATCGCTCTAGGCCACTGCTGCTTCATGATAACGCTAGACCACACACTGCACAACAGACGGCTACCAAATTAGAAGAGCTTCAATTGGAATGTCTAAGACATCCACCGTACTCTCCGGACCTTGCCCCAACAGATCACTATTTTTTCGAAATTTGAATAACTTCTTGCAAGGGAAAAAATTCAACTCCGATGGGGCAGTCCAAACCGACTTCAAAGATTTTATTGATTCCCGTCCAAATGTTTTTTTTAGTAAAGGGATCGATGAACTACCTATGAGATGGCAAAAGTGCATAGATAGCAATGGTACATACTTTGATTAAATAAATACATTATATTTAAAAAAAATCAACTTTATGTTCCTCCCATACAAAACGCCAATTTCATATGTAAGGACCTAATACATAT
This sequence comes from Lepidostoma basale, assembly GCA_022606425.2. Taxonomy (NCBI): domain Eukaryota; kingdom Metazoa; phylum Arthropoda; class Insecta; order Trichoptera; family Lepidostomatidae; genus Lepidostoma; species Lepidostoma basale. Next base: position 53,547 of record JAHDVF020000747.1, on the reverse strand, counting down.
ATATTAATGCATTTAAGTATTACATATTTTTCTTACACTTGTTTTTTCTTTTTCTTACGCTTGTATTAATGACCTTGAGTCACTTATTCTGTTCTATTAGATCAGGCATATAAACAGCTCTACATTTGATAATGCCTTCTTTCCAAAATATAGAATTTTGAGTTACCAAGTTATAGTATTGAACCCACGATATATAAAACGTATGTTGAGAATTGCATAAAATAGAATAACCAATATTCCGAATTGAATGCAAAAGATATTATTGCCATATCTATGAATTCTGGGGAAAATCTATACATATAATACATAACGACATATGCACCTGTCTACAGCAATACATTTGCATAATACATAAGATAAGTTCGTCAATTAATATTATTATTACAACTCAAACAAAATATAACAAATTGAAAATGGTGGTGCCATAAATAGACAAACATGTAATGAATTCTTCTTCTTTCGGTGCCATGTTAGGTCCCCCCAATGTTGGCGATCACTGCAGCAAAGGCATCTCTATCCTGCGTCACTTGGAACAGGTTCTGAACTCTTGTTATTCCTGTCCACTCTTTGATGTTCCGTAGCCAGGACAGCTGCCTTCTACCAACTCCCCGACGTCCCTCCATTTTACCCATTAATATCAATCGAAGGAGGTGATATTTTTCTCCCCTTAGCACATGACCCAAGTATGAGACCTTTCTAATTTTCACACTTGACAACAGCTCTCTATTGGCTCTGGCTCTCTGTAGTACGTCTGCATTACCGACCCTATCGGTCTAAGGTATATGGAGCATTCTGCGGTATATCCACATCTCGAACGCTTCCAACAGGTTCATTACATTCACTTTCAGAGTCCAGGTTTCGCAGCCATATAGTAGAAAAGACCATATACTCGTATAACATTTAATCATTCTTTTGTCGGAGTTTCAAGTTAAGATTATCGTTGCAAAAGAATGTTCTCATGTGATGAATAATAGATTTAAACTGGTATTATCTAAGAAAGCTCAAATGGCCATTTGCGAGACATGTTGCCAGATTGGTAGACGTTAGATGGATCAGAAGGGTGATGGAATGGAGACCCCGCGAAGATAAAAGAAACAGAGGAAGACCCCCACACAATGGTCCGATGATATTCGAAAATTTGCTGGTGATTGGATGCGAAAGGCACAAGGCAGGAATATGTGGAGAAGTATGGGGGAGGCCTATGTCCAGCAGTGGACGATAACGGCTGTTTAAGTTAAGTAAAAGTATCTAAGAAAGAATATGTATATGTTAACGATGCAAATGAAACAAGAAATATATGAAGACCGAGAAAAACATTTCATGATCAATTCGATCAAATTTTAAATGTTGGCCATTGAGAAAGCGAAAGAAGTATGTCAGGAAAAAACAGTGTGGCAGTTTGATTTTCTGCCTACCTCTTCAGGAAGACGGCGTGATGATCAGTGATTTTTATATATGACTTTCTATAAGACATTTTTACAATAAAATAAAATTGAAAATCCTTTGATAATATGTCAACTAAAAGAAATGTATATTTCGTGTGATTATAATAATTGTTAATAATTAATTATGTAATGGTCTCAATGTTGAAAAAATTAATTATGGTTAAATCCTTTTAAAAAAACAATCGTGTTTTAAAATATAATAAAAATCTACACAATTTTTTGACTTAGGATATGTATATCTTAGGACTCGAAAGTGGTTCTGTGATATGGAGTCTTCACGAGGCGAGATATTCAATTATGCTGGAGAGGGTTCAGAAAAAAATTCTGAGGTATCTCTAAATGAGGGAGTATGGTAGTTATCCGTGGCTCTATCCCACGGCATTTTTCTGGGAAGAGCAATTAGTATGCTGAACACGGTCTCCTCGGAGATCGACGACTTTCATATTAGTGAAGGTACGTTCAGGGAACATATACTCTTGACTTTAGAAAGTATCTTGTCTTCCTAATGTCGAATCATCTCTAATGCGCTCCTGGTATTATGTTGTATTTTTATAATATTTTACCTGTACTCAATTGATGTCTTAAACATTTTGCTGTTTGTAATGTCTTTTGAGTAAATAAACTGATTTAATTCGATATCTTCTTCAGAAATAAATATTCTATAATTTCAATGAAGTATGATTTTTTATGAATTAAAACAGTTTTTCCACTTTTGAGTTTATTTTTGTCGACAGGTTTCAAAGGATTTACACGTTCATCATTTGAAGAACGACATAAACAGTTTATATCGTTCTCCCGTTAATGAAGGTGTAAAACATTTTAACCGTTAGAGTGCCGAGGAGCGCCGTCGCGCCTCTAGGTAGATTAATAGTATTCAATTTCTGTGTTTTTATTATCATGGTGTGAAACCTAGTGAAGAGAATGTTGAAAGAAATATGAAAATTGGTGTATTTTTACAGAAATGGCACATTGTTTTCTTGTAAATATAAATTATCTATAAAAATAGACATTTCTTTATATTAGGTCCTTACATATGAAATTGGCGTTTTGTATGGGAGGAACATAAAGTTGATTTTTTTTAAATATAATATATTTATTTAATCAAAGTATGTACCATTGCTATCTATGTACTTTTGCCATCTCATAGGTAGTTCATCGATCCCTTTACTAAAAAAAACATTCGGACGGGAATCAATAAAATCTTTGAAGTCGGTTTGGACTGCCCCATCGGAGTTGAATTTTTTCCCTTGCAAGAAGTTATCCAAATTTGGAAAAAAATAGTAATCTGTTGGGGCAAGGTCCGGAGAGTACGGTGGATGTCTTAGACATTCCAATTGAAGCTCTTTTAATTTGGTAGCCGTCTGTTGTGCAGTGTGTGGTCTAGCGTTATCATGAAGCAGCAGTGGCCTAGAGCGATTAACCAGCCTCGGTTGTTTAGCAGCTAGCTTTTCCATCATGGTTTGCAGTTGCTGACAATAGACATCTGCCGTAATCGTCTGGCCAGATTTAAGAAAGCTGTAGTGAACTACACCAGCACTAGTCCACCAAACGCTCACAAGTATTATAAATTTTTTGGAGTCAATTTTCGCTTGGGGCATGGTTTGGCTGGTTCGGCAGGGTTCAGCCATTGCGATGAGCGCTTCCGATTATCATACAGGATCCACTTTTCATCACAGGTAATGATTCGATTAAAAATCCCTTCATTATTGTGCCGGTTGAGTAATGCAACGCAGCAGTGATTCGCGCGCAAACGCGCGTTTGTTCATTTGCTTCACTCAATTCGTGAGGTACCCACCATTCAAACTTTTTCACCTTCCCAATTTGCTTCAAGTGGATTAAAATAGTTTTATCACTAATACCGCAGCCTGCAGCTAACTCGGACGCGGTTTGTGATGGATCCGCTTCCACAATAGCCTTCAATTCTTCATTATCAACTTTGGTCTCCGGCCGTCCACGGGGCTTGTTCTGCAGGTCGAAATTTCCAGAACGAAAACGTTGGAACCAAAAACGCACTGTGTTTTCTTTTGCGGCACCGTCGCCATACACATCATTAATCCTTCGAGCCGTTTCTGCAGCACTGGTGCCACGGTGGAACTCGTACTCGTAAATAACGCGATATTTCAAGTTTTCCATTTTGTAAACTGAGTGACGCAAAGAAAAAAACAATTGAGGAAAAAACAAATGAATTATAATTTTCGAAACACAAATACTTGAGTAAATAGCTGTATAAATTTGAATTTGGAATTCCTAACCAAAGAGAAGATATTTGAGATCAAAGTTGCCAGTACGGCAAAACGCCAATTTCATATGTAAGGACCTAATATTTTCCCAATGGGTGTTAAAAAAATGCTGAATAAAAAAAAAAACACATCATAGCTTCTTCATACATAACAAAATATTCCAAAAGTTTTCTTATGTAAAATACTTAATTGAATATTCTAATTTCTCATCATACATAAGGAATAAGAATGACATTTATTGATTCATGTGTGTTTCTTTATAAACCAAATAAAATATAACAATTTAGTTCATATTATCATGTAAATAAATACATTTCAATCGTTTTTGAGTGTTGGAATGTATTTCTATTCAAAATTAGAATGAACAAAAAAACTTAATAGTACACTTTTGTTTTTCTGCAGATAGAGCTAATCTTTTGAGTAGTTAAATAGTTAAATAATGTTTGTGTTTTGAAAAAAAACTTTGGTACAAGATGTAAGACATATATCTATAGCTTATCTGTTGATAATATTATAGATTTAATAGATTCCAGTGAAGAGATAATCTTTGTACAGATATTGGTAATAATTGATTAAGCAAATGTATGAAAATAAATGGAATTTGAAACTTATTCTTTATATGAATAGGCTGCCATAAGTGATGAATTGATAATAATATGCAATCATGTTTACCTGAAGCCCCTGCTCCGACATCCTTCAACCTTTCGAACCTCGTGTTAGGATCATCCTTATTGCAGATGCTTCTTAGTTCAGCGTAGATCTCACTATCACTTAGCGATGCATTGTAAATCTCCTTCTTCCTGAGAATGGGACTCTCCTCTGACTCTACACCTATAAGGGTCAGGTCCTCTACCACAGCGCACAAATCTAACTGAGTTTGTTGTTTGATAGCACCTCTCTTCGGCGGCAAGGCAGGCATAGTCTGCCTTGAGACCAAATCGGCACCAATTTCAGGGATAATGACATCTTCCTCGCTGCTCTGCCCCAAAGATATTTCAGAATCTTGACTCTTGTGAGCATTTTTCTTATCCAATAGCTTATCAATTTCTTTTGATTCTTCTGTTATTACGTCCTCAGTAACAAAAGGTTTAAACGGTTCTATGGGATCTTTCTTCTTAATTGAGTAATTGTAGAATTTAACTGCTTGGTACGCGGCGCTGGGATTCTTATCTTGTTCTTCCTGAGTGATCTGGGTGTTCATCAGTCTTATCCAGGAGTTAGGGAGCCCTTCCAGATTCCCGGTAATTGAATTCTTACTGACATGCAGCTCCAGTTTGACGTCCGTCGGCAGCCCGATCTCTGTAGCGCGGTCATCTTTGTTCGACTTCTTCGAGAACAGCTTGCTTAGACTGTGCGTTATACCGTTCTTTAAACTCATCTTGAGTGGATCTCTCACATGCAGCTAACGAGACAAATCACCGACAAACGCGATGCATAATGCACGTGTTGAACAATTAACACACTTTTAGTTTCACTAAACTGTTTATCAATAAGGAGTGGTCTCAAATTTTGATCAGCCGTCTGGCTGTCGCTGTCAGTCAATTCACAACTGGCTAAAGTTTCTCCAGTTGGAAAGATTCCTGCATTATCACTTGAAAATGTTAGTACGCTTACTTGCGTATAGGTGACACTGCATTAGAATGCGCATTTTCTTTAAATTTGAAATACTTTAGAAGAGATTAATTTGTTTGTCGCGTTTATCATTCTTTTTTTAAGTAACAGGTTTTTTTTCTACCATCTAAACTGCGCGTTATCAGCCGGTACACAACGAAACTATCGCACACTGGCCTACGACGTCTTGTGTGTAATATGAGTCATAGGCCTCTTCAGAATTTCACGGAAAGCTCGACTCGTCAGAGAGTATGATTCAGATTATTATTTTTCTACCTCGCTTCTCTCGGTGACACATTCATTACACGGTTTGTAGACACATCAGCTTCTTTACGGAATACATAATAGGATTTTTTCGCAGCATCAAGTGATCAATTATTTATTTATTAGTACAAGTTCTAGACGACTGACTGAATGGATAAAGGGACAATTTTTTTATCGTTTAAAATTTTAAAGTGACAATACAACTAGCAAAATAGTGATGAAAGTAGAATAAATGATGTGGAAATGAGATTTCTGAAACGAATGTGTTAACTCACCATACGATAGACTTCCAAATTCAAGTGAATGCAGTGAAAATGAAAGCGTCTTGTACAAAATAATAATAGGTTACGCAGTTTAGAAAATAAGGAAAGGTTCATTAAAATGGTTTGGACACACGGAAATAAGTAATGGCGAATAAAATATACGATAACGATGTGAATGAAGCAAGAAATAGACGGTGGCCGGTATTAAATAAATCCACTTATAAACATCGAGCACTTTTGGAGTCGGAGGAATCGATGTTCATATATGCCATGATGTCTGAATGTTGAAGAGTCGAGAGGCCAGGAAAGAACGGTATCGTGGTTGGTCAGTTAAAATATTTTACTTAAAATTTTTAATCTGTGATCAAACGCTGTACAAAAGAAAATGAGATATTTTACGAAATAAAGTATTATTATATCTATCTTATGTGGATAATAAAGCAAGTCCGAAATATAATAAATGATAAAATTTGTAAGTTTTTTCGTTTACGAGTATATAAAAAATTTTGACAGGTGTAAAAATAATTTTTTCATTTGTTCCAATGACAATTTGAATAATTTCTTCAATATTCTTTTAAAGTTCTTGCTGGTGTTAGTTGGTTTTAAGTGCCTAATTACTGCCAAATAAAAAAAGTGGATACGTGGAACATTAATTAAATCATATAACAGCTAATTTAAAAAACGGTGAATACGTGTAACATAAATTAAAGTATTAAATTATTTTCATTTTGTTATTTTATTTTATATTATTTGTTTTAGATTTATTTTGTGGATGTTGGAAGATCGAAGTGTGCGCGGGAGATGCCTATTGGTGGCGATGAGGTTCGCAACCCATCACACCGCGTCTCCCGCGGGGCGAAAAGAGAAGGATGGATTGCCGCATCGGTTAAAGTGTGACAGTCCATTATTTCTGCCTACCCTTTCGGAGAGACGGCGTGATGGTTAGTTAGTTAGTTATAAAATTTGTGAAAAATATGTATTCCTAGTAACGATTTGTGTATAGTTTTTTTTTTTATCGCGTTCTTCTGTAACACAAAAACTTTTAAGGATAAATAAGTATCAAAATGCAATATTTATTAACGATGTTTACGCACTTCAGATTATTCAGTATCGAGGAAAGATAACCCAAAGTCTAACAAAACAACACTAAAAAAAAATATATAAATTACTGCCATCTAGCGATAATTATGTAATACTTTTTACTGTGATGTTGGTATTAAGAATAAGGTTATTCACTTTTCCGGCAGTGTGCCCCCTAGACGTAAACCACAAGAGCTGAATCTCCATATGCTTCCTAATAAAGCTGATATTAAACATTTGATTATTATTCTGAATTTGCAACAGACAAAAATCTTTTATATACCTGATCTCATTCGAAGCTCTCGCCAACGACCATACCACGTTGAATGCACCGGTTCTCGTCCGATCACCGAAGTTAAGCAACATTGGGCGCGGTCAGTACTTGGATGGGTGACCGCTTGGGAACACCGCGTGCCGTTGGCCCTCCTTTTTGCTTCCCCCATCCTGTCTTACACTGCTTCGTCTCCTGTATTGTGTGCATTACTTTATGTGTAATTTCTCCAAAACTTTTGTCATATACCCGATCTCACACCCTTTTTGTTAAATTTTTTATATTAATATTATAGAAATAACCGCTTATTTTTTAAAACAATGAATACATTTATGTAATAATCTTCTGTCTCGATAGGCTTCACCCAGGACGAGCTTTTCACCTCGCGCAGACTTAAATCTTTATGTCCTTCCACCCAATTTCTGATAAAAAAATTGGATATCATTTCCCAATGTGAGGTCTGCCCTCCTAATATGATTTCCTTGACGTTCTGTCTTGGGTCTGCTTTATGTCAAGTCTACATTTCTTCAATAGTCGCCTGATGTAACCTATGTGTTATGTATTTGTCATTGCGCACTTTTTCAAATACCAATTCAATGACACCCCTCTTAGGCGAAGTATTCTACAATATATAATATACGGTTATGGTTATGGTCATCCCGCAACGCAAATAAGAAAAACTTACCAAATAGAGGATATCGTTCTGTGGAGAAGAAGAAGAAGATTATGGAGGGACCATGTAGCCCGAATGGATAGACAGACTCGGGTGGTGACAGACTCGCATATACAGTCACTTATGAAATCCACTCCGGACATCGCCTACCTGGAAAACCGTCTAAGAGATGGAGAGACAGCTGGACCTCATCATCCCACGAGACATGACTTCTGTGATCGTCAGATCTATTAAAAGAAGAAGAAGAAGAAGGTACTATCGTAATTAACTTATCATCACACCGTTTCATGAGGTGTAGGTAGAGAGGACGGACCTTCACACTGATTCATCCTGATATACCTCTCTAACTTCTTCTATATTCATACATCGTTACACATGTACGATAAATATTATATATAGAAAAACAAGAATACATTTTATAAATTACTTTATTCCAATATATTCAAATATTGGTGTGTTGTTAAAAGTTTTATCATCATCATCAGCCATTTGTCATCCACTGCTGAATGTAGGCCTCTCCCACCGTCCCCTATCCATTGCCGCTCCCATCCATCCATGTCCAGCAATCGTCTTCGGATTGTCGGTCCAACGGGCAGGGGGACGTCCAACTCTGCGGAATCCTGTACGCGGACTCCACTCCAGAACCCGTCTTCTCCATCGGCCGTCGGTTCTCCGACAGATATGACCAGCCCATCGTGGGTCTCGGGATGAATTTGGACAAGACGAAAGTCATGTATAATGTGTTGAGGACATAGTAAGATGGGGAAGAAGAAGAAGGCGCTTTTGGAGAGATTACGTGGACAGCATGGAGAATACACGAATTGCAAAAATTGTTAAAGAAGTAAACCCCAGTAGCAAGAGATTGCCAGGAAGGTCGCCGAAGAGATGGACAGATGGCTGGACATCATCAACCCAGGTCAGTTCACCGCCAAAAAACAGGTAATACGACCTAAACTAAGAAGAAGCTACTGATATAATCAATTATAGCTATAATGATTAGGGTGAAAACGGTTATTTTTAAAAGTGTCATTGTATTCATAATACTCCACGTAGAGGTGACATAATAAGTAGGTTCGCTTAGAGTACGACCACACCGGAGTGCCAGAGTAGGAGTCTAGATGAACACCTGACGAACCAACGTATGACGTACGTAGAGTGAAGATGAGATTCGCTCCAATAATGATACTATACAATGTTAAAATTCAAAAGAATTCATTGTTTTTATTTAATTATTTGGAATATCTGGTGCCCCGGCTAATGGTGTCTGGAAGTTTCCATACTAGATTTATATTGATATCGCTAGATAGATCTAGATTTCCTTGAAATATTTGTGAACATTTAAAACAATCTCCTTTGCTTGACCCGAAAGTGGCTTTCCTGTTCCTAATTTCGACATGGTAAATCTGCGATTAATCAAAAATAAAATAAAAAAATACACTCCTGCAAAACGAGTATTTTTCGAATCAGCGAGTATATGAGCAGCTAGACGCGTGCACCCCACTCAACGTCTCGAAACATATTGACCGTTCGGCTCATTTGACCCGGCAACCAATCAAATTGTAAGAAATATTGCCACACTAACACTTATATACCAGATATTCGGTGTGTGAATGAACTTTACTATGGGACTGGCCACAGTGCGTGATCACAAGCCACCTGTGTCTTGACTCCTACTCTGGCACTCCGGTATGGCCGTACCCTTAACCGTTTATGGGTTAACGAACTCTACTTAACCCTGATTTATTTTCAAATCAGGACATTATCCGTCCACAAAATCTTGTAAGAAGTTTACAATAGCACAATTTGTGCAGAGAACATCAAAACACATAAAATTAGAATCTTTTGGTAAGCTTGATGTAGATTTCCCCTTGACTGTGTAGGAAGAATGTCATTGGCTCGTATTGTAAAGGAAGCTGGGTTTTACTGCACAGTGAAACGTCGAAGTTTAAAATTATGGTCAAAAGTGATAATTTCACTTGCATCATTCCGAAACGACTACCTGTAAAGAAAAAAATAAAATTAGAACATATAACTAATCCATTGGTTTGGTTGAATTTGGCTATACCACCCCCAGTGGGTGATAAACCCTTCGATTATGGGTTAACACATTAACTCCCATGGTACTTTTCAGAATTCTGGTGTAAAAAGTCAATTTCATATTAACAATAAAAGTTTAAGACATCTATTGAGAACAGGTAGAATATAATCTATATATATAAAACAAAGTCAAAAATCGTGTTAGTTACACCATTTATAACTCGAGAACGGCTGGACCAATTTTGAAGATCTTATATTTGCTGGATTTGTCTCCGTTCCGGATAACAGAATAATCATTAAAACATTTGAAAAAATCACTTAAATGATTTAAAATTAATTATATTTGTCGTAAATTTGACTATATTTGACTTCTGAGACAAAGTACAAAAAACATCATGGCTTCCATTTAGTTTCGAAAACGCCCGTAGGTGGTGTATTGTTGATGCCAGATGTCAATACTCAATGTGAAAGATTTGAGGTTATTTTTTAATCGTCACCGGGATTTTTGGTTTTCTTTATTAATTTTAGATTAACAATGCCCAAAGTTATAAAAATCAGTATCAGAGAGACTATTCTAAAAGTTAAACCCCTTTTGTGAAGGAGAGCAGAGAATATTTGCGCCATTAATACCATTCGAAAAAGATGACAGATGAGTGTTCCGTGGAGATTAAATAACCGATTTATGATTAGTGAATAATAATAAAAATACGTATTGTATATTTTGTATTGATTTTATAGGTGTATCTGTGTACATTCGGTCCAGAGAATTGTTACCATAGGAAATTCAGCCGCGAGTACTTAATAAACGAAATATTTGGCTAGATGAAGACGAGGAATTTCTTTTTTCAATTGATAGGGACACTGAATCATCAAACTCTTCAAATGATGAATATGATGATGCTAATGATGAAAACGGAGTTCATTGATGGATCACACTTATTCAAAATTATGTTGTCTGCTATTTAATTGTTTTAACGTGTTTTGATGAATGTCGGAAAGTCAAAGGTGTTAGTTTTTGAAAGGGAAGAGCAAATGACAGTTTGTAATATAAGTGTAAATGAAGATAACTTGGAACAGGTGAGGGAATTTGTGTATTTAGGTAGCATGTTCAGTGATGTTGAAAAAAGGGTTGGTGCGGGTAACAAAGTGAATGGAGCTTTAAAAGTAGTTATTGGAAACAAGAATTTATCAATGAAAGCGAAAATGGCCGTTCACAATGGAGTTCTGGTCCCAACTCCTATGTATGGAAGCGAAGCATGGAACTGACAGAAGAAAGATGAGAGCAGAATAAATGCGGTAGAGATGAGGTCCCTAAGACGTATGTGTGGTAGAACGATGTATGACAGAATCTCAAATGCTGATATTAGGAAGGAATGTAGAGCGAAAGAAGGTATTATGAACAAAATTATGAATGGTTCGTTGTGTTGGTTCGGACATGTGGAGCGCATGGGTGAAGAAAGAATGGTTAAAAAAGTATACGTTAACGATGTAAATGGAGTAAGGAGTCGAGGTAGACCGAGAAAAACATGGCATGTCCAAATTAATCAAATATTAAAGGTTGGTCATGTCAGAAGCCGGAAGACTCGACGTGCGTGTATGACTCGATGTATGAATGTGGAGGAAGCTAGAGAGGTGTGCCAGGATAGAGTCGTGTGGCGGTCCATTCTCTCTGCCTACCCCTGCGGAGAAACGGCGTGATGGTTTGTTGTTGTTGTTGTGTTGTTGTATGAAATTCATTTATTTATAATAATAAAATAATAAGAATGATAATAATCATAATAATAATTCAAACAGTAATTAGAAGGAACAATCATACATAATATAGAGTCAAAAACGATGAATCATAATATATTAAAGACGATAAACATTATAAGGAAGCAGATTACATTAGTAAGAAAGGGACAAAAATGGAAGGTAGTATTAATATTTTTTTGGTAGATTGTATAAAGGAAAAGTTTTTAATGTACTACATATATACTAAGGGGGAATAAGCTGGAATTTGGTTATTTATAACATTCAATTCACGTGCCTTTGCTTTAAAAATTTCTAAATTTTCTAATTTATCAATTTTTTTTTAAATTGTTTGTTATATCCAAAAAAAATGTGTTTTTGGAATTGAAATGATGGTCAAAATTCACACAATGATTCTGTTTTTGTATTAAATGTTGTGTTCATATAACCTCTTCAAAATGATCGACCCGTCTTTCCAATATACACGGCATCACAATCCTCACAATTAATCTGGTAGATTCCACTTTGGTTGAATATATTGTCGCGAAAAAATAAAAACACAATTGTGATACATAAAACAAAGTTTTTAATTAACAATTTATAATTCATTTTAAGTAGGTATTAATGCAGGCTTCCACGTGAATTATATTCCATTGTAATTCATATTTTTAATTTTGACTTTTGCACATTTCATGAACTTAATTCATTTTAAGTATTAATTGTAATTCAATAAAAAGGTGAATTAAATTTAGCTTATAAGTTAACACAACATTTATTGATTCTGAGGCGGTACGAAGTTCGTCGGGTCAGCTAGTAAAAAATATAATAACGGGAACGCATGAGAGATGATTCGACATTAGGAATACAAGATACTCTTCAAAGTCAAGAGTATTCATCTTCTGAACGTATTTTCACGAATATGAAAGACATCGATCTCCGAAGCGATCATGTTCAGCAGTTTGATTGCTCTCCCCACCGGCATCACCAGAGGCAGGTTGGTTCTGCATGCTGGGAGGTAAAACCGTCTGTGCTGACGCTTTCGAAGATAATCACACAACATAATTCTCTATCCCCTCCTCCTGTGACTTCGCATTATTAATATTTATTCGTACAAACAAACAAGCAAACAAAACATCACGCCGTTTCCCCGCAGGGGTAGGCAGAGAGAATGGACTGCCACACTACTCTATCCTGGCACATCCATCTAGCTTTCTCCACATTCATACAGCGAGTCATACACGCACGTTGATTCTTCCGACTTCTAACATGACCAACCTTTAAAATTTGATTAATTTTTTCATGCCATGTTTTCCTCGGTTTGCCTCGACTCCGTACTCCATTTACCTTTTTCCATCCGAACCAACGCAGCGATCCTTTCATAATTTTGTTCATAATACTTTCTTCCGCTCTACATTCCTTTTATTACAGCATTTGAGATTCTGTCGTATACGTTCTACTACACATACGTCTTAGGGACCCCATCTCTACTGCATGTATTTTGCTCACATCCTTCTTCTGCCAGTTCCATGCTTCGCTTCCATACATTAGAGTTGGGACCACAACTCCATTGTGAACGGCAGTTTTCGCTTTCATTGATAAATTATTGTTTCCAATAACTATTTGTATTTTATTTGTACCTTACACAGTTAATTATGTTAATTTGCTTTTACTAGAAAATTTGATATTTCATTACATTTGCATTAAAAGGCAATTATAGAACTTGTAAAATATATTCATACGAACCGATGCAAACTCTGGGTCCTTCTCCAAAAGGAATGTGAGCGAACTGGTGTCTCTTGGCGACATTTTCTGGTAAGAATCGTTCAGGATCGAATTTTAAGGGATCTGGATAAAATTCGGGGTCCCTTTGGATACCCAGCGGAGATATTACTACGAATGTGCCTTTCTCAATTATAGAATTAGTTCCAGGGATGGTGTAGTCCTGGCTGCAGTTTCGTGTCAAGAACGGAACAACGGGGTATATCCTTAAAGTCTCTGAAAAATTACAAATATTTCTAATAAATTTATCATCTAATTAAATCATATTCAAATGAACGGCTGCTCTCGATAAACTGTCCTGTATTTTCAAGTCGGTCGCCTAGCATGGATTGGGCACGTATGCCGACCCGAAGAGACCAGAGCAATCAAGACCTTGTACGCGTCTAGACCGACTGGAGTAAGATCTCAAGGAAGGCCTAGACAGCGCCTAATGGAAAATGTTCTGGCTGATCTGGCTAGGTTGGGCGAATCGGACTGCTGGGAGTAAAAGGCACAGGATCGAGGAGCTTGGCGGAAAATCATCAAGGAGGCTAAAACTCTTCAAGAGATGTATGGCCATAGGAAGTAAGTAAGTATATTCTGAAGTCCAAACGATTGGCTAACGAAGAAGAAGAAAAAGAGAAAAACCCCAGATAAACATATATTTTAAACAACAAAGATATAATAAAGATATTATAACCAATAAGTATGTTTTAAACATCCTTTAAAAAAATCCTGTTTCGATTTAACGAATAATACATTAGAATTAATAAAAACTCACCATCAACAATGTTTGTTAGATATGTCATCTTGGCAAGGGCGTCATAGGATATTTTCCCATCATTATTTGCCAATTCCCTCTCTATCTCTGCTCTCGCTCTGTCCTGGATTTCTGGATTTTCGGCCAGTTCAAGAAGGGCGTAACTAGACGTAGTGGAGGAGGTCTCGAAGCCGGCGATGAAGAAGACGAAGACCTCAGCTGTTATTTCTGGCATAGTCAAGCTTTCACCTGATGATGAAATTCAATATATTTCTCAACTCCATATTGAATATTTAAGATTGACGAAAACATGCGTTTTCTAGAAGTAGCGTTAATTTATATTCTAGTGATATTGGGTCATTCGATATTGACATAGACAAATTTCACTCATATAAAATATCGAAAACGGACGTTTTCATCAATAATTAACTAGGAAATTTCGTAGGAAACATTTAAGTTGTGGTATGGCATTATAAAATATACCTACCATTAATACACTTCAAATTTGATTTTACACCACTATATTTTGGTACAACCCCTCGGTTTCGCTCCTGCCGGAGCTTCGTCAGGGTTCCAAAGGACATTTTTTCCCTAATGCTCATGACTCACCATTCTACCATACTAATTGACCTCGTACACACTTGCGGTTTCTTATCCCTCTCCCCCCTTATTTTAAATGTTGTGTTGTTCTTTGATTTTATATTTAGTGTGGTTTTATTAATTATACTTTTTTTTCAATGATTGTTTCTTAAACACGTACGTAAACACATGTATTAAAATTTTTATATTAACGAAAACGTTCGTTTTCTAGAAGTTTTGTTTCACATTGTACTAACGTATAATAATATTTAAACAATATATTTTTATTATTGTGAAAAATTCAACACGATACTAAACATGTCTGTTATTTAAACTATTTTTCAGTTGATTTAAAAAATATTTGCACCAAAAACTAAAAACAAACCATCACGACGTTTCCCCGAAGGGGTAGACAGAGAGAATGGACTGCCATACTACTCTATCCACACACACTTCTCTAGCTTCCTCCACATTCATACAACGAATCATACACGCACGTCGATTCTTCCGACTATGTCCGAAAATAATTGCATTACAACTAATAATAATATTTATATAAATATAATTTTAATGTATTATATATAATGCTATTCAAAATTTATTTTGCTTTTCGCTACTTTGCAATTATACTAAATAAATGTGCATACAATAAAATGGATCGGTTACACTCTGGGACGGAACCCAGCCTGCATCGCTCGGGGCGCACTAGACTGGTCTCCTATGGGGAGAAAGAGGAAGCAAGGCAGACTTAGAGCCACCTGGAGAAGAGCCCTGCAGGACTAGATTAAAGCAGCAGGCCTCTCTTGGGATGATGTTAGGCATACGATAGATTCGGGTAGATGCACCAATGAGGTGTGACAGGACAAGAAGAAGAAGAAGACATATAATAAAACTAAATTATTAGCTTACCTGTTTTTGCATCTTTATTTTTCATGTCAATGAGTAACTGTAGGAAATCGTTTCGGGTTATATTCCTGTCTTCTCTGTATTTAATTGTCTCGGGAACAATAGCTGAGAAGAATTTGATTACATCAGGGTAGTTGATAGGAATTTTAAGATCAACTATCAGCCTTGGAGCGATGATAGAAATAATATCGATAACAGACTTCTTGAACGACGTGCTAATGGATTTCCTGCCCATTTTTCTAAACTCTGCATCCGGATGCTTGAAGCTGTTCATCTGTATGCCGAAAGCGCAGGAGCCTATTACGTCGGTTGAGAACTTTCCAAATACTTCTTTAATCCCGATACTCTCGTTTCCAGAATCCACTTCCTTTCTTATGTACTCCAGCATATCATCTGCGGTCGCTAACAATGTGTCAAACATATATTTCATCTTGCTCGATGTGAATGTTGGCGTCAGTTTCACACGGATTTTTTTACACTCTTCCCCTTCAAGATTAAACAAATGTTGGGATAGGGGATCAGCTTCTTTGTCTGCCTTAAATCCGTGACCTTGGAAGTACGCGTAATCTTTTAAAAGCACTCTTTTAGCTAGATCCAGGTCGTTTACCAGTAAAGTCTTCTTTTGGAAAAGGAACAACCCAACGCAAGGGTGCTGCTTCGTTTCGTGGTACAATTTAGCCATTTGCGCTCCAAAACTCAAGCGTAGTGAAGTCATTTGTCCAAGATGTCCAAAGGGAAATTTTGCCGGTGGACTAAAGATGCCTCTTTTCTTCCAATATCCATAACGGTAAGTAGTCCACAAATATATAATTAAAAATAAAGCTATTAAACACAGCACAAGATTTATTATAAAAACCATTTTGAATCCAGTTTTAAAAATACAACTGTAACGTCTAAACGTGTACTTAATAACTGGGCAAGCGTTTGCCAGTCGCGGCTTTATTATATGGTTTATTTTCGCTCCGTCATTGAGATAATTTATTGTGAATTGCTGTTCGCCAATCATCATGAGAAGCTTCATTTCCAATTGTTGGGTGTAGGCATGCGCCAGAACCAGACTTGACCGTATAATATAATACATTAACCCCGCAACGCCCATTGCAACTTATTATCAGACATCCCATTAGTTATAATATTTACATTATTTTTATACAATTGTATAAAAACTGGTCAAAGTTAAAAGCTTATATAAATTGAAGAGTTTTCTCCAGGCGCTGTCTAGTAATGTGTGATAATTGGGTTGATAGCCTTTTACATTACATTAATAAGGATTTTCTGCTTAATGCTTACATCTAGTCTCAATAGATGGCGCTAGTGTAGATTGAACTAAAATATGTGAAATGTTTCTCAACATGGTAGCATATATACGACTTTCAAAAATAATTATCAGTTCGTAAGAAGGGGGGAATAGGGAATGTTGTATTACATAAAGCGATCGCTTAACCCAACCAAAAATTGAGATACAATTAATTTTTACATTATTTACTTATTGTAGGGTAACATACAGTGATTGTTAATACATATACAAATGAACAAACTTACAGTTAAATAAAGACATAGAAGGTTACCCGCCGCTTACCCGAAGCTGTTATAAGACACAGCAGCGCCCCTTCGTCAGCTTCGCTCATACAATATCTAGGCCCGCCCCCCATCTACGCAGGACTTACATTAGCTGGAGAATGCACCATTCCAGGCAAAGGCAAAAGGATATCTAGACCACATTTAATTCAGTTTAATTTCAATCCACTTCTATGTCCCAATCTCACAAAACAGAGCAAAATATGGTACACGATTTTATGGCCTGTCATAAAATTGTGACAGAGTGTGGGATGGGAGAGAAAACTTGGAATGATGGAAAAAAATCCTAAGTAAATAGAGAAAACAGTCATGGAAACTTGGGACAGGAACACAGGGAACCTTACATTTTTATGTGTATAAATAAAAATAAATAATAAATAATGCTAATTAAAAAAAAAACGGTGGATGCGAGTAACATAAATCTAATAATCACGAAAGTCCAGATCGTCCATGTCAACAAGTGCACCATCTAAAATGAACATTATGTGTTAAAATATTTTTATTTTGTTATTTCATTTTATTTTATATCATTGTATTTTATATGATTTGTTTTAGATTTATTTTGTGGGTGTTGGACGATCGAAGTGTGCGTGGGAGATGCCTATTGGTGGCGATGAGGTTCGCAACCCATCACACCGCGTCTCCCGCGGGGCGAAAAGAGAAGGACGGAATGTCGCATCGGTTAAAATGTGACAGTTCATTCTTTCTGCCTACCCTTTCGGGGACACGGCGTGATGGTTAGTTAGTTTTTAGTTAAATAAAAATAAAATTTAATATTTAGAGTCGACGTTATTCGAATGGCTTCACCACAGAGAAATATTTGCATAGTTGTGGACATAATTTGCTTACTCGATGGCCATGATGAAAGCCAATTATATGCACGCGGATTAAGAGAACAGAGGTCAAAAAGCCTACTTATTGCATCCAGCTTAAGGATGTTTATAAAGTCTAATTAATGGTCTAAAAACAACAAGTTGCCCATTCACCATCATCATCAAACCAGTAGCAATATTGCATGCATATAAACGAAGACATTCAATACCGCATAAAGTCGGCCATCGCTGCCTTGGGCGTATAAGAAAAATACTCTTTGATAAGGGAATCAATGTACTCGTTTAAAATTCGTTGTCCTGCCAACACTTCTATGAAGAAGAAACGCGGACACCATATAAAGGGTGTTATTTTAGAGGTATACAATACATAATAAAAAATAAATAAAAATACATTAAAATAATGTTAATGTCTATGATATTAACTTTATTTAATAGATAATTTTATGCCATTATTGTTAAAATATGGTTTCGGGTATATGAACGCCACGGCTATCTCGAATGAAGCGAAATCGTGAAGTCCAATTTTCGACAATTATTATCGTCTTTGTGAATGCGTATTATCCACTAGAGTGTACGTGGTGCGAAAACGATCCATGGTCTTCCGAATAACTTGCTCGGATGGACGATTATGTCGACCGTAAAATGGACGTAGTGCACGATAAGTTTGGCGAATTGAACCATGATTTAAAAAAAAATCAGTCAGTCTATTCATGGTAAAATGGCAAAACGTACTGATTACAAATCAAATGTCAACTGTCAAATTGACAGTCTGTAGAAACAGTGTTGCCAATTTAAAAACCAAACCTTTAAAAAAACACTCTATATAAGGCATATAAAAGCCCTAGAGCGCTGCCATCAACGTTGTTTGCTAAAGATACAAAATGTGAAATGGTAGGACAAGCGGACGAATGAAAACATACTCAGTGAGCTCAATGTGGTGAGTATTGAGGTTGCTATTATGTCATTAGAATGCCCGAGAATAGACTCCCAAAAAAAATTCTGTACTCTGAACTGATCCAAGAAAAACGTTTACATGGAGGTCAGAGGAAACGCTTCATAGAGCCTCTGAAAGACTAAAATAGATAGCGAACGCTAAGAAAAGGCTGCAGAATAAAGAACTAGATGAAGAATAACAATACATAAAGGCACAACGACTTCAAAGCCCAGCGCAGAGACGACGCCACAGAGAGGAGGAGACGAAATATGAGATTATCGGGAGACGGTGGCGATTTCGCTACCAACGTTTTACCCTGCTCTAAATGTCCCAGAATGGTGGATCCAGGATTAGACTTCATAGTCACATGAGATCCACATCCGTGAAGGTCAGTCTTCCTCGGACACGAGGGATAGTTAATGATGGTATGTATAGCATAGCCGGGCGAATCAAATTTTATGGCACTGGAAATTTGCCATTCGTCCACTGTCTATTTGGGATGACACTGATGGTAATATTAAAAGTCACATTATCCGGAGCTCGCAGGATCTAAGAGACCGCTCGTGGTCGCTAGGGAGCTGAACTTTGCAGTAATGTTGCTGGTATAATTGCAACATGGATAACTAACTAACTAACCATCACGCCGTTTCCCCGGAGGGGTAGGCAGACAGGATGGATCGCCACATTGTTCCATCCTGACATAATTCTCGCGCCTCTTCTAAATTCACACATCGTGACATACACGCTCGTCGATTGTTCCTACTTTGAACATGGCCGCTTTTCAGTAATTGATAAATTTGGTCATGCCATGTCTTCCTTGGCCTTCCTCGACTTCTTTTCCCATTCACACTACTTGAATATATCTTTTTAACCATTCTTCCCTCATCCATTCGTTCCATATGTCCAAACCATCTTAGTGACCCTCTCTAAATTTTATTTATCACGCATTCAGCCGCCTTACATTCCTTTCTTACTTCATCATTAGATATTCTATCATACATTGTTTTTCCGCTTATTCTTCGTGATCTCATATAAACGGCATTTATCCTACTTTCATCCTTCTTTTGCCAACTCTAAGCTTCACTTCCACACATAAGGGTCGGGACTAGAACTCCATTGTGTGTTAGTTAGTTAGTTAGTTTTATAATACCAGGAACGCATGAGAGTTGGTTGACTGACATTAAGAATACAAAAAACTCTCCAAAGTCAAGAGTATTTGTATTCTGAACGTACTTTTACTAAAATGAAAGATGTCGATCGCGACCGTGTTCAGCAGTTTGATTGCCATCCCCACCGGCATCACCAGAGGCAGGTTTGTTATGCATTTTGGGAGATAAAACAGTCTGTGCTGACACCGTCGAAGATTAGCATCCGGAACATAAAGATGGATACCATTCAAGATGACGAATTTCTCGCAGAATCCCCTGATAAGTCTGAAGAAATCAGTCAGATTCTCCCCAAATAACATTGATGAAACAAAAATCAACTTTTGTTTTGGAACAGAGTATAAAATATGTCATTCTAGTTGTACCTACTTTTACGCTAAATTGAAATATGTGTTTTTTTGGGATACGTAAGTGAATTGTTAAAATAAAATTTGGGCATTGAAAGGTTACACGAGTTATCTCACTGACAAAAAGCTATAGCCATCGCGGTTCAGCGAATATATTGCATAACGGCTCGTTATTTAAACAAAAGTTGTTATCGTATAAAAATACATTAAATATTATCCGGTAAAGTATCGTGAAATTAGAGAGATTTTTAGTTCACATTACTTCTAAAAACTTGTACGATTATCATGATCCATAAATCGATTCCAAAATACAATATAAATCGGCAAAATTCAAAACAAAAAAAAAAATCTCCAAAATCGGCAACATAGACAACTTATACCTGCCGTCTACACAACCTGTGTAGAAGAAAGAAACAGCTTCTTCATTAGCCTTCAAACGCCTGTGCGCCGCGTGGAATAAAGGTAGACATGTTTATCATGTTTACGAATGACGTTGCCATAATAATAGAATCCTTTGGCCTCCTCTCACATTGCTATGCTGATGATCAGCAACTTTATTTTTTCTGCAACCCTGATGACACCAAACATCTTACGTCAATAACTGTCAACTGCGTTGATGCCATATCCAGATGGATGGCATCGAACAAACTTAAACTAAATCCATCCAAAACGGAATTTCTCTGGACTTCTTCCGCAAAGCGTCAACATCTTATCGACCATTCCTCAATTTCAACAGCTGACAATGATATCGTTCCCAAAAACTTCACAAAGCTTCTTGGTGTTTATCTTGACGCAAATCTGTCTCTAAAATCCCAAATTAATAACACGGTCAGCGCTAGTTTCTTCCACCTAAGACGATTAAAATCCGTCAAAAGGAGTATTCCCCATGACACTTTCAAAACTCTTGTAAATTCCTTCGTTGTGTCACGACTTGATTATTGTAATGGAATTTATGCAAACATTCCAAAACAACAAATAAACAAACTTTAATCTGCGTTCAATGCAGCAGCAAGACTCATTAAAGGCATTCCAAAAAAGTCCCATATAACACAACATTTCAAAGAACTTCACTGGCTTAAAAGTCCAGAAAGAATCCAGTATAAACTCTGCTGGACAGTCTTCAAAGCGCTACATGGAATGGCACCAAGTTATATATCTGAACTCTGTGTAACGGACAGCCTAAATTCAAGGAAATCCACACTTCGCTCGGCGAACTCCTCAGCAATAGGAAGATTAGTTGAGCCGAAGCGTTGCCCCAGTACAAATTTCGGGGATCGAGCGTTCGCGGTAGCCGGTCCATCAGCTTGGAACAATCTCCCTTCACACCTCAGATGCATAAATGATCCGACAGATTTCAGATCTAAATTGAAAACCCATCTTTTTCATATTTCATACCCAATTTAAACATTTATACTTTGTTCTACTATACTTTTTAACCGATCGCTTTTTAAGCGGTCACATTTAGATTTTTAGATTTAAAACACGTCCTAATGCGCCCTTGAGGTGATTACACCACAAAAACGGCGCTTTAAAAGTTAGCATATTATTATTATTATTAGCCCACTGCCCAAGCAAATATTCGCGCGACTTGCGACCTACGCGTAGCTGTTATATAAATAATTATATCTCTAAAATTAGTCGTCCTATTTATGTAAAATAAAAAGCATTATCAAAATAAAAGATTATTCGTAATTTACAAAAGCTTTATTTGTTATTTTTCACATTTTATATAATTACACATTAAAGTTAAAGAATAAAAACATTAAAAAATTAAATATTTTTTTTTCGTATGCCAAATTTTAAAACATTTGTCTATGCTTAGACATATTTTAGGCAGTGGTGTAGATTGTGTTTTTTTATTAGGTGGATCGTAATAAAACAACGCATATCCCAAGAGTCGACATTGTAACGCAGGAATAAACACTAATATTACGTATCATTTAAAAAATATTTTTCAGAGCCTAAACAGACTTTTTTTTATAAATACAATCCCAACCCTAACTGGTCTTCCATTCCTTGACAATAATGTAAGACTTTATCATAAATCCTAAATCCCCCCTCGCCCTCTTTCGGAGGGACACTCCGGACCACACATTTAGCCCAATCATAAAACAACTACCAAATCGCATTCCAACAATGTTTCCTACAGACGTAAGAGGAATAGCCATTAGAGCTGAACCTCTGTAAGCCAGAAGATCCAAGTCCAAGGATCGGTATCTTAAAGACAGTATTTACGTAAGCTAATATTCATATTTTGAATACTATTGTCATATATTAGTGTAATCCGATAGCGAAATGTACCATAATCACCGGTCCTGTACGAGACCGCTGGGCAATGAACGACGCAGATCCGCGGTCCCATGCGGGACCACTGGGCGTTTAAAGGTTAAAATGAAACAGGTGTTATGCAAAAGAAACCTATTCATCGAATTGCGAATGAGAATAGTTTGATGTTACGTGCTACCCGTCTTGTTCTACGGTATGGAAACATGGACATTAACAAAAGTTATGAACGAAAAGTTGGAGGCTTTTGAAATATGGATATATCGTCGATTTATGTATCAAGAGTTTTTTTTTTTTTTTTGATAATAAAATGTACCATAATCATAAATTAATTAATTTAATAAGCAAATAAAAGTCATTACTGCAAAAAGAAATGTATCCACAGAAGCAAAGATGGCAGTACACAATGGAGTTCTAGTGCCAGCCCTCATGTATGGAAGTGAAGCTTGGAGCTGGCAAAAGAAGGATGAAAGTAGGATAAACGCCCTAGAAATGAGATCACTAAGAAGAATGTGCGGGAAAACGTTGTATGATAGAATACGGAACGACGAAATAAGATAGAAATGTAAGGTAGATGACTGCATCATGGATAAAATTAAAAAAGGATCCCTGAGATGGTTTGGACATATGGAACGAATGGATGAGAGTAGAATGGTTAAAAAGTTGTACACAAGCAGCGTGAGTAGAAAAAGCCGAGGACGATCGAGGAAAACATGGCATGACCAAATTAATCAATTACTAAAAGGCGGCCACATTCCAAGTCGAAATAATCGACGTGTGTGCATGGTACGATGTATGAATGTAGAGGAAACCCGAGAGGTATGCCAGGACAGAGCATTGTGGCGATCCATTCTCTCTGCCTACCCCTCCGGGGAAATGACGTGATGGTTATTTAGTTAGTTAATTATAAAAATAAGAACGCCAATTTGAGTTGGTCGGCCTTTTTAATATCTCTTTATATAACGCTGAGTAATGCTAGCCTGGACAATTTCAATAGTCAAAATAAAGCGTAATTTTGATCATACTGTCTATATTCAGTGCAAATATTTAATTTAATTATTTCATCCGTACACTAGCAAGAACGGTTAATTGGGCATAAAAACCTGTTTGATATCTTCTTAAATGGATAACTACAATAACAATAACAATAATAATAATAATAATAATAATAATTATTATTATTATAATAACAACAATTAAAACAATAATAATAATAATAACAATAAAAATGCTAAAAATATGAATAATAATAACAATATTACTGTTAAAATTTAAAACACTGTTATTTTATCACAATTTCTTTTTATTCACTGAGAGTGTCGCGACAGCTGTTTCGCCAACCGATTTTGGCATCATCAGGTGTTACAATAAACTAAAGTAACAAATGAAAAGACTTACTATTTATATTTTTGCCCTATAAATAGTAAGTTTTTTCATTTGTTACATTAGTTTATTGTAACGCCTGACGATGCCAACATCGGTTGGCGAAACAGCTGTCGCGACACTCTCAGTGAATAAAAAGAAATTGTGATATTATAACATCTAAAAGAACATTATGTGTTAAATTATTTTTATTTGTTATTTTATTTTATATCATTGTATTTTATATAATTTGTTTATTATGTAGACGCTGGACGATGAAAGTGTGCGCGGGAGATGCCTATTGGTGGCAATTAGGTTCGCACCCCATCACACCGCGTCTCTCGCGGGGCCGAAAAGAGAAGGATGGAGTGCCGCATAGATTAAAGTGTAAAGTGTGGCAGTCCATTCTTTCTGCCTACCCTCTCGAGGAGACGGCGTGATGGTTCGTTATTTAGTTATAACAGTGTTTTAAATTTTAACTGTAATGATGTTGAAGTATCATAGTGATTTGGCCAAAACAATGGACTATTTAAAAATAACTATAATAATGATAATGATAATAATAATAATAATAATAATAACAATAATAATAATAATAATTGAATTTTGAAAAGCCTTAAACAAATCACGATTTGTCCTTAATTTAAAGGCCAGGCATTTGTAGGGCACGTGCATTATCGAAACTAACCCCGGCTAATAAGTTATCGAGAGTAGAAAAAGTGTTATTTGATGTGTTTTGAGTCATTATTCATAACTCCGAGCTATATATCACTTCTGGTTTGATAATGGTGTTAAAGCGAAACTTGTTGATTCTGGACAGGAGATTACATTTTGCATCGATTTGGCTTGCGTTGCTGATGTAAAGAGCTATTCAACAAAATAATAATAATAGGCGCTAGTTCTTTTAGCAAAATAAGGTGTAAATCGTTTTTTTGCTCGACTCATTTCTTGATTGAAGAATGAAATTACAACATTTTCTGCAAAAACAAGTATGTATGTTACATACAGTATGTAGTACATCGCACGCTTAATAGTAAACTGACCGATTATGGTTTAGGTCATAATTGAGTTAACATGAGAGAGGCTTGTGTTAACGCTATCCATCTTTTCGCGTTAAAATTAAGTCAAAATTCCGCCAATTGACCTCCTTTACACTATATCGGCCTTTTTCATTCGTACGTGTTTTTCGACTGTTTTTGTTAAAACACCGACTCATGTCAGATTGAGCAAAACTTACTTTTTGAGTTAAGCCAGTGTTCTATTAAGCGTGCGACATGTACCTACATTAAAAGGCTTGCATTACTCTACAGTACTGGAAAAATAATCAGAGAGTTAAGATGTGATGTATTCTAATTTCAAATACTTTGCATCACCAAAATGGAGGGAAAACCCAGCTTGTTTTGGATTTTTGTTTATACATGTGGATACAGGAAAACTGAAGAAGGACTGTACCATATACGCCTCTTCTCTGCCAATAACCATAGATATACTTTATCTATAAATAAAACAGGAATAAAAAAGAAGCACCGAAGCAAAAGTAAAAGGAACATTTTAAACTCTTTATTTTTCGTGTAATATTTGTTAAATTTCCTCCAATACTAGTGAAATATTCTCCATCCTCATGTCTTAACTCTTACCACTCCATTATTTTTTTATATTGTTTGTCAGCCAACTCTAATTTAAATAAAGTCAAAATATTTTTATTGACTGGTAGTTACAAAAAAATCGTTAAAAATCCATTTGCAATGATTTATTCTTCAAATAAAAAACAATTTACAAAAAACATTATGAACTACTTATAGTTTTGCATAGTATGGTACTTTTTAAAACAATCTCCAGGATGGAGACCAGGTTTTCTGGAACAGGTATCACAAAACCACATTGTTTCCCATCTTCACCCTGGAATCTTTCTGTTATTGCACACAGTACAGTCTTTAGAACCTTTGTCCAGTTTCGCAATGAAGTGGGGCTTGTACTCTAATCGCTCCTCTGCATGACGTATCACGCGAAGTTCCCGCCATTTTAGGATATGTGAATTTGCAAGGATTAATTTATAGTAAAATAAAAACGGAAAACAGTCAAAATCTTAATAATCACAAGAAACAACGACAATTGTCAAGTATTGCGCGCAAAAATACACGGCGCGCGCAAATCTTATCTTGTCGGCCGCCAGCCGACAACTGAGTTGTAGTGTACATATAGCGATGTCAGCTGGCATTCGACAAAGAAGTGGTAAGGGTTAATATGTTATATAAGTAATGAAAATACAAATATCCGGTTATTTTATTGTTATAGGTTCACTTAAGAAAGATTGCAAAAAAATGTGTTTATTTTCTTTTTGCATAGACAAAATAACAAACTTGGTATGTTTTTTCCTTATAAATAAATATAAATTGACAATAATGAAATTAATTTTCGATTATTCAATTTGAAACAGTCATTTATCACAATTTATTTATCAAGGAAAACTGCAGATATTAGGGGAAAGTGGGGGAATCGCGAACACCCAAGGAAAAGTTAGAATAACACAGCGGAATTATGATATAGAATTACTTTTATTGTTTCTTGAGCAAGTATAACTATCCAGCTAAATACTTCACTCATCAACATTTTGAATTTTTTAATAATAAATAACATTTTGGTGAAAAAACGGAACCCTTATCGTTCGGGTTTACCTGACGTCAGTTGGACAATCCCGAACACCAAGTGGGGTAATTACGAACTAACATGAATAATCAGTAATAAGTCTTCAATTACGACAGAGATTTCATTTATATCCCACCGATGTTGATTGTCCGTCTGCACATTTGTCATGAGCCCAATTTTTACATATGTTGCACATAATCGTTTATTAAGATTTTGTAATACGTTCACGTTTTATTAAGATATTGACTGTTTTCCGTTTTTATTTTACTATAAAGTAATCCTTGCAAATTCACATAACCTAAAATGGCGGGAACTTCGCGTGATATGTCATGGAGATGAGCGATTAGAGTACAAGCCCCACTTCATTGCGAAGCTGGACAAAGGTTCTAAAGACTGTACTGTGTGCAGTAACAGAAAGATTCCAGGGTGAAGACGGGAAACAGTGTGGTTTTGTGAGACCTGTTCTAGAAAATCTGGTCTCTATCCTGGAGATTGTTTTAAAAAGTACCATACTATGCATAACTATAAGTAGTCCATAATGTTTTTTTGTAAATTGTTTTTTATTTGAAGAATAAATCATTGCAAATGAATTTTTAACGATTTTTTTTGTAACTACCTATCAATAAAAATATTTTGACATTATTTAAATTAGAGTTGGCTGACAAACAATATCAAAAAATAATGGAGTGGTAAGGGTTAAGACATGTGGATGGAGAATATTTCAGTAGTATTGGAGGAAATTTAACGAATATTAAACGAAAATTACGGATAGGGGGACTTTCATATTTTTCATGGCAAAAAATACAACGAGAGTCTTCATTTTTGTCCTTTATTTTCTTCTCTGGATAAGAATCATAAAAACTCATATACTGTTGAAAATTTTCAGTGCTTTCTGGTTCTTTTGTTTTTGGATTTTTCATCACGTTGCAGTCTTTTCATACGTTCGAGATTCCCCCGCGTGGACTGTTCGTGATTGCCCCGCAGGATTAAAATGCAAAATTCATAAACATTATTTTAGGTAATGTTACAATTTGCTGTTAGCGTTAGTCTCATTGGAATCTTTGATAAGTGACTATTCAAGTTTTTAAACGTTATATTTAAAATTAATCGTTACAATAAAGCTACATCAAGTTACTTTCATGAAAAATTTACATTGAAAACACAAAAAATATTGAAATATTCATATCTCCACTTCTCAAAAACTGTCGTCTATCACTAGAGGTGGCGTGATTGTTAAGATGGCAGTGAACATAATACTAGCATAGTAGAACTGTTAAATTCGGGATTATCCCGCGTTCGTAATTCCCCGACTTTCCCCATGCTAACAGAGGCCAAAGTACAGAAATCAGTTTTTTAGTGTTATCTAAAAGATCCTCTGAAATATGGTTGTGAAAACGGATATTGTTTTTAAACCTTATTTATCAAATTTGCATACTGACGAGACACGTGCATTATATCATATATAATGTGACCAGGCGTCCCGTTTTCAGACACCGTGTCCCGGTGTACCCGAAAATAGCTTCGGGACGTCAGAATGTCCCGTTTTCGAAAAGAAATAAACTCGCAGTAGAATATAAAAACTTATATATAAACACTTGATTAGATTATAATATTGAATTAACTGAAAAAAAAAAACATTTAATTTAGAGCCATCTACCGACGATTACTTCATACAGATTTCTTCGCTTAGTTTCAAATAAAATTGATAGATGGCGTTAAAATTAATTCTTGTGTTATTGGTAAATAGTAATTACTATGACATTGTCTAGTGATTGCACTATATACATAATTATACTCCGAACATTTAAAAATTACTCGTAAATAGTAAGACTTCGTGCATATTTCTGAGTGCATTTTTCAAGATGACTCTGTACTGTGCCACCGAGCAAAAACTGAACGAATTATTTTTTTTAACACTGTGATTTATAATGTTCACAAAACAATATTTAAAAAATATAAAACTGTTAAAATAATTTTTAGGTCAAAGAATATATGAAAATTCATGGGATTCCAACACTGGATTGGCCCGGAAATAGCCCTGACCTAAACCCTATCGAGAACTTGTGGCATAAAATGGCAATTGAAATAAATAAACTGAAGCCTCCGTCAAAGGAAAACCTTAAAAACTTCATCGAAAAAGCGCGATTGAAAAATTTATCCAAGACTACATACATAATTTGGTGAAATCCATACCTAAACGTATTGAAGCAGTTATTTAAAAAAAAGGAGGAACAACAAAGTACTGTTTTTGTTGGTTTTTGATAATTGTTAGTGTTATATACCTACGTAATTTTATTTGAAATAAATATGTGTTTATTTAAATTATGTGAGCATTTTTAATTTTTGTGACAAAATATCGAAAATCTACAAATTAACTCTAAAATTAAGATTTTTTTTTTTTTGATCCCTAAGAAGGCACTTTTCTTGCAGATCATCTTTAAACAGTGTTGCTTAATAATTTGGAGTGAAAAGCTATCAAGGAATCACAAAAAAATTTATACGATTTCAAAAAAACGATATGTTCAATGTGAAAGATTTCTGTGCTCGCTGCCGTATAATATTATCAACATCAAATCATTTTTTTTTTATTTTTTTTATTCAGCAGTTTATTGTAACCCACGATGGTTCCAACGTCAATCGGGTGGTGGTCTAGGGGATAGAACGCTTGACTCATGATCCAGGGGATTTGGGTTCGAGCCTGGACACCACCAGATTCTTTCTTCATAATAATGATAAATTTTCTGCTCATATTGAAGATAATAAAATAAATTCTAATATCATTGATTTAAAGTGTATGAAAGAGCTGAAAGGGTTGGATGTAGGTGCCAAAAAGAGCGGAGTGTCAATAAACTGTCTCTCGTATGGGGATGACGCTGTCCTACTTGCAGACAGCGAGCATGAACCACAAGTCCTGGTGAATTGTATGTATGAGGTATGCATGCGAAATTATCTGATGATGAATGTTAATAAGTCCAAGGTAATGGTTTGAAAATGAAGAAACCATGACAGTCTGCAACATTAGCGTGAATGGTGAAAATTTGATGCAAGTAGATGAGTTAGTGCATTTAGGTAGTATGTTGTATACCTACAAGAGATGGGCAAGTGGAGAGAGATATTGAAAGAAGGGTTGGGGCAGGCAACAAAGTGAATGGTGCACTTAAAGTTGTCATCGCAAACAAAAACCTATCCAAAAAAGCTAGAATAGCAGTGCACAATGGTGTTCTTCTACCGACCCTTATGTATGGAAGCGAAGCATGGAACTAGCAAAAGAAGGATGAAAGTAGAATAAATGCAGTAGAAATGAGATCTCTTAGACGAGTGTGTGGATACTCTGTGCATGATAGATTGGCGAATGAAAATATAAGAAGTGAATGCGGTGCGAATGATGGTGTTATGAACAAAATAACAAAATGATCATTAAGATGGTTTGGATATATGGAAAGAATGAATGAAGAAAGAATGGTAAAAAAAGTATATGTTAACTATGTAAATGAAACCAGAAATAGAGGAAGACCGAGGAAGACGTGGCACGATCAAATAAATCAAATAATGAATGTCGGCCATGTGAGGAGAAATCGACGCGCGTGCATGACACGATGTATGAATGTTGAGGAAGCGAGAGAAATATGCCAGGAAAGAAAAGTGTGGCAGTCCATTCTTTCTGCCTACCCCTTCGAGGAGACGGCGTGATGGTTAGTTAGTTTTAGTTAGTTAGTTAAATCTTTGATGTTCGACATAAAAATATAAATAATAAAAGCTGTCTAAAAAATCCCATAAAAATTAAATAAATACATGGGGACATTATAAAAAAAGTGGATAAATGCAAATTTAAGAATCAAATCATTATTGATAATCTACGCATATTTTATAAGAAGGAAAAATATCCAAAAAATGGTTTATATAAGCTTATCCCAGTGGACCTACTATCGTAGGAGTAAATAATAAAAAAAGACTTCAGTATTGTTATTGTATACTGTATAAAAACGTGTCCACGGAAAGAATTTCGTCAGTATTGGAGGAAATTTGACTGAGAGAGTTCAAAAAATACGAAATTTAAAATGTTCCTTCAAAATTCATCCTCTTTTGTTTCGTTGATTCTTTTTTTAACATCTCTGTTGTATTTGTGGACAAAGTACGCCTATGGCTATTGGAAAAGAAGAGGCGTTTACAGCCCTCCTGCAGTTTTCTTACTAGGCCACATGGGAAAATCGTCACTTCTATTGATCAACTTCGGAGAGATGATAGGAGAGTGGTATTTGAAGACAAGGAAACACGCCTACGTGGGGCTGTATATGTTTTATTCAAGAACACTCTTGGTGAACAGCCTGGACGCTATAAAGTCCGTCTTCGTGAAGGACTTTACCCACTTCCAAGGACACGGGTTCAAATCTAACAAAAGTGTCGACCCTCTAGGACACAATATGTTCAACACGGAAGGAGACGAATGGAAGAGTATGAGAACCAGACTAGCCCCTGCATTCACTGCGGCTAAGATAAAACAGATGTTCGAACTCATGGAGACAACAGCCAGTGACATGATGGAGTCTATACATGAAAGTGTATCAGAAGGAGAAGCGGTTGACGTCAAAGACTTAATGGCCAAGTTCACCACCGATGTGATAGGAAAATGCGGGTTCGGACTCAATTTAAACAGTTTCAAATATCTTGACTCCATCTTCAGAAAAATGGGTAGAAGAGCCCTTACTAAAGGAGGCTTTAAGACACGTTTATCGTTTCTATCATTCAGTTATCCCAAACTTATGAAGTTCTTAAGAATAAGCCCTAACTACAGTGATGTGACAAAGTTTTTCACAAATCTTGTGCCTGAAACAATCTCCAACAGGGAAAAGGATAACGTAACAAGAAATGATCTCCTTCAGTCATTAATAGCCATGAATAACAAGGATCCCAAATCCGGTACGTTTATATATATTTTATTTAACCCTTTCATGGCTGGTGGGAATACGTATTCCCACGTTCGAAATTGCTCTAAAACATAGGTTTCCAATCTTTTCTGGGCCACCGCCCCCTTTACAAGAAAAATAAACGCCCCCCTCCCATAAAAGTTTTTCCGAAAAAGAGAAAATGATTACAATACATACAATAACAAAATAAACAATTATTTAAGTTTAATTTGCTTTATAAGTACCTACGTGATTAGCGTATTTTTTTTTGTCTTTTTAGACTTTATTTTTTTATCTGCCCACGCATTTTTCCTGGGTCTTCTACTGCCCCCCTGAAAGTCTCAAACGCCCACAAGGGGGCGTTATCGCCCACTTTGAGAACCTAGGCTCTAAAAAGTTCAGTCATCTAGCAGCATTATTGGATATTACCATGAAATATTTACCAGCTTTATCGGTTGAACTTTTAACTGGCCGTTTAATTAAAAAAAACACGTGTTATTTTATTTTTGAATGTCGTGCGTCATATAAGTTAATTTTTTGACAAAACTTTCAAGTAAATAAGAATTTTGACGATTGATTTGAGTTCTATGGACATTTATTTCAATGTATGATATATATACAGCTGGTGATTTGATCTGAATTTCAAACTAATGTCATATTTCATATGTGGGAATGTGATTTATAATATAATAATAATAACAATAATAATAAACCATCACGCCGTTTCCCCGCAGGGGTAGGCAGAGAGAATGGACCGCCACAATTCTCTATCCTGGCACACCTCTCTAGATTCCTCCACATTCATACAGCGAGTCATACACGCTCGTCGATTATCCACACTCTTTAACCATGCATTCAGTCACACACAAAATATTCAAACATTTATTATCAAATTCATTGCACATCTCATTTAACTTCCCTTCCATACCTCTTCTTATGTTCCAAGTACCGATGCGGCACTCCACTAAACTTTGTGTAATGTAACTAAATTTAAGATAGTTTTTAAGTGGATGTGGGTTAATGCCTAGAGACGGCGATGAGGTCCGCCACCCATCACGTCGCTTTTCTCGCGGGGGCGAACAGAGGAGACACTAAATTGTACGAGTTTAATATAGATTCCTTAACATTTTAAACTGTTAAATTAAATAACTATTTTTTTGTATCACGATCGTATTTTATTTTAAGCGACAGCTGTTTCATCAACCTACGTTGACATCATCAGGTGTTACAATAATACATCAAATGTCAATTTTTCGTGATTTTTTTAATCTTTATTTGTATTTGTTCCTATGTCAATTTGAATAATTTCTTTTATAGAATTTTTAAGTTCTTACTGAAATTGAGCTAGGTACATAAATATTTTAATTAAAAGAACGGTTAGCAAATATTAGGAAAATATAATAATAATTTGCTGGTGTTGGATTGTTTTAAGTGTCTTGTTAAAATGAAAACAGTGGAATAAAAAATTAAATAAACACAAATGTCCGGATCGTCCAGCTGACGACAAGTGCACCATCTAAAAGAACATTATGTGTTAAATTATTTTTATGAGTTATTTTATTTTATATCATTGTATTTTATATAATTTGTTTTAGATTTATTATGTAGACGTTGAATGATCGAAGTGTGCGCGGGAGATGCCTATTGGTGGCGATGAGGTTCGCAACCCATCACACCGCGTCTCTCGCATTGGCGAAAAGAGAAGGATGGAGTGCAGCATCGATTAAAGTGTTGCAGTCCATTCTTTCTGTCTACCCTTTCGGGGAAACGGCGTGATGGTTAGTTAGTTAGTTAGTTAATAATAAAATAATAATAATAATAATAATAAAACAGTAATTAGATGGAAAAATTACACATAGTATAGAGTCAAAAACGATGAAACATAATAAATTAAAAACGATAAACCATAACAGGAAGTAGATTACATTAATAGGAAAGGTGACAAACGTTGAAGGTAGTATTATTTTTTTTTAGCTACATTGTACAGGGGAAAATTTTTTAATGCACTATATATTAATGGGGAATAAGAAGGAATTTGGTTATTGATAACATTGAGTCCTTTAAAATTTCATAATTTTCTAATTTCTCAAATTTTTTAGGATTATTTGCTATATGTAGCAAGAACGTCAAAATTATATCAAAGAAATTATTCAAATGGAAATAGGAAATAAAGATACATACATACACATAAAGATTCGAAAAATCACGAAAATTTGACATTTGATAAAGGCATTATTGTAACACCTGATGATGTCAACATTGGTTGATGAAACAGCTGTCGTGTTAAATAAAATACAATTTTGATACTATGTGTAATTGTTCCTTCTAATTACTGTTTTATTATTATTATTATATTTTCCACCTTTAATATTTTCTCCTATAAATAGTAACTAACCGTTCTTTTAATTAAAATATTTAGATACCTAACTCAATTTCAGCAAGAACTTCAAAATTATACCAAAGAAATTATAAAAATTTACATAGGAACAAATACAGATAAAGATTCGAAAAATCACGAAAATTTGACATTTGATATAGGCATTATTGTGACACCTGATGATGTCAACATTGGTTGATGAAAATAGGATTGTGATACAAAAAACAAAGTTATTTAATTGAACAGATTAAACTAATATTATTGTATAATATTTCAGGAGAACATTGTAGTATGGAGGAAATAACGGCACAAGTATTTCTGTTTTACCTCGCCGGGTACGAGACTTCGGCCACGTCATCGGGTTACGCCCTCCTGGAGTTGGCCAGGAACCAGGATATCCAGGATAAAGTGAGAGAAGAGATATTGCAAATTGTGGAGGAGGAAGGAGGAAAGATAACATACGAAGCAACAACCAAAATGACTTATCTAACAAAAGTCCTTCAAGGTAAAAATTATTCACATTATTGAAAAACAGTTTTCCAAAATGCATTTTATTTACTTGTTATGTATAAAAGGGACGTACGGAACTGGCAAAATATGTAAAATGCATGCGACATAAATGAGATCAGTCATTTCCAAAACAGTTCCTTTGGGCCTCATAGGGTCCTTGTGAATGATAGGGGGTCTTTGGGATTAAAAATATTTGAGGGTATATATCTGGTCCCAACCCTAATATATGGAAACATTTAATAATGGAAGGAATAATTTAATGATGAATGTCAGAAAGTCAAAGGTGATGGTTTTCGAAAGGGAAGAGAAAATGACAGTTTGTAATATAAGTGTGAACGAAGAGAACTTGGAACAGGTGAGGGAATTTGTGTATTTAGGTAGCATGTTCACAGCGGATGGCCGAACGGATAGTGACGTCAAAAGAAGGGTTGGTAAGGGTAACAAAGTGAATGGAGCTTTAAAAATAGTTATTGGAAACAATAATTTATCAATGAAAGCGAAAATGGCCCAACCCTAATATATGGAAGTGAAGCATGGAACTGGCAGAAGAAAGATGAGAGCAGAATAAATGCGGTAGAGATGAGGTCCCTAAGACGTATGTGTGGAAGAACGATATACGACAGTATCTCAAATGCTGATATAAGAAAGGAATGTAGAGCGAAAGCAGGGAATTATGAACAAAATTATGAAAGGATCGGACATATGGAGCGCATGGATGGAGAATGAATGGTAAAGAAAGTATACGTTAACGATGTAAATGGAGTACGGAGTCGAGGAAAGCACGGAAGAAAAAAATAGGAAAAAGAAAATAAGAATAATAATAAAAATAATAATGTTTTTGTTTAAGAATCTCTAAGGCTGTATCCCGTGGTACCATTCCTGTTCAGGTTCTGTACCAAAGACTATACAATACCTGAAACCAACTCAGTTGTTGAAGAAGGGACCCTGGTCATTATCCCTGTCTTGGGAATACACAGGGACCCAGATATCTATCCCGATCCTATGAAGTTTGATCCTGAACGCTTCACACCAGAGAATATAGCTAGCCGACATCCATTTGCTTTTTTGCCCTTTGGAGAAGGACCTCGAATTTGCATAGGTAAGAAAACATACTTTGTTTATCATTTTTAATTTTTAATTAATTAATTTATTTATTTATACATAATACACAAATGAAACATAACAAAGGTGACTCATTTGGATACAAAACAGTGTTACAAAGATAAAACAACAACATGAAACCAAAAAAACATATCAGAAAAATCCAAATATGTCGGCGTCAGTGAGGCAGTAGGTACTATTTCCAGAATTTGTAATATTATATATTTTTTATGAATACTACCTCACTGACACTGAAAGTGTCCAAATCCGAGACGATTAGATTCAACGTCCGAATTGCTCTTCCTACTGGCATCACCAAAGGCAGGTTGGTTCTGCGTGACGGAGCAATGAACAATATTGATGTCGGCGCTGTCGAAGGTAACAACAAAAAGAAGTTAATATACAACAGGTCGTTTTAAACCAATAACTGTGTACTGCACGGCTTTCGTGGCCGAGTAGTAAGTGCTTTGACTGCCACACCGAAGGTCCCGGGTTCGATTCCCAACGTAAAATTCACGTGACAATAAAATTGAGGTAGGTTAACTACGAAAATTAAAGACCCTAGTAATATCGAGGAAAACGTGGCAGGATCAAATTAAACAAACATTAAAAGTCGACCACATTTGAAGTTGGAAAATTCGACGAGCGTGCATGTTACGATGTATGAATGTAAAATAATGTAGAGAGGTATGACAGGACAGCACATTATGACGGTCCATTCTCTTTGCCTAAAACTGCGTGATGATTTGCTAGAGAGTTATTTGCAGTTTACAGTTATATAAATAATAATTAATCTCTTATGATTTTTTAAAATGAAAATATTTTGGAATTTGAAAACGTCACTGAATATTTTCTACTTATATTTATTAAATAACCAACTAACTAAGCATCACGCCGTTTCTCTGGAGGGGTAAGCAGAGATGATGGACCGCCATAATGTTCTGTTCTAACATACCTTTCTAGATTCCTCAACATTCACACATCGTAACATGCACGCTCGTCGATTTTTCTGACTTCGAATGTGGCGGCCTTTCAGTATTTCATTAATTTGTCATGCAATGCTTTCCTTGGTCTTCCACGGCTTCTCTTTCCACTCACACTGCTTGTATATTGCATTTTTACCATTCTTCTCTCGTCCATTCGTTCCATATGTTCAAACCATCTCAGGGATCCTTTTTTAATTTCGCTTATGATGCAATCATCTGCCTTACATTTCTTCCTTATTTCGTAGTTCGGTATTCTATCATACATATATCGTTTTCTCACACATTCTTAGTGATCTCATTTCTACGGCATTTATCCTACTTTCATCCAGTGTTGTTTTTCAAATTCCAAAGTTTTTACAATCGAAAACTCTAAAGTGTTATCGCTATAATTTGCAATAAAGCGAAAACATTTTTTTTTAACATTAGAGTTAATTTTTCTCGTTTAATAACCGTTTTAAAACCGTGATGTTTTAAGCTTAGGAACCCTCACATACCGCATGTTTTTAATTATTAAAAAAATAGGGCTAACGGATTTTATGCGTTATGTTTAAAGTTTACCTATAAAATGATATATCAAGTTTAGATTTTGTAAGCTGCATTATCGAAATTTCGTATACTTGATTTTTCGTTCAGGGTTGTTACAAGCATAAATAAATATAATTTAATTTTTTTTATAAAAAAAAAATATTGAAAGCAAACATTAAAAAATCAAAGTATGTTGTATCAGTTCTTGTCTATTATCACTTGAAATGTAATTCTTAAGAGTTTACAATTTTATTATAAATAAAAATTCAGGCCTATCACAAAATTATTCTATTTTTATTTTGCAGGTAGGGCATTTTACTTATGATTATGATTTACAGCCAAATAACAAATAATTTACTCGAAACTAAGATGTGAAGATTTCTAAAAGCAAAAAATAAAAGAAAAGCAAAAAATAGAAGAAAACGAGAAGAAAATTGTTTATATTAATTATCACGCTACCAGTTAATAGGCTGAAACTTGTGGTAACCCTAGTGCTCGACTTCTACAAACATATATTTTTCATTTAGATCGACCAACGTCAAAAGGTTCATTTTTCTTGCAGAGATCGTGTATACTCGTAGATGTCGCTAGCCACACAAAAAAAAAAATTGTTAAAATTCCTACTTGAATAATTTTTAATGCAAATTGGCCTTACGGTATTGGTGGTGCGCCTACGTAGCGGCCACCAGTGGCCTTACGGTATTGAAGTAGTTAATGTTCTCTAAACAATGAAATACCTTCGAAACATGCCGAAAAAAATAAGCGAAGAGTGAAAAATAGTGTTTTACTTCATAGAATATTCCACAACATTAAAAAGTAATATTCTTTTGAAGATTTATTAATTATTTTTTATTATTATATTGTTTTCAGGTAAAAGATTTGGGATGGTAGAGATGCAGCTAGCTATCTCGAGCATACTCCGAGACTATAGGATCTCAATCTGTGATGAGTCACCTAAAACAATTAAGTTCGATGGAAAAGGGTTTTTTCTCCATTTTGTCGGTGAAATATTTTTGAAATTCGAACACATAACGTATTAAGCAATTCGACTGCGTTTTATTTTTATATAATTTTTCAAGCAAAAGAATCATGAAAATGGCAAAAGAAGGATGAAAATAGAATAAATGCAGTTGAAATGAGATCTCTTAGACGAATGTGTAGATACTCTTTTGTATGATAGAGTATCGAATGAAAATAAAATAAGTGAATGCGGTGCCAATGTTGGTGTTATGAACAAAATAATGAAAGGATCATTAAATCAAATCAAATCAGTTTATTAACTCAAAAGACATTACAAACAGCAAAATGTTTAAGGCATCTATTCAGTATAGGTAAAATATTATAAAAATACAACATAATACCATAACGCATTAGAGATGGTTCGACATTAGGAAGACAAGATACTTTCTAAAGTCAAGAGTATTTGTCCCCTGAACGTACCTTCACTAATATGAAAGACGTCGATCTCCGAGGATACGCGTTCAGCAGACTAATTGCTCTTCCCACTGGTGTCAACAGAGGGTTAGATTGGTTGTCGGAAAAATCTATCAGGGACAAAAATACCTATACCCTCTAGCATGGCCAAATTATAGAAATATCCCATGATTAATTTAAAGAAATGGGTAATGAGGTAATACCCTCTAGCATGGCCAAATTATAGAAATATCCCATGATTAATTTAAAGAAATGGGTAATGAGGTAATACCCTCTAGCATGGCCAAATTATAGAAATATCCCATGATTAATTTAAAGAAATGGGTAATGAGGTAATAAAGATAGTTTGGACACACGGAAAGAATGAATGAATAAAGAATGGTAAAAAAGGTATATCTTAACGTTGTTAATGGAACTAGACATAGAGGAAGACCGTGGCACGATCCAATAAATTAAATGTTGAATGTCGGCGTCAGAGAAATTCAAGAATAAGGAAGATATGCGAGGTCGAGGATGTCGTTAGATGGGGAAGGCAAAGGAGAAGACACTGGAATGCACACGTGAGAAGAATGGATCCTTCCAGACTCCCCTTCATTGTTGCCACAAGGTAGACGACCCCCGGGTAGACCACCAAAGAGATGGATCGACAGGAGGCCAATTCCTCTTAAGAAACAGGCCACAAGGCCTACACTAAGAAGAAGAAGAAGGTATATTTCGGCTGCTAACCAATATTTTTTTGAAAATGCCATAGCAAGGTGAAACATTCATATCATTCTCATAAAATCTAATGAAAATACTAGAAAAGTAATGTTTCCGTTTTTATTAATTATTTATTATAGAGTTTTCTTTCATCACTGTTTAATAAAAAAGACAAAACAGTTTGTTTATTTGTTTTACTGCGTTTTTTTCTCGCTAAACCCACTTCATAAGTTTCATATCATGGACCTGGCAAAATAAAGATGAAACTGGAAATAAAGATGAAAATGGACCTGGCATAATAAAGATGGAATAAATGTAGGAGGAATGCATTACTAAACTCTCACTCAAATTTACCACACATTCATCTATGAGATCTCATTTCTATGTAGTGTACCCTTTTTTATTTGCAATTGCCTCTTCTCTCTCTCTCTCTCTCTCTCTCTCCTCTCTCTCTCTCTCTCTCTTCTCTCTCTCTCTCCTCTTTCTCTCTCTCATATTTCTCTCTGTCTCTCTCTGTCTCTCTCCAATGTTTTCATATTCGATCGAAATGTAGTTACCTGCTCTGATAGGTGAATGATCGTGCAAGGACAATTTAACAAACCTTTGTCATTTTAGGCACCATATCTTTATCAAAAAAATTGTTTTAAATTTGGAATAAATGTCGTCTTCACAGTACAAATATTACTCCATAACTACAAAGTCCAGGCAATACACTGTAGTGTAAATCCTTACACATAAAAAAGCCATTTAAAATCATTTGCTTCAATTAAATACAGTTCAGACATCACAGTCAGAGATAAGGCGTATTGAGTATCTTCGGCGCCACAAAACCGAAACCCACCAGCTACGGGAAGTCAAGCCTAACAGAAAAAACCGCGTGTCGCCGGATGTGAAACTTGGAAATCTACCGCGGACTTAATTGGTAAACTCTAGGTGTATATAAATAGCGGCCTTCGCTCAATATTCAAAATCTGTTGGCCCCAAACAGTGTCAAATGCCGTTCTCTGGACCATGGTAGGCGAAAAGCCAAAGCCAAGAAAGATAACAAGTCGCTAGACGCAAATGGCAGTGGACGGAACCCAGCCTGCATCGCTCAGGGCGCACTAGGCTCGTCCACTAGACTGGGGGAAAGAGAAAGCGAGGCAGACCTAGAGCCACCTGTAGAAAAGCCCTGCAGGACGATGTTAAGGCAACAAGCCTCATTTGGGATGATGTTAGGTATCAGGCATGCGATAGAGTCGGGTGGAAAGGTTCCTTGAAGCCCTATGCA
The DNA here is from genome assembly GCA_022606425.2 of Lepidostoma basale. Lineage (NCBI taxonomy): Eukaryota > Metazoa > Arthropoda > Insecta > Trichoptera > Lepidostomatidae > Lepidostoma > Lepidostoma basale. The sequence continues at coordinate 12,974 of JAHDVF020000747.1, read as the reverse complement.
CCACGGAGGTGTGACAGGACAAAAAGAAGAAGTAGAATCGCTGATCGTCAACATCAGAAATACCTGATACGGCACTATAAAAAGAATAAATAAAAAATTAAACCATATTCCTAATATTATTATAACTTTGTTGAATCGCTCTTTACGTCATTACAGCGCGAGCCAAATCGATGTAAAGAGTATAGCAATTGTATTGATTCTCATGACATGTGATAGGTAATTAATCTATCGCCATTTTATTGTCACGTGTAACTTTTAATCTACACCAGATCAAAGACATTGTGACACTGCCATCGCCGGAAATCGTACCATTCGGTGTGGCAGTCGTAGCACTTACCAATCGGTCACGAAGGTTTACTCTGTGTTTCGATTATATTCTATGTTTACTTGTTTGGCTCAGTTCGCTCGTAATATTTGCAGTTTTCTCTTACAATGATTTTGACACTTTCACAACTACAACAACAACAAATTCCGACATATTGTGTTTTTGACAAAATATTTAGTCAACAGTTAAGTGTAACACCTGATGATGCCAACATCGGTTAGCGATACAGTTGTCGTGACAATGTCATAAAAATTTAATAAAAAAGATTGTGATGAATTAATAAAGCTATCTTAACTTGAAACTCCGACAAAGAATGATTAAATGTTTTTTTTTTTTTTAAATCAAATCAGTTTATTTTCTCAAAAGATATTACAAACAATTATTATAGTTTAAGACATAGGTAAAATATAATAAATATAAATATATCGCTGGTTCGTAGTAATTTGGAGTAATGCTCTATCATTTGGGACCCCAGAGAAAGAACAGTCATCTTGGAACTAGAAAGGATCCAGAAACGATTTTTAAGATATTTATACCTCAGGGAGTATAACTATTATTCTTTTTTGTACCCCTCTATTATCTCTATACCCCACTATTTCTCTTAGGAATGTTGGATTTCAACACTCTTGAGATTCATCGAATGATCTTTCTGGGTAAGCATTTATTTAAACTATTATCCGGAGGCATTTACAATCCAGGAATACTGAGAGAACTAAATATATACGTTCCCCATAGTTATAGCAGAGCAAGGGGGCATATATTATTTTATGCCCCAAATTGCCACACAGAGGCCCTTCGAAGTTCTCCTATATTGAAAGCGATTCGTCTTTTAAATGAGGTTGCAAAAGAGATAGACCTCTTTGGATGCAATTATGGCAAATTCGTGAATACCCTTACGATAAAGGCAGCAAGGAAATAACTGGCATATTCTTATTCATAAGGTTCAATGCATATTTCCTTTGATATTCTTTTTTTCACCCTTTACATCGATTTGACTCGCGCTGTAATGATGTAAGGAGTTTTTCAAGAAAATAATAATAATAATAATAATAATAATAATAATAATAATAATAATATTACCAGGAACCCATGAGAGATGGTTCCACATTAGGAATACAAGATACTCTCCAGAGTCAAGAGTATTTGTCTTCTGAACGTACTTTCACGAATATGAAAGACATCATGTTCACCAGTTTGATTGCTCTCCCCACCGGCATCACCCGAGGCAGGTTGGTTCTGCATGCTGGGAGATAAAACAGTCTGTGCTGGCGCTGTCGAAGATAATCATTCGGACCAAAAAGATGGATAGCCTCCAAGATGACAGAATTCTCAAAGAATCCCCTGATTATTCTGAAGAAAAGGGTAATTGTGCACCCATCCTTTCTTATCGGTAAACTTTTGAACCCCAGCATGTCCAAGAGGAATGCAGTGGGATAAAGCCACGGATAGCTACCAAACTCCATCATGTAGAAATATATCAGAAATCTTTTCTGAACCCTTTCTTACCTCCCTGTTATACGAGTATACTTATGGTTTGTTCTACTATATGGCTGTGATATCTGGACTCTAAAAGTAAATGTGATGAACCGGTTGGAGGCGTTTGAGATGTGGATATACCGCAGAATGCTCCGTATACCGTGTACGGTGGACCGACAGGGTCAGTAATGCAGAAGTACTACAGAGAGCCAGAGCCAATAGAGAGCTGTTGTCGTATGTGAAAGTTAGAAAGGTCTCATATTTGGGTCATTATTATTATTATTATTATTATTATTATTATTTTGTTGAAAAAACTCCTTACATCATTACAGCGCAAGCCAAATCGATGTAAAGGGTGAAATAAAAGAATATCAAAGGAAATATACATAGCACCATATGAATAGGAAAAGCCAGTTATCTGCTTGCTGCCTTTATCATAAGGGCATTTACGAATTCGCCATAATTGCATCCAAAGAGGTCTATCTCTTTTGCAACCTCATTTAAGAGACGAATCGCCTTCAATACTCATGTGCTAAGGGGAGAAAAATACCACCTCCTTCGACTGATTGGCCGTGCTAGAGGGTGTTGGTCTTTTTGTCCCTGATAGATTTCTCCGTCAGCGACAGCACATATTGTTTTACCTACCGGCCACTATAAACAATCTTCCTCTGGTGACACCGGTGGGATGAGCAATTAGTCTGCTGAACACGGTCTCTTCGGAGATCGACGTCTTTTATATTAGTGAAGGTACGTTCAGGAGACAAATACTCTTGACTTTAGAAAGTATCTTGTCTTCCTAATGTCGAACCATCTCTAATGCGTTCCTGGTACTATGTTGTATTTTTATAATATTTTACCTGTACTCAATAGATGCCTTAAACATTTTGCTGTTTGTAAAATCTTTTGAGTTAATAAACTGATTTGATTTGATTTGTTATTAATAGGTAAAGTGGAGGGACATCGGGGAGTTGGTAAAACGTAGTTGTCCTGACTGCGGAACATAAAATAATGGACAGGAATGACAAGAATTCAGAACCTGTTCCAAGTGGCGCAGGACAGAGATGCCTTTGTTGCAGTGATCGCCAACGTTGGGTGGACCTAACACGGTACCGAAAGAAGCGGAATAAAGAACCAAATTTTGTAGTCGAAAATACAAGCATTAATATGTAAATAAGGGGAACGTCAAACTGGTTTTCAAAACCTCAAACTCTTAAAAGGAGCACTTAAAATATAACAATAAAAAACCGGATTTTTTTTATTATCCTTATACATATTACGCATTTAGACGCGTGCTTGGAAAGTATTTCGCCAGTATTGGAGGAAATTCGATTGAAAAATATTGTACAAATAATACGGAGTTCAAAATGTTCCCGCATGTTTCATTCACTTTTGTTTCGGTGCTTTTTTGTTTGTTTTCTTTGTTTTATTTATGGACAAAGTACGCTTACGGCTATTGGAAAAGAAGAGGCATATACAGCCCTCCTGCGGTTTTCTTCATGGGGCACATGGGAAAATCAACTCTTCAAATGATCAACTTCGGAGAGATGTTGGGAGCGTGGTATTTGAAGACAAAGAAACACGCCTATGTGGGACTGTACATGTTTTATTCAAAAACACTCTTGGTGAACAGCCTGGACGCCATAAAGTCCGTTTTCGTGAAGGACTTTAACCACTTCCAAGGACACGGGTTCAAATCTAACAAAATTGTCGACCCTCTAGGACACAACATATTCAACACGGAAGGCGACGAATGGAAGAGTATGAGAACCAGACTAGCCCCTGCGTTCACTGGGGCTAAGATAAAACAGATGTTTAACCTCATGGCGACAACAGCCAGTGACATGATGGAGTCTATACACGTAAGTGTATCAGCGGGAGAAGCAGTCGACGTCAAAGACTTAATGGCTAAGTTCACCACCGATGTAATAGGAAAATGCGGGTTCGGACTCAATTTGAACAGTTTTAAAAATCCTGATACCGTCTTCAGAAAAATGGGTAGAAGGGCCGTCAGTAAAGGATTTGTTATGTCAACTTTGTCGTTTTTTACAATCAGTATACCTAATTTTATGAGGGCTATCAGATTAAGCCCTAACTACAGTGACGTCACCAAGTTCTTCACTAGTGTTGTGCCTGAAACCATCGCCAACAGGGAGAAAAATAACATTACAAGAAATGATCTCCTCCAGTCATTGATAGATATGAAAAACAAGGATCCCAAGTCTGGTATATTACTCTTTTATTTTATTTTATTTTTTTATTACTTATTATTTCATCATCAGCCGTCTGTCATCTACTGCTGAATGTAGACCTCTCCCAAAGCCCGCCACCGTCCCCTATCCATTGCCGCTCCCATCCATCCATGTCCAGCAATCCTCTTCAGATCGTCAGTCCAGCGGGCAGGGGGACGTCCAACTCTACGGAATCCTGTACGCGGTCTCCACTCCAGAACCCGTCTTCCCCATCGGCTGTCGGTTCTTCGACAGATATGGCCAGCCCACCGCCACTACAGCCCGCCTATCCGTAGAGCCACCTCAGTCACCTTGGTTTGTTGTCGAATAAATTCGTTTCTAAATCTGTCCCTCAAGGTTATTCCAAGCATGGCTCTTTCCATGGCGCGCTGGGCGACCTTTAATCTGTAGACTAGAACTTTTGTCAATGTCCACGTCTCGGCTCCGTACGTCATGACTGGCAAAACGCACTGGTTGAAGACTTTAGTCTTGAGGCATTGTGGTATTTTGGAAGTGAGAACATGACGTAATTTCCCCAAGGCTGCCCAACCCAACTGAATTCTTCGGTCGGCTTCTTTCTCGAAATTGTTTCGTCCTAATTGTATGATTTGGCCAAGATTTTTTTATTTATTGTTTTTTTTTTATGTACACAACAGGTCGTTTGGACCCAATTACTGTATACAATTTTTCTTTTTAAGCTATTATATTGATTCTCGTGACATGTGATAGGTAGCCAAATCTATCACCATTTTATTGTCACGTGAATTCTACACCAGACCAAAGACAGTGTGACAATCACACTGCCATCGCCGGGAATCGAACCCAGGACCTTCGACATGGAACTCGTAACCACTCTGCCACGAAGGTCGTCATAATAATAATAATAATAATAATAATAATATGCTAACTTTTATAGCGCCGTTTTTTTATCGCGCCTTTTATAGCGCGCATTAAGACGTGTTTTAAATCTAAAAACCAAAATTTTCGCGATCGGCTTAAAAGTATAGTAGAACAAAGTATAAATGTTTAAATTAGGCATGAAATGTGAAAAGATGGGTTTTCAATTTAGATCTGAAATATGTCGGATCATTTATGCATCTGAGGTGTGAAGGGAGATTGTTCCAAGCTGATGGACCGGCTACCGCGAACGTTCGATCCCCGAAATTTGTACTAGGGCAACGCTTCGGCTCAACTAATCTTCCTATTGCCGAGGAGTTCGCCGAGCGAAGTGTGGATTTCCTTATATTTAGGCTGTCCGTTATACAGAGTTCAGATATATAACTTGGTGCCATTCCATGTAGCGCTTTGAAAACTGTCAAGCAGAGTTTATACTGGATTCTTTCTGGACTTTTAAGCCAGTGAAGTTCTTTGAGATGTTGTGTTATATGCTGCTGCATTGAACGTATTGAATTTAGTAACAACTCATAGGGTCTAGAGCCTAGGTTCTCAAAGTGGGCAATAACGCCCCCTTGTGAGCGTTTGAGACACTCAGGGGGGCAGTCAAAGACCCAGATAAAATTAGAGGGTGTTGAGATGGCACAGTGAGAGCGTGGACAGGTAAAAAATATAGTAATCTTCTGGGTCAAGCTATTGCGTTAGTGTGCTGCCGAGGTATTTAAATTTCTCTTTCTTTCAAATAAATAAGTTTTGTATATCAATGTAATCTTATAAAATACTAGCTGACCCGGCAACGTTTCGCTATTGCTATATTCGAGTATATAAATACACCGAATATATATTAAACAAATACAATTGAAGTTCAATATCAATTCGTTTATTTTATGTATTATAAATAACAAAATATCAAACCAATCGGTTTTTTCCAAAAGAAAAAAAGAAGAAGAAGAAAATTAAAAGTATATAAAAACTAAAACGTATTTAAAAAACGGATTCTAATTCAACATTGTATCAAAATTTCGAAGAAATCGGTAAATAACAAAAATTCAAAGCAATCGTTTTTTTTCAAAAGAAGAAGAAGAGGATTGGATTTAATTCAACTCATCTCAAAACTTTTCTGGGACAAATTAGAACAAACTGTGAAATTTTCAGCGAAATAGGTTCAGTAATTTTCGAGAAAAGCATGGACAGACACACAAATATTCATTTTTATATACGAGGCATATCAAGAAAGTAAGTGTACTGAGGCTCTCACGACCGGATGGATTTTATTTTCGACATGTTGGCTACACTTCCCCTTCGCAACGGTTCGAGGTCAGTACGTTGAGAAGTGTCCACGCGACAACACGTTTCGTGAAAAATGTCAATCCAATCTCCCGCCAAGTGCGAAATACGCGGCGTCATCCGTTATCTCGTTTGAAAGGGAAAACCTTCTCTTCTATCTTTTTACAGGGCGCCGGGAGATATAATATAATCTATATAAATAAAAGGCAATCTTCCGGTGTGTGTGGACTAATTCCGGGGTTATTCCTAAGCAGATCGTTTTCATATTGATACACTTCCTTAATAGATAGACATAGGTGGGCATAGGCATATTTTTGTTATTAATCGAGCTCTAATTAACTTTGGAAATTTATAAATTTTCGTAGCGCGAGCGAGTATAGACCTTCATGTTCGTATCACCTGAGTATCGATCTTTAGAGTCTATATTCGCTTGGCGTGATAAGATGCAAATTAGTGGCTTTTTTGACTCTTTGCGTGGTCAGATATGAAATTAGTCGCTCCTTTGAACTGAAAAATATACGCACGTATAGGGATGGGCAAAACGACTCATCTCAGGGATCTGATCTGAACGGTTCCGCTCAGCAAAGTGAGCCGACTCTTTTTAACGATCCACGGTTCACCATTTTGAGTCGTTCAAAGTTTGAAATTATTTTAGTGACCTTTTTTTTTTGCTCCTCGACCAAAAAAGTTGATTCCGGTAAAAAAAAAAAAATTCACCAGGATAAATTTTTTGTCGATGAGCTAAAAAAAAAATTCACAACGACAAACAACTTTTTTGACAAACGACTCGATAATTATCAAGAAGAATCGGCTCACTTTACTGAGCGGAACCATTCAGCTCAGATCCCTTAAAGAGATCACTAAAAATAGTCGACTCTTTTGCAATAATATACGATTCACCGAGCGCAGAGGTCGGCAAAATGCGGCTCCGGAGCCGCTCGATAATTATCAAGAAGAATCGGCTCACTTTACTGAGCGGAACCGTTCGTCGACTCTTTTGCAATAATATATGATTCACCTAGCGCAGAGGTCGGCAAAATGCGGCTCCGGAGCCGCTCGATAATTATCAAGAAGAATCGGCTCACTTTACTGAGCGGAACCGTTCGTCGACTCTTTTGCAATAATATATGATTCACCTAGCGCAGAGGTCGGCAAAATGCGGCTCCGGAGCCGAAGGGGTTTGTTGAAAGGAAAAATAATCGCGAGATACTTGCTTACCATCGCATCATTCATCAAGAACGCTCTGTCCGCAGACATTTCCAGAAGAAATTTGTAAAGTTATGGAATTGGTGATTACGATTATCAATTCCGGTTTAGCTAAAACTCTTAATCATCATCGCCAATTCAAAGATTTTTAGTCATCATCTTCAACGCCTGAAATAGTATTACTGACTCTTGCTGATCTTTCGCTTTTCGCTTCTACATATTCATGCGGACAATTTTATTCAAGCATGAATTTTAACAAGAGTAAACTACGAAGTCGTCTTATTGATGAGAACATGGAATTGTGCCTAAAATTAAGAATAACAACAAACAAACATGCATCAGGTCCATAATAACATACGGAATCAAAGCAAGAGCAGACACTGTCAGAACCAGACTGCGACCTATTGTGGGGAGAACCGTTAGAGATAGGATACCCAACGAATAAATTCGCAAATCCTGCAACATTGAAGACATAGTGAGATGGAGTAGGCAGAGACATCGAGAGAATGGATCCAGCAAGAATTCCTAATATCGTGATACAAGAGACTCCAGAGGGCCGTCGACCACCAGGATGACCACCAAAGAGATGGAGAGAAGGCTGGTCGCCTTCATCACAGGAAGAAGTATGAAATAATGTTTTATTCAGTGTACCCGTAATTGAATGAAGTGCAAAAATTATAATAAAGGTTATCTAAATCTATAAACATATTTGGCTCTCAATTTTTTTTTTAAATCGTTGTAAAGTACGCATTTGGCTCTTTGGCTAATAATTTTGCCGACCCCCCTGACCTAGCGGATCATTGAGCTGCCGCTCTTTTTTTATGGATCATCGCTCACCCGCTCACCAAAAAGATTCGAATCTTTGAGTCGACTCGTGAGCGGATTGCCCATCCCTATCTCTGAAATGTCAAATTTGAATTGCGTGTTACAGATTCGTAAGTAAAATATTTATATTTCTAATTCATATATATCTTCAGTTTATTCTATTTTGCCGTTGAAATGAATACAGATTATATTTCCGCATTACATATTTCAAAGTTTTAGTTCTAAATTAGGTATATCGAATAGAAATGAAGTTACATATCGTTTTACTTACGTATTCTTTTAGGTTATGTTATGAATCTACATGGAAAAACGTTAAATTCTAAGTAACAATTCTATGAATTGGTATAATCTATTTTAATAATGTTATTTTAATGTAAAATTGTTCTGGCAGGGCGATAACCTATAATATCTTTTGGATTAGACGATTTACTTCAGCTGTTTTAGTTTTTCTCTGTTATGCTGTGATAGGTAAACATATTCTTACGTACAGCATTAGCTGCCTCAGTTGGAAAAATCCAGTAATATAACATTTCCAAATGTTCTGACGTTCCCACGCCAGTGTTTTTTTTTTAATATACTGCTCATTTTAATATAATTATTTGATTTTTGCAGAGATGCCGACGCTAAGGATGATACCAGGAAAGACTCTTTGAGATAGGGTGAGGAACACGGCTATCCACGATATCTCCAAGGTGGAAGATGTCGTGAGATGGGGCACGCAACGCAAGATACTGGCATGTATGGATCCCACACCTCACAATTCTATGAATTGGTATAATCTATTTTAATAATGTTATTTTAATGTAAAATTGTTCTGGCAGGGCGATAACCTATATCTTTTGGATTAGACGATTTACTTCAGCTGTTTTAGTTTTTCTCTGAAAAAAAAAATGCTGTGATAGGTAAACATATCCTTACATACAGCATTAGCTGCCTCAGTTGGAAAAATCCAGTAATATAACATTTCCAAATGTTCTGACGTTCCCACGCCAGTGTTTTTTTTTTAATATACTGCTCATTTTAATATAATTATTTGATTTTTGCAGAGATGCCGACGCTAAGGATGATACCAGGAAAGACTCTTTGAGATAGGGTGAGGAACACGGCTATCCACGATATCTCCAAGGTGGAAGATGTCGTGAGATGGGGCACGCAACGCAAGATACTGGCATGTATGGATCCCACACCTCACAATTCTATGAATTGGTATAATCTATTTTAATAATGTTATTTTAATGTAAAATTGTTCTGGCAGGGCGATAACCTATAATATCTTTGATTAGACGATTTCATTTCAGCTGTTTTAGTTTTTCTCTCTGTTATGCTGTGATAGGTAAACATACTTTACATACAGCATTATTTCACCAGTTGGAAAAAATCCAGTAATATAACATTTCCAAATGGTCTGACGTTCCCACGCCAGTAAGTAATATACTGCTCATTTTAATATAACATTGATTTTGCAGAGATGCCGACGCTAAGGGATGATACTAGGAAAGACTCTTTGAGATAGGTGAGGAACACGGCTATCCACGATATCTCCAAGGTGGAAGATGTCGAGATGGGGCACGCAAAGATACTGGCATGTATGATCCCCACACCTCACACCCATGAATTGGTATAATCTATTTTAATAATGTTATTTTAATGTAAAATTGTTCTGGCAGGGCGATAACCTATATCTTTTGATTAGACACTTACTTCAGCTGTTTTAGTTTTTCTCTGAAAACATGATAGGTAAACATATCCTTACGTACAGCATTAGCTGCCTCAGTTGGAAAAATCCAGTAATATAACATTTCCAAATGTTCTGACGTTCCCACGCCAGTGTTTTTTTTTTTATATACTGCTCATTTTAATATAATTATTTGATTTTTGCAGAGATGCCGACGCTAAGGATGATACCAGGAATGACTCTTTGAGATAGGGTGAGGAACACGGCTATCCACGATATCTCCAAGGTGGAAGATGTCGTGAGATGGGGCACGCAACGCAAGATACTAAGATACTGGCATGTATGGATCCCACACCTTGATATGTGCAAGACAGGTTGTTATATTTATGAACTAATTTTGAAATGGTATGTACAGGTTGGATTAATTGCTTTAATTCCACTATTAGAGGCAGAACAGGAGTGTCGGACATCATCGGAAGAGTGGCAGCGCTAAAATGGCATGCCGCTCGCAGCCCTGATGATAGATGTACTGTAACCCGAAACCCAGGACGTCCTCAACTTCGATGGAGGGACGACATTGGATGCGTGTTGCCCAGGATCGACAGACATTGAATCAGATGGAGGAGGCCTACGCCCAGGAGTGAACGGATATAGACTCATGATGATGATGATACAAAACATTGAAACACCTACATGCAACATTTTAAATATTTCTGAATGGGTAAAATTCTGCAACAATGAAAGTTCATTGTATGGAATGAATGCTTTAAATTATCAACTGATTTCTGTAGAATCACACTCCAAAGGAGAATTGATTCAATGTATATTTCCAGACATCACACAAATTTACAAATTTCGTCATTGGTTAAGTGAATGTGCATTATTAGCTTCATCTAATGGACATCAAAATCAAGAGTTTTGTTTCTCTAAACATTGTATTTCTAAGAGCATTATTATGACCTTGAATGGTATATGTATGAATGTTTTATGCAAATGTGATATAGTATATTTATTTGTTTTTTAATTTCACTTAAAATATTAAGGAAAAAATTAAGACTGGACGTTACAAAAATGGTTTAAAAATAAAGCTGAAAAAGATAAATATTAACTTTTTTTGGGTGGCATCTTTAGGGTAACGTTTTAACTACACTATATTATTAAATCATAACGCGCTTTTGCACGGCTATGTTTAAGACCAATTGGCATCAAAAACTCATTTCAGACTTTTTGTAAACTTGCCACCTTGGTAATGCCCAGCCTTCAATTGTTCAATTCACATTAGTATTATTCAAGTTCACAGCAAGTTTGCTTTGATTAAACAAATGTTTTAAAGATATGAACTGAATTAGGATACACACATTCTTACACCTATACACATGTCATTTTATCCAATAAAATCATTGATATTGAACTTTAATTGTATTTCTTTAATATATATTGGGTGTATTTATATACTCTAATATAGCAATAGCGAAGCGTTGCCGGGTCAGCTAGTTCGTTTATAAATCAGGTGCGTTGCCCGATTGCAGAGTATGCTAACTTTCAACGCGAAAAACAAAATCGTTCGAAATTACAACAATACTGACAGCGCACTCTAAATATTTTCAAACGCGGAATATTGTAGTGTGTTCGGCCTCAATGGCGGCTTCTTAGCCCGACCGCGATATTTTAGGAACAAAAATAGCTTTCCGTCGACGTTAGATTCTCCGCGCCTGTGTGTATGTTAGAATGTTAGTTTTTGAGAAAACGCCGTGTACAAAACACGGCACTCTCGCCATTTAAAAGATGTAATTGTTGTGTCGCGAAATAATTAGATTACACCGGGCGTTGAGTTACCCTGTCAGACCGCGTGGCCGAATGTGATTTTAAGTTTTTGTTTGCAAAAATAAGTTTTAGTTGTGCGTTCTATTTTTAAAAGTTTCGTTATAATATTTTGACACGCGTCGTATAAAGTTTAATTTATCCAAAGACGTTCCATGTTTAAAATTTAACTAATAACAAAACATACTAACGAAATTAGTTTGGTAAGAATAACATTGTTTATCACAGTAATTAAAATTGTGTAATAATATAATATGACATATATATTTAAATTTTAAATATTAAAAAGATTATTTACTTTGCTATAGTTAAAAAAATCTTTAAATTTATTTATCTGAATATGATATTAACTACTCTAATATGTATTGTGTAATTGTGAGTGATATTTGGGTGGTTCAGAATATTAATGGATCAAGTCCATCGATCCCGATTCTGAGATGATTAGACCTAAAGTTGAAAGACTTTTGTAAAATCCAGGGATGTTTTCACTGCAAACGCTTAATTTATTTTGATAGTACATGAATCAATTTAAATAAACAGACAAATAATAAGATACACAAAGGCTTTATTAATATTAAAAGTACAATTAAAATAAAATAAAATGGACATGATTCACTATTATTCTGAAATTTTTCCTTACGCCTTTAAAAAAAATCAAAATAGAGCAACATTAATCGTAAATAACTTCATCATTTTCAAAACCTTCCTCACTTTGGTCATGGTCACTTGGTTCTAACTTCCCGGGTTTCATTTGTCACTGAATTTAGACTTGTTTTCTTCAAACACCTGTATAAACGCCCAACACTAATTCGTAAAGTCTCTTGCACTGGACGAATTAAAGTCTTCACCTGAACTCATTGTTAGCAATCAACAGTTCAAATAATATACCTCTGATGGTGAACGAGCTGTTAAATTGGCCATGATTCACACATTTTGATCTCTAATCAATAGTAGTATTGTCATTTATGGAGAAAATTGAAAAGCTACTATTCTGTTATTAACACACAACATAGAAATCTGTTTTATCTACCTGTAGAAACATTAAACTCCATTTGAAGAAAATGGCTTCAATAATTTTAGAAATTTTATTGCATTTTTTTAGTTTTATATTATACACACATTTTATATTTTTCTTTTAAAAAAGCATATTTAATAGAATTATAAAGCATTTCTAAATTAACAATACACAATTTTTTTATTGTTGTCGCACTTTACAATAGTTAGTTGTGAAACGAAA